>CM077313.1:78269799-78894799 GCA_039655065.1 Glossophaga mutica | reverse complement strand
CTCTGCTGGCAAGAGCCACACCGGGGAACATACACAAGAAACAGGCCCAGGAGGTTTGGGTGGGTACCTAGACCTTCTGCTATGAGCTCCTCATAAGAATGTGAGTTCCTTTGTTTACCACTTCCAGTTCTCCCGTGTGCCTTTTTGTGCTTACATATTTTATAGGTTGTTTCTTGCCTCTGGTAGGCTTCCCTTTTATTTTCTTGTGTTTTTATTTCTAACATCTGTGTATTTGGAATATACATTTCAAAAGGCATTATAATTGGTTATGAAACAGAAGTAAAGGGTTTTTTGCTTAAGACTCTTATCTGCTATCCTGGAGAAACATTTGCAGAATCAAAGGCAACCTTGTGTTGTTTCAAAGATGTTTCTGATATTTCCTCTGTTGTGGCACTGTTACCAATAAAACGAGATTGCTGGAGAGCTGAGTTCAGGACAGATGAACTATTTCCTATTTCTAAGGAAATGAACATATGTAGATAAGTATGTATCACTGATAGAAATCACAAATGTGTATCATAAACTTTAATCTTATGACATTCTCATTAAAATTACAGAGATTGATCAGGTCCATGGCCATAATGGGCTTCTTCAGTAGCCTACTTTAGGAAATTTCTTGGGAAGGTCCCTATATTATTATCTTAAAATATCTCATGTTAAAAATAATAAGGAAAACATCAAGAGTAATAGTGCTGATATTAATTTTGGGTGATTTAAAAACTGTATGACTTCTGAATAAAAGTGATGAACTAAATACATTTATTTCTGCTCTCTCCAGAAATGCCATAAAATGACAGTCAAATACTTAACATTCCATAAACCAGCAATGAAAAAGAAAATGGAAGAGATGACAAAAATGAGCATGAGAGAGCACTGAAATTTTAAGGAAGGAAAGTGAATTGAACAGAAATAAACAGCCCGGCTGGGTGGAGGCAGCACTGCCTGGAGCGACTGCGGTGAGGACATAAGCAGCAGCCCAATGCCGGAGCATCTCCAAGATGCTCAGAACTGCCAGGCAGAGGCTGATGGAAGGTGAGTGGTCCAAAGCAGAAGGACTGGGCCCTGGCTGGGTAGCTCAGTTGGTTAGAGTGCCATCCTGATATGCCAAGGTTGTAGGTTCCACCCCAGGTCAGGTCATATACAAGATTCAACCAATAGATGCATAAATAAGTGGAACAGCAAGTCAATATCTCTCAAAAAATTAATAACTGTTTTTAAAAAGCTGATGGACTGATTTAAGACCTGTTAACATAGCGGTTACATCTCCATGTCCTCTCTCCCACAACCAGCCCCCTTTCTCCTCCAGTCCAGGGCCCTTTCTCCCCTCCACAGGTTCTGTGTCCATTGTTACCACTACCAGACTAGAGTTATTCCCTGGAAGAACTGAACCGAGCTAGGACCCCAGTCCCAGCAGAAAACTGGGACACCTGTAAATCTGGAAAACAGCAGATGAGTGCAAGTCTGTGTGAACCACTCACCACTCTACTCCTTGAGCTCTGGCAGCCATGTGTATTGCCCTCATGTGGAAGCCTGGAGATTCCTCTTTGAAGACAATGACCAACTCATACACATACATACAGTATACTTGATAAAGAAAGATTCTCAAAAAAGTGAAGAACTTTTTGATACACCACTGTTCTGGGAGGTTCAAGGCATCGAGTGTTACTTACACAAGGACCCAAAGACAGGATCACATTTGTACAGTTGATGAATCAGGAAGAAAACTATAAAGAGGACAAAGAACTTTCTTCTCCCCTCCCCCCCATTTCTGTATCTGTAAGAAATTCATTCACTGGCTGGTGTGGCTCAATTGATTGAGCGCTTGGGCTGCTAACCAAAGGGTGGCTGGTTCCATTCCCAGTCAGGACACATGCCTGGGTTGTGGGTCAGATCCCCAGTAGGGGGCGTGTGAGAGGCAACCACGGAGTGATGTTTCTTTCCCTTTCTTTCTCCTTCCCTTCCCCTCTCTCTAAAAATAAATAAATAATATCTTAAAAAAGAAATTCATCAATTTGTTTATTAAATACTGTCAAAAAGCACCATATACACCATGCATTAACTTTAGGCTTGTGCATTTTTTTCCAAACAAAAAGTTGACTTTATTTTAAGTTTTTTAAGAGTCCATTTCTTATTCACTTCTTAATTATATACACATCAGAGGAAAGGATTTGAATAAATTAAATTAAGATAAATCATTTAACAATTTCCTCCAGTTTATGTCAACTGGTTTAAATTTTTATTTTCTTAACTAAAATAGTAATTTGAGTGTAACCACATTTCTTTTTTTTATTATTTAATTTAATTTTATTTTTTTTAAGATTTTTATTTATTTATCTTTAGAGGGGAAGGGTAGGAGAAAGGGAGAGGGAGAGAAATATCAATGTAGGGTTGTCTCTCGTGTGTCCCCTGCTGGGAACTGGCCTGCAACCCAGGCATGTGCCCTGACTGGGAATCGAACCGCGATCCTCTGGTTCGCAGGCCCGCGCTCAATCCACTGAGCTACACCAGCCAGGGTATAACCACATTTCTTAATAAAGCACATTATATAGGGTTACAGTTTGCTAGTCTACTGCATTGTAGTATAACAACTTACTTTTAGTATCATTCATATCTGCATAGACCTCAACAAACTGAAGACCAGTAAATAATCCCATTACTCCCCAGTTTACAGAGCAGCACCAATAAAAAATATAACAGAATGATAATAATAGTAATAGGTGGAAAAACTAAGAATGTGATGTAACTATATTATGAAGTGGGGCAGGGAAGATGAAATGAGTTATTCTCATCACCATGCAATAAATCAATATGCAATGTTTAAAGTAAATAAATCAAGTATCTTATTTAAAGATATAGAGATTATCACTATAAGCACAAAAGTCAGAAATTGTTAAAATCAACTAATATGGGAAGCAGGACTGGCAATAAGATGAAATGAAGAAACAGTTTCTTCTCATTGTAAGCCTTTCTATATTGATTGTTTGGCACTCTTAAGATAAACTCCCAATACTTTTACAGGTGTTGTGTATGTCTATTTTCCTTTTTTATACACATATGCATAAAAATGTATATTATATAATTATATGTAATTATATAGTTGTATATACAATGTATATAAAATAAATATACATCATATAAATGTATATAAAACCAAGCACCCAATACCTTTACAAACATGAAATACATCTTCAGAAATGAGTAACTTCTTAGGGGAAACCCCTCAGAGAACTGGGTGGTGAGTTTATGATGCATGACCAACCACCTATTTCTGATCCTTGAATAAAATAAAAAGTTAATGACTGTAAAATAAGAAACTTCATACCCTTTCAGAGACTTCTCAACAAGTGTTTTTTTTGTTTGTTTGTTTTTCTTTTCCTAGAAGATTTCACATTAGCTGAAAAAAAATCCTTGCCATCTCTCTAAATGCATAAATCATTTGTTGGGGCCGTGCAGCAGAAGTGGCTTTTAGCAAAGGTATCATTTTTTGTTCACCACTCGTATGTAAAACACTGTTTATTTTCTGAAGTGGTTTTGGGGTTGGCTAACTTCACATGAGCAGGTCTCTCCCTGAGTTCTAGAAGCAGCTTCCACAGCATGTTAAACAAAGTTGTTTTCAGGTAGAATATACATTATGGTACAATTGTGCCATCCTTAAGGCACTAAATGTTTACTTTCCAAAAATAATTAGAGTATGAAGTAGTTCAAATTTATAGGGAGGTAATGAGGCAAATGAAGTAAAATGCTGAGTCTTTTCATTCATATTAAATGAATGGATGTCACAGCAAATCATGCACCGCATCAGATCAATGGAAACCAGGTGAGGATTTTAAATACTGGTGATTCCAACTAGTCGAAGTCCCTTTTCTCAACAACAGAAGAAAGCACATCTTTCTTACCTATAAAAACAGTTGAAGAAATGACTGATAAAATAAGCCTTTGCAAGAAATGAACTACTTAATGGGATAAGCACAAATACACAAAATGCACACAATCGTGAGTTCTTTTTCTTTTAAGTTTAAGGCAACATTGGAAGCTTCTCAAATTCTTAATTTAACAAGCCCTAGGGACTGGTCCGCCAACTTTCTCAATCTGCTTTAGTATCTACATTGGAAATCTATAGAGGCATTCAGCTGTTAACTACCAGTTCCTCCAAACTAAACGTCTGGAGGAAGCTTAACTAAAGTAATATCTCTGTCCTCACTCTGGTCTTTACACCCCCTCCCCCACCTTTTAATGGTAGATTTCCTACCACCTTCTGACTTGCTTTTATGTCCTATGCCAACTGATGGCCTTAGGATGATGAGGAAGGAAAAGAAAGGGGAAGGAGAGGAAAGAGATCTTCTCCTGAAATGTTACCTCAAAAACATTTCCCCGTTACTCAAATGATTTATTTTCATCTCTGGTTATTTCCTGTCTCCTATTATTAATTTTCTTCTTGGCTACAGAAAATTTTCACTGGTGGTATTTTGTTTGGCTGTCTGAAAACCTCTTCTATGGACTCATATAAGAAAAAAGACTTTACACCCAGATTCAAGAGATTCACAGAAAGGAAGGAAAAAGACATCAGAAAGAAAATAAAAATTTAATACTAACACTCTAGAGAAACTCTGATAACTGAAATAGCGATTTACATCTGTTTTTTGGTTTTTGTTTTGGTTTTTTACTTATATGGTTCCTTTGGCAATATGCATCATTCTTAATCTACACCCTCCAGACTGGGCAGGAAATTATTGAAACTGAAGGAAAAAGCATTGAAAATGGAGAAGTATTACCTTCTAATGCTTCATGCATGAAATGATGACAAACCATCTTCCACAATAAATCCTCGTTCTCATCAATTCCTATCTTTTTGTGTATCTATCACTACCATAAAATATATTTTATTATTAATATTATTAGTGTAAAGTTACATATAAAAGGAAACATTCTATATTTTAGAATAAAACTCCTACACCAAAGAGAATGGTCTTATATATAATTATGAGCTTGTTAAGGCATTTTTAATGCTGTAACAGAAACTACTAAAAAGTAAGTAAAAAGGCAAAGAAGAATAAAGATTAATATTATAGATCATATGTCAGAATTTTAAGTGAAGGACCAGAAAGTCCATTTGGTCTGAAGGTCCAGAAGAGAATTCAGTCCACTTCCTCCAGCAGGCTATGACTTTACTGTTGATCCTTGAGCAGCTCCAGGGTTCCCAGTGCTGACTGACACCCAGCACATTGAAAAATCCACATACAACTTTTCACTCCCCCAAAACTTAGTTTGCCCTTGGTATCTGCAGGGAAATGGTTCCAGGACACCCTGCAGACACCAAAACCCACAGAAGCTCAGGTCCCTTATGTGACATGCTGCGTTGTTTCATGATCAACCATACTGATCTACCTTAATAATTTATTTGTTTCCACCTGTGGATAAGATGCTACGCTAATATGTTGTACTACACTTCCATTATGTTACACTAGTATTAATTATCATTGCTACTTATCAGCTCCAAAAATACACTTTGTGAAAAATAAACTAATTACTTTGACTTAAAATTATTTTAGGGGAAAGCTCATGGGAACTGCATTTCATATAGAAGGAGTTTCCATAGAATGTTTTTAGAATAATTTTTTACTCGAAAATTTTTTTTATCTTCTACCTAAAGACATACATAGGATAAACATGCCAGTAAGTTCAGAACTAAAAAAAATCATATTAAACTTTTACATCATTTAAATTCCACATGAAAATATCAATTTGGGAAACTCATAGATTGACTTCCTAAATATATTTATTTTAATTGGATCAAACTTTTTCTGTGAAAATTGTTTTCCAAAAATAATTACCAAATTTTGTGCAAAATACCAGAACTTTTATTTTATTTATAATTCTCAGGATGACTTTGGTATTATGAACCTTAACTCAGAAAAAGCCAAAAGAGAGTTTTTTTCCCCAATATTATCACAAACCTTTATTTTTTTATTTTTTTATTTAATTTAATTTTCTTTTTTTAATCAGTATTTTTTTAATTGTTGATATTGTACAGTTTTCTGTCTTTTACCCTGCCCCCAGCCCACCACCCCAGCCCTCCCCACCTTCCTCCCATTTCCACCCCCCCCCACCCCCGTAGTTTTTGTCCATGTGTCCTTTATACTTATTGCACTAAACCCTTCCCCTTTTCCCCTGAAATTCCCTCCCCTCCCCCTCTGGTCACTGTCAGAATGTTCTCAAATTCAGTGTCTTTGTTTATATTATGCTTGTTTGTTTGTTTTGTTGATTAGGTTCCTGTTAAAGGTGAGATCATATGGTATTTGTCTTTCACTGCCTGGTTTATTTCGCTTCCCTGTTGAGCTGCAATGTTTCTTTCAGAGACTTTCAAATCTAATTTTGTGCCCTTACCCAGAGATTCCCCAAAATTTACAAATGCTTCAAAAATTTTTTCAACATTAATTTATTTAATTAGACATAGTCCACATAGCAGAAGGAGGAGGAAGCAAAAGAGGAAAAACAAAGATGGCAAAATTGAGATCACTCAGCTTTCAAATTATGCAAAAGACATGCAAGTTTCACTCTCCAACAAAATTTTTTTTCTCAAGAATTAGCGTAAGGTACAGTTTCAAAGAGTAAAAGAAAATACTAGAAACACTAGCAGTCTCTAATTCTTTCTCTTTAATGTTCCAACAGGGCCAGACTAAGAATCATATGGAAATAATCTTTCACTGTCAAATCCATGTGAATGTCTGATTATAACCTCAATAATTCTTCTACTCACTGTTCTTCTAAAAGATCATATTTTCTCTACTAAATCACTTCATATTACTGACTTTTATTGTTATAATATCTAGAATGTAGAATGTTGCTCTACATTCTGGCTTACCTTCCTTTCAAAGAAATTTTTTGTTGAATTTCTTACTGACTAGACAGAATATTTTTCAAAGCCCCGCCTAAGACCTCTTCGCCTTTGAATTAGTTACTATGCTCCGAGCTCCTGCCTGACCCTGTGTATTCTTTTCTCTCAGGTTGCACTTGAGGTTGTGAAGATCTAGTTGGGTTTTATCCTCTTTAAGTTATGTAGGCTATCCTAAACCACAGATCCTTTGTACTACAAATAGAACCGATACAGTTAATTGAAGGCTTCCTGCTGCTGTTATGTAGTTAGCTACTGAGGGAGTTTGAAATTTCAGTCAGTTCTTGTAACACAGAGCCAAAGGCACCTTTAATTTCCTCTGACACCCTTATGAGATTAACTTTGATAATATGCTTGGTGACACACTGACAAGAATCAGTTTTCCCACCTTTTAGACCTATTGTATTGCAACTACTAGAGTCTGAGTCTTCAAATGGAGATACAGAGTAGTAATAAAGGTAGTGTCAGTTGAAATACCTATGACAAAAATTTCCACTGCTCATAAAATACCGTCCTTTTAATATCTGAGTACCTTCCTGTGTGATTCCATTGAGTTCTAATGGTTCACTGTGCAGTGTTCACCACATGATCCGTTTGGGTGTTGGGAGCAGTCAGTGGAAGGATTTATGCATCAGTCTAGGAAAAAGATGATTCAAGACACAAGAATTCTCAAATATGAACTTAAAATACAGCTACATGATGCCAAGAAACTACTACATCAAGAAGTTCTTGCAGCCATGCATTATATACTCTGTGAGCCTCTTCCTACGGCTGAGTGACACGCAGGGCTTTATGTTTTAGGCGATAAGGGAATATGAGCCACTGGAGATGCAGTACTGGCAGGTAGGACTTCAAGTCAGGTGAACCAGACATCCTATGCAGAAAGGAAAAGATCCCTGGAGAAGAACAATCTGGAAGCTGTATGTTCTCAAAGCGAGATGGACCCAAGGTCAAAGACTCAAGCTCTAGAGAACAGGCCATGGGCATCTTACTCTGCTCTGCACAGTCAGACTTAGTTTACAGGACTCTACAGCCCTATATCCAAAGAGCAATCCTATCTTCATTAAGCCATTAATATATGTCATTTCAGTAGCATTTCTAACTTTAAATGACAACATGCATTGTTCATGAAAAAAGGGGAAATACAAATATATAAAACCAGCAGCTTAAAAAAAAGCAAAACAATTCAGTGTTTACAAAAAACATGAATTGGGCAAAACAGTTTAGAATGAACATTACCTAATACCCATATAAATGACCCTACTAGAGCCAAAAGATGAATTAGAGTAATATTGTTTATCAGACAGAAATAGATTTATTTTCTGAAGACTCCTAAGATTTCTTGGGTGGTGTATTAAAAGCTTTACATTAAAAGAGCAACTTTCCTTCTGTATACATATTTTTCTATCTTTATTTCATACATACTTAAATTATTTAGTTTCATGACAATCTTCTACCCAAAATCTTTCACAGAACTATCCATGTATACTTTGAACCAGGTGTTGGGGTGATAATATTTTATTAAGCAATGTTATAATCCATATCTACTTATTCTGATTCACTCTCTAAGTCTCTCTCTGTCTCTGAGTCTCTCTCTGTGTGTCTGTCTCTCACAATCTGTAGATACGCACACACACACACACACAAGAGATTATACAGGGATGGGCAAAAGTAGGTTTACAATTGTGAGTATGCAAAACACAGGGGTTATTCTTGTATTGTTATTTATTCATTAATTATTGTATTATTTATTTGTATTATTTGTCTTATTATTATTTTATATTCTCACTTATGATTCACTTTTTAGATGTCTTTTTGCATACAAACAACTATAAACCTACTTTTGTATGTTTACCCTTGCAATCTTCCTCCTTTCCCAAGCTTGAACTTTATTTCGATTGTATTAATCCTCCTATTAACTTTAGGCTAAAATACCATGAAGTCCTAATCCATAAAATGTGGCTATGCCGGATCCAGTCTCTGTGCAGGTTGTTTACTTCCTGTGACCTGGACAAAGTGCTACTAACAAGCAGAGGGTGAGCCCTCTCAGGGAGAACTCTGAGAGCAGTCCTATCACAAAGCAGATGGTGGAAGTGATTTTAGTTCCTCACAATGAGAGAAGGCAACGGTCTGTGTCTGAAGTTTACTGCTGACTAGTATTTGAGTTTAAAATCCCTGCACCCCTTAAGACTACAGTTAGAATTTTCTTCGTGTATAACAAAGGAATACAACTATTAGTTATATATGTATTATCATTCTCCTATTCACTGTATGTGTAAATATGTGTATAACTGGAGGGGTGTGTGTCTGCATAAAGGTCCAATTTCTACCCATCTTTTACACTGGATTATTCTGACGACAGCTCACCAGCCAGATGCGGCAACTTCCATAGGGCTCTTTCCGCCTCTATGCTTTTGCTGCTTCAGGTTTTTCTCCTCTCATCCTTCCCCTGTTCCTCATCCAGGGAAACTGGTCAATGTTCCCTGCCAGGCTCCACAAGGGCAAGCGTGCATGGTTGTTCGTTCTGTCCCCTCAGCTATCTTAGGGACCTAGGCAATATCTGGCACATAAGAGGCTCTGAAAAAATACTTGTGAAATGAATGAATAATGGCATCACATCTACCCAGTCACGGAGGCTAGAAATCTAAGAGACATTCTACACTTTTTCCTCTACCTTTTGCATTAATTTACAATTTCTCTGTTTTGGGTCCATGCAATTCCCTCTCATTATTCTCTCCCTATTTCTGCCCAGGCACACATAGTTGACAGTTAACAGGCTGGATAATAGCTGTATAACCCATTTTAAGGAGTGTCGCATCATTTACACTATAGGCAAAGTTACATTTCTAGGAAGTATTTCTGATAATACCGGTCTATTGCTTAAAATCCTTCTGAGGTCCACGGTCACCGTCTCTGAGTGGAATTGAAGGCCCGTAATGACCCACCTCCTGCCAGTGCTACAGCTTTGTCTCCTCCTTCAAACACAGGGAACTCTCCTTCCATGATGCCCTTTGTGAGGCACCCCAGACCTTTTTCAGTTCCAGTTTTGGCTGTATGTTTCCCCATTCGGTTTACTCTGTCTTTTCCTTTCCTCTAAACAGTGTGCTCTGGAAGCATCACCTACTTTGGAATAAATTCAGTGGTCACCCACAAATGCGTCTCTTTTCCCAGTTTTAATGAGAAGTAATTGACAAACATCACTGTATAAGTTTAAGGTGTACAGCATGGTAGTTGGATTTACATTTATTGTGAAATGATTGCCACAATAGGTTTAGTTAATATCCATCACCCCCTATAGATACAATAAAAGAAAAGAAAAATCTCCCAGTGATGAAAACTCTTGGAATGTATGAACAACATTCCTGATATCATACAGCAGTGTGAACTATAGCCATTACGTTCTACATCACATCCCTAGGAAGCTTATACTTTTATCTCCCTCTGGTTACCCCTCCTCCTACCCTATAAATGGCTTGTAATTTAAGCTGTGCAGCCTCTGTGGGTTCAGTTTCCTCATGTTTTTTTCTTTACCATCTACAAAGAGGGTGCTAGGGAGGAACAAACACAATATCATACATTGAAAGTTCACAGCACTTAGTTGAGCCTCATGGACTATCGCTATGTTTTAGACACATCCTTGTCCCCTTCTAAACTGCCTTACATAGAAGGTCTGAATAAACATTAAATGGGACAAAAGATATGTATGTATGTTTGTATGTTTGTTCAATTTCCTTTTAGTATCAGCAGAAGAATTTTACGAGTGAAAGTTAAGATATTGAGATCCTATTTGCATGGCTGGGAAAAAAAAATGACTAGGAATAGATGATCAGTCCTTGGAATAAAAGGAGAAATGAAAATACAACCAGGTAGATGCAAGTGAGTTCTTAGCATACTGTTAGAAAGTTCTGATTTCTCATAATGTCTCAGCCTGGAGCCTTGATCTCAGAGTCCCGCACATCCCTGTCATTTCTCTGTTAAAACATCTATTCCTATATCCAAAGATTATTTACTAATCAGATTATTTTTGAGTTAAAACCTTTCAGTATATGGCTGTTACTTCCAAATGGCCCTAAGTGTTTCGTGTGTGTGTGTGTGCGTGCGCATGTGCGTGCACACTTGGTGGAGCCAACTTAGCCATTCACAGAGAGGCAATTTCTCTATAAATGAACAGATTTCCACACGTGGGCTGTAATATATGCATAACACATTTCGCTCGGTGTTAATTTTGGTCTAACATCCTCCTGATGGTCTTTATTACCTTGGAGACTTACATCTTGTCTTCTGTATATCTGTAGTTGTTAGTGACTTCTACTAAACTGCCTCACCACTATTTCTCAAGAATGGTAACAGAAGACACAATATTTCAACAAATGATTTTTCCTTTTGACAAATGTTTATTCGACCTCCTGTTTCAAGGCACTTTGCTAAGGCTTAGTTAAATCTCAACTTCATGTAAAATCCATCTAACTTTTCATTAAAAATAACTGGAATAGGCCCTGACCAGGTAACTCAGTTGGTTAGAGCATCATTCCCATACGCCACGGCTGCAGGTTCGATCTCTGGTCACAGCACATACAAAAAACAACCAATGAATGCATACACAAGTGGAACAGCAAATGCTTTGCCCTCTCCCTCCCTTCCTCTTTCTCTCTAAAATCAATAAATAAAATAAAAATAAATAACTGGAAACATTTCAGGACATTCATCAAAAAGTTTTGTTAGTGGAATGTTTTAATTTTGAAGTAAAAAGTAAGTATCTTAATATAATTTCACTTTAACTTGTCTTATTATCTTTTGTTTCCCTTAAAATTGGAAATCCTAGACTGCTGTTTAGGATCATCTTATTGATATGGCTACAACTTGAACACTGTGTGAACCAAAAGAAACCTGAGAAAGTAACAGCACACAAATAAACATGGTGAGACCGTGCGGCAATAAATGCCATGGGGGTAGCATATGACAGTGGAAAGTAGTAGTAATAATTTTCTAACTGGAATTATTAAAGGTTTTATCCACACAGCTTCTTTCATTCACGGTGTGCTCACCAAATAGGTGGATGCTGGGTGCTGATTCCATATCAGCCGTCTTGAAATGACAAATCTCAGGGCATCTGGTTAAGTCGGAGATCTTCTTTTGGTAATTAAAATGAAACAAAAAATGTTTTGCTCCTAAAATCTGTACCCTGTAGATAGGATCCAACAAAGAATCAAATATCCCATCTAACTTTTCTGATGCCATGTTCCCCAAAGGAAATTACATTAAACTTGTCCATTCAAAATGCAAAAAGTAAGGCATCCAAGAATGAGATTTCCAGCAGAATGTAATTTTAAAAGACATGATTTTTTTTCCATTACTGGAGATATCAAACATTTGAAAAAGCCTGTTCTTTCATAATTGGATTCCAGATCATTATTTTTTTGGCCAAAAAGAAAAGTTTTCTGAATTCTTAAAATAATTAGGCAAGATTTCAAATCAAATTATCCAATTTCAAAGCTCTATTTTTCTCTCTAAAATGCCTGTTCGAGAAGGGCTGAGGATGACTAAGCTTTGTGTCATTCTCATGGCTTTATTAGGAGAATGTTCTAAGTCCTTCACTTTCTATGTAATCAGAACTATAATTTCTCCAGGTTATTTTAAGACCCAGCTATGGCTAAAGCAGGAAACTCAATTTTATTCTGAGCTCTAGACATGTCGACACAGCAAAGCAAGGCCCCAGCTCTCTGGGCTCTCTCTTCTTTCACAAACCCTCTTGCTCTGTGTCCAAGGCTCTCAGCTGGTTGTACTCCAGTCTCTGGGTATCAGGTAACTGTTTCCAAGACATTGAGGGTAGTAGGGCTGTTATTTTAGAAAATGTGTGTTGACATATCATCACTCTACAAATGAAGAGCTTACTTGCCCAGAGCGTACTACTTACTCTTCCTAACATGAATTTGAAAATCATACTCAACAGAAGGGCAGTTGAGAAACCCAGGTGCCAGAAACATTTGATTAAAAAAAAAAAAAAAGCAGAACAGAAAGCTCTATATACATATGTCTACTTAGTTCATCATCTCCCTTAGAATTTTGTAACTCAATTAACCAACTCTAAGCAGGCTGGTTGCCTCTAATTATGCTAAAAAAATTTTCTGTGCTGCAAAGTGATATTAATAGTGAGTAACATTTTGTCAAGTAACAGGTAACCCACTTGTATAATTGTGAGCTTTATCTAAAGAATAAAAGGGAGAATAGGACAGTATAATAAACTAAGTAAAAATTATCTGCAAGAGGTCTAGTATCACTACCTTACTTTTGTTGATCTATATCAAAAAGTCTCTCGTACATATTTGTAATTAGCCTTATCACTGAATTCATTTTTTAAATTCTTTTAAAGTTAACACATCACCAAAACATTATTTCTTTATGTATACATACATCCATATATATCCATATATAATATTCATGACTTTAACAACTTTCTCTTTAATTGATATGTTTCATTCTACTGTTTTTTCCTTTAGATTAAATACTCTTATTTATTACTTTTATACAGTTCCTATAACACTAAAATGATATCATGGATCTATTCCTTGAGTTTACCATCCTATATTATATAGTTATACATTTTGAGTTTTTTCCTCACTCAATAATATATCTTGCTCATTCTTCCATGCTAATATGTCCAATCATTACTTATTAATTTTAATGACTATAACATAACATTTCAGAGTATGGATTATGGTTATCGATTTTTGTATTGTCCAATACTTAAATCATCTTCAATTTTTCATGACTACAAATAACACTGCAAATAAATATCCTAGCATACAAATTCTTGTTCATTGGTGCAAGTATTTCAGTATAGCATCAAAGTGGAATTATTGAATTGCAGAGTATGTACTTTTAAAATTTTGATAGTACTGCAATTACTGTTCATCCAAAATGTTACCACTATGCTCTTCCTTTAATATGTAACATATAAGGTTGCCCTTTTCCTCCAAACACTAATCAACACTGGGTATTATGAGTCTTTTTACTTAGATAATGGATACAAAAATAACACCTCATTAATGGATTAGCCATGACTGAGACTGATCATCTGCTGATTTATTTGTTGGTCATTTTTGGTTCTTCCTCCATTAAGGTGTTCTTCATACCTCTGACCATCTTTCCCCTGAGTTAATGTTATTTTTCTTATTGAGTTTGTATTGGTACCTTACAGATATTAACCTCGTGAGTATTCGATACACAGTAACTATTTTCCTTCTGTGTATCATTTAATGAAAAACAGTGGTATTATCTGACATATTTGTTTCTGATTTAGACTGACTGCCAAGTTAAACTCTCTAGATAGAAATACGACAGAGACCTTTCCTAGTATGAGTCCTGATTACCTCACCCATAAGCTCACTAATATATATGGAAATATCTTTCCAAGGCATTGTATCTAAAGTATGATTTCTACTAGCATCTTTTTTATTTCTCTCTGTGAAGTAGGGCCTGGAAACCAAGCTTTAGGTTCAATCTACACCAAGTGTTTCTCAACCACTTAACAGAGCTGCTTTAAGGGTCAGACAGCACACCCCACAGCCTCACATTCCTGTCTCAAATCAAGTGGGAACAAACATTTCAGATGGACAAAGCTTTCTCTTAAAATAGTTTTCAATTCCATTTTACTTTTAAGAGACTCTTTTCAAAACAGATTAGACATATCCCTGCTTTTTAAAATGCCCATAAAGGAGGACACAGGGCCGTCAGGGGGCTCACCACTTACCGCACGGCGACACAGGGGATTCCCTCAGGTTCACTGGTCCTTATGGGATTAGGCTGCTCTTTCTGCTTGTTTGCTTTAGTTCTGTCTCTGCTTTTTGAAACTGGGTTGAATTGCACCTTGCGAGGGTGCACCTTGCGTGGCGCTCTGTGCTGTGACTGTGGGTAAGCCTAGCTCCAGTATCCTCCCTGACGCTCATCTGGGACTGCTGTCCACGGGTTCGAGAATCCAAACAGCCAAGTTTGTTCTCTCGCCTCCTCAAAATGATTAGTCACATTTACGGGGGTCACAAATTTCTTTGAGAATTAGACACAGAATAGACAGTATCCCAAGAAAAATGTGCATATGCACAAATATATTCCTATGAAGATAATTTCATAGGATTCAGACACTACCTGTAGGCCATTCATGAATCCCTTGGGCTCTACTAGTCCTTTTCCTTTTTTTTTTTTTTTTTTTGTTCACTTCAAACTCTTGAGTATGGTTCGTATACAAGGGGTTCCCATTAAAAGAAGTCAGTGTAGTTACAGAAGGGTCTCCAAAAAATTATACACTGGGGGAGACATTAAACCAATAAATGAAAAATTATGCAAAATCATAATGAACCCTCAGTTAAAACATAGAAAATAAGTGATGATTTTTGGTGAGACTTTCTCATGTTTTCTCAAAAGGGCAAACAACAAAAACTGTATGTACAAACACTGCAAACATGAGCATGTGAATGTGAGAACTGAGAAAAGAAAGTGAAGGGGGTCATTTGTGCTTTTAAAACAAAAAAATTGGCCCTGGCTGGTATGGCTCAGTGGATTGAGCAGCGGCCTGCGAAACAAAGGGTTGCTGGTTTGATTCCCAGTCACGGCATATGCCTGAGTTGCAGGCCAGGTCCCCAGTGCGGGGCATGCAAGAGGCAACTGCACACCGATGTTTCTCTCCCTCTCTCCCTTCCTTCCCCTCTGTCTAAAAAATAAATAAGTAAGAATATTTTTTTAAAAACTGCACTTTGGCCAGCAGAGCAGAGCTGTCATTCCAAAGACGATGTCAGAAGCACAGTCCGGAGTTCCCTTACATGTGACAGAAGATTCTTGTCCTCACTGCCCTGTTTCTTATCAAATCCGTATCAAAAGCCCATTTCCCACCCTGTTATCACAATCCTGGCAAGAAGCCAGTGAGTGAGAATGGGGGGAAAGAAAGAGGAACAAAGAGCTTCTTCTTTATTTTTTATTTTTATTTTTTTTACCTTCACCCAAGGACCTTTTGTTCTCCATTGCTTTTCAGCAGAGGAAAGGAGAGAGGAAGACAGAGAGACACATAGATAGGAGGGAGAAGCATCAACTGGCTGACTCCCTTACGTGCCCCAACTGCTGGTGTGATCACACTCAGCTGCTGGTGCGATCACTTGTCAACCTTTAGGGACAAGACCTTGCAGGGGACTGGGAATGGGGATTGTTGCCAGGACCAGGGATCGCTCACACCTGCTCCGAGACCAGGGAATCAAACCCACAGCCCAGGTGTGTGTCCTGACCAGGAATTAAACCCACGTCCTTTCTGTTAAGGAACAACACTCCACCCAACTGAGCCACATGGACCAGGACTAAATGGCCTCTTCTTTAATTAAGGTGCCTGGCTTCACTTGCAGTCCTGTCCCTGCAAGGTCTTGTCCCTAAAGGTTGACAAGTGATCACACCAGCAGTGAGAAAAGCCTGGCTGAAAACAACAGAACACGAGAGGCAGAACGATGTGTAAAAGGTAACTCTTTAGCTGTACGCTGGACTCTGAGAGCAGCAGAGAGGATGATTGGAGAGGAGGAAATGGCTGAAGGCAGTCTCTGAACCTTCAGTCCATTCATTCCCAAAGCTCTGGGTTCTTAGCATGTGCAAGTGATCATGCTTACATGAGTCTCTTAGCATGTGCAAGTAGAGAAGAGTAAGGAAATGAGGCATTCTCAGAACTCGTTTTCATAATGCATTCTTTGAACTTTCATCATTCACAGAAACAGAGGCAGGTGACTCATTTTCTAGCTTCTACCATCAGGTTTCAGTGGGGCCTCTAAATGGACATGGGGAGTGGATATTGGTCGAAAGGCTCAGGAGTGAGCCTGGGGCTCAGGTTAGGCATTTGTGAGTTATCACCAGTAACTCACAAATGAGCTGATAACTGAAGCTGAGGAGGAGGATGAGACTATATCAAAAATAATAACATCTTAAAAAATCTCTGAGCAAGGCAGAATTGTAAGATAGTTCACATGAAGTTCCCTACCTGGTGTTACTCCCATGATTATGAAGTTAGGAAATGGAATTTGCATATGATTAGGTGTGTTACTAATTAAGGTCATGGTAGTAGTAATCAGCTGACTGTTAGATATTACCCAAGCGGGCATAACCTAATCATGTGGGACTCTGAAAAAGAAGAGAGTTTTCTCCGACTGGTAGAAGAAATCGGAGAAATGTGAAGCTAAGCAGGGATTCAATGAGAGAGTGTCCCTTAATTGCTGAGGTGGAGTGGAGAAGCACCAGGCAGTAGCCTTGGGAAGGTGAGAATGAACCAAGCTGAGAGCAAACAACCACCCCAGGGCCTCCATCCCAGGACCACAAGACACGGAACCCTGCCATCAACCTGGAGGAGTGCGCAAAGGGCTGAGCCCCAGAAGAATAGACAGCCCCAGCCAGCCTGCTGCTTTCAGCCTTAGGGAACCTAAGCACACTCTAGCCTCAGGCTCTGAAACCTAATAAGTAGATGCTGTTTGGGTTATATTGGGTTAGGGTTTGGGGTTTGAGGTTAGAGGTTAGGGGTGAAGGTTAGAAAAAATGTAAAAATAAAAAAAGAAACTAACAAGCACACTCGGGCGAAAAGCAATAAATTGAGGAGGTCGTGAAGGTGAAGCCTGTTCAAGCCACCAGTGCCCATGAACACTCAGAGTTCTTCCCTCCTGACCTTTCCTGATGCAGGTGCCATTAAACGTTAGAAACTGAATTTTTCGATGTGTGGGATCACCAGTTTTGAGCCAAGAAATTAGAAAGCAGACTAAATACTCATATTTATTGAAAGAGAAATCAGAAGTATAGAGAACGCTGGTTGAATTTTATTTTTTTTTGAAAAATGAAGTCTAAAATCTGATGTTGGTCTTTTAAAATCATCTTTGTATAATAATTTTTTTTTTTACTACGATGCCAGAAGATGCTTGATTTTTCAATCTAAGCCAGATCAGGTGCTCCACTCCCCCTCGTCCTGGAATCTGAACTTGACACACGGAAGCACACTCTCTGGAGCTCCTTTCTGAAGGGGGTGCTGAAGGAAGGTTGAGCTGGGCTCTGAGAGTTTCCAACAGCACACTGAATAGGATCATAAGGTAACATTCTCCCTTCTAACCCACTCTACGAATACGGCGCATCACGAATCAGGATAACAGAATGTGGCCCACTAGAAAGAAGCCTGCAGGAGGCTGAAAGGCTTACAGCACAGCTGCAAATACCATTTTTTTAAATATATTTTATTGATTATGCTATTACAGTTGTCCCGTTTCTCCCCCATCATTCCCCCCACCCTGCACACCCTCTCCTACACACATTCCCCCTTTAGTTCATGTCCTTGTGTCATAAGTTCTTTAGCTTCTACATTTTCCATACTATTCTTACCCTGCCCCTGTCTATTTTCTACCCACTATCTATGCTACTCATTCTCTGTACCTTCCCCCCCCGCTCCCACGCCCCTGTTGCTAACCCTCCATATGATCTCCATTTCTGTGGTTGGAGAACTTCCCCAATATGGCAAAGGAAATAGACTACCAGGACGTCCAGGAAGCTCAGAGAGTCCCAAAGAAGTTGGACCCAAGGAGGAACACATCAAAGCACATTGTAATTACATTAGCCAAGATTAAAATGAAGCAGAGAATTCTAGACACAGCAAGAGATAAGGGGACAGTCACCTACAAAGGAGTTCCCATCAGACTGTCAGCTGATTTCTCAAAAGAGACCTTCCAGGCAAGAAGGGGCTGGAAAGAAATATTTGAAATCTTGAAAAGCAGGGACCTACATCCAAAATTGCTCTTTCCAGCAAAACTGTCATTTAGAATGGAAGGACAGATAAAGCGCTTCTCAGATAAGGTCAAGTTCAAGGAGTTCATCATCACCAAGCTCTTATTATATGAAATGTTAAAGGGACTTACCTAAGAAAAAGATCAAAAATATGACAATGAAAAGACAGCAAACTCACAGCTATTAAGAACCACACCTAAAACAAATACCATTTTTGTCTAAAGGCATCAGCGCCAAAAAACCATGAGTGTCATTGAAGGATGTCCATATTAGAATTATGACCTAGCTAATATTCGTACAAATAATATAATGTATCCGTAATAAAAGTATCATGAAAAACAAAAAAAAAGCTCTTTTTTTTTTAGTTTTAGAATTGGCCCTGGTTGGTGTGGCTTAGGGAATTGAGTGCCAGCCTGAGAACCGAAAGGTCAGCAGTTGGATTCCCAGTCAGGGCACAAGCCTGGGTTGCGGGCCAGGTCCCTGGTCAGGGGCCTGTGATGTACCTCTCATACCTTCATGCCTCTTTCCCTCGCTTTCTCCCTCCCACCACTCTAAAAGTAAATAAATACTATCTTTTAAAAATAAAGAAGGAACTGGTTTTTAAAATATTTCTTAGTATATCTTTATGCTTGGATAGCCCAGTGCAGTAATGAACCTACAAACTTATGAAGTGCAAAAGGTATAGGTGCAGTTTAAATCTGAGCGGCTACAAATGAAACAGTTTCAATTCATTAATTCACTTACTCATTCTGCAAGCATTCACTGAGCAATTATAGCATGTCAAACATTCTTCTAGATCTCATTTTTGTTTATTTGAATTTCTGTGTTTTAATTCATTCAGGAATTTTATTTTTATTTTATAGATATTTTCCTTAAATGTTAATGAATACGTTCAGGGATGGAACCTATTTTGGTCTCCAAAATTATAATAGGTTTTTGCCTCATCCACGAAATATCAGGCCGATTAGCATCATTCCATGAATTGGCAGGGCCCAGAGTGTCTGGAACTCCATCTCTCATGCGTGGGTGCTAATACTTAGCCCTAGCTTCCACATCACATATCGA
Source organism: Glossophaga mutica (assembly GCA_039655065.1). Taxonomy (NCBI): domain Eukaryota; kingdom Metazoa; phylum Chordata; class Mammalia; order Chiroptera; family Phyllostomidae; genus Glossophaga; species Glossophaga mutica. Next base: position 78,875,064 of record CM077313.1, on the reverse strand, counting down.
ACACTGTGGAGTTAGGAATCTTTGCAAACTGGCTTTCACTAGCTACCCAAGTTGCTAAAAAAAATTTCATTCTCAGAATACTGAATATTTGTGAATGACTGATGTGTTTTTGGCAAAGAAGTGAATACTTCAGTGAGGCACACTATATTCAGCAATGAGATACACTTAACATATGAAAGAAAAATTTCCATACATTACACTTCAAAAGATTGGAATGAGAACGAAGGAAAAAATACCGTTGCTATCTTGATTGCAACATGTAGCTTTGGCATCATTTAAATATCACCCACAGTAGGTGTAAAACCCAATAAAATATGACTTTAGAACCAATAACCAGTATAATCTCTCCCTTTTAAAATTCTAACCACATTAACTATAAACCAGGGTGTAAAAATTATGAATTAAAAAATTCCAAAGGGTTCTGCAGTTCTTACTGCAAAATACTGTTTTTTTTATGAAGAAATTATTTTGATTTAAATAAACTGTGGGGGAAATAGCTGGAAATTATGCCTTATTTATTTAGCAGCTGACTTGCATTCATTATTTTAATTGGCAACATTTATTGAAATATTTGACTAAACTTTCTGGTTATTTATATTAATTTCTATTATAGTGTGACTTAAATAGAAATTTCTGTTATATTAGTCTGAGATAAGACCTAATTTTTAAAAGCAAAATGCAATTTTAAATGAGATCTAGAGAACTCAGATGCAGTCATTGGGGAGAGAGAAAAAACTGAACAGTGATGATAAAACCTGGTACTTCTCATGAACAGTAAAGTGATAATCTTCATTTCTAAAACGGAAACAAATGACTGGTTCTAAGCTGAGTTTAGTACATTGTCGCACTTTTCCTTCTATTCTATGCATTAGAAGAATGTAATGACTCTTACCACAGGAAGATAAAAAAGTTAATTCAGTTGTAATTGTAATGCACGCATATTCATATATACACACAGAAACACAAGCACACAAACACCTACAAGCACATAAATGCATACATATACAGTGAGAGAAAGAGATTAACTTTGATAATTTTGGAGTATTAGATGAAGCCAGATAAGTCATAACAATTCCTGAAGAATTCTTTGTAAGCAGATCGAACCATAGCACTGGGGAAATGCGAAGACACTCAACACCAGTCACAGCACGAGCCTCAGAAGAAAGTGAAAATAAAATGGAGGAGAATGACTTTTTAAGCCTAAAATATGCAGTATTATAACCTGACAGTATGAGACCAAGCCATTCGTGTGGCAATTTGCCTACTGAATCAAAATTACACTTGGTGAGCCATAAAGACACAGTGCTGAGACGTGGCCTGTTTCAGGGAAAAAGGTGAATCACTGACATTTTTTGAGGCTGGTGGGGTCTCTAACGGCAATCCAGGTCACTCCCCTCATGTTTGGGAGGTGTCCAGAGAAGACAACTAAACTACCTCCCATTACACGAAAGTGGCAGACCCTGAGCTAACACTCCCATGAAGGATGAGCTCTCTGAGATCCGACTGGTGTGTCTTCGTCAGTTTCATTTTCCAGAAATCTTTTAGTTCCTTTCCTAAGTCCATAAAAATATGAATGAACGAATACACGCAATTTTCCTGATTTCATATCTAGTATGCCACACAGTACCTATGTTGCTCTTGCATGCACTGGGATGAGAAGTACATTCCACACATTTCTGGCACGCATGGAAAAATAAAAAGGTAAAGAATGCATTCTGCTTTTTAGCACATGAATGGTGCTTTCGAAAGAAAAAAACTGCAGATAATGGTGTACGACAGTGAAAAGCTTGTAAAATTCTTAGTTAGGAATATGAAAAATCTATCATTTCAAGTTTGTTGCAAAAGACAGCTTGGATGCAATATACAAGTGACCCTGGCCTGACCAGTCACCTTTCCTTTCTGTTTTGTTGAAAATGCTGGGGCTATACTAGCCTTCATTCAGAAAACAGCCAAATAGATTTTGGACTTAGGGGCCTTTGCATTGGCTGTTCCTTCTGCCTGGAATGCCTTTCCTTGCATCATTGCAAGACTGGGCTCTCCTAGTCACTTTATCTCACCTGAAAACTCACCTCCTCATTGGATTTTTTAGGCATCACTAGCAGCTATCTGATGAGGCCTTAGAGTGACGTTGTCTACCTTTCTTTCCTTACTAAATTATCACCCCTCTCTTGTATTCAACAGTTCTCTTAAATCTCAACCTTTTATTTAAATTAATCTCAAATTATCTTTTGAAAATTGGTAAGCTATATAAATATTGAGTACTTCTCTCACTTAATTTAGCCAAACTTAGCTAAACATCCTTCCCGTACCTTCATAAAATTCCTTTCCATCTCTCCAGTGAAATGAATGACCTGTGTACGTGAAACGATACATCAGCTCTGCAGATGTTTACATTGTCACCCGTCCAAATAGACAACAATGGTTTATGAAAACAGATATTTCAGTATGACATCATTTGACTACAAGTTTACAAACTGAATATCTGAATTGTTCTCAAACCATTTAGTTACTAATCTATCCGTTGATCATTGATTTGTAATGCAAACTCGGTCACATACAGTTAGTGAAAACAGCCCTTTATTCCGGTCCTCTGATGTATTTGAGTGTGGTCCTGCCCAAACCAAACTATCATCATCAATACCATGTCGTACACCTTGGTAGCTCTCCTTCTTCTCATTCATCATTTTACCAAATGGCCATCTGTGCACACTGAGGTTTACACTTGAAGGTTAGAATCAGTTATTCCATGTTCCCTGATAGATCCTGGTAAGATTTTAACTGAATCTGTACTAACACCCAGTACATCTCTAAAGCGCAGAAGAAGTTGACGTAGGCTATCTGCAGCAGGGAACTGAATGGCAAAGAAGTGAGACTCACATTTTTACTCTGTAATATCATTAAGTACATTCCACTTGTGTATTACGAATGAATCATGTGTTTCAAAGAAAATTAGCTGTTTTAAAGATGGATTCTAAATTAATTTTGGAATAACTGACTTTTTAATAATGTAGTCTTCCTATTCATGGGGAATGCATATCTCGAATTCAAGTTTTTTTACAGGTCCTTCAGTAATTTTATCAATTTCTCCATAAAAGTTTCAGTGCTATTATAAATAGTATCATTTTTTATAATGTTTTGTGTTTGGTTATTCCTTACATAAGGCAATTCTTTCCATTTTTCCTGTTGCACTCACCTTGTACTGGAAAAATCAAACCGAACTGTTCCTGTCTTAGAACACTGATGAGAATCTCCAACCACAAAGTGCCTGACATCAAAGAGAGTGGGTTATATCTCTACCGTTACATATAACATTTCAGATAGAGTTGTGGTTGATAACATTCTACCGTGTTCTAGTTTTAGTTTAATAAGGGTTTCTACCCTAGAAAAAGCACTGCATTTTATTGAATATTTTCCTGCATGTAATGAGATGATCATTTTTAAAAAATTTAATCTGTTAACAGGGTGACACTCACTGACAGACTTTTCCCCTTTATGCATTTTGGCATTCTTTGAAGTATCTCTCAATAAAACGAAACCCAAATGGCTAATAACATATGAAAAGCATTCAAATCTACTAGTAATCAGAGAGAGTCACAGAAAAAAGTAATTCTGTGCCATTTTTCATCTCTCAACTTGGCAAAAATATCTAGTCTGACAATAGCCAATAATGGCAAGGGTGTAGGAAAAATGGTTTTCACATATATGACCCTTAGGTATAAAGTAATCTCTACTACTTATCAGTTCAAGTGCCGAAGGAACTTGACTGGGCAGTAGATTATGAAGGAGAAAGAATGGTCTCTTCCCCACCTATAGAGCAATTGAATATATTTCCTAGTCATCTGAAAATGAACTCATATAAAGTTTTCTAGAGTTGGAGTTATAGTCATATTCAGGTTTAGGACTATTTGCTGAAGACAGAAGACAGAGAGAAAGAGAGAGAGATCATTGATCTTTTTGACCTTTGCAAGTCAAAGATCTACGAGAATTTCCATTTAATTATTGGAATAATGGATATTGAGAGTTGACTCTTGATTAAAACATGAAGTGATTGTAGACTAGGAACATTGTTTTTAATATGTTTAGTCATCAGTTGTCTAAAGTTGTTTATATTTTATTCCTACTTACAATATACATGTTAGGTTAAGGTGGTATCCCGATAATTCTTTCTAACGTTTTCGCATTCAACTTTCGGGAAAGAAAAACAAATGAGTGACTCCAATTAACTGGATTTATAGCTCTCACCATTGTAATTCTCTGGAAATTGCCTTGAACTAATTCTTATTTCTTGGTAATGCTTAATATAAGAATGATAACTTCTAATATAGTCAACCAATCTTCATTTGTTCCATCTCAATATGATTATTACAGCAGTTAGAAATCTTAGCTTGGACTCACAATGATGAGAAAACTTAATTGGCAGCAATTGCAAAGTCTCTGGAAGAACACTGGCATGCACGCATTCCCTGTGCTCTAATATGCTGAGTTTCCACAGCTACATTGCAAAATTGGGTTTTATGATCCAGCCCCTTTCTTGGCTCATATTTATATTATTAACTAGCTGAATTAATTTTCTGTGCCTTAATGACCATAATTTACCCTAACATATGCTGACAAACACAAAAATAAACAAAACGAAAGCTACCTTTTAAAAAATTATGTATCTTCTCCCTACCTATATTACACCATATTCTCTTCACCATTCCTCTCCCACGTAGACATAAATGTATTTATTTCTTTCTTCTCCTTGAATAGCTGTGGATAGAGATTGATTCATTCCTTCCATCTGTTTTTCCCTTAATACCTCACTCTGTGAACTCCCTGTTCTGACATTTATATTAGATATTTTCTTAAATCATGGATACCCTTGGCATTCAAAATTTGATTATCAAAGTGTTTAACAAAAAATCTCCTTCCATTGCTCCCTTCCCAAAGAATATAGCCAATTAAATAATCCATGAATAAATGCAGATGAACTCTAAATAGCAATCTGAGGGAAAGAAATGTTTAAAATTGATACTATTGTTAACCAAAAGAACCCATCCATTTTTGTCCTTTATGTAAGAAAATTGTCTCTACATAAAAATATCACTAAGAAGAAAACAGGATTAAATGTGGAGTGGTGTTTGAATAACATATAATACACCGGTAATCATTTGCACAACCAAATTTGCTCTCTGCCTTGGATTAAAGAAGTATGCATTTATATTCAGGCACTCTTAAATTAGCTATTGGCATCATTCATTGAAAAATCAAGTCATATAAGAATATACCAAAATTCCCTTTGTTGAGAATAATTACATTTAAAAGGGTCATATACATATTGTCAAAGTACTGGAAGTCAATCTTGACTTACATTCTATAATGAATGGTTTCAATTTTTGAGTCAAAGGCTCTAACATCCCCCCAGTCGGTATTTTTCAAATTTACAATGGAACTGAGGACTTACTTTCTACATAAAAGGAATCATTTCTAAAATATAAAAATTTTATAAAAACAGACTGTGCAAAGCCACTGTACTCTTTAATCACACATTCATTTATTTAAAAATAGTGTCAGGGATAAATTATGTGCTAGGCACTGTAGGGAATAAAAATAGACATAAAACATGATCCTTTTCCTTTTAGAACTTATAATATAACTAATTGGGGGGATGGGAAACGCAAACATAAATAACCACAGCGCAAGACAGAAAATGGGAATGTTCTAAGACAGTAATGAAGAGCTATTGGTGGGAGGAGGAGGCAGAGGGGGAGGGAAGGACTCATAGCTGGGGAAGTGCTGCAGAGAATTGTGGGGAGGGGCGAAATTTGGAGACAGTCGAACTGGCCGTTGGAACAGTTAGGATTTGTCCCAGTGAAGACTAGCTGGAATGGATCAGAGGGTCTTTCAGAAAAAAGGAAATAGCTAATTATTAGTTCATACACACACACACACACACACACACACACACACACAGAGATAAACAAGAAATCCAGCTAAAAATACACTGGGGGTACAAAAAAAGGTAGCTTATTAACTATTTCCCTTAAGCTGTACTATGACTCCAGTGAAGCATTCTGGCCAGGAATCTGGTCAATCCCAGTTTTCTTGAAGCTCTAGAAAAATCATAGCTGACAGCTTTCCCCTGGCCCCTTCATCTACCTGCTGATAAAGGCTTCCCCATCCCACCACAAGGCAGAAGTCCGTGGAGATTAAAATAGCTCGGAACACTTCCTGCTCTATTCTGGTTGCGCTTTCATTCCACTGGACTTAGACCACTTGGAACGTGGAGGGGGAACCCCATGAGGCAGCAAGCATGTGAGAGAGTGTGTCAGTCCCTCAAAACTGTTTGTCCATCCTCCTATGTGAATCCTTCGTTGTTCCCTGTCCATGAGGAAGCAGAACATGTGGGAAAACAGCTCTTCGCCGTCATACTGCTGTTTCTTTTTAAATATTTTTTAATTTTATTTATTGATTTGTGTGAGAGAGAGAGACTGACTTATTGATGCATTAATTGGTTGATCCTTGCCCTGACCTGGGATCAAACCCACAACCTTGGCGTATCAGGATGATGCTCTCACCAACTGAGTTACCCTGCTAAGGCCTCTCTCTCTCTTTCTCTTTAACATATCTATCACCTCCACATAATACTACCTTACCAATGATCGGAACAATTTGTCACAAATCTATCCACTGTCCCACACAATGAAGTCTGTGTATTCTAAATATCTTCTTAGGAAGTTACAGTTCTATAGCCATTTAACAAGTTGCTATTTGACCCATCATATCTCTACATTAAAAACTTGGCACATTGTAGGTGCTTAATAAACACCAGTGTACTAAATACTGTATTTAATAAAAGGGGATAATACTGTATTTATGAGAAAATGTTCTCACACTTCTAGCTTCAGCAGGTGAGGATATATTGTTCCCTTTCTCTTTGTCCTCCAAAGAAGAGGAATTATTCATTTCAGGAAACTACTATGATGTTTCATACTGCTTAGATAATAGGTTTCAGCATAGTGGGATAAGGGGCAAAGATGAATCTTTAGGAAGGAACAATGGTAAGAGATTCTAAAAGGTCTTTAATTTTGGGTCAACAGCATTAATCCTAGGAAAAGGTCACCTGATCCCACAGTACCTCTTTGAAAAATAGAGAAAATCAAGGCTAACACCTTCCCCCAGCTCCCTGACCTACCCACTGAGACAAGCTCCCCCATTCCTTGCACAAGGCAGAGGTAGGGGGAGACTAAGAAAGTTCCCTAACATTTTCTGTTCTGTTCTAACCATGCTTTCATTCTATTTGACAGGTCCCAAGTGGGATGTGGATAGAAAACCTGCCTTTATTGAGAAGATGTTCTATATATCTCAGCCTTCTCAAAAGGCTTTACATAACTGCACGTGCTACGACCCCCATTACCATCGGATACTTTCTACCCCATTTTTCTATTTTGTTTTTCCTTACTACTTGTAACTATCTAAAGTAGCCTTATATATCCATCATTCATTTGAACAGTCAACAATGTGTCTTCCTATCTGTTTCATAGTTGTGCTCTCCATGAAGAGAACAGTACCTGGCTCATGGTTGGCTCTCAAATATTTGAGGGAAGAAATGAACACATAAATGACTGTTTCACCTCAGCTTCCAAAGTTTTAAACAATTACATCACCTCCTAAAACCTTCAACCTGCTCATCAAGAGTGGTCAGATGCAACTGGTCCTACAATTGCCTCTACTCCTACCCTCTGAATTTATTTACATCTTGGTTTCTTTGAGACTACGCTTGGATTGCTGTGTTTCCTGTTTTTGTCTGTCATTTTGCAAATTCCTAATGGACAATGGTGCCTTATACACTGCACAAGCACAAAAATATTTATCTTTTTAAATGACATTTTTTAGCATACAATAAAATTATGCATATGCTTACCGAGATCGAGGTTGTCCACTCTAAAGCATTTCAATTAATGTGTAACATGATAAATATTAACATACCACTTTAACATTTTTATCATCTAAAAGTGAGTTAATAATCAGGAAATATAAAATACAAATTAAACAGATTAAATAAAATTCTAATTTTATATATTAAATCAAATTCTAATTTTATATATCAGTTAGTAAGGTCTGAATGAAGCACACCGTTTAAGTAAGCTAAGAATGTGAAAATACATTTTATTATACATGAAATGTGTTGGGTTCATTAAGAGTTAGTTATATCAGAACAACTAGGATTGGCTAATACCTACTTTTTTGTATTGGGTTGACCAAAAAGTTCATTTACTTTTTTCCATACAATGGCTCTACTAGTGCTCAGTTGTCTTTAACTTCACACGAAACAATTTTGTTAGATTGTATTGTGACAGCTGTCCTATCAGCATGCATTAAAAAAAAAAACAACAAAAAACAAAAAACACCTTATTAAGCTCTTCGCCTTTGCGGCCATTGCTGAGGCACCAGCAGTCAAAATGAAGCTCAATCTCTTTGTGACTTCTGACTGGAGCAAGAACCATAAAGGGCATTTCAATGCACCTTCTTACATTCACAAGAAGATTATGTTTTTTCTTTCCAAAGAGCTGAGACAGAAGTACAATGTTCGATCCATGCCCATCCGAAAGGATGATGAAGTTCAGGTTGTGTGAGGACATTAGAAAGGGCAGCAAATTGCCAGAGTAGTCCAGGTTCACAGGAAGACATACGCCTTCTACACTGAACAAGTACAGCAGGAGAAAGCTGATGGTACGACTGGTCGTGTGGGCATTCGCCCCAGCGAGGTGGCCACCACAGACAAAAACTGGACAAAGACGGCTAAAAGGTCCTTGAATCTAAAGCCAAACCTCACCAAGTAGGAAAGGAAAAGGGCAAATACAAGGAAGAAACAATTAAGATGCAGGAAGAGTGTAATTTTATATATAGCTTTAATTAAAAACTTGAAATAAAAAAACTTTAAAATTGGTGAATTTTTGTGCACTTATTTTAATATCAAGGACGGAAGAAAGTATGAAACATTCTTGGCATATTTCAAGAAAGGTAAAAATGCAATTGAAACGCAGAAACAGATTTGTGCAGTGTATGGAGAAGGTGCTAGGACTAATTGAATGTGTCAAAAGTGGTTTGCAAAGTTACCTGGTGCTATTGACATTTTGGCCAAATAATTCTGTGCTGCGGGGCTGTCTTATGCATTGGAAGATGTTTAGCAGTACCCCTGGCCTCTAGCCACAGGAAGCCAATAGTGGGAGATACTCAAAATATCCAAATCAATCCAGTTGGTGAAACTGAAAAATGTGTCTTTGATTTTATGAAAAAAATACTAAATTGACTTTTTGGCCTACCCAATATACTGAAAATTTTATTTTATCTATTTAAAGTAATGTGTTACTTTAATGCATGCTATCTTTTATAGATGTATTTTATGTATTGTGGTAAAAACAGAAGGAAGCATATGTGATAGGATTTTACAGGTACTGGAATTATCAGAAGTCATTTATGAGGTACATTCACCTATTTTTCCATATCATAGAACCAACTTGTATATTCCTCGCATTTATAATATTCAACTGTTTTTTTTATAAACCATCTCTTAGGCCCAATCTTCATGGAATTTAAAAAAATATTCTATATCCAGTGGAGGAATCTGATAGAATTTAGATTTCTTAGCTTTAAAAATCCTAATTATTTCCTTAGTAACAGGAAAAACATCCTTGCAAATTGAAAAAAATAAAGGCGAGTGTGTCCGTGCGTGTGTAGCATTGCATAAAATGCCATTTCCACTGGAAAGGTCAACAGCGAGGAGCCCTATTTATGAGCCATATTAACACCAAACAGTGAGCTTAGCGATGTCTGTTTCTAAAAATAAGCCCTGCGTGTCTCTTGTTGTCATCCTCAACCAGAGGACTTCGCGCTCTGTGACAGGAAGCATCAAGGCTGCTCCTTTGCCTTTCCACAGGCATCACACATCACCACGGAAAGGCCTCCCCTCGGTCAAGGTGGCAGAGATAAAACGCACTCTGCCAGCAGCCACAGCATACTCTCAAACATTGTTGCCCCTTAAGCAGTTATCATGTTGTTTTGGCAGCAGGAAGGAATCTGTGGTTTCACTTGAATGTTATTCTTCTTTATTTAAACCACTAGAAATAACCAAAAATGACAGAATGCTCTTTCTATAAATAATCATTCCAGTGTAGAGTTATATTAGGAGGTAACTCAGATGGCATGATAACGCCTAACAAGCTAATCTTAGACCTGCGATGCCATAAGAAATACCGAGGCTAAGAATAACTGACCCAAAGGAGTCAGGCTGCTAAAGACAGTCACAGACATGTAGGTATCTGCAGACTTTAATGCATTTAATGATCCTCTGAAAGCTTCTTTCCCCTAGGAAGGCAATAAATTATGGTGGTCATTAAAATGGCAATCAATGATGCTTTTACAATGTATCGATTCAAATAAAATGGCTCAAGATTCTCACAGCAAATAAGATTCCAACAATAGTTGATGGAAACCAGAGTTGGCTGTTAAATAATTGGATTAGCATCTGTTGGTGAATTTCATGCATAAGCCACCTGCAGAACATACAATATTCGGCCAATGAAATAGGATAAAGTATAATGTAATATGTTGCTATATGAAAACACTGTCATCTAAAATTGCCCAAATGGACCCAAATTGGACTAATATATATTCAAAATAGGCAGAATCTAAATTTTGGTAACAAGATTGTTCTTTTGGTGCAAGAATTTGATGTCGTGTTTTTTAAATCTGGATTTGAGTTAGAGACACAGACTTTCTTGACACCCTCTGCCATTTCTAGCTAAAAACGAAGATGGGTATAATTCAAACATTTTGGTAAAAAGAAACTGAACCTCACAGTACTAACATTTGGGGGGGGGAAGCCTTCTGCTGAAATACATTAGTAATAATGTGCTATTTTGAAGTGGTGCAGACCTTGCCTTTATGATTAATGAGATGCGATGTGAGAGCACTGGCCAACACAGACCAAATGCACTGGGATGCTGGTTCTGTCTCCGGTGTCTGCTCACTATTCTGTGTACCATCAGTCTCCTGGAACTTTGGAGGCCGCCTTCAGTTTGTCTCAGCCCTGGATAGTGCTAACTTCAACCCATCTAATTATCAAGCACTGGGGATGTGAAGACAGGCTCCACCAGCAAGCCACTCAACATAGATGCCCATTTGTGCCTTCAACCTTCCAAGATGAAGAAGTGTGCTTACATGTTTGTTTATAAATACAGCTGATTCCATATTTTTAGCACCAAACAGATAGGAAAAACCTTATCCCATGCTAAATATGTTTCTGTTTGGGGAAAAAGTGGCAGGGACATGGTAAACAAGAACAAGTCCAAAGCAGACCCTGCCAGTCCCTAGCCATGGTGACCCTCAGTAAGTTCTTCTGAATCTATTTCCTCATCTGCGAAATATGAATCCTGCTGCCACTGTAAATACTGGGTACCTCTGGAGAGGAATAAATGATCAAAGTGATGCCTGGTACAGAAAAGGCTTTTGATACATTAGCTTATTTTGTTGATAATAAGAAGGACAGTGATAAGAAATGATTTTAAAAATGGTCCAATCATTAACCTTTTAAGTTGAGACTAACCCACTAGATCAGAGTAGAATGTGGTAGAGCAACCATAATAATGATAACTAATGGTGATACTTTTTTTATATTCCAAAATGAGCAGTTACTGACGTGAAATCTCAGATTCAAAATACACACTTGAATTTCATTTGTAAGCAGATGTAAAGGCACCTTGAAAAAGAACACTTCAATTGCATTTACTTCACCAAGAGCTGTTCTAGTACACCTTGCATGGGGTACCCTGAACACATTCTGTGTACACACATTTGTACTACAGCAAGAACTCCCAGGCCACAGTGTGATTTAATGGGGAGTCAGTAAAATGTTCTTGCTTGTTCTTAATTTCAAATGTTCAAAAAACTTTGACTTCTCAATTTTTCACCCAGTTTGGAAATGTCATGCCACCAAAATTTACTTCAAGCGATCAAAAAGGACACCCACATGGCTACAACTGTGTCAATACTAAATATAAATCATGAATTAAACATTTCTATCAAAAGTGGTAGACCATGAAGGGAAGAAGCAAGAAAATGAAGTTCTGGGGGTATTTCCAAACTTATCAACATGCAAAGAGTTTAATCATAAGTAAATGACTAGTTACACTTTGTGGTTTGGTAAATTTCCTTCTTTCTTAAATGTAGTTTATATTGGATTTAATTATGGGTTATTTTAAAAGCACTACATATAAAAGGCCCATCACTTATTTTACTGTGAATAATTTAACATTAAAATAATGAATGGAACTGATAGCCTTCTAAAACATATGAATTACTTAGTTTTCTATTCAAAAACCATAGTGTCCTAGAGTAATCCTAAAGTAAAATGTTCTCTGATAATATTTAAAAGTATAGGTCACTTAGTACTATAAAAACTTCTGTTTAAATTAAATTGGTTCTGTGGAACTTAGGCAAGAAAGAATGGCACTAGTGGAAATAGGTATTTTCTTGTCTTCTCACATCCTGCTTGTCAACTTCCCAAGCTCAGAAAAGGGACGGCTGTCCACCGTGGACCCCCAGCTAACCACTGACAGTCCAGGTTCCTTTCAAGAATGAGAGAGACCACAGTGCAGCCATACTGATTCAAAGCACGGGCGAAGGTATCTTTGAATTCCATCTAGAGGAAGATTGTTTTTAAAGTTATTTTCATGGACTTTTATTCCAATTAAATTTTTTCAAAGCATTCCAATTCAGAAAAGAGTTGTTAAAATGCAGTTACCATTCCAGATTGTTAAAAATGTTCATTACTGTAAAATGTAATAATTGTGAATAACATTCTGGCAAAGAGATTGTATTCCAAGTATCTTTAAGATAATCCTTCTTTAATGCACTGAAAAGTTTATACATTATTAGGTAAATTTTTCAGTATTCTCTGTATCCCTCAAAGCCAATATAAAAGAAATATTTTACTCAAACACATAATAAATGCTTGCAATGCATCAATCCACAATATTGGTTTTCCTCCTTTTTAAAAAAATGACTTACAACCTAGACAGACCCAGTTGTCTACCACAATTGTGTACCTCAATTTGTTAGGGCTCCTTCTAACAACAGATCATACTAAGAGAAAGTCTTTCCATTCCATACCAGTAAAAAAAAAAAATCTAAATAGATATATCTCTTCTTAAAAATGAAGACCCACGATTCAATTGAAAGAGAAATGACATAGTCCATGTCCACATCCTTCACTTAATTAGTTATATTTTGTCAAAATTACTAGCAAAGATAATTACAGACACTTGGGTACTTGAAATATGGTGGGCGGATCACTTTGTAAAGGATATGACTACCTAACCACTCTGTACACCCAAAACCAATACAAAATAATACTGAATATCAACTGTGACTGAAAAATAACATTTAAAAGGGTGAAATAAACCAATAGCAAAAGTGTGTTCTAAGAAAAAAAATTAAAAAAAATAGAAAATTCCAAAGAGAATTCCAACCACTAATAAATACAGCATAGCAAATCCTGCCAGTGCCTAGCAGACATCCATTCTGCTTCCGGAGAGAAATTAGATTCTTGGTTTCAGTATCAATCCTCCCTGGCACAGCCATGACCCCAAAGGATCTATCATGACGGGTGTCCCATTTTTTTTTCAATGGCTGGCAAAGATACTGGCAGGTGATGCTACTCTGGCCAGTGACTTATGAAGGATGATTTGTGGAGAAATTTTGGGTAAAAAGCCCTTCCTTAAGAAAACACCTAAGAAAGCAAAGTTTCTCTTCCATGTCTCTGGAACTCATTAGGCATAAATAAATGCAATGTCTGGAACTAGTACAGTCAACCAGTGAATACCGGAGGGAGGAGCCTCGGGAAGTCACTGCCTCCAGGGCAGTAGAGAGGAGCAGCAGGAAGGGCCTGCCCGCTGTCACCACTACCGACCACCTGGTGCCACCTGACTACCCTGCTAGTTCACTAAACAACATGTTTCTTTGTCATTGGTCAGTATGAGGAGAGTTTCCTGTTACTTGCTGTGGAGCACAACCTAAGCACATACCTGTGACTTATACTAAATCACTGTATGTACTCTGGCATAGTAGTTTTGTTTGTGGATGTGTAAGAGACACATTTTTGGAAGGCATGTGCATATTATACAAATTCAAACAAGGCAAAAAAAGTATGATGATAAAAGCAAAAGTCTCTCTACCACCCAGCACCATGGCCACGCACACACAATTTTTCCTGACTTCTTTCTACCAACACATGAATTCTTCTGGGAAATGAATAAATGGACAAAATATACTTTTATAAAAAATGAGATAATATCACATGTTATTTTTATCTAAAATCATTAAATCTAAATTAATTTAACCATTAAAAAACTACACTTGAAGTTTTTTACTAAAGGCCTCCTTCTTTTTTTATTTTTATTTTATTTTTATTTTTTTAATCAGTATTTTTTTAATTATTGATCTTGTACAGTTTTCTGTCTTTTATTCCCACCCCAGCCCACCGCTGCCCCAGCCCTCCCCACCTCCCTCCCATTTCCACCCCCCTAGTTTTTGTCCATGTGTCCTTTATACTTGTTGCTCTAAACAGTTCCCCTTTTCCCCTGAAATTCCCTCCCCTCTCAGAGGTATTATTTCCAAAATGCACTAAGGTTATATAAAGAAACTATTTCTTAAAATCAGCGTTAGGAGTCTTATTATTTATTCATTTTGTTTTTGGGGGTGTTGTCAAATGATCTGAAATGAAATATTTTCCTTTATGGCTCTTCAGTAGCTGAGCATTCGCTGCATGTCTGCTGACATCATGCGATGCCATCAACACCGCAGCCCACAGCCTGGGCAGCCCCCAGAGTCCTTTTAATAGGTCCAGAGAGTTCTCTTGCTAAAGATCGGTGCCATATCTGTCAGGCAATGTTGGCAATCTCATCAGAAGTGATACTTCCACTGTGCTTTTGCTTCTTTCTGTCCTTTGGCAGTTCATGGAGGGCTTCCATGACCAGGGCAGAGGCAGAAGGTACTACCGCAATCCGGGCCTTTCTGTTCCGAACGGTCAGTTTCACGGCAATCCTCAGACCCTTTCGATCACTGGAAGCCAACCGCTTTTGGAGACAGACCCAAAGGGCCGATCTCAGGGGCCAGGGCAGACGTGGCACTGAGTTCCTCACAGGTTCACCTCAGGGGTACGACTCTGATCTCCTTGGGGTCAAACTTCGGCATCATGCTGAGGGCCGCTGCTGTGGGATGAACCCAGACCCAGGAGGCCCGAAGAACGCTGCACCT
The DNA here is from genome assembly GCA_039655065.1 of Glossophaga mutica. Lineage (NCBI taxonomy): Eukaryota > Metazoa > Chordata > Mammalia > Chiroptera > Phyllostomidae > Glossophaga > Glossophaga mutica. The sequence goes on along the minus strand of CM077313.1, from coordinate 78,859,764 downwards.
AAGCCTTCTCTGAGCCAGAAGCTGAAAGCTGGAATCTTTCTGAAAAAAAGTTTTTAACTATGTGTTTCTATTTTAAGCAGCAGGGAGTCTGTCCCTGCTCAGGGAGAAGATATTAACACTTTCCCACATCCCTCCATGTCATTCAGCTCTTCTCTCATATTGGTTAGCTTCAGGTATATTTTTACGTTGCTCTACTTCATAAAATTCACTCTCTGTCCTATAACTACAATCCCACTGTTGTTTAAATGGACTCAGTGTTGCCTCATTAACCTTGCTATGTTTTCTCTATTCTGAATTTCATTTTTTGTTCTAAGTTCATCTCTTCATTGTGTGGGTTTCACTGTCAAGCAGTCTAGTTCATGTCTGAGAATTTCTAGCTTGCCTACCTATCTCCCTTATATTTTATAAACATCTCACCTGGGTGGGACATTGGATTGAATTTCTAGTACTTCAGAGATTTTTCTTCATTATCTTCTGGTATTAGGTACTGGATAATTTGGATGTCATAAGTCTCATACATTCCCTTCCTTCCCACCCTCCCCTACCATAGATCTTTGCTTTCTCCGAGTGAACCCCTGAAGAATTATGCATCATCTGAAATTTAATCACCCCGATGGGACATACCTCTGCTGAGCATTTCCAGTAAAGGTCCTTAAAAGACAGGAGCTCTTTTAATCTGCAGATTTATTTTTTTCTTTTGCAGTAAAATTGTCTTTCTTCATTTTCAGATAATTATCTTCTGTGTTAATGTTTTGGACAACTTCAAGGACATAAATAATCTTTTGTTATATCGTCTTTGTCTTTCTTATTATTATTGACTTCTATCCAATTGCTTTCCTCTTTGTTGGTAAAGATTTTTATTGGCGTCTATTCTGTTTCCTGCTATTTTTAATAAATATTTTTGTTCTATAATTGTCATGCTATTTTCATTCTCAATCTGTTTCCCTAGATCTAAACTATCCTTTTTCATCTCATTCTATTGTTTCATCATCTAATCTTTGAGTTATTGTTTTACAGAATTTGTGTTCTTATTAGGCTTAGTGCTCTATTTATAAGAAGCAACTATTAGACAGTTCCATGGATACGAGTTGGTGTTTTCTTCTTGGTAGAAGCTCTAAGATTAGTTGAGGAAGGGTATTTTATTGCAAAGAACTACAGATCATTTTCCCAATTTGGAGTGGTGCTCTGAAACCTTCATTTCTCCAGAAAAACAATGTTTGTTCACCTTCTTCCATTTCACTAGTTCCTCTTCCAGAATCCTTCCTACTATTCCTCAGTCACAAGAAACAAGAACAACAACAACAACAACAACAACAACAACAACAACAAGTGGAAGATATCCAGTCAGGTTGTCTCTCTCCGGAACTGGAGAGAATTTTCATGGAGTTGTCTTCTTGTCAATAAAACTCTGAAGGGACCAGGATCCCTGCTTCCATTTTTTCCTGACGACTAGTGTCTGAGGCATAGTACAGAAGGTCACATCATTTTCTTTGCTCAGTTGTTGGTAATATTAAGTGTGTTGGGGGGTGCGTTTCCTGGCTTATACTGTTTTAGGGTCACTCCATTATCTGTCTGGGTGAAAAATTATGTGCTACATTTTCAAATGCCTCATCTCCAAAATCAAAACCACCTTTTTACATTCACAATTTGGGTTTATCTTTGTCTTCTTCCTTAAAGGATTTAACAACAAGTACGCCACCTGTGTCCATAGAAATAAAAAATACTCTATCCCCATTCTCAATAGGCCTTTTTATAACTAGACTTTTGATTGTCCCCTATCAAATTTTCAAACTGATCACAGCCTTATAAGTGAAGATAACCCGAGTTAGAGAACAGCAAAACAGTAATTATGGGAAATACCAGAAGTGATTCTTGACATGCCAGGAGTGTTTCACAGACTTACATTTTCATAACTAGATTCTGCTTCCCAAGTGGACACATACATGACTCCTGAACCTCTCCTGTTCCCCTTGATGATACACACCAAGGGCGAGTGGGGTAGGGGAGGGAGGGAGGCGGGATTGTAGGTTCTGAAAGGGTGAAGATATATTCTCCATGAAAGAGATTCAGGGTTTAGGTTTAAATGTTTTTCTTTTATAACCTAAGATAAGAATACCTAGTGAAAAATACGCAAATAAGTAAAGAAATAAGTAGCAAACAAAGAAAGAATCCATAGTGAAAATGTCTTCCTTCTCATCATCGTATTTTACTCTGAGGCTGTAAACTCGAGGACATCCTCTCATAATGATGGTTCTGATATTGTCTGGTCAGCTCTGCTGCCTAGCATGTTAAGCAACAGGCCTGGCAACCGAATGGCGCCCCCAGTCTGCAGCCACGACTGAGGAGCCTGAGTCGATGTCTGTACCTACGTTCATCATCACTTATTTTTGCCACAAAAGTGGACATTGATATGGCAAAATATGTCACTCATACTGAATTCCAAGATTCAATATTATAGAGTTTGTTTTTTTTTCCACTAAAAAGACATTAGCAGACCACACTGAAGAACCTAGTTCTCCATAAAATGTCTAGCATGGGTGGGTCAATTTGAGGATAATAAATGGAACTATGTAAAACACAATTTAGTAGCATATCAACATCTCTGGAGAAAAATCTTCTGTATTAATGCATAGTATCCAATATATCTAGAATAATAAATGGGAACTCTAAAGCAATGGCTAACAATAGAACAAAGCTTTTTAAACAATCTCAAGAAATCAGTGGCTGGGGCTTCACTGTTCAATGATATATAGTCTTCAACTTGCTTACCTTTGATCACAATGTAAGGAGACATTTCACAGAACACGCTCCTGTACACACACTAGCTACTCTGGTTTACAGTCACAATTTACACAAGCGAAGCATTTACTTCTTATCTGACCAGGGAAAAATAGCTGATTTATTAGATAACTAAACTTACTATCAAAACAAAAAAATCATTTCCCGGTGTGACATATAATCTACCTCATCTGTCTTGATCAGAGAGAGAACAAGGCATTGAAGAGCCAGGAGCTCAGGTTCATTCACTGGAAATAGTAATAATAACAGAGAGTACACATGTTAATGACATGATGCTACATGTGAACTCACATGAAGACCAAGAGGTGAGAGGACCCCATTATTCCTCAAGTTACAGATAAGCAAACCAGCTACATAATGGGCTAGAGCAGAGCGCTGAGCACAGAGCTTCTGACTCCTAGAACAGTGCTCTCTCTGCCACTCCGCAGTTACCAAGTATCTTTTCTCTCAGATTCAAGGACTCCACCCATTTCTAAGCTCATCAATCACATTCCAGCCACTAATCCAAAGTGAGTGGAACAAGATTTGTAACTAAACCAAGAGTAACACACCCTGAGCTCAGAAATTAACTCAAAGGACAAACGCTACTGACAAGGGTGACCCGCATCACCATCACTTTCCTGCCCCCACATCAGTGATAGATACTCAAAGGTTTGCTCGCAGTGGGATCGCTGGGAAGATTTTAAACACCCCATACTCAGGCTGTTTCCCATACCAATTAACTCAGCAACTCGAGAACTCAGGCATCGGTATTTTGTAAAATCCTCCTGGTGACTCCAAGTGTGAGAGCCAGTTCCTCAGGGGAAGTATACAATAAAGACCGGGGTAATTAACTTTAAGGCCATGTTATATTAAACAAAATTAAACTTCACACTACATGATAGGAAGGATGCAAACGTTTTTATGTCTCAAATTTTAAAAATAAATAGAAACTGGAGTTGCTTTCTTTCCACCAGACAGATGTGGGAGTTAACAGCAATCTACACCGCTTTTTATTCAACTGTCAGTGCTTCAGTGTGGCCCTCCTGCAGAACTGACAACAGTGTGGACAGTTTCAAGCATTGCCCTGCTTGAACATATCGCTGCTTTGTACAAAAATCATGAAATGCTGGAAAGATGGCACTGTCAGGTGAAGTCAGAGGAAAGCGAGGGACCCGTATCAAAGACACTGAGAAACAGTGAGGCTTATAAACACCTGTAAGAGAGTCGCTGCCAGGAGCCAGCGGCTGGAGAGGCCCGCTTTGTTTCCACCCCACGAGGACAGCGGTGAACTTGTGGCAGAGATGCGAGGATGAAAAGGATGAAGTGTAATACTCAGGAGATATCTAAAATTGTTATTTTTACAGAGCTGGTCCATATTTAAAAAATAAAATGCTCGGTTAAGTGACCAGTTCTACACGAGCTGACCCCTCCCCTGAGCTCTTGTCAAATTTACAAGCAGGAAAATAACAAACTGTACTGAAATTCTGGTACATTTACTTTAGATAAGCAGGCACTCTTAATGAATATAATTTCTGTCACTTAAGTGTAAACTTACCCAATTGTCCAAAATTGATATTTAATTCCATGAAAAGGTTGGGTCAATGGAAGAACCTTAAAATCATCATAACTAAATGAGGTTTAAAGAAAACTTGCTTCAAACATAGAACCGTGGGGGGGGGGTGTTCAATACCGAAACAGACTTCATGCCAACCTGTGGAATATTTCTCCCACATCAAGTAAACACCGCTCTATGGTGCATTGTTTCCATAGAAGTCTAGGTGGTGATCTATAGTAATGACTGAGCCCACAGAGCAACTTAGAAGATCTCAGGGAGAACTTTAAGTCAATGTAGCTAGAAGCCTTCAGAAGAGGACCAAAACAAATGCCAAGCTTTAAGAACAAGCTACAGGAAATAAACGTGGACAGCACCAGTGACAAATAAATGATATTGCCTGGAGAGTCCCCTCTTTGGACAGAAAGGGATAAAGCTGACAAGCTTCTTCATCTCTCATCAGCACACCTCCTCGAAGACACCGGCACACACACACACACACACACACACACACACACACACACAGAAACTAGAAATCGGAATCTGTGACTGTTGTTCTTTAAAACATTGCACCTGCCTCTAACAGCTCTATAAGTGTGTAATAGCATCGCATCTGACTGACAATGCTAGACTACCCACATGGCTTTGAAGAAAATTAAAATAACCATCCACTAATAATAATTCTGTTTCATCCTAAATAGTTTCATTTTGAGCTGATGGGGGGGAAAAGCCACATTTAAACTACCTTCACAACTCCATAGCAAACACAATTCAGAAGGTAGGTCTATAAATAGATGAGCTTCTGTATGCACACTGTAAATACAAAATCACCAGGCTAGCAGAGAGGCTGCAATGTAAGCTGAAGCCCCAATATGAACTTACCTGAATTTTAGAGTCCCATCAGAATATGCTTCCAATCATTACTGATCTCCTTTTTCTAGTTGCATAGTAAGGCAAAACACCCCCTACTACATTTGACTTTCTCTCAGTCCCATCCTTCATCAGAAGCTTTGCGATTTCATTCAGAAGCAGCCGGCCCTCAACAGACTGAATATGCACAGAAACAGCAATGAAAGGGATCGAAGATAAACCCTACAGACGCACCAAGAAAATAGCAACATGAACACCAAAAAGCAGCAAATCCTTAAGAAGTACGTTTCTTAGCTGCATTTCCCAAGCCAGCCCCCTTACACGGGTGGGTACGTCTCAGTTAGGAAGGAGGATCTTACCTGAGCTGATCATACTGTGCATTCTCTGCTGAGCCAAGAGCTGCTCTCGTCCAGCCACCCCATCTGAGGAAAAACACGAGTCACTCTCGTAAATTGTCTGTAGCATATCGCAATCACTCTCCCCTCAGCTACATGAAAGATTCATCTCTGCTCCCTGCAGGGGCCCCAGGAGCTGCCCTCGCCGGTCCTCCCTCCTCCCCGAGGAGAAGCAGCAGAGGATCAACTTCGACAATGATCTCCTTTCTGTTCAGATGGACACACACTTTTTCGAAAGACCTGGACACTTTTCCCCCTGTTACCAACCTGTGTGCAAAGCAGAAATGATCGGGTGGATGCTATGACTCTCTGGAGTTTAGGTTATCCTGAAAACTAAAAGCAGGTGGGAAATTGGAATGTGCTTCGGGGTTATTGCTTTGTCAGAAAAAGTAGAAAAATATTAACTCTCCCCATGAGAAAAAGAAACCAATTAAACCTGGCTTAAAGTTCTTCAGGCTGCTAGAGTTTCCCTGCAAGAACCGTCAGTCCTGCAAGTGGCTTCAGCGGGTGCCCTTCTCCTCCTATCTGTTTGCGTGTGTGTCTTCCCCCCTCGCTGGTCTCTCTCAGCTCAAGTTGGCTAAACCTAGTGATAATCCATTTGCATATGAATCAACAACAGCATGGCCCACAGGCACAGAAATAGAACAATGGTCGGCCTGAGCCAAAAATAGGTCAAGCCTGGCCGAGTGATTGGAGCCTGCATTAATGCATTTAAAAATACCCCAGCAAACCCAGCTGTCCAGCCTCTATCTTTCAAACCATAATTCTCTATTGCAGGGCCTTAGAAGCAATTAACTCCTTCCTCTCTCCAAGCTTGCTTTACACACTGTTTCCACACTGGTGATTCGTATCCAAAGGAAGGTAAAAAAAAAATTAAGAAACATAATTCTAAGAGGGCAAATGCACATACATTTCACTTCATTTTATTTTTGTACTATGTGTTTTTGGAAGGGAGAGGAGAGAAGTGCAGAGCTCTGTATTGGTTCTAAAATAATACTGGAAGCTTTTGCTCATAATGTGGTTTCTGCCTCACCCACGCACAGCAATCCTGGTGTTCTATTTTTGCTGCCTGTTTCTTTGGCTACACTGCAGTTGGCTGTAGCACTAGAAGCTTTTCTGCCTTCTAGTTTCAAGACTGACAGGAGATTTAATAGAGGTAGTTTTGGAAAACAAGCGCACTCCAGAATAAAATGTTTATAAAGGACTGGCTCAATTTTTTTTAACTTGCTATTTATGTAAGGCAATTGTCCATTTCACAAATTCAAATATGATGGTGGTAACCACTATCAATTTTATTGCATCCTGTCTTTATGATCTTTAAATTGAAAAAAAAAACCAAAAACAGCTTATATCTGAAAATGTTCCCTCTATTTCAGCCTCTCAGGCTAAATTCAAGTTACCTGCAGAAGGAAAAGAAAGTGTGGGTGCTTTCTTATGGATGGATGCAGAATTAGTGAACATATGCACCTGTGAATCAATAAATAAATATGCTGAGTCCCTAACTATGAATGTTCTGCATTCATCTCTACGTTAGTTGCCTGAAATACAGACCTCATTTTTCTAAAAGAAATAGCCTCTATAACAGTGGACCAACACACATTGGGGAATTCAGCTATAAAGTAAATGAACTACAGTAGACAGTACTAAGAATTCTATAGTCTCTGGTATATACTTATAACATCATTTCTGCATGAGAAATAATTCTGCACCACAAATTGGGTTGCTAGCATCTAGTCACTCCAGGGCAAACAAAAAAGTGATAGAGCTCTCCTCCCTGTTCTAAACTAGATCAGCAAGAAAATGTAATTCTTAGGGCATTAGTAGCAATAAAGATGGAAGAAGAAAAAGTGGAATGTTTCAAGGTTCCCAGAACAATCAGGTGGAGGAGGGATCTTAGTCGAGGACAGAGTGGGGGGCAGAGTACAGAGAAGAGGACAAAAGAGTTTTGGCGGAAAGGAGGAAACCCATTAAGTCATTAGGGAGATAACCCACTGCTGAAGAAAATGGCCTGAATTTTCCTTCTTTCACAGATTAACTCCTACTTCTTGCAAAATTATATTTGGACAGATAAATTAAAGGATTTATAAAAAGAAGTTATTCCAAACTGCATTTACTTAAACTAAACAAGAAAATCTTATGTTCCTGTCAGTGGAAAAAAATCTTTTAATTCCATCTGGTATTACAAGTAACTTTCATTCAATTAAGAGATGGGTAAGGGATGGACATACGGTGAATCTGGCAGTTTACCTCTGAGATGATGTAACCAATCATAGCATTTTAGACCTCGGCAGAAATTCAGAGATAGTCTACAATGGCGTTCAAACTCTTTGTCCACCAGGAGGCTAAAGCACCTGGGAGCTGACTCACACTGTTCTTCATCCAGAAATGGTTTTTCCCCCAAGCAGGGTAGTCTCACTGTTATCTGCCTACATTTGGGTACCCAAGATTTCTTCTGAAAAACAACCTCTCTTATTTAAAAAAATTAATTGAAAACCATTCATCTAACACTAACAAGTTCCCCATTTTATACATGAAGAAAGTGAAAAGACTCACTGAAGTTTGTAAAAGCACTCATGGATGGTATTATGCCTAAAGAGTCTTGTGTGGTGTCTAACAGATACTCTCTAAGTAGGTCAGGTGTTTGTCGTCTCTAGTCTGCCATCTTGTCCCTAACTAAAACGATGCATGGAATTATCTGAGATATTTGGAATAACTTTTAATATTATCTACCGATGAAAAATGGAGCCACTGTCTAATTGTTCCAGAATGACTTGAACGGAATATGCAAAACCAGTGATAAATATCTGACAGGTAACAAAAATCCCAGTATTGCTATAATATACTCATATACCTTTGTCATTTTAAGTTTAAAGTGTACCCCTCAAACTACAAAAGTCTCCAAGCTTTTATAATCACAAGAAAGTAAAGTAAAACTCCAAAAGAATGCCTTAGTAATTATCCTATTTCTCAGAGGTTCCAGGAAAGGGCATTCCACAGAAAATATTACAAATAATGTACCTTCTTCATTTTGACCAAGTTATTTAACTTGAGGTTTGTTTACATTTCATCCCTGCATTACTTCATCATTTTCCCTATCAGCAGTCTTGTATTTCAACACCTGATAATGAAAACTTAGAGTGAAAAGACTTTGGACAATTATTATAAAATAGGTACTACTTGTTCTTGAAAGGAAAAATAAGCCTCATTAAAACCACTACCAAGTATACCGGTTACCATAGTTTCATTATCCAATAAATATTTGGAATTTTGAGTTAATTTTTTGTTATATCATCTCAAAAATATCGGTAAAGAAATGTGACTAGGTTTTCTTACAGGCATTTACAAAAGTAATTTACTCACTTAAAAAAAGATATTAAATTTTATATTATAAGAACTATGAAAACTAATACAAATGTCAGACTAGAATAGATTGACAGTGTTTAATATCTCAATACAATACATTTTAATTCAGTTTAATAACTATTTTGGAAATTGATCTGATATTATAGTTTACACTTTTTCAAATATAAAGTGCAAAAAAATAGGGAAAGGAAAACAGGTTCCCTGGTTAATAGAAAATGCGAATGGGAACAAATCCTAAAGCAAAATGTCATTTAAGGGTGACTGTGATAATTTTAATTCTTCTTATGTAGGTATTTAGGCAAAACAAAATATATATATACAAAATATCTGTATGACATCAAAATATTTGCAGGAATATCCTTAGATTCCTAGCTCACAATAACCTTTTCTCAAATCAGTCTAAGTTGACAGCTGAAGACTCCACTGGAAAGAAGGTTGTATAACTTCATTTATTTTACTACAATAGTACTCCTCTGTTCTTCCCTAATCGGGCATAGACTTTTCACATAGTACCGAATCTTATCATTGTAGAATATAGATGCAGTAAGATGTAAAATTCGTTTGCCTAAAATGCTGAATTGTGCTTTACAGGAAAGCTACAAATTATTCACCCAAAACTGGAACTCCTCCATCCACTCTCTCATTCATGTTGTTTCTTCTCCCATCCTCGCATTTCTCAAACTGTACTCACTGAAATAAAATACATACATTTGCCTGTAGGCAACAGACTCGGTTCCTACAGATTCCCAAGGATAAGAAGGGAAAGGGAAAGTACGGTGCACTAATCTTTATTTTGAACTAAATAGCTTATTTGCCTGAATTTTCTACCTCCTGAAGGAACATCACCAATTCTTATTAAATAGTAAATACTTAGTGTACAAGTGATTCCTCTCACGAAAACAACCCACTTGGTTATGAAATGGTCTTCAGGTAAGGAAACACTGTCTGGGCCCGAGAACAGGTAAAGGGTTCGAGGAAACACATCCACACGTGTGTTTTATATAAGACCATTTTACATAAAAACAAAAACATCAGCCGAAACTCTGCACTTGTTGGGCTTGCTCCAACTGAAAATATTTCTTCCCTGTGAATGAGATGTGTTGATCCATGATTTATTCTATTTTGGGGGGGGGGGGGCGGATTAAAAAGAATCAAGATCACTGGAAACTTCTTGGAACTGCAATTCGTGAAGCCCTACCTCCAAACTACTAATTCAAAATTTCTGGTATTTTATTGTGAAAGCCCTCCTAGTGATTCTGATGCACAATAAAATTTAAAACCAATAAATAAAACCATCCTTTCCAAACCAATGATTCGATGGCTAAACATACACATGGATAAAGTTTCTTTTTATGGTCCAATTTCAAATTAGCCAGAATAATTAGAGAACAATATTTCAAAATGAAAATAATTAAATTTAGCTAAGAGATTGAAGAAGACCATTTATATTAAAGGTATGAAAAGACCGCGGAGGATTGTCCAGAAAATGATTCTCTCTTGTTTGCAGATGAGCCCAGCTTCGCACACTTAAGGTGATAGGCACGCGTGCACCTCCTTTCTCCACTAAGCCACTTTATTTTAGGTTCTATCTTTTCATTTGCCTGTTGCACACCAACCCCTTTACACAAATCTCAGAGCAGCCAGCCTGGGGCGAGAAAGCAACATGATTGTGCGAAGTCCCATAAGTACAGAGACAGATAAAACATAATGTTCTTTTGATAGAATCCAGGGAAGTTTGTTTTTTCTCTGAAAGTCAATCATTCATACATTGAACATTTACCGTTTCACAGCCACAGGACAAGCCCTGAAGATAAATAAATATATATACACACACAAGAATATCCCAGCCTCTACTTTCATGAACTTTTTAGTTTTAGGAGATATACAGTCAAAGAAATTATGATACAGTTTGACAAGAAACTTTCTAACTCTAGATTTTATAGCAGTATTCTTTGAATTTTAATTTATAACCATAGATTAAAAATAATAAATTTGCAAGTCTGTTAAAATTATAGAGTACCATATCATACCTTCAAATAAGCATTCTATAAGTGGTAGCTATTTTTACTAGAACTACTACTAATAAAATATCCTATGGACCTGTAATCCATAATCGTTAAAATACTTGAAAACTGCTAACTGCCTATTTTTCTGAGGAACCATATACATTCTAAAGATTATGTGATTGACTAAACATTGAGTTCCTTAGCCTTAGTTATAGATACTTTGTTTAAAAAATTGAAAAAAATTTACTTCCTAGATCACCAGAGCTTAGTATAATGTCATGCACATAGTATGTCGCTAAATATTTGTAAAATGAATAAGTGACTCCTTCCCCAGAGGATCCTGTTAAGAGACTAACAATCTAGAGCAAGTCATTAATATGGTATTCAACATCTAATACTTCATTGTTTTTCATTTTAGCATATTATTAAAATCTCAATAATTATCTTCAAATCAATACTAAATCACAATTTTAAAAAGCTAAGTAAATCCATCTGCAATGGATCTTTTGTTGAGGTCCAGTTAATATACACCCCTGCTCTTCTATCAGATTCAAACCTGGACCCACCTACCTAACCCCACATGCTATTACCAGCTAGGCTATGGAGGCAAGAAGGGTTATCATTGGCAATACAACCACAAGGTCATTATTGGGCTAAGAAAACATGATGGGATACTTTATGCATTAATCCTATAAACCAGCAGTATCAATAAATGTTAGGGTCTATTTGACTCCAGAGACGTTTTCTAAGTATAGACATGTTAGTTAGGACCAGGCATCACGAACCATGGGATGTAAACAAATATACTCATAGAAGTTTTGGGCAAGATTGAATGTCAAGGACATTTTGGTATGGACAAGATGTCTCCGTGGGCATTTTAGACAAAACCAAGGATCGAAGACCTTTTGGGATGGACCAGATATCTCCATGGACATTTTGGACAGGGCCCAATGACAGCTAACCGTTACTTCGGTGACTCGAAAACTAATAGTTCTCATAAGAAAACTATTTCACATTAGTGTCTGTACTAATAGACCAGAATGTAAATATCATTGCACACCAACCAGAAATCTCAGTAATGGTTCACACTGATGAAGAAGCACCACTTCTCTTTTACACAGCATTGATTTTGAAATACAAACCAACATTGACTACCCATCCTATGTTTACTGAACTTCATATGTATATGATATTTATGAGACCAAAGAGCCTTAATAGAAATTTCAGTTTCAAGACAAAATACCAATTTTGGCTACAGTGCTATGAAAATAAAAATTCTGAGAGAATACCAGTTAAGTAAAATTAGTATTCTGATCTTAGCTATTTGGTAGGACATGAATGTTTAATTTTATATTATTCTACAAAGTAGCTGCACCTTAAATATTTATCATCTTGGAAATAACTGGGATTCTGATTCACAAAATTAATAGTTATATGTAGCATCTCGATGAATTCTACATCTGAGTTGTGTGATAAGAGTAATTTCCACATGCTAACATAAATCATGGCATACAAATAAACCAACCCAGAGCTTTTCACATCATTTCTCAGCATAAAGGTCAAGTTGATATTTACCATACCAAACCATTTCAATCACCGAGTTAAATCCAGAGAATGCCAGAACGCCCGCCTCTGAAAATAGCAACACTTCTAAATGTTGCAATTAAATTCTGACTTCGTAATTCCATCTAGTTGGGTGCCAGCTACCAAATTTAAGAAATAACAAAACCCAACACATACTTATTTTTGACTGATCAAAATATTTATAGTGATGGTGTATAATGGAAGTACAAACGCGTGCAATTGGCCATCTAAGGGTAGCAGAGATCCCATGGGTGTGGATTCTTCCCCATTTCAGTGACAAGATCAGAGAATAGTGATCCCTCAAGCCATCCAGGCTGTCAGGACGACCTGACTTAAGAATTCAATCCTTTACCTTCTTTCCTAAATGTCACGCTAAGGACAACATCTTGGTATTATCCAAAGAGACCCATGCTTCTTCCCTACCTTTGCCTATGCTGTTCGTCCTGTCCACAATGCTCTTCCATTGTTTTCTATCTGGAGAGCGCTTTTTCATTTTAACAGACTACACTGTCTTTCTTTGTCCCTTAAAATGGTCTTAACCTCATATTTAGTATAACAGACTTTGAGTTCACACTTGCCAGATTGATTTTTATTTTAACCCTTTGCTTCCCTTTATTTGAAGTATAGTGTTTATAGACAACATTATTTCTTGGATGTGTTTTCCTTTTATCTCACAGAAAAATCTTGCATTTGTAAGTTTATGGAGGGGAATTCACAGCCCTGGTTGGTTCACCATCTTCTCAAGAGCAAAACAGCAGTAAGTCCATTTCATCCTTGAAAATTCTGCCCAAATATTACCTCTTCAGCAAAGCTCCCTAGACATGAGCACTCATGAATGAGAAGACCTAATTCTATCATAACAAAAATCACTGGATATGTTGATAATTTGGTTGCATATCTGTTCACCAAACTAGACCTCAGCAAGTCAAGAACAGGAAATGTTATTCATCTACACGCCTGTTCCACACTGCCTGCCACACCATGAGCGCTCCAAACATGATGGCTAAGCAGATACATGTGAATTACATAAATGTACATGATGTGTTTGATAACTTTACACTTCCATTCATGTTTTCACACATAAATGTCAAGCAAATAACGTTTACCATCTTCTGCCTCATCCCCTCCCATCCCACCTGGCACTCTTCCCCAAATCTAACCTTTAGATTCTGTTTTCCTCTTTTAGAAGAGTTCACCTCACATACTAAACATCATCAGTACTCCCTTCATAGAAATATGATTATATTACATACAACACTTTTATGGATGATACTATAACTGTACATAGTTTTGTATCATCAATATAAAACAGGGGGATTAGCTCTGGCTGGGGTGGCTCAGTGGACTGAGTGACTGCCTGTGAAATGAGGGGTCATCAGTTCGATTCCCAGTCAGGGCACATGCCTGGGTTGCAGGCCACGTCCCCAGTTGGGGGAACATGAGAGGCAACTGATGGATGTTTCTTTTGCTCTCCTTCTCCCTCACTTCCCCTCTCTCTAAGAATAAATAAATAAAAATCTTAAAAATACACAAATAAATAAAAATGATGTTTAGAAAAACAAAGAAACTCCACAGGGATTATACACTTTATTTTGTTTTTTCCTAGAGTTAAACATGAGAGGTTACAAGTTTAACATGCTAGCCAGTTTACTTACAGTATTTCCATATCTACATTGAAACTATTTGTACTAAACATGAATTCAGAAATTTTAACAACTGTTCCTGCGCTCTTACAGCTGTCCTTGGCCCTGTCGAATGGGCAGCCTGGCCCCTGTTCCAATCCCTCCACAGGACACAGTGGCATGACTCTTCTAAATACATCAAAGCTCTTACCAAAAGACATTCCACTTTACACTCTCATTGATGAAGGGTTCCTTTTTCAGTTTTAAAGAGATCTTACATGATCTAACCCTTTTGAAGGATGGGCCATATGTCCACATATTTCCTAAATCATAGAGGAATATATTCTAGAAAGTATGGGAACATTGGCTTTAGATATTAATTTATATTTGATTTATGAGCACCATGAAATCTCTTTTATTTGAAGGCAACTACATAACATTCTAAATTTTATCGCTAACTGGATGGAGAAGAGGCTCTGGATTTTGACAGCATTTGACCTGAATTCTGTCTCTGTCACTTATTAGCCAGTTATGAGCTGTGCTTGAATAAGTTAACTTTTCTGAGTCACAATTTCCTCTTCTTAAAAATGAGGATGTTAACATCTGCCTTGCAATGTTGTTTTAATATTTAGAAATAGTGAATATAAAATTTCTACCATTATAACAAGAACATAATAGGCCATCAACAAACTGCAGTTATTGTTATTATAGCACATTATTAATACATAAATCAGGAAGTGAATAATTGAGAGCCTACTTGTCTAAGCCTACTTCTGTTTTCTGAACTAAGATAACTTCTTTCTCTCAAGGTCAGCCATAACTTCATAAAGTAGAATATAAAGATCATTAGTTTCCACTGGGAAAAAAATAAGTATAAAAAAGTTAGATAAGAAAAATTAGAATGGGATTTCTCATCATACTAACATCACCCTCAAGGCTGATAAACTATGTGTGTTCAACAACGGACTGACCCCTACTGTGAAATAAGAACAAATAAGAGCGTGAATGGTGTGTGCCAGGAACATAGATTAATAGCAACACTCCGATGAAGCACAGAACCTTCGCTGGGTACAGTGAATTATATCTGTGTTTGCCACTGAATTTCAACCTGGGAAGATCTTCAGTCCACAATGTAACCCCCAGCTGATGTTTTCATCTAGATCCCAGGGACTCTCTAGTTGAAAATCAATAGCTAACATTAGTTATTTCAAATGAAGCTATAACAACATGGGTGTTTGTTTGTTTGTTTTTAATGAATTGGGGATTATTGTCTTATTTGGCTATATCTGAAGGACTGAAGGAAATTCTCAACAGTAGTTCTCTTAAGAAGAAGAGGCCCTTTGGAAGCCAAATTCACTTAAAACCCAGACCTTAGTTGGGTAAAAATATACTACTTTTGGATTACTTGAATTATGCATAATTCTGTATTGACTTGATGGAACCCGATCCTAGTTAAAGGAAATTCAAGTCCAGGAATGATGAGTGTTCTGAGGGTTGAATGGCAGGGAATTCTCAAGCACAACTTAATGCCATCTTCTTTATAAATAGGGAGAAAACGTTAGCAGGAAACAACGTTTAAAACCCTCAGGTATTTCATTTCACTTAAAATATGTATTTCTCTCTAAACAGGATCAACCATACATATAGCATTACATGAAAAAAAATTAAACCAATAAGGGGGATGAGAAATAAAAGCCAATAATTACTTTTAGGGTCTGTACTAAGGTAACTACCTTTATATCTCATGGTATAACAACTATAACCATATTTTTAAGGCCCAGACATTAGGGTAAACCTATAGTACTATTTTCTCTATTTTCAAGTGAATCATGGATTAGTATAATATCTTGAGAATGTTTGAATTATTAAATAGTAGAGTACATTGACTTTCAGACTCCAAATGGATATCATTCAAGTCAGTTGATAAGAAAGAGCAAGTTGATAAGAAAGATGATATTCAAAATTCTGAATCTGTGCTACGAAGATAATATGGAGGCAGTCTTGTTATCTAATCAGTTTTTCTAATAGTAAAATCTATTAACTTGGAACTTTTACATAATTACCAATGTCACATTAGTCTTTGAAAGTTTGGCAAAAAAGAGAAAGAACTTTACCTGTAAAAAATTCAAATAACTACATTCCCTAAGGGGGAAAAGATCACCGTGCATATCCAGGAGCAATTCTAACTCCTCAGAAAAACGCTGCTTCACATGGGGGTGAACTGAAGAAGACACATTAGATACTATGGCCACTCTTGATTCCAAGCACATTCTGCCCAGGATTTTCTTTCTTTCTTTCTTTCTTTCTTTCTTTCTTTCTTTCTTTCTTTCTTTCTTTCTTTCTTTCTTTCTTTCTTTCTTTCTTTCTTTCTTTCATACTCACCCAAGGATATATTTATTGATTTTAGAGAGAGGAAAGGAGAGAGAGAAACATTGATTGATATGTGCCGTGGCCAGGTATTGAACCCACGACATTTTGGTGTACAGAACGATGCTCCAGCCAACTGAGTTGGAGGGCCCCTTCCCAGGACTTGCCTCTGATCGTGACAACAACAATACTGACACACTTCACAAATCAAAATATTCTCCTATCATATAGTTTTGGGGCAATGGCTGGGGTTCTAGGGAAAGTGGTAGGGGGAAATAGAGACAACTGCACTTGAACAACAATAAAAAATGAAAAATAGTTTGAGGGTGACTTTTTCTTTTTTTAAACTTGTCTCATTTTTCATTAGGTTCTTCACAATTCCAACTGTATATCAGTGCTTTTTCAAATGTCCTTTCTACTGGTTTAAAATGATCTCTCCCTGAATTCAGCAATAGTTACCTCCTTTTTTTTTTTTTAAAGATTTTATTTAGTTGTTTTTAGAGAGACAGGAAGAGAGGAAGAAAGAGAAGGAGAGAAACATCACTGTGTGGTTGCCTCTCATGAGTCCCCTACTGGGGACTTGGCCTGCAACCCAACCCAGGCATGTGCCCTGACAGGAAATTGAACTGGTGACCCTTTGGTTCACAGGTCTGCACTCAATCCACTGAGCTACACCAGCCAGTTACCTCCTTTTTGACACCTCTACCTCCATTGCCTTTGTTTCCTCACACAGAAGTCAGAAGGTCAATTTTCTTCTTGCCCCAAACCTAAACACGTTTCCAACCCACTACTATTCACACTCTTTTCCCTTCTTTTATCTTTCATTAGAGAAGTCATCAATTAAAGATAACAAAGAAAAATTTAATATTGAGATAGGCTGAGTCCAAGGATAGAAAAATATCAGTGTTAATTTTAATGTGAATATAATATTAATATTTTTAGTTAACAGGCTAATTCTAAAATTTATATGGAATATCAGAGCTCTAAGGAAGGTCATGACAATTTTGAAGGAGATCAAAATAAGAGCATGTGCCTTATCAACCTTCAAAACTTATCTCTTACATTACAAAGACAATGTACTGTTGGTTTAAATACAAAAAAATAAGAGAAATAACCAACAAACATTAGGTCCACATATATATTAAAACTTTACATATGTTAGTATTAGTAACATAGATAAGTGAACATTTTCAATAAATGGTGCTAAGATAATTGGATCTCTGTATTACACTATTAGATCACTGTATAAAACTACACGAACCCTATCACAAAATCAAGTCCAAGTAGATGAATAATATATATATACAAAGAGCAAACTTTAAAAGTTTTAGAAGAATAAAATATAAAAGAATATGTTCAAATTCTCAGATTAGGGATAGACTGGTTAAGAAACAAACAAAAAAAAACCCCCACAAATCATAGAGGAAAAGATTGATTAATGTGACATAAGAATACAATTGTGCAAACACATCATTGAAAAAGAAAAAATAATGACATTGAGATAAAATATTTATAGTGCATTTAATCAACCAATTATTAGTATTCAGAATGTAATATTTACAAGTCAGAAAAGATATGATCCAATAATAAAGTAGGAAAAAGATAAAAATAGGCATTCACTGAAAAGGAAACTCTAACATCCAATCTAAGTATGAAATGTTCAAAATTACTAATGATTAGGGATTTAAAAATTAGTCCATAATGAGATACTATTATAAATACAGCTGCAAGGTTAAAATCAATTCTAATAATAAATACAAAGTATGTAGAAAATCTTGAATAATAAGAACTCTTACACATCCACAGCTAGTGTTTTTGTTATGAACATTTCATTTAAGGATAACTAGAATTATCTGGAAATATTTTCAGTTTGAAGTGGCAAAACTTTGTATTTACTAAAGCAGTTAAATATTCTAGGTACATATTAGAATTTTTGGTAAAATCCTAAATTGAATCTTGGCTAAGCTTACTTTTTTTCCTCTCTCTCTTTCCTTTTTCTTTGGCAGGGGTGTGGGCTGGGGAGAGTGGCGCATGTGTACTTAATTTAAATTAAATATATTCTTTCCCAGGTTTTCTCATTGTAATTCTGCTGTCGACAACGAGAAAGCACTATGGCACCTGAAATAAAAGTTGATTTCCAAATTAAGTAATATAACATAAAAGGGAAGAGCTAATGCACAGCCCATCATCTCAAGAATACAGTGTAGAATTAGAAAATGCATAAATTGCTCTTAAAAGTATAGTTTCTTTTCCAGAGATGACTACTACTTTAAGGAAAGTTTCACGTCTGTTGATAGCCCACAGGCAATTAAGGTATTGACTAATCGTTGTCTGCAGTGTCAAAAGCAAGAATTGTCAAATGCACATACAGTTGTAATAGGCAAACACATTTTAACTTAACAAAATGAAAACTACTGGAACTCTTATTTAAAAATATCTAAATTAATATACCACTGGCAGATTGGGCAAAAGATAGTTATATTCTGTGATAGCTTACTAATAAATCAAAGAAAATGTGTACGCCTTTTGTAGTTCTCTTCATTTTCATAAATATTTGAGACAAATATCATTCGAGAAAAACGGCAAATATTAAGAACCAACATAACCCTTAAATCCTGGAAATCTCACTTTTAAGCATTGAAGACTCATGAATGCTAGAAAATTTGACAAGAAATGAATTTTGAGACCATCTTAAAGGTCTTAAATTATAAAAGCGTTATTATTTTACTATTTTATTTTACTTTCTACTTTATTATTTTACAAATAAAGAATATTGTCTTCATATGAACAATTTGATCTTAATAAATACAACATCTCAATTATATTTGGTTAATGTAGTCTTCTGGTTCCTTAAATAAGTATGTATGTGTGTTTGTTTGCTTATTATATACAAAACTAATGACTTCCTCTGCCATCTGTGGTTGAGAAATTTTGACCCATTGGATATTGGGCCTCCCCAGGCTGGCTTGTTAAACCATCGGTTCATAGGGACCAAGTTAGTTCTCAGAGGTTATTATTCTTTCCATTACATTCAAGTGGGGAGCTAACTTAAATAAGGTAATACAGAATCTATTTCAGATTGGTCAGTTGATAATGGTATCATTAATTACTTTAATCTTTAGAATGAAAGATCTATCAGAAAAGATACCATGCTATCTTTGGAGAAAGCCTGAAACTTAGAGGTGAGTATGGCCAGTACCCACCTAAGCTCTGCTCTGGGGAGCAGGTGTTCAGTCCCAGAGGTTGGTGAATTCCAATAATTAGAAAGAGGAAGTCCTATTTTTCTTAATAGCAGAATGTTTTCTTAGGAATTATTAGGTGAAAACCCATTTGGTATGAAAAATGAGCTCTTTGGGTTGCAACTTAAATAGTTAAGCCTTGAAAACAGGAGAAGGGTTTAGCTTACTACAGGCTTTGCTTTTTTGGGGTGGGAATCCAAAACTGGAACAGAGTTTAATTGCTCAGGACCACAGCATGTTCCAGGGTGTGTGGACAGAGAATGGGGAAAACCCCACAAGAATTAAGGATAAGGTAATTGGCTGCTAGGGAGAAATATTATGAGAAGAAACTAGATATTGAATGCGGATTTTTAAATGAAGTTTTACTTTGTGGTATTCATTAGACTGTCTTCTGTAGTGGTCTAAAATACTCACTAGTTCTTTAAATCTTAAAGTACATGGAGTTAAAGTTGCCTTTTGGGGTAATGGAACAATGTCCAGAGATAGTCACCCTGGGTTTGGAGCCAGATCCGAAGCTCCCAGCGGGGGTCTTGCCAGATCTGGGTCAAAGAGGCAAACACATCCAGTCATCTCAGTCCCATGTTATTAAACATTCAAACCATATAACTAACGAGCATGGTTTTCAGTCAAAATTCTGCTACCAACCTTCTAATTAGAATCTGGTTTCCCAGAATTTGTTGGTCAGAGGTCATGAGGGTACTGTCCCCTGGAGTAATACTTTTCACAGGGACTATTCATTTGACATTCTGGCTGAATGCACTTGTCTCTGTGGGCATTGCTGATGTGAATTTGTCAAGGTAACACCACCCTGGGAGGACATGCCAACACACTCTTGTAGTCGATGGGGCTACCTATTGCAAACCATCTTTAATCGATGTTTTCTGAAAACACTTCCCAAGCAGAGTTGCATAATTTAAATATGATACCCACATCCAAAATCAAAATTTAAAAGTTCAAGTTTGGGATGGTAATAAAGGGAATTCTTGATTTCAAAGAAATCATCTATCATGTATGATGGTGATGAAAAAATGCAATGACAGGTTTGCCTTATAAATACATAATTGCATTTCAGTTCACAAGACCTAAAATGTGCTATAAAAGCCATGCAGGTAAAGGGGCTACTGCATATCATTGTACCAAAGAACATTCCAAAGTAGGACATTTTAAGATCATACAGGACTACAGGCAGAATAAATAATGCTGAGATCACAATGGGCTGCTCTGGAATATTAGTGATCTTAGTGGATTTTGCTAATATTTTGCTGTTTATGACTGACATTCACAGAAGCTAGAGCCTAACACAGTCATTCCAGAGAAAATTTCCCTGCAATGAACAAAACCCTTTTGTGCTTCTGGTAAAACATGACTCCACTAAGGCAATTAGCTGTTTTAAAAATAAACTAATTCATTTTGGAGATCTGATGTATAATTATGCAGCTGCATGGATGGGGAAGGCATGGTGACTGGCTGGAGTGTTAGTAAAATTAGAAAAAACGCATCTTCATGCTGACAGCTAAAGCACTGATTTGAAGTCCAATTGGCACCTTTGCCTTGTGTGGAGCTAAAAAATAAAACTCTTTCTAAAATAATGAAAGAAAAATTCTAATAATGATAGTAGGATATCTCCAGGGACAGAGGGAATGATAACTAAAAACATTTACCCAGAGCCTTGCTTCTGACAAGTTTGGCATCTTTTGCAAAATTAACTCTTTAATCTCCATAAAAACATGACTCAGAAAATTTAACTTACTTGTTCTGTAGACAGAACTGCTCCATACCACTACCAGAAGCAGACCATTTGGTGATATTACACTTTGTTTGGGTTCATGGGCAATGGCAGAAGAGCAAAGGGCTCTTGGTCCACTTTCAGAGGTTTGTTACTAAGGCAGCAGCTCCCTTGGGTGAAAAAGATGGCCAGGCCATCAACCACTCAGGATCCTTCCCAGCTTCGCTGGCCAAAGGGCTCGACCTATCGTGACACTGCACCTGCCCTAGCTGGCAGCCTGAGCTTCTACAGGACACACAGGGTAAATTCACATCGTAGGATGAACATTATTTTAAAGTTCAATAACACTTATCTGATTCTTTCAATTACATTATGTGCTTCCCACTGAATGAAAACAACAATATTTGCACAATGTCCTTCTAGATTTCTTTTTTTATCATTCCTTCTTTCTTTCCTTCCTTTCTACTCCCCCTTCCTCCCTGTCTCCTTCCCTTCCTTCCTTCCGTCCTTCCTTCCCTCTTTTCCAAGCCTCCCCTCTCTTTTCTCCCCTGCTTCCAACAGTATTTTTTTTTTCGTGTTTCTTCCTCTGCATATTCCAGATTCTTGCCCTGAGTATTTTAAATCTCATTGTTTTTGCCTCTGAATTTTAGATTTCTAGTGTTGTCTTTATTAAGAAGTAGTTATCTAATATCCTGAAACTAGATAATATGAATTTCAGCTCAAGATAAACATATAAAATGAGCATTACCTATTTCAAACTTGCTTTTAAATTATTTGAGAGCATGAAGTTTTTTTATAGCTTGGTAATGAATCAGCCCAGAGGGGAGGAAAACTGTAGTACAAAGATAATGAAATCTATACAAATAAAGGAACATATTAAAATTCTATTATTATAATATGTGACTTCCTCAGTAGCATTTTGATGCAGTGTAAACATTAGATACCAACATTATTTCTTCAAATTTTGTTTCCCTAGGTCTTGGATCTCATCAGCCTAGCAGAGCCTTCCCTCGAGATGATTGTGGCTGGCATCTCCCAGAGAAAAACAGATGCTGCTGGGGGTACTACAGGTAGGAAACTGAGATGGGAAATCAGTTCTGAGCACCTGAATGTGGTTGGAATTCTGTGGAACATTTCACTTAGATCATTTAAAATTTACAAAAAAGGTACAACAAAAACACAAAGAACTTACTGCCCTGATACACATCTTCACCAATATTTAGCATTGTGTCACATTACATTGCTGGTTTAAATTTAATTTAATTTAGCTTCCAATGAATGTTCCATACATGCATACAAAAAAGTTGTGAGATATTATTAGCAAGGCTCAAGGCTCAAAACTAGTGTTGGGCAGAAAGGCAGAAAGAGACTTCTCCATGCAAATATTGGGATACCATCCCCTTCCTCCAATCTTCTCAGACAGCCTGAAATCATACAGGATAAGAAGCTGAGAAGCACGAGTGCCTGGCAACACCCAGTTGTTTTATCCCTGCATCTTAGGTGGTATGTGTGGAATACCATGAACTCACACAGGAGACTTAGCACTTACTCTTCTTCATCATTTACGCCACATTATTGTGGAGCTCATACAGCACAAGGTCCCTCTTAGACTCCACCCAAACTGGTCAAAAAGTTTGATTTGTGAAACATTTTAAGCCCACTTAAAGCTATTTAAAATAATTTCATCAACAGGTTGATTCATCAGTATGAAGCTCTAAGGAAAACATAAGGCTTCGGTTAGTGAGAAGTAAACCCATTATACATTATAAGAGCTATGGATAATTATATATGCTGCCCAAGCTATTGGGGCAGGTGAGGGAATTAAGCTTGCTAAAGAAAAATCAACATATCTTTTCTCTTGAGGTTTACTTCCAAGTTTTCCAAAATAATTCCTCTTTCAAGGTCAGGGGTCACTTTAGTGGCTGATGCTGTGGCTGGGCTTGTGCAACACTTTTCAGAAATGCAGCTGTCAGCCTATGTGCAGTGTGTGTGTGTGTGTGTGCGTGTGGGCTGGGGTGTATGCATGAGTAGAAGAGAAATGCTGTCCCATAGAGATTCGTGGGGCTAGTGCACATGTAGGTAATGTCAACTGAGTGGAAATTAGAAATGATTGGGTCTTATGAAAGGATGAACCAAAACTAAGTGCTCCGAGTCAATGTTAGGGGTACGCCCTGTGCTGAGTCTCCATCATACCTGCTACGTGGCACTTCTTCCCAGCCCAGTAGAATTCTCCGCTGAGCTCAGCAAACACAGAGCTGGCACCAGTAATGAGAAGGGTGGTCCAGGAGCTCAGGGATCAAAGGTGCTTCAAATTCCCAGCACCATTCTTGAAGGGGTGTTTGTTCCTGGAAGCAGAGATTCAGCCAGTCCAATGATCTCTGCTCCTCACAATCTGAAATATGTGGGTGGCTTAACTTTGTTCTGCTGGCTTTGCTATGCCCCAAATAGGTGAGCCTGCCTGCAGTGCTGCCCCTCTGGATTGTTGTGCATCAAAGACACTTTGGAAACTGCAAACTGGCATTCGTTTGTTCAACGAGCACCTAGCATACCAGGCACTGTTCTAAACCCCAGGGAGAGACTAGAAACAAAACCCATGTTCTCACGGGGCTTACATACCAGAGGGGGTAAGAAAACAACAGACAAATACACAAAGAAGTAGGATTCCAGAAAGTGACCACAGCAACAATGAAATAAAACTACAAGGGGATGCAGCAAGACTTAGGAGGCACATTTAGGAGGTGATTTAGCTGAAGGGTGTTAGAGAAGTCATCTCTCTCTATGTGACACTTGAGCTGAGATTGGAAACACATGAAGAAGCCAGGCTCACAAATATGCAGGAAAGGAACATTCCAGGCCAAGGGAATAGACCCTTGGTGTCTGCAGTGAAACCGGACTGGTAGAACTGCAGCAAAGAAAGGAGTGGGAAGAGGTGAAAAAGATGACTTTGGAGGGGAAAGCCATCAGAAGCTTTCAGTCCAGGCAGATTACAACAGAATGAAGAGAGAGTTTAAGGGGTTGGGTATAGGGGAGGGGAGGTCTCAAAGTGGAAAAGCACTTCATCCTCTAAGAGCCGTCACACTGCAGAGTAGGCCCAGGACCGCGTCGTGACATTGCCTGTCTGGATGGCAGCTAATGAGGAACAGAACCAGAGATGAACAGATTAGAGGGAGTGGCCTGAATATTATCCGAGCTATTACTTTCCTTGAAATTTGATTTGAAACCTGCCAGTAACAAACTTTTCTTGGAAGTAGTCAGGGATGGGTATTATAAATAAATGTGATCTAAAAGCAAAACCAGGACTGAAAAAATCAAATCTTCCAGCTAAATGCAGCGAAAGCAGGGCTCCAAATCAAATCTTCAGGTCTAGAGGAAGTCCACAGCAATTGCAGAGCAGCACCGTCCGCCGCAGAGCAGCACCGTCCGCCGCAGAGCAGCCCCGTCCGCCGCAGAGCAGCCGTGCGGAGGGGAGCATTGCACGGGCCCCTTAGAATTCGGCAGCCTGGTTTGTGTGAGCAGCACAGTCTAAAACATGGGAATGGGCTTTAGAAAACCAAAGTCCATAATCATATTGTTTTTTCAAGGAACCAAATCAGCATATCTAAACCAGCTGAATCTTCCTAGCACCTCTATCCCACTCAACATCCTTGGTACACAGTCTCTGATTTTCTCTCTACACAATGGCAGCCCCAACCCAGGTGCTAAGTAGTTAAAGAACAGGTGCCTGATGTTAGGTAGGCAAATCCCAATCTCTCTCCAGGAATTTAAAACCAGCTCAGAACACAGCATTTGCAAAAGCCTGGAGGTGGGAAACGGTGGGGGCTGAATTATGTTGGGAGGCATTCCAGAGGAAGGTCCCTGGACCCTGTTGCTGAGGTTGCTCCCCTAACTCATTTTCCTAATAGATAGCTTTTAAGTTGGCCATATTGAGTTAGTATTGATTACAGCCAAAGATCTTTAGTTAATATACTGATCGGTTCTTATTAATGTTATCCTGCTTTAGAACTGGGAATGTTGGAACAACAATAGAGTTGAGGGCAGGATTCATAACCTCAAAGTTACTCAAAAGAGAAGGGACATCAGATAAAAACTGAAAGATAAGGTATAAAAAACATGAGCACTGTGGTCTGGATATCAAACACAGGGACAGTCAGGTCACTTGGATGCAGAGCTGCAGTGTATGTTGAGTGGAGGAATGGAAAAGTGCCTTGGGTACTTCCTGCAAAGATTATCAAAACACCTGCCCTACACCTGGCACCAAACCCGCATTCAGATTCTGGAACTACATCAGTAAACAGGGGAGAAAAGGTCCTTGCTCTCTTAGAGGTTCTATTTTTAGACATTAACGCAACAGAAATTTTCCCTTGATATTTTCTTGACAATTATTTGAAATAGAGGTTCCACCTGCTAAGTGTATGCTCCACAAACTTCAATGTAGTCAAGCTAAATGGATGTCTGCCCCCCTCCCCTACCCAGGATACTGGCAAGACACATTCACGCCTCAGGTATCCCGGTAAATGAAGGAAATGGATGTTCTCAGACTGAAGCAGAATCAGTAAGGGATAATAATATTGATAACTGAGTAAGCATGCAGATTCCAAGGGCTGATCTCTCTGGAATCAGATTCCAGGAGATATGAGAAGCACTGTCTTTGCATTTTTAATGAATACCATGTCATGGGTAAGGTGAACTATGGCAAATATAAACCTTGGTCTGTTCTCGAAGTACTATTGGAATGCAGCCACGTCTGTTCCTTTACGTATTTTTACATGTTATATCTATGATTGTTTTCCTGCTAAAAAGCAGAGCTGAATAGTTGGGACAGAGACTGTATGGACTATAAAGCCTCGAAGATTGACCATCTATCTGGTCTTTCTAGAAAAAGTTTGTGACCCCTGGGTTAAAAGATTCTCATACAGGCTCTTTAACCTCTGAAAGGAAATACTCTTCTACTTCTATATCTTAATGATTTTCAAACAAGTTAATTTTAACTGAAGAGTAAGGTATTAAAATTTTCATAACTGGCTAAGCATTAAACTAAATTCAAGGAAACATAAAGATTATCCATGGAAACTACAATAGCTTAAAATAAGTGATTTTTAATTTTGTGTCTTATTTCTCAATTTTAAAGAAATATATATTTGTTTTAGAAATCATGGAACATTTATAAAATCACTACTAATTAGCAACACATGGAGATAACCTCTATTAAATTTCTGACATATTTCCTGGTAGTCTTCTTTGTAATTGGTTTACTATATGCAAGAGGATATATTTACCTGACATGATTTTATTCTCAAAGTTTGTCTTACCTACAACTCATTAGATCTAAATTAAACACTAGGAGTGTTATAAAAGCTGAGTTCTCCGTGAAACTGAACTACATGCAAGGAGGGATCGTAACTCACCGATTTTTATTTTCCCAGAAACTAGGATCCTGCCTGGTATGTAGCAGGGACTTGGAAAATGTTGGTTGAATGATAAAGAAAGTTGCCAGACATTTTCGCTCTTGCCTGAGGTCCTTCCATTGGTGGGAGCCCCTCGAACCGCTCTCATTCATGAAATACAATGTGGTGCCACGAGGTTGTTACTATTGAACTCCTACACACTTTCTCTTGCTCTTTTGAGCTCCTTGTTAGATGTGTCACCGTTGAAAATGTGCTTTTTTTCTTGTTAATGGGAATTTTGCAAGGTCAACCCACAGTTTCCCAAAATAACACTATATCTGGTGTTTCCCAGAAATAGCATATACAAATATGACATTTAAAACTGCCCTTTGATTCATGAGATCTGTATGGGATGGTGAATAATAGTGAGAAATCCCCACATTTGAACATAAAAATTTACAGCTCTTTGCTGAAGGGCAAGTGGCAGAACATTATAAATAAGTGAACACTGTCGCCCTGTCGGCTCTCACATACACACGAAGTAGTTCCACAAACAAAAACCTTCTCGCCTCCTCACAGGTTCTGATTTAGTCACGCTGGCCAATGAAGTAACACTAGACATTTCAAAAACCTGGTGGTTTTGTTTTCTATGGAAAAATACCAAGTCTGCCACAATTATGTTTGGGTCTGAATTAATAGAGAGTAGGTGATTGTAAGACTTCAAAGGATGGTAGGATGACTAAGAAGTACACACACACACACACACACACACACACACACACACACACACACACAATTTGGGAATGAGACAGATACCCGAGGTAGCGTGACCTCATCCTTTTAAACATGTGCAGACTGACAACAAAAAGGTTTGCTTGTTTTTTTTATGCTTTTCCCCCCCATATCAACTGCTTTTCATCTATCCAGTAGTCTGAGGTAGAGAAGATATGAAAAATAACCAAGTACACAGAAAATGACATTACTCAGAAATCGCTGAATACTAAATAAGTTTAATGTTATTTTCTGATGTTTAGGGTTCATTCATCAGCATTCATGAGCTGATTTTTGTGAGAAATAAATATTGATTTCTATGACATATCAGGATCTTTGCTAACCTTTTTGGATAAAACAGACATCATAACCCATCCTTGTGGAGTTTATATTCTATAATCAAGAAGTCAGATATTTAAAAATTTACACTTTCCAATGGCTAAAGCTATAATAACTTGAACAAGAAAATAAGTAAAGCATTGAATTTTAACACAAAGTACAAAATAGGAATATAAAAGGAGACCTGGCTAAATAATTCCAATATATTATAAAAGGATTTTTGTTTAAAATGTGGAAAATTTAAATAAATGAACAAATCCCTAAAAAATCAAAACACACAAAACTGACATAGAATAACTACAGAAATCTAAATAGTCATAAAACCATTAACAAACAGAACCCATAATTAAAAAATCTTCCCACAAAGAAAATTCCAGGTTTCATCAGCAAACTCAACCACAAAATTAAGAAATAACTCTAAATTCTTCCAGATATCAAAAATTTTGGGAATACTGACTAACTAATTATGCAGATATATCCTGATACAAATCTGACAATGGGATTCCAAGACAGGAAATGTATAAAGTGGTCTTATTCATGAACATAAAAACAAAAATCCTACACAAATGTAGATATGAAATCCATATATAAATAGAAAACATAGATTCAATTTCTGTCTTTAAAAGTTACAGTGGACTTCAGGAAAACTCTCATTACAACCAAAACTACCCACTGGCATGGCTAAAATTACATGAGTGATGCTCTGAGTGTTGACAAGGACATGGAACCACCGGTACTCTCAAACAGGTGAACAGAATTGTAAGTTGGTAACAATCAAACTGGAAAACTGATACTGAGTATTATGTTTGAATACCCTCACATGCTACACCATAGCTACTCATAGGGGCAAATGCATGCTCCCCGTACATGAACAAAAACTATAATAGCACTATTCAGAATTGGTCAAAACTGGAGACAACCTAAATACCCATCAACAGTAGAATAGGTCAATAAATTCTGCTATAGTTATGGGGTGGATACTATATAGCAATGGAAATAAACCAAAGATATAAGTAATACTATGGATGAATCTCACACATTTAACTTTGATTGAAAAGTCTAGTCACAAAACAGTGGACACCATATAATTGCATTTATGTATAGTATATAAAGAGGCAAAATAAAATGACATTACCGAAAGCAAAGTCGAGGTTACTTACAGGAAAGAGGGTTGAACTAGGGGTTGGGAGGGGACCTCATTACCACCTTATTAAATGCTTGCATTATTCTGTTCCCTCATCTGAGGGGTTACAACAGAATATGTTCATTGAGCACTCTTCTGTATGCGGGTTTGACCTCATTAAAAAAAAGTAAGAGCCAAAAAACAAAATAACCTTAAAACAGTATGTTTTTAATGAGAGTAAGAATGTGAATATGGTATCAGAGTAATATTACTATGCAGTTATGTATAAAGAGTGGATAAGTACAGGAAGCCAAAATACAAAACAGAAGACAAGAGGCTGTAACAAATCATCCATTTATCAAAGATTAAATACTGTGGGGTGACTAAGGAAGCTGTACTGATAAATATCATTATTTGACAGGTTGAGATACACCTTTATATGACAAATTTATAATTTCCAGCCCATCATTTTTTTAAATGTTAAGATCAGAAGTTTTAAACTCCGAGGTTTCTGATTCAATAATTGGAGACAGACAGACATATTAAATTATAAGTACTGAGTCAAATATAACCAGTTACTAATATAGTGACCATGAGCATATGACTCAACTTTCCAGGCCTTGGGTGGAATAAGTGAGATAATCTATGTAAAATTTTATATATATATAAAATAAGTTCCCTTATTGTGAGCTATCATCATCACCATCATATAAAACTGACTAAAGTCATATTACTTTAAACATTTTTAGTATCATAATCTCTTCAATCAAATAATTCAATTTATTTCAGATTTATTACTTTTTCTTAACTAACACAAAGAAGTCAAATGCATCCAAATCACAGCCCTCTTCTGTATTTTATAAGCAATAAATGGGCAAGGAAGCCATTGTTGCCCCTAAAAGATTGTTCTTACTAAAATGGCTTAAATCTCCCTTAATCATGCAGTTAGTGCTGATAAGTTTGCAAAATAAAACAAAACTAATCATAGAAGATTTGGTTTTGGTTGATTGGGGAGCAAAAGTCAAACAAGAAAATATATTTCTTCTAAAAGTTTATGGAAAAAATCTAATGGTAATGCAGTGAAACTGATCTTAAAATAATTGGGGTCTGTCTTCAGATGCCGCCCTGGAGATGCAAGCAGGCAAAGCAGCTCCAAACAAAGTGACGACTCCAGTTCAAATTTGCCAGGGAAAAATAAGACAACAGAAGAAAAGTATTTGCTTTGCCTAGTACCAATTAGGTATTTTTATCTAATAAAAAAATAGAAATCCTATGATCAAATAACAGATTGCATAATAGTGCTGCTAACAAAATCATGTGCAAAAGTTACATAACTAGGTTACAATTTTATAAACATTTGAGGAAATACTGGATTTAACTAAAACCATTTAAGCTTTGTTGGTGCTTTTCTGAATTACAACCACTTTCAAATCCTTTAATTTCACAAGAAACACTTTCATTAAAAGTCTTCTTTTTAAATCACTTTAACTTAAAGTTATCTAAAATTACCAATATCTACTTCAACATTGGGTCACAGACTTTTATTTTTAAACTTTATGAATTTTATAATTTATAATAGGATCGATCTGTGTCAAAAAGAGTTAATTCACTTTCTAGAGATCAATATATTAGTTGCCAGTGTTTTACTAAATACTTAGGACTCCAGATTTTTTTCTGACCACAAGAGCCATGCATGTTTGTACAAACACACACACATACACACACGCACACGAATTCTGGACACATACCCATATGCACACAGGCACACACAGAGATGAGCCTTTTTGCTAGAATTTGTCTGGCTTTGTTACTCTTTTCCACAGTTAATAAGGCTCCCTACAGAAAGAGTGTCACTAATTTAATTTTCATTTTGGCTTTTTCACTCTTCTCTTCACTCACCCTTCACTCTAATGGTTTTTAGAGCCATTGTTTATTTTCCAGAGTCTATTAAACAGGTTGAGTTGCAAGTGTTAGTCATAGTAGAGCATTAGGTATTTTTTTTAATTTTTCTGCTTAATCCACCTTACAGGAAAACATAGCAGTCTTTCTCTCTAAATATTTTCTATTACAGTTCAGGAAAATCCACTCTTGATACACTAGAATGATGCTGAAAACCACAAAATATAGAAACCTATGACTTTTGCAGCCCCAGATGCAGCTGTTATATACCATAATTCCACACAATTTTATATTTAAAAAATAATTGTTGGCTCCAGCTCAGTTGTTTGGAGTGTTGACCCAATGCGCCAAGGTTACAGCTTTGATCCCTGGTCAGGGCACATGCAAGGAGCCACCAATGAATGCTTCAATTAGTGGAACAACAAATCGATCTCTCTTTCTCCCTTCTCCCTCCCTCCCTCTTCCTTTCTTTCTCTCTCAAAAGAAAAATCAATCAATAAAAACTTTTAAATTTAAATAATAATCGTTTATTTTATCCTAAAACCAAGCTTAGCCACTGCCAAAAGCTGTATTTCTCTTTTATGATTCTATAAAAGTTAAACTACAAATGCAAGTGCAAGTAACACCACGAAGTATCATCTCTATGGCCAAGGGCTAGAATTACACATTGTGCTGATGAAGAACTGTGCTGATCAGAAGTGAATGCACTGTGTGACATTCTCAGTCTTAAGTTAACTTCATCCCTAAGCAGTGTCCAAACTGAAAATCTGAAATATTCTGATACAGGAAATCTATGAGGTTTAGAGATTCTGTAGGTTAGATGGATATGTTTCTCAAAGATGAGGACTGGAAGATGGATACGCTGTCAGAAATCTAGAAGGCAATTTCCTTTCATTTTAACAAGGAAGTCATCTGAGGTAGCCCAAGGGGGCACACCGTCTTCAGAGAACTGTATTAAGCTTCAGCATGATCCCCCCAAATCTACATTTGCCGATGTTAATTTGTAACTTGAACACCATGAAAATTAAATCATCACCCTAAGCAGGCTGACTCACTGGCAAGAGAGCGAACACTTGTGGCCAAGAGCCATTTTCTATGGTTACCGTTAGTCTATCGTAGTCAGTAAAATAGAGCTTATCTTGCCTATTTAAAAAAAAAAAAAATTGCCTTTTCAAAAAATAGCCCATACAAAAAACTGGAAAAATAAACCATCTGAACATGCAACCTACTGAAAGGCAGTATTTATTTGTTTACCCCTTTCTCAGGAAATTTATTTCACTCTTATTGTTTTGATATATTGTACTACTGTGCTTTCCTACCCAATTCCTATCCTGCTACGACAGCCTTTAGAAAATCATCTGAGAGAAGGGTTCATTCGTAGTGTTTGAACCTCTGTCTGACTTCTATGCGAAAACTTAGGAGGAAGTAAGTGACTAAGGAGAAGAAGGAATCCAGGGGCCTGATGAAAGAGGTCAAGAAATAAATTGAAAGAATAGGGAGAGGTGAAAAGGCCCAAAGACACACCTAACCAATCTGAGAGTTTTGCCCCGCTGGCAACCCTGCTTCTCCACCTCATGCCAAATCCCAAGGTCAACGCGCTGGTCCATTGCCCTTGTCAGAGCTAGGCAGCCACATCCTGGTCGAAGTTGGTGCTGATCACCAATTTGACCAATAACCCAGGAAAAAAAGTCATGCTGAGTTGAACTCTACGAACACCAAAGAAACAGGGTGCATTCTGGATCTACCTGAAAAGTAACTACAGCAGCCAGAGAACAGGACCCAAACTAGGAGGTTTAAAATGTACGAGGTTTACTGGGAACTCCAGTTTAATGATTGGCCCAGGTGTGGATAAGCAGACTTGACTGTGCTGGAACTCACAGACTTTCAGGTGATGAAAATGTTAAGCCGATTTTCCTTGGCCTGTGGATGGCTCTTATTCTATGAGGCAGGACCTAGATCTCTGTTTCCCGGAATAACTTGCTGTTATTTCTTCCTTAAATTCTTGGTACAGGATACTGGTGAAACCTGGAATTTTCTTTGTGGGAAGATTTTTAATTATGGGTTCAATTTCTTAAATGAGGGAGGTCTGCTGGGGTAGGAAAGTCAGGTTTAATAAGGAAAGACCTTCCATGGGAATGGCAAACAAGAGCCAACGTCTTTACTTCTTTGTTACGGTTTTGGCTAGAGGCCAAGGGCCTAACAGGCATTGATTCAAGTCCTGGCCCACTAAACAACAAACATTTATTTTTGTGTCACGTTATTCTCCTGCTACCTTTAACTATTAATCTTGTGACTGAAAGTGGCGAATATGTGTAAGCTTAAAAGCTAAATGTGGACTAATAAGGCAAATCGGTTATTTATGTTACATAATGTAATTATCTTTACACAACTTATTCCAGTAAAACTGTGCTTATTTCGCCATTGACACCAACACGGAAATGAAATGTGGGAACTATATTTATGTAATATATTATTACATTTTTACCCCAAAGAAATCTGGGATAGAGAAACCCACAAATATTTTATTAACTTAACTCTCCTTAGCAGGTAAAAAACAAAAAAATCAACTCTTCATTTAAGAATAACTGCCTTTGCTTCTTCATTTCATCCTGTGGTTTCATTTTCCAGTTTTAGCTGATGTTTTCAAACTTGACACTAATTGATGATAAAGGGAAATTTTAAAACAGCAAGGAAAACACTTTCTAAAGATGCTTTATAGCTTTCAGTAATCTAATTTGTGAGAAATGGCGACTGGAGCACCATTGAGTGCTTTTCAATAATTTACGGTGGAGATTCATCTCCCAAGTTTAGAAACATGATTTGTGGCCCAACTGTGCTGCGAACCTATTTGTGTAATTAGATGGCTGGCTGCCTTCCCCAGCCTGGCCCCTTCTTCTCGCACTCTCTGTTGGGTCTGCAATAGATTCTGTCCTTGGATCCCTCCTTTAGAAAATGAGCTAATGAAAACACTTATTTATAATGTATTTTTAAATTGATTATTACCAAAGTACAGACCTGGCAGACAAATCCTCATTGTCAGAATTTTTTTTCCCTTCTGAGTTTAGAGAAGAAAATATAATCGCCCATCCAGAATTCCTTAGTTTGTTTTCATTTCATTCACATGCTTTAATAGCACAGGATATTTTTGATCATGTAATGAAATCAATGCCCGGGCTAAAATTTCTCATTAAATGGGAAAGGGACCAAGGTTACCAGGAACGTAAGTATTTCTCATTCAAGTTTTACAGGATTCATTAAGTTAGACTTAACATTAAAAAAAAAAAAATCTTAAACATCATCTTGAACTTAGAGTGGAAAATCTGGAGTTTTATCTTTATTTTATTTTATTTTACTTAGATAACTATAGTTGAGCTACAGAACATTGTTTCTTACAACAAGCAGGAGAAGATCTGGTTTTTTCCTTACACTCGTTTCATCTTCCTGACTCCATTTTATTATCCAAATATTGGGCTTCAAATGAGGCAAACAGACATTCAGCTTTAAAAGAAGAAAAAGAAAAGGAACAAATCCAGACAACAGGTAGCCATGATGCATTATCTGTGTGCTCAGGGACAGCTCATTAGACATCGGTTAAGAAGCAAGTAAATTTGGATGCCATCCTCCTCCATTTTCAGGTAAAGAAAGCATTTCTTCTGAATATTTGTTGTCAGCAAGTACCAAGATGCACAATGAAATTAATGTATAATGTTCTACCTTATACAGTTACAGAAAAAATGATTACATTTAACCTGGCAATGAGATAACAGAATTGCTGAATAAAACTTGTATAATTACTGAATTATCAAAAACCACTTTTGTAGGATAAATGCTAAAAATAACAGCTGCTTAGTAGGGTAGACGACAATTCTATTTAATTAGGAAATTAATAAAGCAAATTTCCTTCTATCCACAGGTTCTCAGTTGAGTCATAAGTGAAATAAATGAGTGCAATTTTATTTTGTATTATAGGAACTTCTACTTTCTAATGGTTTTATAGAATATATTATGTTCCACTTGATGTAACAAAGGATTTTGGAATAAAAGCCCAAAACGAACTTGCATTTGACTTCCAACTTGACTGGCTTTGTGAATTTGAGTAACTAATTAATTTAAACATACTGAGCCAAAGTTGCCTAAACTGGAAAGTGGAGGCAATACTTGGCCTATCGATATTATCAAGGAAAATATCTGAAAACATAACATTTGCAAATCGTAAAGCATTATTCAAATATAAAATGCTGCTATTATAAAATTTTCTAAAGTTTTAATCTCAAAATTGTAGCGACTCACCTAAAATCAGAAGGTTAATTACATTGACCAAGAACTTAAATTCATCAAATTATTAATTCAAATTTATTTTTGAGCTCAAAAGAAAAAAAAACTCTGATTTTGTAAATCTCCAGTATTTTCATAAAATTAATAAATATATCAAACAAGTCATATATCTTTTTCACAGTATCTAAACTAGCTCTTCATAATTCTATAATTAACTTTAAAAATTTTAGTAATTCTATAATTTTTAATTTAGGCAATTATAGTTTCTGAGTAATATGTCTGTTTCATATTAGATTATGAAGTTCTCAGTGCATAATCTAATTCTGAGAATATCTTGGCACTTGCTAAATAAATATTTCTGCAACTGAACTGAAAAGGAACAATTTCCCTATGCATTCAAGGCTCAGGAGTCCCTTCCCTTTGTTTGTGGGTAAATCTAAATGGGGCTCTGCTATTTATCTATAGGTTGCTTGGTCAAGTATATTCTTTGAACTAAATCTTACTCATAAATGGTGATACATTAGTCCCTAATAACTGTATACAATTACTGACATTTACTTAAAATATCTGTAGAAAAAAATTATGAAAGTAAACACAAAAATAATTCTTTTATACAGTGACAGTGAACCAGTTAAATTAATTAAGGCAAGCTTTTCCATCCGGACCGGCGAACATGGGCACCTATGCCTCCGCGACCTCAACATTACCAATTCCTTCCCACAGAGCCTCAGCCTCCTTTTTAACACAGCACCCCAGGCAGTTGCTTCCAACCCTGTGGGTTTCACACTCAGAGAGAAACATGTTTTCCTGTTTGTATCTCAGACCATTGCATGCTTGCAGCAGTCTATTAGGTATGGTCTTGACCTGTTTAACCAGATGGATTTTACCTCTAAAATTAACATGTATCCCCATTGTATCGATGCCGATGCTGTTCTGAGCGCAGTTAATCATTTTTAAAGCTAGAAATAGGTTTATATTATTAGGAACAATCCAGGGTGAAAAATGCAAAACAAATAAGCAGGTCACTCTCTCAAGTAAGTAAAATGTAAACTCCAGTCTCTTGAAACAGTAGACAAAATTTTTTTTAAAAAAAGCAATTTTTACCCTTACCTTATAAATAGAGACAATCCTAAGGGAAATTATGCTTGGAATGTATAAATTTATTTAATGAGTACTTCATAACTTATTTTGTTCAAAGTATCACAGACAAGAGAAAAAACTGAACTCACGTTTAACCTGCCCTGGGAAACAAGAATAACTACTGGCTTTCCCTGATGGAGAGTCCGAGTTTATACGACGCATGCCCACATTTACATTCCACATTGACGCAGTTTCTAAGTTACCTGGTTACCCACATGCTGTCTATGCATAAAGATAAGGCCTGCCTGCCCACGGTTTCACACACGGTTCCCCTCCCAAGTCAGGCCCCGACTCCAGCCTGTCAGCCTCAGTTGTATCAGTGGCCTCTGAGATTCACTTTCTGATGCGCGTTTCTGTTTGCTTTCTGAGGGTACCATGTGTGTTTTTACGGTTTTTCTTGGTCAGTGCTCCTATTGCTGCTTCTCCTTTATGTTGTACTTTGGCCATATTCTTTGTGTTCTTTTTGATCAGTTCATGCTCTAGAAAGATTGTACATGATGCTCAGAACTTGGTTGCTACCGTGGCTCAGCTCATGACTCACCAAGGCCTCAACGCCACTCCTCACTCTGCTGCTGGCCTCTGTCCCGTAACTTGATGACCTGCTCCGCAGGCACCCACGCCACCCTAGCCATCACCTCAGGGCTGCTCACTGACAAAGCAGATGCTGACTCCAGGCTTCAGATGGATCCCACAGCAAAGTTGCTTGAGAGGTTAACACTTTCATTAAACATCTCTTTTAGGTTCCACACAGATTGTTACACCCCAGGATATGCATCTGCCAAAGGATTGCTGGACTGGGGAAGATTCAGTGAAATCACTGTACTGCCCCTAAATCCACAATTACCCCAGCACTCAGCTCCCCCATGAACCCAGGTTACTGAGCTATATTTCTTCCTTTGGATTGATCCTTTCCCAGGGGCTACAAAGTCCTTCCTAAAGCTTGCCTTCTATTCTCTAAGCCACCCTACACTATGCAGTTCACCAACTACATCAACAGGGCCGAATGGCAAACATTTTTTCCAAGTGTATCATAGCCAGGGAAATCAGTGGTTACAAATAATAAGGAAAGCAGGGATGCATTACATCTAGGGACTCCATGTGTGGGTTGCACGCAATCTGTATTGCTGGTCAGGTGGGATCCCCTATTACTTGTGCATGTCTACATGTCTATCTGTCTGTCTGTATAATACACATACACATATATATGTATACATACCCCCAACCTGAAAACACAAACTACGTTTAAGCTCGACTACCTTCCTTTCACTTCTTGATACTTTCCCCATCATTCTCTACGCCTTGTTGCATTGCACTGAAAGGGTGACTGGAAAAGATGTATCACTGAAACCTTCCTTTCCTTTTGCTTAAGAAACTGACTGATCGAAATACACTATCTGGAGCTTTGCCTCTTCTCAAAAATGTAAAGAAAAGGAGCATAAAATAAAATGTCTTGTATTAAATAATACCAGTTATTATACAACTATGAAAAAACAAGGACAGTGCAACTCAATGTCAGACCTCCATGTTTGGTAAGACAGAAGAGAAGCACTCTTGAAATAAGAAAGCAGGTACTTCTTAATCTTATTTAAAAGTCCTAATCAAATTTAGTCAAAAACAGCTAAGTGAATAATGGTAATAATGATGGACTCATAGGTTATACTCACGAAATACTTGGGTTGTACAGGGGAAGTTACTAAAAGTGTCTGCCCTATAACTAACACTGTGCAAGAGCTCAACACTCTTCTACCCCTGAAATAAAGCCATTTTTGGAGACATCTACCATTCCCCAAAAGCAAAGGATCCCAGCAATATTAATGCTGATCTTTTGTCTTTTAAACAATGGTAAAGTTGATGAATAAATATCACAGGACTGGAGTTGAATGAAGGATCACAGATGTGGCTGCAATAATTAGAATCGGGTACTATCAGTACACCAATCAGCCTCAGTTAGGGAACATTTCACAATATTCTTATTGACTTTTCTTGCTCACACATCCTAGGCATTCAGAATTGGAAAGATATCCAAAAACATTAATACATTCCACAGACATTTTTGAAAAGCCTAATATTTGTCAGACACTAGAGTGTTGCTGGATTCCCCTTCTTCAAAATGTGGCCACTAGCCTCAGCCGAATGTTTCCAATAAAGGGAACAAACTCTTTGAGATACTCGTTTCATTTGTTAACATCTTTGTTAAAAAAAGGGTTTCCTCAATTGGAAACAGTGATCATCTATAAGAAATATGATGGGCAATATATATTGGAAGTATAAATTGGTGATTTTCATTATCTGATACCAGAGACCATTAGTGCAATTAATAAACTGGAGGGGAGGGGAGAGGAGAAGGATCTTTTCTAAAAATAAAAAAGTAAAAATAAGTTGCTTGTAATATATATTTAGTAAAATTTATGAATACTTACAACTCTGAGCTCCTCATAATAAACAAAGAGTGAGTTAAGTATAGTGTTTGGGGGAGGGGTAGTAAAGCTTTATTAATATAAACCTTTTTATTTTAATGCTATACACATTTAAAAAAAATAAGCAAAACACAAGTATAGATCTCAGTAAACTAACACAAAAATAAGCATACCTAAGAAACCAGCCACATTAAGAAATAAAACATTTTTGTCCTGGCTGGTGTGGCTCAGTGGATTGAGTCCCGGCTTGTAAACCAAAGGGTTGCTGGTTTGATTCCCAGTCAGGGCACATGCCTGGGTTGCCAGCCAGGTCCCCAGTAGGGGGTGCTTGAGAGGCAACCATGCATTGATGTTTCTCTCCCTTTCTTTCCCCCTTTCTTCCCCTCCCTAAAAATAAATAAATAAAATCTTTTTTTTAAAAAAGTAAAACGTTCTGTAAACCATAAGCAGTCCTCAGACCCCTCTCTGTCCCAAGCCCCCTCTAAGTAGCTATTAGCTGGGCTCCTAACACCATAGGTTGGGTTTGCCTGTTTTGTTTTTTCCACTTGATAAAATTAAAAGATATACTAGGCAGGCACTTTTTTGTCTCACTTCTTTCTTTCAAAATTGTCTTTGTGAGGTTCATCAATATTATTGTACAGAATGATCGCTCATTCATTTCCATTACTGTATGACGTTCCATGATAAGAATATGTCCCAATTAATCCACTCTAATTTTGAAGAACGTTGGTGTGTTTCCACTTCTTTGGCTCTTATTAATTGGACTGCTACAAGCATTTCTGTACGTTTAGTTTTGGTAAACACATCTTGGCATATACATTTCTTTAAGGTTTCTTATCTAAAAGTATAATGCTGGGTCATGTGGTACGCATATGGTTCAGATTTAGTATAAACTGTTTTGAGCTTAATTATATCAGGAGAAAGATGAGTTCCATAACACAATCTTCAGTCTTTGGTTTGCCAAAATATCCTAGGGCTTTATCAGTCTTACTCCAAGCATTTTCTTACTCTTCCAAACTGCAAATTCTTCTCCCTGCCCCTCACTTCTCCTTTTTTCAAACATTTACCATGTCACAAATATTGTAGGTTTCCTCTTATTGGAACATCAACAGGTTAAATTCTACCAGAATTTCAGGGACTTTGCTGCTCAAATAGTTTTCCAACATCACTCTCAGCAAGTTAATAAAATCCAGACTCTTTCCCAAAAAACATAATGTGACTTTTCACTGCATTTGCACTATATTTTTAAAAGGAGGCTTTTCCAAATTGTATTAAAAAACCAACAGGACAGTGACTGAGCAGAAAACTAACTGAATGTGTGCATTAGGAATAAAAAAAGTGTATTAAAAAGTGATGTTTAGTAGGAATATTTGAGTGAAAATAAATTTTATAACTATTCAATTTGCCATGAAATGCTATCTTCCTTTACTTCCCTATGCAACCTAATAATTGTTAGAAGTCTAATAATGAGTACTCAAATAATTTGAATACAACTATACATATATAAAATCTTAAAAGAAAGTACACCAATCTCTCTGTGGTAGGATCAAAAGCGATCCTGTTTTATTTTAGTACTTTCATATTGTACAATAAATATGTATTATTTGTAGAAGCAGAAAACATCCATAAGAATTAGATGGAAAGGAAAATTTGCTTTCCTTTCAACATCTTCTTGTAGGTCTTAGTTCTGCTCTCTGTAGCTACACAGAATAAATTTAGCTTATTTTCCACATGAGAGCTCTTGAAATAGTTTATAACTGTTATGGTTCTTTCTTCTTCACAGGATAAATACCTCTAGATCCTTCTTCAGTTCTTCCTGTGACATGGTTTGAGGACCCTCTGCAATTTGACCACTTTTCTTTGGACATGCTCTAGCTGTATTCTTCCAAATACATGTTATCATGGAAATATGGACATAATCGGTGCAAAGGGATACTTTTCAGCAATCATACATTAGATTTCCTAAAATCTATGATAGTGGTTAATAATAAAGTTCTTGCTTCGATATTCAGTCTGGATAATATAGTTTATAAGCACTTCAAAGATAGACACTCATATAATTAATAAACATAATCTCAAATGTAAAATTTAAATATGCCTGGTTAAGGTCATTGCTCTGATGTTTAATGTATTTCAAGTTCTAGGCTACACATGAATAACAGAATGGTAGGCATAGCTGCGCTTCTGTTTTCCCCCAAATGGCCTAATAACACCAATGGTTCTTCACTGATTACATTCAAAACATCTTAATCTCTTCTGTTTTATCAACTGCACAACATTATCAGCATTTATTTTCACCTCCAAAACCAAAAATCCAGTGAAAAAATAGAGTAATATTATAGACCATGATTTTGATAAGGGTTATAAAATTTTCGTCGAATACAGGAATAATGTTACATAGCATGAGGTGTATCTTCACAGAAGGGTTATTTTAAGTGTCAATATACTTCAACACAAATCGTTTTAAACTCTCTTATTTTTATTTTCATACCACTGACTCATAACTAGATTTGGATCTTTTAAAAGGTCAACAATGCCCTAGATATACTAAAATCAATAAACATTTTCATTATTTTAACTACATCAATAATCCTATATTATTTTTAGG
This sequence comes from Glossophaga mutica, assembly GCA_039655065.1. NCBI lineage: Eukaryota > Metazoa > Chordata > Mammalia > Chiroptera > Phyllostomidae > Glossophaga > Glossophaga mutica. Next base: position 78,818,303 of record CM077313.1, on the reverse strand, counting down.
ATTGCAAGAAAGAACCTATTGACATGGGAATTCTGCTTTTACCCAAACATTCAGAATTTTAAAAAAATGTAAAGCTCCATGGTCACAAGCATTCACTGATTAATATTAACACAAATATTCACTGGGGCAGTTTTGTTTTGGTAATAGAGAAAAATTGGAAAGAGATTAAATATCCAACATTGAGGGATAATGTGCAAATATTAAAATAAATTGAGAATATTTATAGCTTTCAACATCGAGAGCTGCCTTTATATTTCTCTAAGGTTTTTTTTAAAGGCATCCTGCAGAAAAATACATGGAGAGAGAGAGAGACAGAGATTTGCATAGGAAAAAGTTTGAAAGAAGCATAATATTAAGAGACACCTCCCCAAGGAAGAAATAGAGGTGGAAAAAGAGCTTTAGTTTTTTTTGTTTTGTTTTCAATTTACTCAACATGATAATTTTTTTTACAATAAACATCTAGGATTTTTGTAATTTAAAAACCCCAAAATGCTAAAATATCATTTACACGGAAAGCATGATTAAAAGGAGAAGATTTGACTCCAAAATGTATCCCTAACCCTTTACTTTTTTCAAGGCTTGTTCAGTTTAGGCTAATCAGATTCTTTTTCATTTCTTTGTTAAGCCCAGCCCCCACCTTGGCCTGTGACTGAGGGGTGACCAATGTTGATGAATGGCTGGCTTTGGAACAGTGATGTCATACTCACCAACCTAGAAAACCATGGATAAAATCTGAATATGACAATAAACTATTTTGGGCCATCTTCTGAATTCCAAATTAGATCCAGTTCCCTAACTTTAGTGGAAGCTCTGTGTGCGTCTGAGAGTGTGGGAGCCAACAAAGCCTCGTGTTTGTCCCACTGCATTTAAATGTCTCTGCACATTATCCTCTTGTCTGGCCAGATGACAGGGGCCCTTGCCAGTCCCTACTCTCTTTAAATAGAGACCTACACTTTTTAAATAGAGCTTACTTGTTCCAGAGAAAGGTTTTCTTTCCTTGTGCTCCAATTTTGTTCTTGAAGGAGCAAATGAGCCTCTATGCCATCAGCCACTCATGCACATACACAAGATGTGTCTGGCTGCTATGTAGATTTTTGTTCAAAAGTTAAATAACAGTTTTCTGTTTATTCATTGCTTTTATTTCCAGCACCTCATGAAAAGGTCAAGTCATTTTCAGGATATTTCCAAATACCGCTGTCAACTCTCCTTTTATCCATTTAACTATCCATGCATAAAAGAAGTATTTGATTCGGACAAGCTGACTTTTCAAAACAATGCCTTCATTTCTGACTATCTGTAAACAGTTCTGCCTCCGGGCATTTGGGAACAGATAGGCTGGGTTACTACGCACCAAGACAATTGCTGGCACTGATGAACAGTACTGGGTTTAAATTTTCATTAAAAAAGGCTAAGAAAGCTCTATGCACATCAACTCCTGTTATCACAGGTATTTAGTTTTTTAATCAGGTTGAGTGTGTTCTAAAACACGTATAGGGCCACCAAGTCCCATTTATTTTAGTGTTACTTATTCCCAGAACAACACAATCAAGGAAATTATTGAGTAGAAAATGTGCAACCTGTCAATATGTAAAGTTAATTAACATCATTATATAGAATATATTAACAACAACATCATATAGAATAATTATATGCATTATATCGAATATATTGTAAACATATAAACAAATTACATCTTTTTTTGAAAATAGCTTCCAGTGGAAAACAATGAAGTAGTCATCAAAAAAGTGAAAGTAACTCAAGGTAATCGGATTTTATTACTATTTAAAGGAAGTTGTGATATGAGCTAACAGAACTAAGTCTACCTTCCACAATTAGTGGAAGCTGATTACAGTTGATTAAGTAGGTAATCTGTTGCTACTGTACAATTATTATCTTAAAAAGAGGCACACAATTCGTGTTTCTGCAGCTGTGAATTCTTGTATCATTGATATGGTGAAAACAACCTCCTGCCTTCCTGCAATACACACATTGAGAACTGGGCATGACCTTCTTAGGTCATTGAGTGATTAAGCTCTTTAACAGTTTGAGAAACCTCACACAGAGCTAACATTTCCAGCCCAGAATCTTACGCTAGCTGTACATCTAGGGGAATTTAGTCATTAAATAAAGGAGATGAGAAAGATAGTATTTTCTATTCTTATTACATATGAATAGATGAAAGTCATACTATGACAAAGACCAGAAATAGTACTTGATGTTAATGAGCAAGAAGAAGAATGAGCAAAACTCCAATTTTTGAAAAATGACAATAGAATAGTGTTATCATTCACAACTTATATTTCGGTACCAAATATATAACATCGCATTGGCACTATTTTATTTATTCACCAGTGGCTTCTTTGGATATGGCATAGTATGAAGAACTATCACCCTGCAAGGAAAAGAGTTCCGGCAAGGTCACATTAACCAGAATCTACAGTATCTAAGATACTACCATCTCATCCCATATGCTTAAACAGTGAATATATTTGCAAACAGCAACTTAAATACTGAAATAAGTATGAGATATACAAGGTATGGTGGATAATATGCAGTGATCTAGTTTTCCCCCTTTTTTACAAGATATGCCACTTCATATGTTGTGTGTGTGTGTGTGTGTGTGTAGACTCAAATGTCTATTCAAAGACATTTACCATTGCCATTGAATAGTATAAGTCACCATCACCATTAGTAGGTACTATAGTCAGTTAAGCTTTTCCCCTCCTGCTGAAACAGATTTGTACACACAATTGCATATGTGTGCATATGTGTGTGTTGTACAGATCATAATGTTTCTATGTGTGTAGAAATTCAAATTGGGTTCCTCTGTCATGAAAGCAGTTTTAAGTTCCTAAATTCTACTTTATAAATGAAGTGTGGTGTTCTCCTAGTTAGCATAAGAGTTAAACATCTAGTTTTAAACACATACAGAAATCTTGAGACCTTTGCTAGTATTCACCCCCAGGGCTACTATTATTAAACAATAACATGTTTTTAGAATGGACCGTAACTAACACCTGGAGGGCCAGGACTTTAAAAAATATATATCCTCAACAGTATTACTGGTGCTTACTTCCTGTTTATATAACACTATTTCCTTCTGTGAGGTGTACTTGTATAACATAACCAGTGTCCAACCTGGTTTTACCAGAGAGGTGAGCCTATTCACCCACTGTCTTCTTTGGTATAATTTTCTGTCAGAGAAAATATAGCTACATTAAATTACTAACTAATGTTCTCTGATGTCATGGTATACAAAATTAATGCTACGATTTTACTTTTCTCTGTGGAAGCTGATCCTCAAAAGCAATGAGTCTCCTTCAGAAAAATCTGAAGTCAGTAAACTGGTTTAGGCAAAGGAAGACCAGTCAATGGTTCTAAGATTCCAACTCACTTCAGTGGGAGTAAATTTGTACTGATATTAAGGCAGGGATGGCCGTGAATTCTGTTTCTGTCTGTGGTACCCTAGCGAATCAAGGGCTCTGCTGAGTGGTGTTGGCTTGAGAGAATAATTCGGATATTAAGAGTCAGTCAGCTATCAGTCTGGTGCCTGAGCACACACTGCAGCTGAATCCCCGAAGACGCCCCCTTGTGCATCCTCTCAGACTCACAGCAAAGTCACCTTCCCTGGGCTGAAGCTGGACATTTGTGGCTGGGCTGGGCCTGAATGAGCCACTGGGGATGTGGACAAACCAGCTGCTAATTAACCAGGCACTGTCATGACTGTCCAACCCCTGAAAACCCTAGAGAGAAGAAAAAATACAGATTTCCCACGACACTGCAACATGAGGAATTATAAATAGACATTGCAAAGCAGTACTATGGTGTAACGCCTTCCACTCGAAAGAATAAAACCTATTACAGACATAGTTTGGTTTTATTACTCAGAGAACTGTAGTATGTCAAAAATGCAGGCTTATTTGCATCCATTGATAATCCAAAGTGTCCAGCTGAACGTGGGCCCCAGCGGGGACCAAGATGAAGGCAGGGATACAGCAGGCAAAGCAGGGGTAGGGAGGGCAGAGAGCAAGATGTGTCACAGTCACACGGAGTACCAGTCTCAGCTTCGTAGGGAAGTGAGTCTAGCAATGTGTGTGTGTGTGTGTGTGTGTGTGTGTGTGTGTTGGGGGGGAGAAATGTGTATTTGGCCTTTTCTATTGTTTTAAATTTCTTATTTCCAAGCATTAATGTGAATTTAAGGCTGCATGAAGTAATATATCTTATAAGAAGAATGAGTGTGACAGAGAAAAAAATTACAGTTCTTCCCACACAATCCCCACAACTGATAGAGGGGTGGAAAGTACTAAATTTAGATGGGAAAGAAGCCCTGTGTATAACAGCCATGTGTACGAGGAGGCATTGGTGGTCCTATCATCTTCAGTTTGCTCTCCCTTTGAAGAGCCCCTGAAGTGGGATTGAAAATTTGTGTGAAAATCAATTTCTCCTCTGTGTCTCCATCGTACCACTAACTATGTAAGTCCCTCCATGTGTGGAAGATGGATGAAGGAGCTTGGCTGTTATATAATTTGCCTTCTTTTGTTTTAGATTTCTAAAATGTAAGTCTCCTGAGAGTCTCACCTCAAAACAGGTGAATACTGAAAAATGTCTTTGGAACCTAAGATAATTTGCAACCTGTATTATGCACGTGTGATATAAAAGCTGAGATAAATCACAACTTATTATTTCCAAGCAAGTGTCATACCACTCTGTAGAAAAAATGTAGATTTTTATATTTGCATTTCTATATTTTTTAATCCTTTTCAGTATATTTATTTAAAATTTTAACATTTTGCATTGCCATACTAGTGCTGAAATATTAAAAACTCATAAAAGATAACAGTAAATCCAAATGGGGAGAAAGATAAATGACAAATGTCCAAGTAAAATATTACAATAAGAGCTGATAGATGATATGGGTGAAGTAATGTAATACTTTAAAAAATAATTGGCCAGATGTCTACATAGCACTTGAACATCAAAGAGCTTATGATGTTGCCACGAGCAAAAGAATGCCCTGGTCTTAGATATACAAATGTGGGGCCTTTGAAAGGACTCTGAATCTAGGCTACTCCTTCAGCTTTTAGGAACACTTGATATTATCATATCCATCATACAGATAAAGGAACAAGGTCCAGAGAAGTGGCTGAGTTGCCAAAGTCTCTGAGAGCTAAGTGGTAAAGCTGGAACCAGAAGCAGGATCTTCTTTCCTCTAATGCACTGCCTGTACCATTATCTCATTATGGAACTGCCTTAGAAAACACTGTCGGGAGGCCCAATGGTCAAGCAGCTTTCAGAAAAGACAGTTTTTAAACATAAGATTATCAGATAAAAACAGACAGATGAGGCTGTAGTAAGAAAAAGGTTCAAGTAGATTCCAGAGCTTTGCATGCGTTGTCATGTTTGTTTATTATGGCAAACACAGCTGTCAGAATCTGAGAGACAGAGAGAGACAGACAGACAGAGAGACAGAGAGAGACAGAGAGAGAGAGGAGAGGGAGAGTGAAGCTTTTTACAAATCATATTTATCTTACCATGTGTTATGTGTACTCAGGTACTTTCAATCCTGTGTTTAAAATGCTGGTCTCAACCCACTAACTTGATTTCTCAAACTACAAATAGGTCTCCTTGTCAGCGAGAAGACAGTAGTAATAAGGGCTGGGACCTCTATAGTTGTGGAACCAAGAAATGTCCAGGGTTTCTTAAAGGATTGATGAGAAAAGGTGGTAGGGGCTGTCACGTCATCCTTGGTGCCGAGGCTGTAGGGAACCCGATGAAGTAGAAATGAGATGAGTATTGAGTTGTTATAGAAGTGAGGGACTAAGATAAGATCAACAGCCTGTCAGAGTTTAGTCAGTATTTAACTCGTAGCCCTGACTTAATCTATTTGAAACATTTTGAAATTTAACATTGTTATGAGGAAGTCAGATAACAATTTGCTCCGAGTGTTTACATCAAACTATTGTTTAGAATTTACCAAATGGAGAGAAGATATGAAGACAGAGGCAGAATGCATGAAAGAGAATGCCCAGACTCCAGACAAAGTGGTGCAGATAGAAAGAGAGTGAGAGATGGAGACACTAAAAACTGCTCTGGGTGGTAACCTTCCCATCTTAATTCTCTGAGATTTACTGAAGAGGAATATTTAGCATCACGCAAAATCAATAGATTCAACAGGAAATGAGCTATGCAGGGTAAATGAACGGCCTACCAAGTGGGATCTACTCAGTCACACCCAGAATCATATATGATGCACATTCTACATACACCCACGTGCTGAGGATGAAGTCATATCATGGCATGCACACAATTTGTCTATTTGGCACTTTAGGTGTTTTAAAAAGATTAAAAGTTTAGCCCCGTAAAGTCAAAGCAATTTAAAAGTTTAGGAAATATAAAGTACTCCCTCCCAGGTTTAATAACTATTAATAGTTTGTTGTGTATCCTTCCAGACCCTCTTTTCTTAGTATTTATACGCACACCATAACGTGTATATAGCATATCATTTCTTTCACTTCTGCAATACATCTTGGACCTTGGACTTTTCCATATCTATATCTATATCTATATCTATATCTATATATATATGTCTCTAACCCATTCTAATGTATGGATATGTCATAATCTAGTCTATCTCCAATCGTTATGTGATTGTAAATAAAAAAGCCTGTATACATGAGTTTGTACAAAATGTATAAATATTTCCACATGGTAAGCTAATCCTAAAATGTTGAATTGCTTGCAACATATTACATTTAAAATCTTTAATGACAACTTGATCCCCAAAATGTTTCTAATAATATATCAAGTGCCAGTTCCCCAGACCATTGCTGCTGCCAGGTGATACCAGCCATTCATAAATTTTCACCAGTTTTCAGGGCAAATAGAGGTGGATCCTAGGAATGCTGGGGTTTTTTTTTCTTTTTCATTAAGCATATGTCATAGGTTCATTGGGCATTTGTATTCCTTCTTCTATGGATATTATTTGCATATCCTTTGTACATGTTTACTTTGAGTTTATCTGATGATCTATGGGAATACTTTATATATTATTTATGGCATATACTTACATATTTACTCAGCATCTAATATATATGCTACTTATATTATCCATCAGCTTACAACATGTCAAATCTGCAATCTTTTTCTTTAGGACTTCTGACGTATGTATTTGGATGATAGAAAGTTTAAAAAAAAAACAGATGACAAATGAGCTCACAGAAGACTCAGATGGGTTGAAATGAATTGTCCATGGTCACATAGGTATACACTGGTGACTCAGAGGGTCTGATTTCAGTTGGCAGCTTCCTCTGGCCAGCACTCAAACAAACTATAGTAACAAAAAAGGCATCTGATATTTTTGGCAGCCTTTATCTTAGTGTTCTTGAATATATTATACATATATAAACACACACACGTATCCATGCACTCTTTTAAAATTCTCCTCTTACGCCCATACTTAAAAGACTACTTTGCACACACTATTATAGCTTTAGATGAAGTGAAATTGAGCCTAAAATCAACTTTAATTAAAATCAGCTCAGAAAACCTGATACTGGATGGCCAAGGCTAGGAGGAGGTTTACAGAGTTGGAACTAGTCAGTAAAACCTCCAGTCCCATTGCAACAGAGTCTTAGAAATCTCTCTCGCTTCACATTAGCCACAAGCTAAAGAGAATCGTTAGTTCCTAATATGTATGTAAGTGGTGTTAGTATAGTTAGTTAGATTTATTCACCAATAAATGTTAATGTACCAGGGTATGAATTTCAGGAGCCGCAATCATATTATTTCCCTCACCTCAAATCTATTCCTAATCCATATACTTCTTTCCTCAATAACTAAACTGTGCTAAGCTACCATCTACATGTCATTATCTGGCTACTAACACATGGGTGATTTGAAACTGTAAATAGTATATCAAAATAAAGCCTCATTTAGCAAATGTCACTTTTTATGAAAATGATCTTTTGAATTTACAATTTATAAGGTACAACCATCATTAGCAGATGTTAAATATTTTCTTCCCTTTCTCTTGCAAAGAAATGAAATATTTATGGCATCTGTGAAGCATCAAACAAACATTTCCTCATGATAATTCCACAACTTAAAATAATTAAGACAGATGGGTAGATTCCTAGAGATCTGTTTATCTTGAAATTAACACATAAACAAAACCACATACAAATTTTTGTAATGAAAATTAGTGGAATTAAGGATCTTTTCCCATTTACCTTACAATTTATTCACAACAGTTCTAACTTTCAGTAACTGCAAATTTTTTCTATTAAGATTACTACCAAACATCTGAGATTGGTGAACAAAAATTAGTCTTTATACAATTTTATTTGGAGTAGAAATATCCTCAAAAATAGCCTTTTAATCAAATTTTGATTGAACACAACAATACTTAAGACTTTAGCAGTAATAGATTTTATAAAATTTACTTTTTCTCATATGTCTTCAAGGAAAATTTTTAAGAGACATCAATATAAGTATTGTACATTTATTATTATTGGTACTATTACTAGTAGTACAGAACAAATATTTCTTATTTAATGTAGTTGGCATAGTCTACATAACCATAGACATCTTTGTTGATTATTTTTTTAGAGGGAGAAGGGAGAGGAGAGAAACATAGGTTTGTTGTTATACTTATTGATGCATTCATTCGTTTATTCTTATATGTGCCCTGAGCAGGTATTGGACCGCAACCTTGGTGTATTAGGACAACACTCTAACTGAGTTACCTGGCCAGGGCTATAACCATAGACTTCCATCCTCTTGTGCAGAACCCTTCCTTTCTGATGTTGTGAGCATACAAAATGAACATTCAAATTTCCAGCATAATCCTCAGTGTTCAGTAGGTGGAAAGTAGCATTAGGTATTTCCAACTCCAGGTGAGGATGCAAATAGAAGTGCAACAGAGCTGGGGTCCCCACCCTTTTTGGCACCAGGGACTGATTCCCTGGAAGACAATTTTTCCATGGACTGGATTAGGAGGGATGGTTTTGGGATGATTCAAGCGAATGACATTCAAGCCCACCTCCTGCGATGTGGTCCAGTTCATAACCGGCCCAGACTGGTACCGGTCCACATAGCCTGGAGGTTGGGGACCCCTGCATTAGAGTGTTTCAGCCAAGGCCCAGAATCTGAAGAGACCTTGCAACATTGGAATTGTGATGAGAAATCTGTGTCAATTTTTACGAATGTTTCTCCATTCATTATTAATTCAGCAATTATTTCTACCATGCACAAGTCCTCATACTAGGCCAGGGGTGTCAAACTCATTTTCACCGGGGGCCACATCAGCCTCACAGTTGCCTTCGAAGGGCTGAATATAATTTTAGGACTGTATAAATGTAACTACTCTTTAACTAGGGGCAAGGAGCTCAGTGCTGGGTAGAAACAAGGTGCCCGGCCAGATAAAACAAAGGGGAGGGCCGGATTCGGCCTGAGGGTCTTGTGTTTGCCACCTGTACACTAGGCTCTAGAAGTGCAACGATAAATTAGTTAAAATATATGTTCTCGTGAGAGTTTCTCATCAGGAAACTGATAAGTATAATGGGTTACAAAACAACAGAGTTCTACTCAACAGAGGAATGGACAAGGGAGCTGTACAAAGAGCAAAAAGGAGGTGCCCCCAGGGGCAGAGGACCTGATGTGCTCACTGCTAGTCCACTGCCCAGGCCAGAGCTGGAGCAGAGTGGGCCCTCAGTAAGCCTTTGGTGAGAAGATAGAGAGAAGTTTGATGCTCCCTTGGAGCAAGAAAGCAACAATTGAAAGACATGATTAGGTTTGTCAGACAAATAAAGCTAAACAGCTGGGCTAAGAAACAAAGGCATGGATTCATGTTTTATTCAGGCCTCTTCAGACAGCACTTGTGCAGGGAGATTATGATGAGAAATCATAGGAGATGAGGTTAAAGAAGTAAAATGACACACTAAGAAATTCCGACTTCATGATGCAGGCAACGCAGATGGCACTTGGCACAGTGTTCTTTCTATACGCACCAAGTTCTCAATAAATGCTTGTTGAATAAACTGATTGTCTCATAATACATAAAGAAATTAAGGCTGAAATACGGACAAATTGATATGCAAGTCACAGTCATACTCCCTATTGCAAATATTGTATTGTATTAAAATCAGCACATAATTTGCTCATTCATCAACACAGCTAGCAGTTATTTTATGTTTAGTTTTTCAGGTACCGTGGGTGGTGTAAGAGATTGGTAACAATGTTAGTAACAATTATAGGAGCGACTACATGGACATCAGAAGGATGCACTGCATGTATTCAGCCCGTTGCTTCCTAAGCCCATTCATAGCTGCCATCTTTTTTTTTGGTCCTTCCTGGTTGTGGAGGTCATAGTGTTATTGGGGATATAATGGAGACAATGCATAGCATTACTAGGGATGGTAAAATACCCACAAAATTAAAGCATGGCTATCATTCCCCAATTCCCAAGGCCTTACCAGGCTAAATTCTTGAAAATATCTGAGAGGAGGAATCCAAGGAACCTCCCCTACTTTTATGCCCTCGTAGTAGTAACAAAGTCAAGGGCCTTTGATATTTAATATATTACTTTGTATGGTTACTGGATCTAATGGTTAATTTTCCTCCAGCCTTTTGTAGGTCCCTCAAGCTCTGATTTTGTCGCACCTTGTACTAACAGTGTTTCATGCACATAGAAGCAGTTTCTAGAACAATGTGTGCCTCATAAAGCCAATTCGGTGGGTTGTGGGGCATCATGGGATGGGACTGGATACAGTGAGAGGAGAGAGGAGGGGTGGGGAGGGAAGGAAGAGGAGAGGGACAAGGAGGGGATGGGCGTGTCGAGGCAAGGCTAGGCTAGAATAGAATGTATCAGAATGCGTGACATATGGTAAGGGTGTTATATAATAAACTTACACTTCAAATATACATATGTGGGCAAATGCTCATAATTTAAAATTATTTTATTGCTATAGGTTTTGATCCACAAATTTGAGAAACACTAAATTAGGAGAATAATTAGAAGCTCTAGTTCACACCAAGTTTGGCGTTCCTGGCTCTGTGGATTTCAACAAACCTTTCAGAAGCCTTAATTTCCTAATGTGAAATAAGGACAACATTCTTTACATTATAGAACTGTTACAAATTTGAAAACTTAAATGAACAATATAGGATACACCTACAAGAGTTCTTAACACCTGAGAAGCATTAATAAATTATCAGTACTATTTTATATTACAATCCCTTAGGAAATTTTACTTGAATGTCACTGAAATGACTTGTTTAAATGTTTTCACAAAATACTGAAAAAAATAAATTAAAGAAGAATGCAGTCTACTGAGAGGCGTCTATGTTTGATGCTAGCTCAGACTCGATTGAAGATGCGTCTCAATCACATAGGAATTCCATGATTCAGTTCAGAGAAATTTTGAATTTCTGCCTTTCCAAGCTTAAGCTTTATGCTTTGTATTCATTGGAACTAACATGGGAAAATTACATCAAAAGCACGTAATCTATATGCCCCTTTGTTTTTATCGCAAACATTGTAGTGCACAGACAACTTTAAAACGCGCACAGGCAGCTGCACCCAAATCAACCTTCCAGGAGCCACCTGCAACTGAGAACAGGAAAAGCCACGCAGCGGAAAGGAACTTTGCTACAAAACTGGAAGAACAGGCAACACCTTTGTGGCTGAAGAGAAATAAAGGATCACATTCTTGAAATGTGCACTTGGCTGAATTAAGGAAAGGGTTGGTGAGAGGAATACAGTAAGGAAAAGATAAAAAGGAAAAGGTAGACAAATTAATCATCAATTCATTATTACTTTTTCATTCACCAAATACAAAGTGTTTATCAAACCCCTACTTGATGGAGGGCATTATTTTAGGCACTAAGGACACAACGGTTCCAAAACAACATCTCTGTCCTGTGAAGTTCATGTTCTAATAAGCGAAACAGGCTACAGACAACTGAGTAGAGAAATTCCTTGCTGGTCGGTGGCAAGTGCTGTGGAAGTAGCAGGGTGAGGGGAAAGGGAGTGTGGGGAGGGGAGCAGTAGGGGTCGGATTGCTATGTGCTGCTGGCTTGTCAGGAAAGGCCTCTCTGAGAAGGTGACAAGTGACCGTAGGTCTGAAGACTGATTCAGAGAGCAACACAGACACCTGGGAGTTGTGTCTGTCTCTCTCACCAGAGGGAGCAACAAGGACAAACACACCGAGTTAGGGGTGTGCTCGGCATGTTGACAGTTCCGCAAGGAGGCCAATGTGGTAGGAAGAATGGCAGGAGATGAATGAGAAAGGGCAGACTCTCATAAGCTCTCGGAAATGTGTCTGCTTGTGCTCTGAGAGAGATGAGAAGCTACTGGAGGATGCTGGCAGAGGCCAGATGTGGTACGACTTCGGAAAGCTCACTGGGGCTGTTGGCTTTAGAATAATAAACTAGGGCTGTCTCAAGGAACTGGGGTGGGAAATTCAGAGCAGAGGCTAGGAGATCAACGAGAGGACCATCCCAATAATCCAAGAGCCACGGTGGAGGCCAGGATCAGCAGGATTATAAGGCTGGAGCTCTAGGATTCGGTGGTAGTTTGGTTGTGGAAGGGGAGAGAAGAGTCAAGGAAGACTCCCTAAGTTAACATATGTGTTGCCAAAGCGAGCACAGGACTGCCTGAGGCAAGCTAGAAATAGATAAGTGGAATTCCAAAATGAATGAATGGATAGATGGATGAATGAATGAGCAGACAAGTAAGAAGAGGAAGAAAAAAGGAAGGAAGGAGGGGGGAAGGATGGAGGGAAATTGATCACACAAATATTTATATTCAAAGAACTCAGAATAAATCTTACCCCATCACTGGCAGCTGTGGGTGGGTGTCTAGGCAAGGTGCTGCCCTAGAAAGATGGGGGCTCAAGGCGTCAATAAGCACCCATACTCAGTGAAGGTCTCAACTTACCACAACAGGAATCTGGGAATAGAACGGAGCCTTCTATTCGAAATAATCACTCGGTTATTGGAGGCACAAAGCATATTGGGATGGTGTTGTGCCTGCAACAATTGGTTGTGACTCTCCAGCCAGTTAATACCAGCCAGGCAATGAAGGTAATTGTACTAAGGATCAAAGAGCTGAGCTCCTACGGCGAAGCAAGTGCCTACGTTGCCAATATTTCATCATTCGGAGTTATTTTCCTTCTTTTCCTAATATGAAAGCTATAAAAGGAAAAAAAAAAATCAGCCCCTGAAAGTGCTATTGTTAAGACCAAAAACTAATTAGTCATTGCTTCCCAAAGTGTTATGTGAAATGTCTCCAGAAATAATGGTCTGCTTTCTCAGATTTTATAGGTTTGCTGAGTCTAGTGTTCTCTGGAATTTCCTGTTTCCCTTGCTAGGGAAGATTGAGTAAACTTTACAAGTCATCTTGAATAACACAAACCTTTCAATAAAGGCAATCATTTGTGGATTCATAAAGTATACAACTAGACTTAAAATAAGGATGAGAGTGGTAAATAAAAGCAGTTCCAAGATTGTGTATATGAGTGTGACTAAACTTTTTGGTTATTATATGCCTGAGGTAGTCATTTTACACTCTTTGAAGATGCTGAATGAAAAATTCACATTTCCTTTCAGTGCGTACAAATGTCAAATAAATTATGGTCTAAATGTGGTAACCTAATGCCCCTAATGTTTGTAAATAATTTGTGCCAATTCGATTGTAAATTATACAGATATCCCCAGAGAAAAGTTGCTGTTGGGTATTAAGTAACTTTGTCATTGTATTTTAGCAAAATATTCAGATTGTATGCATCCCACGATGATTAAAAAACTCTATTAGCATTTGTGGAAATGCTGTGAGTGACATGGAAACTCACTCAGCACATTGGCCCTTGGATGGTGAAAAAGACAAATGACTTTTGCTGAGCAGCTGCCTTCAGAGGTTCCCATGAACACAAGACAATAAATGGAAACCCTGACATTTCTCATCTCAAGCTCTTGATGTACGCCAATCAATTCCCTGGAACTACTCGACCTGATTTAGCCACACGTGGCTCATAATTATGCCTGATTCATTCAGAAGAAGCGTCATACATGGGTTGATGCCAAGCATTGAATGCAAATAATGAGTCTGTGGCTGTAATTGTGCATCTAAGTATTACCGTGCTAATACGTGGGGCATTGCCCAACTGAGCAGCCTGGAACAGGCCGGTCACACCCAAAGTGAAAAAGTCTCTCTCTTCCGCTCTCTCTTCCAAACATGGAAAAATATAGGCAGGCTTGGGAGAAGTGAGTTGATAAATTCATTTCCAGGGGATACAACTACTACAGTATACAGAGGACCCATTTATGTGATAATTCCACCTTTAGGCATTGATCACAAAGCCAGTGTTAAAGAGACTGGCAGTTTATGCTAGAAAGGGGCCAAATCCTGGAGGGAGCTTGGCAGCGAGAAACTTCCTCTCAATATTTTCTATAAATGTAATGTATAATGAGCACTTAAATGTGGAATCTCCAGAACCCACATGGCACTGGCTGCTTCCTGCCAAAGCACTGATAAGTTAACACTAACTGGAAACGGAAGACTCTCTTCTGGAGCCAGGTGTTCATCAAATGTTAAAATACACCTTAGAGGTCAATTGCCACTCTGAGATTTTGAACACACAAGGTTCAGTGTATTTGACAAGCTTTACCATAGGAAAATCGGCAAGCAGCTCCCTCCCTAACACGTGTCCCCTGCCCACTCAGCTGTGAATGAGAAAATGTGTCATACCACCTTCGGCTCTGCATTTTACTCTTCATGGGGAGACAAGTACTTGCTGAATAATCTTAGCTCTTATCCAACTTTCAGAATGGGGTCCTCATGATACATCTCAGATGCAAACTGTCATTTTAGAGCTATTCCTATGTTTGCTCGAACAGGTCTTTCTGCAACAATAATTTTAATAATAAGCTTGCATTTTTCTGAAAAATTTTAAACTACTTAGACACAATCTCACAAACTGTCTACAAATTCCTCTCCAATTTAATTTTTGTAAAGCAAAGGTTCAACTTTATGAAGATTCTCTTGTGACAAGAAAATAATGTCTATGACTAGAGATCAAAATTCACAATAAAATATTTTCATTAGTATTTCCTACAGATACCCTCATCAGATGATGAGAGTACCATGTAATTTGAATACACAAGAATACATTCTTAATTATGTCATCATAAAATATCATCACTACTGCTTTCTTTAACTATTAAAGGCTAATGGTGGGTAATATCCCATTAAATTTTTTGATGACCTTGTTGTAAAAGTCATATAATCATTTAATATCTATAAAGGCAAAATTTTTTAATGCTAAATGCTTTCTTTTCGTGAGGAGTGTTGTCATTACAAAGAAATAAAAAAAGAACTCTAAGAAAATGAAACTATAAATGAAATCTCAGTATGCATACAATTTTAAGCCTCTAGAATTCATATACAACTTTACATTTTTCTACTTATTTTGTTCTCCTAATATGTGACTGAAATAATCAAATCTAAAACTGAGGAAGGCCTTATTTCCCCCAAAATTTAAAAAATAATTTTATATAGGAAATTTAATTACTGTATTGAAGGATGGTAGGGGAAAGAAAAACCTACAATTTATTTCCCAGTAGATTGTCCCAGGGGATGTATTTTGTGATTTATATAATTATTTAACTTCAAGCCAACCTGATAGAGTATGTACAGTTGTTTTCATGACACGTAAAAGAAAATGAGAACCAAATAATGTAAATACCTTGTCTAGTGTACACACTCAATAAGAGGTAGGATTATATCTGAACCCAAATCCATGTGCCTCCAGATTCTTTTCACTATACCATAGTAAAAGGGATGTTTTAGAAAATGACTCAGTTGATTGCCAGGTAAATAACAGTGAACATTTGGAAACGATGTAACTTGGGCAAGAACCATAGTTCTATATTGTTAGATTGAAGATCAATACTATGAAATATCATAACTTCCAATCAAGAAAATACAAGGCCAAACTGTAAGGTTAAGAATGAAAACAAAATTACAGCATAATTATTTATAGGTAATATGTATCAATAGACCTTCATAATTAAGATGTGGAGTTTTCTCATTCTGTCCGAGGATGTTTTTATTCCATGGTTGTGCTAGAGTAGTCTCTAAATGTAGCGGTTAACATTCCTTTCCTCCTTGTAAGTGTTTACAATTCCTCCCAACAAGACATGGAGTCATTTCTCCCATTTCTCCTCTCCTTAAATCTGGGCTGGCCTTGTGACTTGCTTTGAATCATGTGTGGTGTGAGTGGTACTATGCCGGTGCAGAGCCAGCCTTTTAAACACAAACATTAGCCTTTAGGACACCTAGAACCTTCTGCTTTCACTCTCCTGAGATCCAGCCTCCACGTAAGAAGCTTGGGACTATGAATGACAGGAGGCCTGTGGAGAAACGCCCTGGAGAAGGAAGAGGTCACCTTGGACTTGATCCCCAGCCCCAGCTGAGTGCCATGAGAGCAGGCAAGGGCCGTCCTGCTGAGTACCGTCCCAAATGCAGAGCCACAAGCAAACAAGTGGTTGTGTTTTCAGTTAGTACACGTTTGGGGGGATTTGTTAGACACCAATAGAGAAATAAAACAGTGGTTAACGAAATCTGTTGTTTTAGGCCACTGCTTTAATTAGTTTGTACTGTTTTATTCAAAGCCATCTCCTCATGCAGTATCTAGTACCTAGGAACTAAACTTTCTCAGCATTGTCAGAGAAGACATAAATTAGAATTACTGATTTTCTAAAACCATACATATATTTATGGTTTTATATACATACACACACGTGCGTGCACACACACATAATCTCTCTGGTGTAAATGAAGCACAGCAAATACACATCCAAAATGGAAAAAAAAATAAGACATTTTTGTTGAAGTTTTCACTCTGCAGAAGCTGTTAAACTTTAAACATTCATAAAAATAATCAATGTATTTTGAAATAAAAAGAAAAGATACCTATTCTGAATAAATGTGTAGCGTTCCAGGTAATTGGATTGCAAAAAACCCAAAAACATGTATTAATAAAATCTGTTAGTTTAAACCTGTTATACTTTTAGTAAAATCTATCTCAATTACTCAATAACAGTCTGCAATAAAGTGACTTTTGATAGAAAACTGATGTATTTGCAGCTCCTAGACCCATTGAAACCTTTCCCCATTACACTTCGGGTGCACACTCAGAACTATTAGATTGGAAGTTTTAAGACCTAGCCCCTTTCTCCTCAAACTTAGGCCTGTGAAGAGGCAGTAAAATTATTAACATAAATTCCAGATAGGAAATGAGTCTAGAGAGGGGAAAAAATAACCTTCAACCCAATCCATTCTGAGGTTAGTGGCAGCTTTTTGTTTTTTTTTGAAAAGCTAATGACAGGTTGGGCTGTGGCCTGCTGCTACTCCTTTCTGTCTCCACGTCCAAACCCCAGGGTGATGCCTTCCTTTCCCACGACCTCTTGCCAGACTTCTGCTTTCTTTCCCCACAGGCTTGGTTTCCCCCTCTTTGAAGATTCTGTTTTACAAAATCAGTGCCTCATTCTTGCCCATTAAGAGTGCTCTTTGGAGACCACCATTAGCAGTCAATTGACGGAAACTGGGTAGAGGGAGTCCATTCAGATTTTCCTCGTGTGTATAGGTATTTGTTTATAATCTATTTCTAATTCGCACGTGCATTCACCAACCAGGCTCTCTCTCATGCCAATATTAAATCTCTTGTGGTTACTGCTGGTTGTTAGCTGTTGATGATTCCTCCTTCCCATCCTTTGTCCCCTAATGGTCCCAGTTCCATATTTCCTTCACTAAAATAGGAGAGGATTGAAAAAAGCAACCAGATAGGGGGAAACTGAGGAGAATGGGAAGAGTTCACGGGCTCTTTTCTCACCATTTTATTGTACACCAGAAGACCACCACTGGGAAAGAAAAAAAAAACCTTTAGTGTACTTGGAGGGAGAATAAACTAGAATGAAAGCATGCACTTCCAGATGTGAGAGTGTGTCCTCTTTCTATCGCCAGGGAAAGTAAGTGGGGTGTAAGTAGAATGATAAGATCTACATTTAGACACAGTGGGAAAAAGAAAGGTTACGCAGTGGCTTCTAAAAATAGATTACAACAGAGAAAGATAGTATGCCAGCCGCAGAAAAACAGGGTCAAGGCATTAAAGGCAGACCCAGACCAGGAGCCACCGCCACTGCGATCCCTTCTGGGGCTGGTCCAGGGCCCAGCCCAGGACTCGGCCTCCACAAACAATAACAGCCGGACTCTCAAGATTTAGTGCTGCCCTTACAAGAGACTGTTTTCACTCAGGGCCCTCATTAATCTTGTGCATTCACCCTGGGTCTAATCACGTGGCCGAGCTAAGGTTAAGAGTCTGTTCTTGGGGAGCTAACGGCTTACTTGTGAGGTAAACTCACTCATCCATGACACTGAGCTATCAAGAGGGCAGTGAAAGAAATAATTTAGGAAATTGTGCCCTGGAAGTTTCACGTTATGAATGTATGAATCTGTCTCCCAGCTTCAAAGTTACCTCATATGGGTAAAAAGTTCCCTCTATCTTTCCAGACATAAAAAAAGAATTGCATTTTTCTTTTTCTTTCTTTCTTTCTCTCCCTTTCCTTTCCTTTCCTTCACTTTCCTTCCTCCCTCCCTTCCTCCCTTCCTTCCCTTCCTCCCTTCCTTCCTGTTTTTAAGAGACCTTATTTTTGCCAACTTTAATGGGAGTTTTGTGATAAAAGATTTGGGTGGAATTGTTTTGAAATTGACTCATTTCTTCAGTAACTACTTTGAAACTGAATTGTTTTGTACAGTTATTCCAAATGTGGAATAATTCCCTGAAAACACTGCAGAATCGATGAGCTAAAATACTATTTCTCTGTTCTTCTAAGAATACAGTTGTCATGAAGAGCACACTAATGTGAAGGGTAAGGGGAGACAGGACAGGGTGCAAAAGGAACACGTTGAACAGTAACAGTGAAAGCAGATCAGAGTAGTAAGTCACAGTGACATGATGTGTGTCTAACCACGTCCACACGATAGCTACACCTTTGCGTTAGTTCTTTCCTCTGCCTGGAATACTGCTCCAACAGATCTTTCGCAATGAGATCTCTTTCCCATTCAGGAACCCGCTTAAATGCTACGTCCTAGGGGGCACCATCCTTGAGTGCCCTATCTAAAGTGGCTTCCAGGCACATTTGATCACTTCACTTTGTTTTAACTTCTGAGCAATTTTACCACTTGATACCTCCTTATTTGTTTTACTCACCACCACTCTACTTCCCAATTAAAATATGAGCTCTATAAGAACAGGAATCTTATCCTTCTTTTTCACCACTGGGTCCCCATGAGCCCTAAGAATGTCTGACAGAGAGTAGATATTGTATAAAATAACTTGAAGTCAGTGAATAAGTACATGAAAGAATGCTTTCACAAGACTGCTTATCTGGCAGCATAAATTTTACAAGTTATTAGTATGAAAAACCTACAGGGAGAAGAAAAGGAAGTACCAAGCTGTAGATAAAACCATAAGTAACAGGAACTCTGTTTATGGTAGACTGGTATGCCGGTGCCTACATTTCAAATCCAGCGTGATTCATGAGGATTTTCTTCATACAGATGATGAGAAGTGAGCTCCAGAAACCACAAACAGTAACACGAGCAAAGTTAGTGATTTCTTCAAACAAAATAACTTCGGAAAGTACACCTATTCCTGTGCCTGAATTCAGACGTCATGTCAACAGTCTAGAAAGATAAATAAATCATTCCGGGTAATCAGAGTGTGTGCTTGTCCCAAGTGTGGGAAAACTACACTTAGGGAGAGAATGTTTGTTCCTGCCTGGCCTTCCATACAACCCCAGCAATTTATCTCATCTCAGTGGTTTATGGGCTTTGTTTATCTCACTGAGGTCCATTTCTCTGTCCCAAACGTTTCTTTAGAACAGCAGAGCTTCTTGCTTTTACAGAATGGGAACTGCTCTGTGGTGCCTGTGCCTGAGGCTGGGATCCGCAGGTGCAGGCCGCCAGCATTCCCGGGCAGCATCGCTGGGAAGCCTGCCCTTCCCCACAAGCAGGAAACAGGCTATAGGAACTTTTCACAGTTATGGCGAATGCTTGTAATTTTTTAATGAACCTACCCAGTGACATATCCTTGCAGCTATTTTCACAAAGAAACCAGACCCTTTTACAAAAATGGAAATATTTTAGGAGATCCTTAGCAAAAGAAAAAATGTATTAAAAATTGTCCCACTTCTTCTGGAATATCTGTTTCCTTTGGTTTCCAAACCTCTTCAAAAGTCCAAAAGACTTATTGTAATAACAGAACGTAATTTATCATTAGCAATATTCTCCCCATTAAATAAACTGCGCTGTATAATAAAAGGAGCAATAAACAGCATATGGAACAGAATCGTTTGCTCCTCTTTCGAGATTCTGATTCTGAGTAGGGCCTAGAGAGGAACATATTACCACGATTTGAAAAAACGAAAAGTCACCTCCCTTGGAGGCAGTGGAGCAGTCCTTGCGTGACACAGACCTGAAATCTTGTCTACACCTTCACCCTAGCTGTGACATTTTGACCAGTGACTTCAATTCTTCAAGCCTTAATGTCTTAATTTGTAAAACGAGAACAATAATAACCACCTCCCAAAGTTATTGTAAGTTTTGAATGACAGAATGCATTTCTTAGTACCCCAGTAATTAACACTTGTATTTATTACTGCTGTCATCGTTGAAATATTATAATCAATATTCATGGCATCACTGAAAGACATTTTTCTTGCTGGTTGTGATGGTTAATTTTATGTGTTAACTTGATGGGGCTGAGGGATGTCCGGAAGAGACAAGCATTTGAATTAGCAGACTGGACATTTCCTGTTCCCTTGTCACACAATACAGACAAAGAATGTGGGCAAACAATCGAGATCAATCATCAGTCTCCAAAACACTGCATATAAGTATTGGGTAGAAATTGAGTTGCTAGGCTACGCTGGAGTAAAGAAAGGAAGGAAATATAAAGATTCTGTGTGTTGTATGAGGCAAAACAAAATATCCACAAATAAATAGATGCTCAAAAACAGGGAAATTACTTGTTTTCCTGAATAAAGTCTTATTGTAATCAATATTTATGTTTTAAAAATAGATAGAGCTAAAGTATTTCAGCATAGCCAAACAGCTGGTGCCAGAGTACTGGAGAATCCAGAGCAGTAAACAAACATTTTATGGGGAATTAACATAGGAAGGACCACTTGTACTTTTGCCATGTAATAATGACTTAGAAAAAAGCAAACAAAAAAAACAAAAAACTTCTCATCTGCTATCATAATAAACTCAATAAGGCATGTAACTTTATCACTAAAATGTAGAAAGAATATAGTCAAAAATAGTATTTGAAAAGGAAAATTTTTTCCTTATTCTATAGTCAGGTGAAAACATCCTTAAAGATGAGTACTTATCCATGGATATGACTTGGGGAATCACCTACATAATATTTAAGACAGCCCATAAGCATCTTATTTCATTAATTTATTGAAAAAAACTTTAGATGTTTGTGTCGCTATAGTTTCTTTGGTTTGTATGTTTTTATAATTTTTTAATGAGCAAGTTTTTATTTTGTAAAAGAAAAATTTAATACAAAGGTACAACCAACAGTTAAAACACTAAGATTTATTCTCTTGAGCTTTACTCTCTGAGGCTGCCACCTCTGTATCCAGTCTCCAAGTCTTCCCCCTTCTGTTCTGCCCCAAATGTCAAGGCACTTACGCTTTCAGCTTAGATGGAGTAACAAGAACTAAATTTATCCTTCTGTCTGAGACAACTAAAACCCGAAACAAGCAAAACCCAAGTCAGAAACAATGGTTTTCAATATCCTGAACTCAAGTAATAAGGGCAGTAATCTGGAGAGATGGAAGGAGATGTTGTGAGTCTCACAGTTGGTCAAGTTGGTGGCCTTGAGAGGGTTTCTAGGCAACAGCACAGGGAGGGAAAGCCCAGGAGGAGGCCCATAGACCACCAGACTTGAGGAGACAGATCTGAGATTCTAAGGAGAAGGCAGCTAAAGTTTTCGGGACAGACTACCAGTGGAAGGAGGGCTACACAGAGACAGAGCTCTGAAAAGCTATAAAGGGTTTCCACTAAGAATTCATCAGCATACCAGTCACTACAGATATGTAAAGGGACAGCCTGAGACAGGAAAAGAATCACCTGAACAGCCTAAAGGTAACAGTGACCAGGTTGTTACCAGACACCCACAGACTACCAGTAGTGCCTGCTGTCACCATTACTCAGGTTAGAAAACCTCCTAATATAAAGAGCATGGGGAAGGGTACTCAGGGTGGTGTTGTGTCAGTGCTGGAAAATAAATAGCCCAAAATTAAACACTGATCTAGTACTGCCAAACAAATATAAAAGCAATACCCGGAAAAAATAAAACTGTTCACACATAACTTTACTATATCCCAGAATAAAGCAAGTTTTGTTGAAATGCAAAAATATCCAGCACCCACAAGTTAAACTTCGCAATGACTAGCTTCAAATAAAAAAATTAATAGGCATACGAAAAAATACATGACCCATAGAAAAATCCAACCAGTTGAAACTGACACAGCACTGAAACAGATAAAACTCTCAGACAAGAGATTGACAGTCATTAAAACTATAAACTATAAAAGATATAAAAAAGATAGAAATTAACCTTATAGAGGTGAAAATTACAATGTATGAGATGAAAAATACAGTGGATTGAATAAATGGCAGAGTAGACAATGTAAAAGAAAAATTAGTAAATCAAAGTGCAGAGCAATAGAAATTATCCAAAAGGAGACAAAGAGAGAGAAAGAATAAGATACTACTACTAGTAAAACATCAATGAGCTGTGGAGTGACTTTGGCAGTCTCATTTATGTGTAACTAGAATCCCCAAAGGACGTAGGAGGGGGACAGAATAATATGTACAGGAAGTGATCCAAATTTGTTAAAATCTGTGAACTTCAAGTACAAAAAAACAGGAAGAAAACCGCACTGAAATATATCATAATCAAATTACTCAAAACAAATGATATGAGAGAAAATATTTTATAAATCCAGGATAAAAAGATACAATGTAGAGAGTAACTAAGATAAAAATTAAAGCAGATATCTCATTGAAAACGATATTAACGAGAAGATTTAGGATCTTGCTTACATTTGGAAAAAAGAGGACACCAAGGTGATATCAGTACAGATTCTATGGATGTTACAAAGATAATAAGGCAATTATATGAATGACCTTTTTCAAATAAACTGGACAACATGAAGGATAAAGGAAATGGACAAGTTCTCCGAAACACTATCAAAGTTTACTCAAAAAGAGACAAGTAACCTCAATAATCTCATACCTATTACAGAAAATGAATATTTAGTTTAAAATATTCACACAAAGAATACTAGGAGCGTAAATGGCTTCACTTCAGAATACTATCAGACATTTAAAGAAAACATAATGTTAATTGTACACAACTCCTCCAGAAAAATGCAGAGAAGGTAATGCTATCCAACTCCTTCTTGAGTTATCTTGATACTAGAACCTGACAAAGATGATACAAGAAAACTACAGATTAAGATTCCTTATGAACATAAATATAAAAATTCTAAATAATACTTCATTCAGCAAATTCAACAACATATAAAAACATCGTATCATGACCAAGTAGTGTTTATCCCCAAAATGCTCAGATAGTTGAGCATTTGAAAATCAATTGATATAATTCTCCACATTAGCAAAAACAAACTAAAAATATAAGAAGACTGATAACACTTTAAAGATATACCAATAGTGCTTCCATACTGAGAATCCACACACACTATACAAAACTTTTGAGTTATTTCAGAATCAAAACTTTTAAATGCCTTTGGAGGCAACATATTTGCAAAACTTTAAAAAGATAGGGTTGCTAGAAAAAAACCCGATACTGCATTAGAAGTATCTTGAATTCTGCTTTCAGATCTTTTCCATCACAAGGGATAAAACAGAAATCAAAACAAATAATACCTGGAATCAGCATTCTTTTAGGAGATTAGATTTCCACTCTCATCATTGTGAAAGTGAGACAAACTTAAAAGATAAATATGTCAGAGAGTGTGGCTCTGCATGACTCCTCCAAAGTCCCTAACAATCACTTCATTGGCCAGCAGCTTAACACCTCACTTTGGTTGCTACTGGACAAAATGGTGAGGGCCGAGCAAATTTTGGAATGGTTCCTGAAGGTGCACTAAAGCTTTTGAAGCAGAGAGAGGTACCACTGAGAGGCTCCTACTCATAGCTAATTATTAACCACTATGCAAATATTTTAACAACTAGTACAACTGTACTGGTGTGAACTGGCTGAATATCAGCCCTAGTGACATAAAAGTGTAGACACAAAAACACATACACATGAAACAACTGGGAACTACACCTCAGTCTGCCAGCATCACCTGATCTAAAAAATAACTCCATTATAAAGTCAGGAGATGCGTACCAGGAGACAGGAGATCAGAGTTCTTGCCTCAGCTTGGATCAATCAGGAGCTGTGTAAACGCTGTCAAGCTAATTAATGTCTCTGAGCTTCAGTGTAAAATTAGGTGAAGAACAGAGGAAAACAAAGAAAAGGAGGATGGGGAACTACAAAGTAAGTAGAAAAGTAAGAGGTGGACAGGTCATAGAATAAAGATGCAAGGTTGAAAGCTATGGACTTAAGGCATGACTGGGACCTTCCGGAAGGTGAGGTGCCCACCAGCACTCTGGGGACACATACACCTGACACCCCAAGCTGAAACTTTTGGGTTATTAACACTATAAGCCTACGCTGCAAACTGCTTCTTGCTGTGCAGCTTAGCGCCTTTCCACTTTGCAAGAAATGGATTTTGGAAGCTAGGCTTTGATTCTCAAATACTTCCTTGGGCTGCCTTTTAAAGATTTTTAAAAATCTTTAAACAAAATGAAATTTTTGGATGCTCCTCATACCCCTCACCAAAACAATGCACTTTCAGTAAAGCTTACTTTTACCACATTATAAAAAGACTGTTTGCTTGATAAGAATAGGATTTGGAAAGCATTTTCAATTAAAGAATAATTTAAGATAGAAGTCATAATATACATTCCTATTGCCACACACTTGCATTTCATCAGGTCAAAGAACCTCTGATTCTTCCTTCCTGAAGCAAATATCCTTAACAAAAAATAAAAAGGGTGAAGAGAACAACTATTTAAAAGAATTATTTTCCTTGCAACCTCGTGGTATGTTCTATGGCTCCATTATTACACATTTGAAAATGAGATTTTAAGAAGTAAACTAATTTAAAGAAAGACATAAAAGTGTGTGTGTGTATAATTGTCACACTCAGAAATTCTTTCTCAAAACAAAGAACTATAGGTTCTTAGACACAGTTTTGGAGACCAGGTCTCAGGGCTAATGTCAAAACTAAAAGCCCCAACAGAATGGTCCATCTCTAGTACAATTTTCTTTCTTCATTATTAGCATTGCCTAATGCCATATCATTTTTTAAAAGAATGAATATGAAGGAACATTCTGTTTTTCTTTCTCAGCAACAAATGGATGCAGTACCTTCAACCCAAAATGTTACGTATGGACAATATTCACCAACAGAGAGCAGAAACTAAATTATACTCCATTGCTCCAAAAGAACTATTCTTAGGTTATGATTTAACACTGAGAGAAACAAACAGAAATCCCACCAAAATGTGTAAAGAAAAATGTTGAATTAAAAGTTAAAATAAAATACTTTTTAATGTTCATTTTTCTACTCTTGTCTTAATTAAAATGAGTTCACTTCACTATTTGCCTATCTTAAAACAAGCTATAATCCTAATTATGAAGAGCTACTCTTAAGGTTTGGGGGAAAATGATTAATTTAGCCAATATGTGAAGCTTTTCCCCTTAAAACTATGTATAAAACATAAGTATAGCTTCCAAAGAGCTACAATCATATCACTTTTTCCAAAATTTAGTTTATTGCATGGAATCCTATGACTAACCACAGTATATGTCTTACTATTTCCTGATAAAGAGGTGGGCTCAAAAAGGAAGTAAGCTAACATTTAAATATAATGCAAGTGTAATTCAGCAAACAGTGTCTTCTGAAGGGAAAAATGAAAGCAGCAGATTTATAGCACTTCATGTGGTAGAAGCAACTTCTGAAGCAAAGGCCGTTTCCGAAGGTTGAGAGGTGAAGGTGGAGGGTGTCACCAAACAACTAGTGAGTCTCGGAGAGGTACCGCCGTGCCTAATTATTTTCTTCTATACTTCTGTCTATAAGCATTACACTTTTCACTTTCCTATGAAAAAAGACCCATAGTTAATGAGAACCATAAAGATTCCTTAATCAGCTTATATTGTGAAAGAGTATTAAAGTCTCCACTTTCACGACGGGCACATGAAATGCACACTTTTATAATATATGACTAGCACAGGAACTTACCTCTCTCTCCCCTTGAACCACCTGCAAATTTTAATAGTCATGTATCGCCAGGGTACCAGAAACTCATAAAAGTTTAACCTGCTAATTAACAAGTAGGTGAAGTTCCAGCCCTGTACCATAATGTGTTTGCTTACAGGGCATAGTCAGCAAAACCTAGAAAATATTCTCTTGATTTTTTTTTCCAGTGCAACTATAGTCCAGGCCTGATTCCTTACCAAAGTCACCAAGAAGAAAAAGCGCACAGCTACATTTGAAAAGCCACCTCCATAGGGCGGGTGTGAAGTTAGTGAAAATGTGGGAAGTAAAAAATTTGATTATCTACAAAACGCTGCTACCTGAAGGATTTTATTTGGACCAGGTCACACTCGTTGCAAATTCAATCCGCACCTTTCCTGGCATTGTTACACCATAGGTCTGTGCCAGAGGCTGCTGCGGACATTATTATACATTTATTAGGACGATTTGTTCTTATGTGAATATCCAAGCCACCATCCCAGATGTGGGTGTACAAAATACAGACATCTAAAGAGAGCGTCGTGAGAAAGAAAAAGCTTCCCAATTCTTTCCCGTAACAATGCTGATGGCTACTAACCACATTCCGATAAGATGACGCCTGGCCATGTGAGTCTCAAAAACGGCCCATTAGCGTCAAGGCCCTTGGTCTCAGTCCCAGCCCAGCTCGTCATCCTAGGAATTACTACCATGTTAAGAAGTTGGTTCTTTTTCTGAACTTACAATACCAGGCAGAGCTGTTTTCTTTTTCTAGTCTTTTATTTATGTGAACTAGCCTCCTAAGAGGGTAATTAAAAGATTTATGCCAGAAAGCTCGTGGAGGTATATGATGTCTGATTTTTTTTGAGGCTGAGAGAATATCTGCATATGTAACGGGCAATAAGGGGACACAAGTTAGGAAGCAGTTCATTCATTCACCCTTATTTTACTGAGTGCCTTCTATAACTCGAGAACTAGAACTGTAAGTGTAGTGATGAAAAAGACAGCACTTCCCTGCCCTCGTGCAGCTGATGCGCTGCTGAGAAGACGCCATGAGACTGGTTCTTCAATGTTTCCTAATTTTAACAGAATTCATTCTTTGCTAGCATCAAATACACAAACTAATAATAATAATAATTCATATCTACTGAGTGCCAACTTTGTGCCAAGTATAACTTGGCTAAGCATTCTATATACTTCATCTAATTTAAGCCTCCCAATAATTCCATGATGTAAGTACTATGCAGGTATGAAGTGAAGTAACTTGACCATGGACACACAACTGAATATGTTCAGAACTCAAACCCACTTCTGTTATACCCCAGAAGTATTTGTTCTTGAGACTTCATCATCTCTATCTGAAAAATAGTTTAGGATCCAATCTTAGAAAATCCTTATTTAGCCAAATAAAGAAATTTCCTACCCATCTCGTATATCATGACAAAAGGATGCACAAGCAGTTTTCTTTAAGATTTTATTTACAAATTTTTAGAGAGGGGAAGAGATAGAGAAAGAGAGGGAGAGAAACATCAATGTGTGGTTGCCTCTCATGTACCTCCTACTGGGGACCTGGCCCACAACCCAGGCATGCGTCCCGACTGGGAATCGAACTGGTGGCCCTTCGGTTTGCAGGCAGGCAGGCACTCAATCCACTGAGCTACACCAGTCAGGGCCAGATTTCTTTTAACAGCTGAGGACAGCAGCAGCCTTTTCCTGAACCATCTCCAGAGCACAGCCCTGACTTCTAGAAACCAGTTTTGCCAGATTTATTATTGTTCTATGGAGCTGATGCATCCTGGTATGCTGACATTTAACTCATAAACGCTTCATAGTTTCCAGAATTTGAACAGCATGCAATTTACTAAGAGCCTAAACGCATTGTACCAGAAACTGTGTGAGCCATGGGGCTATATTTTTTCTTAAAAATCTTACTCTGAACTGACCAATCATGGAAGGCCGAGCACTGAATCTGAATCTCCCTCTCCTATTGTCTGTTCACTCATTTTTAGATTCTTTCTTTGCCTGAACAACATCACCCTACTTTTTCAGTAGCTTGAGACCTAAGAGTAGAATCAACAAAAAAGGAATATTTTATTGTACACCATTATTTGTCCCTGGTAAACAAGGGATACCTGCAGGGGGGTGTTCAAAGAACACTCTCCTTTGGCAAAGAAGAAATAATTTTTGCTCACAAAATAAACGATCAAATAGAACTCAGAGGTTATCCTAGAAATAGAGCAAAGAAGTCAATATATAAGTCAATAAAACCTGAAGATTAGGAGAGTTGAGCCTTCCCCAACACACTGAGTGGGAAGAGAGATCTAGAATGAAAGGAAACAAGCATCAGATCTTGGAATCTGGGAGATTTAGAAAGAAATATATATGGTGATCAAAGACGTCAATAAGAGCCTACCGAAGCCGGTCCTACATTTACTGATGTGCCTTTAATTACTTACAGACATATAATTTATAGCTGTAAGGCTGTTTTCATGGCATGCAACCAAGGTGTTTCTTTTGAATCACTGAAGAAATATATTTATTCTTTCTGGAATCCTATCTTGGGTGAATAACTTAAAAACTCATATTTATGTATATGAAAATAGTCATTCATTGCTGTATTCTTAATAGCCAAAGAAGGCGATCAAAATAGAGATGAGGGAAGGGGGAGAGGTGTAGGAGAAGGAGGGAGAAGATGGAGGAGAGGTGGGAGAGAGAGAGAAAGAGAGAGAGAGAGTGTGCAAAAACAAAGAACTTAAAACTCTAGCCGTGACAGAAAAAGACTTCCCAAAAAACTATACATAAAGGTGTTTTAGCAACAATACTTGTCTTATCAAAATGTTTGAATGAAAGTAGGACAATATTTTGTGTTCACTATAATCCAAATTATGGAAAGTCATACAATAGTGAAAAAGTTTAATGATTTATAAACCATTTGGTCAAGAGAGTAGCTGGATTATCAATATTTGCTAGGAATGTTTATTGTAAAAACTCTAGGTAACAGAATCAGTTTGCTTTTATATTTAAAACATATATTTACGACCAACAATGGTCTGAAAATAGCTGTTTATGTGACGGCTTCTTCGTAAAGCTCAGAGCAGGGTGGAGGCCGGTGGTCCAGAGCTCTGGAGGGGCCACAGAAAGGGCCTCCCAGGTGACCGCAGTTGATGTCGTGGAAACCAAGGGCCGCAAAGCTCTCCACAGGCATCAGAGCAGAGTCTACCTCCCGCTTGGCCTAACCGTTGTTTTTCCTTTTTTTAATTGCTTTTGTGCTACAAGTTGAGTGCTAAAGGTGAAGATAAGATTAAATTATTGCTAGAGTTTTAAGTACTTTAAAAGAAAAAACTCCACTGAAAGTATTCCAACAGTATTGATTATGCCTTATTTTGTCTTTTCAGAGAAATATTTTCATCTCTGCAGTGTAACTTTTTTCATGTGTCAACCTCCATTACCTTCCTGAAGGGGTGGGGTGATCAGGCAAGCTGGATATTGTGTTTCAGATCTGGTAAATAAGAGTTTGCTCCATATGGGGAGGAAAGGAAGCAAAAATGATTATCCCCACTACCCCATGGCTAACAGGAAGCAAAAATGATTATCCCCACTACCCCATGGCTAACAGGTGCTTCGACACTGTCTGCAATGTGTTTCCACAAAGTCGAGTACAAGAGAGGGGCGGCTGTTGGGCTGGGGGCAGGGGGTGGGTAGTAGGTGACAAACCTGTGAAAAGATGCTGAAAAACGATCTAGAACAGGGACGGATGATCAGAATCAAACTTGCCAACAGAATACCCAGAAAACAAGAGTTACATTTATATGTGCTTAGGTAAGATTAGGTATATAAAATTAGCCTGCATTCGCTGTTTTAAGGAAGAGTTGGGAAAAGTCTATCAGGGTCTCATCCACAAATGAGGCTGTCCATGTATTTTTTTGTTACTAAACACAGCTAGGACAAGAATCCTAACTTAAGCATACAGAGAGAAGTAGGATTACTTCAGTGTTACTCATCGACTTGCACCCCATCCTAGGAACTAGGGCTACAGGGCCAGATAGCTTAGACGTGGCCCTGCCCTTGTAGAGCTCACAGTCTAGCATACGTTACCAGTATTCAACCTCTTTGCATTCTCTTTTTGATTTGATACTGCTTCTGAAGTCAGTATAAATCATTAAAATGATTTACTTTTGCCCTGGCTGGTATAGCTCAGTTGGCTGGGCATGGTCCCGTAAAGTGAAAGGTTGCTGGTTCGATTCCTGATCAGGGCACATACCTGGGTTGCAGGTTTGGTCCCCAGTCAGGTGCATAAGGAAGGCAACCAATCGATGTTTCTCTCTCACATCAATGTTTCTCTCCCTGTCTTTCTCCCTCCCTTACCCTCTCTCTAAAAATAATAAATAAATAAATACATCTTTACTTTTTTCTCATTTAAAAACATGTTAAATTCGTCTTTCCCAGGTAAATTATAATCCTCCTGAAGATAAAATTCTTACATTTTTTTCTGGTCATCAATTTGTAGCTCAATAGATACCTTTTGGTGAATACCTGGATATTAACTGTGCCTATAACATCACTGTATCGCATGGCACCACGTTCGTACTGTTACAAGACCATGAGGTCGGAGCAGAACCACGTACATTGCCTCGCCCTTGTTGTTTTCTGACCATGCTGCCCTCTCCTTCTGTTTTCTCTGTCTCTCTCTTCCTCCAACTTACTACATTCCTACAGTCCTCAAGACTTTCCTAAAAGTTTTCCCTCTCCCTGGAAAGTCTCTCCCCTCCTTGATTAACCAAAATTTATTCTTTCTTCAGGATTTAGCTGGACGGCTACTTCACAGAAGCTTTCCCTGGCCTCCTTAGGATGGGCCAAGTAAAGTACCCTCATAGCAAGCTCTTCTTTTCCTTCCCAACACTTAGGATCTACCTTAATTTCATATTTTTTTCTATAATTATTTGATGAACATGTATCTTGGTCTGAAAACAAGAACTTTAAACACAAGAACTCTTTCTGTCCTGCTTGCCATTGGTGCACCAGCTCAGAGCCTGGGATGTAGTAAGTACTCAATAAACATTTATGAGTGAGGCCAACCACCCTACGATCATTTACTTATTAAGTTTTCATACACTCTTCATTTATTGACATGCATTCACTCATTCATTCATTTTGACATTCAACTGTGACAAATACATACAGAGCAATTACTGTGACAAGGCACTGTGCTAGACTCTGGGACTGTAATGGGCCCTGCTTTCAAAGGACACGCAATCTAGATGAAACATACAGGGAAAGAATGAGTGTAATAGATGAGGAGGTTTTTTGATAGAAAGAGACATGGATGCACATGGAAAGAAATACTTAGAAAACACCTCTCTGTTCTTTCTCCAACCAATAAATCATTTTTGACCAAATCATAAGACCACATATACCATTCTAAAGTAACAATGATTTGACTATAGGACTAACTGGAGTTCATTATTGTTTTTTGAACATGTTTCTATTTGAAATAAAATGGCAAATTAGCAATATCTTACTGTATAAAGATATACCTCACTAAATTTATACACTTAACTGGGAAACGTAAGTCTGTATGTACACACAGTCAATATAAGTCCCTGCTCCGAATTTGTAAATAAAGAAATTTAGTATTCAACTTTCAAATCATGCAATCAGATGTACAGTAAGAAATGAAATGTAAACATATTTCCCTAAGCCACTAATTTGCTATCAAGGAAGGGACTTTAAGGACCAAGCCGACTCTGACTCATAGCTATGCAATTCTATGATTGTGTTTGCTTAAGCCACATGCTAGCATTTTATATAATCACTCTGTTTAGAACATCAGATTTCCCATGGATTTTTTTTAGTCTTGCTATGATGCCCCACATTTTCTCTCTGAAGGTTAATATAATGTACATAGCACTTTGCTGAGTTTGTTCTTGGAAGAGGTGCCTAGCCAATGAGGGAGAACATGAAAGCAAACTTTCATTCAACTGTCTTATGTCTGTTATATATGATACGGATAAAATTCATTCCAACCATCAGCAATCCCAAATATCAACCAGTCTCCCACCTTCAGATTCATCATTCGCATTGCCACAAAAGTCAGTTTTCTAAACCAACAATCTTATCATGTCTCTCACATGTCCAAAAACTTCTGGTGGTAGTACTTCAACATGTTCAAGATAAAAGTCATGTTCCTGGGCTTAGCAAACAGAAGCCTCTGTGAACTAGCCCCGGTCTTCCACCCATGCTCACCCCCCAGCTTTGCCCAATCTTGCATGTTATGCTTTGCTGGTACTGAAATCTTCCAGTCATGCTTACCTCCACCTTACCCAATCATGCATTCGATGCTCTGCTGATACTGAAAAGTTCACAGTTCCACTTACCACAATATCTCATGCTCTGGTTCCTTTGCTCACGCTCTTTCTCCTGCTCAGAACTTGCTCCGCTCTTGCCTGGTATTCCTAATCAATCTTTAAGATTTACTTCAAAGGTTCTTTCTTCCAAATGCCTTTTCTGAGCTTACTCTGTTTCTCAGAACAATTTAAGATGCCTGTATTGTTATACTTATTACGTTATATCGATGCCATCTGCTGACCTGTCATACTTCTGGCTAGACTGCAAGACCTTTGAGAACTGAAGAGCAAGCTAGTATGACTTTTTTTTTGTATCCTCCAATCCAAGTCAACCACGATGTTTAACACAAGATCGGTACTTAATAAATATTAGTCACTTTCTTTCCCAAAAAGATACTTACAGAATTTACAAAATAAATTGGTGGGAGAGGAATGAGAAAAGTACACATATAGTCATAGATTGGGAAATAAATAGAAGAAGTGCCACAAAGGATTGTGTGAATACAAGCTGGTAAGAGTTGAAAGAGGAAACAATAAATTGAGAAAATCAAGGAAGCCCTTCTAAAAGTAGTTCTATTTGAACTGGGTCTTTCAAAATGAGCAAAAATCTTGATAGGAGAACGTGGCAAGAAGGTCAGAGGAAACACCTGTACAAATAAATCCCAGGAGCAGGTATTGACAGGCTGTGAACTGTGAGCAGCAATGTTGGCCAAGGGAAGTATAGGGCGTTGAATGGTGTGAAATAAAAACAAAAAGGAGTTTAGAATACAGCTTGGAGCATGGGGTTCTTCGAAGGATCATGAATTTAATGAGTTTAGTCTTTAAGATGCAAGTTACGGCAAAACCACTGCAGCCTTGTGAGCATGGTTTTGGTAAGAGGGAAGAGCATTGATACTGTCCCACTAATGCTGCTGAGGCCTTAGCCTTATTTCCTGTCACCACTCCTGCTCTGTCACTTTGTGTGGCTAAATAGGAGACGCTAAGCATTATTATGCAAAATACAAAGATCTCAGATTAGAGAAGGTCCAGGAGAGCCAGGGTTCAGTGGGCGAACACGGCCATGCCAGCCCTCAGCATTTCTGCTCCCACTTTTCTGCCCGACTACATCTCCAAACAAGGTGAACAACTGTAGGATCGTGCAAAGTGCAAAGGGGAAAAGAGATGATCAGTAGATGCACAAAGAGGGAGGGGCTGTCCTTTCTTGGAGCGCCAATCC
Source organism: Glossophaga mutica (assembly GCA_039655065.1). Classification (NCBI taxonomy): domain Eukaryota; kingdom Metazoa; phylum Chordata; class Mammalia; order Chiroptera; family Phyllostomidae; genus Glossophaga; species Glossophaga mutica. The sequence continues at coordinate 78,784,298 of CM077313.1, read as the reverse complement.
CTTTCACTGAGCACTGGTACAGATCGTCGGGTCATTTGGTTTCCTACCAGCCTGTAAGTTCACAACTGTCACCCTTTAAATAAATGCACACTACTTCACAAAATTCCAATCCCCCAGGGTTTTCAGAGGGCTACCCCCCAAAGGACTGAAAATAATGAAAGCTGGGGAAAAATATAGGAAGACTTATTTCCTCTAGAACAGCCACAAACAATCTAAATATGATTAAGTTTAGATTTAAGAGTTTCCCATCATTTTCATGCCACAACTAAAGTTTCTCAGCCTAGCTTACGCAAATTGGACTGCTGTGTTTATTTAACATCTGATAGTTTAACCTAAACACTCATACCCCACTCCATTAGGGAAAGAAAAACTAAGAGGAAAGTTACTTTTACAAAATACAGACTTGATTTACGGGACACAATCCCTAGTTCCTGAAGGAGATGATCGTTGAAGGTCACTCTTCCTTTTCCAGGCTGCAGGAATGATTGCTCTCATCACACCTCTAACTTGTCCCCTGCCTCGCCTGTCCCTCAGAGCCCCAGTTCATGTCCATCCTCCTGTGCTTGACTCAAGCAAACCCATGATCATTGGGAGCAGGCCTTTCAATGTTTCTATGACTCACTGGTCAGCATCCTCTCCCATTCCAGAAACTGTTCACTAACCTCTTCTCCACTCTCTTCAGGTTCCTGTCCATGCCTTTGCGACACCAGCTCGCTGAATGACCCATGTCCAACTACGTTGCGAAGTTCAGAGTTCATCTGATGGCCAGGAACACTGCCAGCCCAGGCTCCTACAACAGTGCACTCATCTGACACCTGTCTTTAACACTGGTGTCCCATCTCAGGAGTAGGATGTGTGCCTCTCCCTGTCAGTCACTATCCCAACCACTTCTGTTAAACAACAGGGTATTGACCACCTTGTATGTTTCTAACCTGATTATCCAAAACATTTCCCACAATGGCATGCCATATGCCTTCACTTTGTTGTTGTTACACGGAATTTAAAAAGCAGAATTAAGTTCTTTGGCTACATCTGCCACAGGCCTTATAATTGTTTTTGTCTTTTACCTTCCTCTAAGACATGGCTCCAAACCAGCATATTACTTCTTCTATGTAATGTCGGCATCTCTGAGTATCCGTACTGGCCATTGAAATAAAAATAATCAAAGACAGACTCACCCATCACTTCTCCAAATCCCCGCAGTTTCGGATTCTTCCTTTGGACTCTGAAGGCAATAGGCCAGTGTAAAGAAGCCCTGGGTGCCTTTACCCAAGATGGCAAAAAGGGGATCCATGACCCCCTAAGCAACATGGCTGCTGTGCATCTTTGCAGTTCCCCAGCCTGAGGAAGTAGAGGAAGAAGTGGGATTTCAGGCTGCCCGCTGCACAGGTGCCTAGGCACCGTCTGCAGCCTTGCTCCCAGCTTCTGTCCTGAAAGGTGACCTGGGAATGTCCTGGAGAGACAGAAGGGGTGCGTTGTTCCTCTCTGTCGTACTCTGCACGACACGCAGCCAACAGTCTGCTGAACCTCCAGGGAAGAAGTCCGATTCTTCTCTGTTATGTTCTCCTGATGCTCCTCTGAGAAAACCTGCTGCTTGGGGAAGAGGAGCTTCCTGCGGCAGGACTGCACTATTTGAATGACAATTGCTCTCTGGGTTGCTATGATATGCCTCGCCTCACTCACATTTACTACTATGAGGTTCCCTTGTCAACAAACCGACGCTTGAAAGCCGAGTTTCACTGTGGTTTAAACAATGAGTGCCACTGGTATCAGATTTTTAAGTCTACATTTAGCTGTGATTTTCCATATGCTTCAGTTTTTCCTTCTGTACCTTTTATATCTCAGAGTTTTTTGTTGCAGTAGTAGAAAGAAAGAAGTGTCATTTTGCTCTCCTTTCTGTGACACTGGGGATAACTCTCACCCTTGTAAATGTGGTACAGCAGGGTGGGGCTTTCAGTTTCTCCATATTGTTTCACTCAGCACCACCTGATAAAAAGCTTATAGAAATTAGCTTTGCCATACACCACTGACCTGCGGAGTCATTTTTCAGCTTCGTGAACAAGTCCAAAGGAGAGGAAATTATTTTTTATTAACCAGGTACTAAAAACTAAAAGCTTTTTATAAGGGTTGCTCGCTTCTTTCCACTGAGACCAGTAGGCAAAGGAAAAGAAATGCAACTGCAATAACTTTGCCCGTAGGCAGCTTTATTAAAATCTATCAGGTGAAATTTTTAAATAGAATCAAATCATCATAAAATATGTTAGGTATTTATGGTAAATACAACTATGATTATACACCTTCCTCCTGCGACACCACCCTTGGGAGAAAACGATTTTGTGTGCTTCAAAAATGTGCTGTTGTAAGGTGCATTTGGGCTCCTCCAGTGAAGGTCAAGTTGCATTTTCCATTATAAACCTGTTTCCAGGGGTTCATTACTTTGTTATAAAAATCTGCTTGGGGCTGAAATACGGCATGTAGAGTCTTAGCTCAGCAGCTCCTTCTTTTTAAAAAAAGTATCAGAATTGGCTAACCTCAGTTTAGTCACACTTAGATGATAAAATTATGACTGAAATGTATCTTTAAACAATCCAGCGGCTAACACAGCTCAACCACTGAGCTGAGCAAAGGATCACACCCACCGTCTTTCGTCTTTCCACTTGTCAGATCGAAGGATCAATAAAGCCCTCCACAGTGCTCCTAAGCAAGGGAAACATTTTAAGTTGGTAAAAGACAAAAGAAAGAAAAGAGAAAAATAAATAAACTTAACTCTACGGCAGTGTTTTACTTTTTGAGGTTTAAAGTAATGCTCTTCCAAGAACAAAATCTTACTTTGTTTCATTAAACTTCACACTTAAAATACCTTCTTGTCTATGCAGAGAATAAGAAGACATTCAGTGAAACATGAGAAAGTACTGATAAAGTTCCTTATTAAATAATGCTCATCTGTTTTGAATAGTGTTCTGAGTTTTTGCCTATTTCAAAATGCTGTCTGTTGCAGAAGGGCAGTATCTTGAAGCACTGGTGGCAACGAGCCATAAGTTAAAGGCACAACAGATATCTTTTAAGATCAGGGTTTAAATATAAATTTTGCCACCAGTCATACAAATTTACTTTGGAAGAAATCTGGACTTTAACATTTTGTGTGATAACATTGGACAATCACAATCTCAGTTTGTTTCAGATCCCTCACCAGTAAGATGATGAAGCTGAACTCATAATTAATGGAATCCCTTCCAGGCCTTCACACTACGATGAAATACACACATAAGACTTCAAATGCAGGCCTTCTCTGTTGTGACAGTTAAATTACCTCCTAAGAAGCTCCCTCTCTGGCTGTCCTGGTCAATCTAGTGCTATAAATTGTGTCAATAATAACTGGGCACATGGAATTTTTGGCTATTGCTCTCTGATGTAAACATCACTAGAACTAAATTTTTGTTATCACGCACTGGGGTGGGAATGCCGCAAGTAATGTATTTCTGTACAGCAGAATGTCTAAATATCACTTACATTTTAACCTTTCCATATACTACATGAATTTTTAGAAGCATACTGCATTTCTGAATGATGTGTGGCTTCAGGTTAACAGTAAGAGAGTTCTGCATTCTCAGACATTCATTAACATAGGGAGAAGGCAAGCCTAGAAGTGTTCTTAGGAGGTGGTGGTAACTTTTCCTAATACAGCAAATAAAGTGAATGATCCCCTGCCAAAACTTCACCTAGGGAATAATCTCTAGCTGATCATACTTGATGTGGAGCTTTGTACATTTCAGACGGCCACTTCCAGACACCCTGGCATGTGACTCAGGGTGCTCTGAATTCAGAACACACTAGTATTTTACCAATAAGTTTCTTAGTTAACTTATAGAGTGTCTACATCATCTTCTTTTCTTGAGAAATGAAACTATACAAACATGATCATGCAACGGCCACTCCGTCTTGCCCTGTCCTCTTCCACACACCTTCACCCATTTGTCCCCCATGCTTCCAATCTCCTCCTACTCATACCCATTATCTTCCTGAACCACTGACTTCCATGCACCCCAAATCTACCGTTGTTCCCTACCTGCTCTATCCAAAGATAGGAAGCAGAAATTGTTTTGTTTTGTTTTGTTTTGTTTTGTTTTGCCAACATAGCATCAACTTTTCTCCTGGGCAAGGAAGGAAGGGCAGTGTTGCAGGACAAGATAACAGCATCACCCCAAGCCCATTAATTCTACTGCCAAAACAAGCACAAATGAATCAGAACACCTTGTATTTCCAAGGAGAACATGCTAACTGAAGTACTTTTCCCAAGCAAAATTCCAATATTCAACTGTGTTCAATGTATTGGCTAATTGACACAATTATCACTACGAAGCAGACAGCTGGAATTTTTAAGCCTGGTCTCCACAGAGAAGTGTGAAGCTCAGGGGCATCATCTCTTATAGTGCTAGTCAGGGGTAAAAATGAACAACTTGAACTCTACCCTTTAAACTACTTACAGAGATAGAACTGGGTTCAAAGTAAAAGGCAAGAAAAGCCTGAAAGGGTAAATACAGTTACAGAGAGAATACATGGGAGAGGACGGGCCGGGGGCACCTCAACTCCTTGTCGTTTCTAAGCTGCAGGAGTACTCACAGCCGTTTTGCACCTCCTGCGTCCCGTGCGGTGAGATGCGCCCGTCTGTGCCATTCTTCGTCCCCTCTACACCTGCGCCCTGCTAATATCTGCATAGCCCTTACCATTTCTACAGTCACCTTCTAAATTTCAACCTATCTAGTATGTGTCTCCCTCTCTAGAATGTAAGTTCAATATAAGCAGGGACTTTGCTCCCAGTGCCTAGCACGGGGCCTGGCACACCGTGTCCCCCAGAAAACACTTATGGAAGGAAGGCGCAGAAGGAGGGAGGCGGGGCATGATAGGGAGTTCTGGAATACTGACAAATAATTTCAAAGTCGCTGTCCCAGCAACCTACTTAACTAATAATAGTATTGTAAGACTGCATTTTCCCGACAACCTCCCTAATAGAATAAAAAGTGTAATTCAAAATATGGTAATTCATCATGTAAGAAAACATACTAAAAGTAGAATCAACCGCTAGACCAATATGTAAATTTTCATAAGATGGTATCTCCCAAGTTTTTCTCACATAAGAAAAAATTATCAAATGTTATGGTGTCAGCATGAAATTCTACACCTGTAAAATTTTTGAGGCAAAATTAAAAGCTTCAGGCTCTTTCTCTGAAATAATATGATGGCCTTGGGGTAGCAGTAGTTGAAAATTTCATGTTTAAAGAGTCTTGGATAAGTTGGCCATGTTAAGTTTCCAACACAGAGAATATGTCTTTTATGCAATTGTAAGTAATACTGAAGAAATCCGAACTCTGGGGAGAATGATCACACCTGCGACTCTCTAACAAGGAATGTTCTCCTTCCCAAAAGAGAGCAGAGATATTTACAACAACTCCCTTTTGGAAGGCTTAGGTTGCTAAAAAATATAAATGGGAAAGTGTCTGGAGTAATTCACTTCTTCTGCAATTCCACAACCTGCAGGCACAAAGTCACCACACAATATACTCATATGTGCGTGCACACCATTCTCCAACAGGGAAAGCACGAGTCTCAACCCAAATATTTAATGACACTGCTTTATATTTATGTAGAATTTCATATAGTATCTCATTTAATCCTCAAAATAACCCTGTAGGGGAGCTGATAAAGTTAGCCCCTTACAAGGTTACATTACTTACCTGGTCACGCTGGCAGGACCATGATTCAACACCTAGGCTTACTGTAACTGTCTCTAACTCCCTCCCTATACCACAGTATTTTAACAAAAATAATCCTCTCTCAGTAGGATGTCAAACATAGAGTACTTGTCCATTTAGATCCACATTGTAAAATTATAATCATTTTGATGAAACCTTGCTGTAAATCATGTCAAGTATCACGTGAAGCAGAATATTGTTAAATTCCCTAATATTTGTGTTTTGAACTTGGTGGAGGTTTTTCTTTTATTTTGTTAAAATACGGTAAATAAAAATTTAAACGCTAAAATGCTTTTAAATTTTGCCTAGCTATTTAAATAATAAGGACACAAACAGCTGTGTTCTTGATTGATTTGTAAAGCGTCCCTTGATGTAAGAAATGACACATACATTCAACAGTTCCACTAAATCTTTACCTGGCAATCTCTTAAGTAGTAGGCCTGGCATGCACGAGTGTAGTTTTTAAACAATGAATTTTCAAAGAGAAGGAATTTAATACATGGTAATAGCTCATATCCCTTGGGCCCGCTTCAGAATAACTTGTGGAACTTTCAACACCACACGCGCACACACACATACACAGAAACACACACCATCCCTTTGAATGACTACTGAATCAGAATTTCCAAAATGGGGCCCCCATGTACGTATTTTAAGGTCCACAGGCAATTGAGATTCAGAATTAGATGCAGAACCATCGCTATAAAGCATAACATTTGTTCCCTCTGACAAATATTTGAAATAACACTTTATGCCATTACGGAAGAGTGATGCAGAGCAACAACTCCGAGGATTCCAGCCTTTGCCGCCTCTCGGCACGTCACAATTACACCACTCCCCATACGCACGACTTTCTGAGCCTCCATTTTAATCTGTTAAAACCAACAGGACACCTACAGAATTTTAGCAATAAAATTAAGAAGGTCCCCACATCTTAGCGTCTCTTTAACGAACAAGGTCTGACTGTAAAAGATAGCCTCTTCCTAAATATTTAAGGCCCCTTGTAGAAATGCTAAGTGAAGATTATTTAAAGAAGTTAAGTACACAGAAACCCGACACACTCATTTTTAATGGGGAGGTAGACTGTTGTTTATTTAGCTTTAGAAATCTATCCTAAATTTGGCTTTATGGAAGCAAAAAAGTCTAGCTTTAAATTAACAGACTGCGTTCCACTGTCCAAGGGATAATTTGAACTTCACGGAGACATGTCTATGAATGGAAATAAAAATAACTCACACTGAACTCTAAGTACTTCCCCACAAGCATTCCACTTGCCACAGGGCCTATTGTTCCTTGTAGAGCTTTCAAGCAACCTGTAGGAAATTTTCACTGAAGCAATTTCCCATAACCAAGAAAAGGCAGGCCAAAATAATTTTACTTAAAATATATATACTTCCCAAGCTCTCAGCATCTAGGGAATTAAAAGCAGCTCTGTCAGAGGAGCAGGGTGGGGAATGAGGCTCACATAACACTCTGAAATTCGGTGGCTTTAATTTTAGCTCACTCTCCTCCTGCCCTCCTGAGCAACCATCGACTCCAGATGAAGTGTTCCACTCCCCATTACCACCTCGCCTCGTCCATTCCCTTAAAAACCTAATGTTCGACTTAGAAATAGTTCGACTGTCCAGAGAAGTAGCAGACATAATATGAGAAGCATGCCCGATTTAAAATGCGTTAACATTCGCCCGTATTTGCTTCCGATCTCTATTATCCTCCCCGCCCCCCTCCCCTTTACCGTCTTGGTCTAGTCCATCTTGTGGAAATGTCTCTGATCATTTCAGGCCGAAATCATCTCTCCACCAAAACCCCTTTTCAACTTGTTCTAATTTCGACCAGTTTTATGTTTTATCTCCCTTATTCAGGATAGGTCTTACAAACCTTACTAGTTCAATTCACTCTGCACTTTGGCCTGGGTTAATTTAGTGACTGCTGGCTGATCAAGTTTTCTGTTCTATCTTGACTCAATGTATAGTTTTATTTTTAAGAAATCAATTTTATTATCTAAGTTTTAAAAATTACTGGCACAAGTTTTCATATTTCCTTATGATTTTATCATCCCTATCAAAGCATCATTATGTCCACCCCCGTTTCTAATAATGTTTATATATATTAACACACTTAATTTTTAAAATAAATCTTGGCTATTTTATGAATCTTTCCAATTGATTTTGTCAATCATATCCAAATCTCCATTCAGCCCCTGCCATCTTTCCTGCCTTCTGACCTTCCCAGTGGGCTGTTTACTCCAATTCTCAGAGTCCAGCAAATAAACAGTCAGCAGGACAGTATATTCCATTGTATCCACTAGCCCTCCTGCGGCTCTTTTGTTTTCAGCCTAAATTACATCCAATTGAGCCCCTTCTGTGTGAAAAGGTAAAATGCCATGACCTCTGAAAAAAGAAAAAGCATGAAATGTAGACCTTTCATTTCAAAATCTTTGCTGATAATAGGCAGAACATTTTTTTTTTTAATCAACAATGAAATGAAGTAGATGTGTTACACAGAGGTCACGGCCTTATATTTGTGGGGAAAATCATACCACTTGGACTATAGTGATCAGACAAAATGACAACGTGAGACTAGGATTGAAGACAATAATCTAATAATGATAACAATAGTAATAGTCCTCATTTACCAAACACCTCTGTGTGTGGGTAACTGAGATTAGCACCGCCCACACAGAACATACATTTTGTGTGTGTGAGTGTGTACATGTGGATACATAACAGAGCATCCATAGCAAATTTTCGGGCCATCAGAGTAATCCCAGTTTTCCAGGGAATCTGCAGTCCGGGTACACTGAGTACTCCGCTCAGGGGACACTGCTTATAAATTGTGGTGCTGTTGTGAGAACACAAATCTAAACACTGTTCTCTTTTCACTTTATCTTGCTCATCTCATTCCAGAAGGTTAGCTAAGGTTTGAGGAAGAGGAAGTCATTTGATTTAAGAGAAAAAATATATGTAAACACGAAAGTATGGGAAAGAAAAAGGTCTATGAAGGAGATAGGGATGAATAATAAAGACAACACTTACTAAGTGCTCATTTCACTCCAGGTTCGTCTCTGAGCACAAACCTGTGTGAGCTCATCAAGTCCTCAAAGCAATCTCATTAAGTAAAAGCTATTGTTGCCCTAGTTTGACAAATAAAAAACTAAGGGAGAAAAAATTACATAACTCACCCAAGGGTGCCCATGTAGGGAGTGAGGGGAGCTGGGTTAATAATATTCAGGTGTCTCAGTTGGGAGATGCCATTCTCAATAGTTGATAAAAATGAAAAAGTGGTAAATGTTTGAAAGGTCCTCAGCACCATCAGATCTGGTTCACTACTTCCAAGTGTGTTCTGGGGAACACCTCCATTTGGGGTATCAATAGTGATGTGTGAATGGGAGGATCTGACAGTCAGTAAGTGAGAGGCACCCAGGGTGAAACCCCAGTAAACAGGTCACTCTGTGGTGGAACTTCTCAGAACCTTTAAAATGTATCACGATGCAATGTTAGACTGCTGAGAAAATAGTATAGTGAGCAATCTTTTCTAATGTTCTAGGACCAAGAAATAGTTACTGTTTTGCAGAACAGCAGGTGACATTAGTGTCTCCTAAGTGACTTCTCCATAGTCATGCAGTGAAAGTGCTGAACTGGGAGCCAGAACTGAAGATCTCTGGCTTCTGGGCCAGACCTTGTCTAGGTACAGATAGCAACAGGTCTTGAAATATATCCTATGGAAAGTGCACACCATTTAAAGTTCTTATGAGCAGGAAAAATCAGGGTACAGAATATACTGAAGTGGAGAGAGAGCAGCAGCCATTACAAAACTATTGAATAAATTCAGAAGTGGCCTGCGAAGTGGGCTAGTCTAGCCCTGGCCAGGTGACTCAGTTGGTTGGAGCGGCCTCCTATAAACCCAAAGGTCATGAGTTTGATTCCCAATCAGGGCACATACCTAGGTTCCGAGTGTCGTCCCTAGTCAGGGCATATGTGAGAAGCAACCGATGGATGTTTCTCTCTCACAATGATGTTTCTCTCCCTGCCTTCCCCTCTCCCTAAAATCAATATCCATGTTCTCTGGTGAGGACTTAAAAAAAAAAGTGGGCTAGTCTAAGGGGTGGCAGAAAGAAAAATCGGGAACCAAGAAATCAAACACTGAAGAATAGAAGTAAGCCTCTAGAGTTGCTACGTACCAGTGGTTCCTGTGAGGGACAGAACTTGCTGACCTACTAGGATCTTAGCTGTAATTTCGAAGAAACCTAAGGGCTGTACCCAAACCTCTTCTCCTGTTCCAGGGAGTAGTCACCTGCCAAGAGTCAGGCAAATATCCTCTCATTGTTATCTAACAATTATAATTGTAGCTTTCCCAACAAAAGCCAAGAAAATCGTGGTCAAACCTTTGAACACATGTTTGGTTCTCACGCATGTGCCACCCTCCATTGCCTCCCTTCCTCAACCACTTGTGAGCGTGCATGTGCGTACATGCATGTGGCCTTTCTTCCTCCAGGACAAGCACAACTGACAGCTAAAAATATCTTATTTTTTCAAAACAACGACACTAATTGATATGTGTGGAGAATATGCTAGTCATGTTCACAAAATGCCAACACAGAATGTAAAAACTACATCTTCAGGCAGCCACACAGTCTTTAAAGCATCCAACCGCAAAGGACAGCTTCTATTAACCTGCCCTTTGCTGCATTCACAACGATGAGAATAGTTAGACCTTTCAGAATATCACCTGGTATCAACCGTTAGTGCTCAGTTCCTTTCTCACCTTTCGGTCCTTCATCATCCAGTCATTAAGCCCAATGGCCTCTCACATACTCGTTTTCTTTTTTTCCTTTTGTATATCCTTGACATGCATAAATTCCTTCCCACTGTCTTGTGTCGGAGACCGCTAGCTAACTGCTCACGGATTGTCTCCTCCTACCACACACACCCCATCCTCCCCCACAGTTCGGTAAGATGACGACACTCTGTCCAATGAAATGTCGGCAGGAGTGACATGGGCCACCCCAGGCCAGCCTCTACGAATGACCATGAGCACACCTCCACAGTGCCTGGACAATATGGGAAGCCGTGTGTAGAAAATTTCAAAACTACTATCTGTATGCATCCATGAAAGATACAGGCAAGGAAAGCTGTTGTGTTGATTTAAACCTTGATAACCAAGGACTTTTATGTCAATGAGAAACAAAATTTTATTGGGATCATCCACTGACATTTTGGGGTCTTTCTGTTACGATGCCTACCCTAGCTTAACAAAGATGAACTGCCATCCTGAAACAGAATGGAACCATAACACAGGCCCCAAACTCTAATGTTGGCTTAGCGGTCAGAATCAGGGAGCAAGAAAACAGAACAGCTGGGAAGCTGGTGATTCAGGCCACTAACGAAGTCAGTAAAACTAAAGCCTACAATTACTCAAAAGGCAACCCAAGTGCCTAGTGAACTTGGGGCTCTAGGGGAAGAAGCTGCAAAAGGCCATTGCACCAGATGTGGAACCTGTTCCTTGCTGCTTATTGCACAGGATGACAAGGAAGATGAGCTCAGGCAAAAGTTAACTCATTTGGAGAGAGGAATGAAAGGAAGTAGAGAGTCCAGAAATTTTGGACTTCGAAAAACTCTAAAAGCAGACTGCTTCTCTTCCCTAAACAGCAGAAGTAAATGTAATTATAAAAGGCTTTGAATAACAGCATCCATTAAAAATTCCCAATTAAGGAGGAAGACTTAACTCTGTGACAAAAATAAGTTTGTAACTATTGCCACCCCCACCTCTTCCCCGAGCCTTTGTTTCAGATGAATTCAAGATGGCCACAGTTGGGGACTGCTACTGGGCTGTAAAAAAGAATGAAATCTCACCTTTTACAGCAGAATGGATGGACCGGAGAGGATTATGCTAAGTGAAATAAGCCATATGATTTCACTTATAATGTAGAATCTAATGGACAAAATAAACAAACAAAATAGAAACAGACTCACAGATACAGAGAACAGACTGACAGAAGGGAGGGGAGTTGGAAGGCTGGGTGAAAAAGATGAAGGGAGTAAGAAAAACAACTTAGCGACACAGACAACAGTCTGGTAATTACCAGAGGGAAAGGGGGTGGGGGGAGGTAGAAAGGGTAATTGGGGGGAGGGATGGTTACAGAAGGAGACTTGATTTTGGGCAGTAAACATACGATATAATATATGGATGATGTATTATAGAATTGTACACCTGATACCTATATGATTTTATTAACCAATGTCATCCTAATAAAGTTAATAATTTTTTTAAAAGATAGCCACCATTGAATTGAGAAAGAAGCACTGCAGATAGAAGAAAGAAAAAGCAGTGCTAAGAACTGCGTTTAGAAAAACGTGGAGTGTGGCCACGGGACTCTCTGAAAGCCATGTACCAGAAGCGCCTAAATTCATGAGACAACTGCTGAAGAATCTAAGAGCCTTTGGTTAAAAAAGCTAAGTGATCTCATTAGTTTCCTGCATGTGCTTTGAAGCGATCAAAAATTTGCCTTCCTTCATTCCTCTTCTAGAAGCTGACAAAGCGATACCGTGCTTCCAAACTGATGTTAGCGGGCTGTGAGCAGTGCAAGCTGCGGAGCCCCCTCAGCGGGCACCTGACTTCCCCACCCCCCACCTCCGATGTGCTCATGGGGAGTCAAGAACAGTGGAGAACTTTCCCGAGAATTGTGGCAGAAGCCACTGAGAACATAAATAAAATACTCTGGGAATAATTTTGAGGAGTAGTATCATTTGATTATCTTAGCCATATATTCCAAGTGTTTTTGGTCCGAATATTTATAGTATTTTCATAAGGCAACCCTCATGGGTAAGTGATATATATTTTTCTCTCCTGGACCAGATGATCCCCTGCATCTCCTATATACAACATAAAATATCATTACTAGAATTTAAAACATTTCAGGAACCTTTTGAATGTACAAAAATTCTTCCCTAGCTGATGTGGCTCAGTGGATTGAGTGCTGGCCTGCAAACCAAAGGGTAGCGGGTTTGATTCCCAGTCAGCACACATGCCTGGGTTGCAGGCCAGGTCCCCAGTAGGGGGCGTGTGAAAGTCAACCACACATTGATGTTTCTCTCCCTCACTTTTTCCATCCTTCCCCTCTCTAAGAATAAATAAGTAAAATCTTTAAAAAAACTAAAGGTACAGGAAATCTTGAGTTGCTGCAACCTAATGTGAATGGAAAGCTTCCCCTGCCCACCCCAGGTTATGTCCTCGCCTGTAACCTACTTTAAAACATACACAAAGAGTCAAGGTGTTTCTCAAATAGTGACTTAATATAATTTGCTGTTTTACTCAAATACACACAGTCCCTAACAAAGTATATCACCACATAATACTATTGGAATTAGAATAAAAAATGTCAAGAAAGGATGGTTTTTTTTTTTCTAACTGATTATCACTATACCAACTGCCATTATTATTTATCATTTACTTTGCCACTGACAGAAGAGATTTTTAAGAATTCGCACTGCCTTACTTATTTCTAAAATCCGAAAGATAAGCCGTGTTCCTACCCCACTGGCTTGGCTGGGAGTACTCTTTCCGTTGGAATTTCTCTCTGTTCAGCCTACCTCCTTCCTCATTTTCTCTGAGTAGTCAAAATAGCAGAGTATCACTTTTGGAGTGACATGGCATTTCAGGAAAAGCCCACACGACAACTGTTTAAAATATTTTTTGCAAGCTTCTAACTGCGAAATAAAACACAGGCAATTTGGCGGAGGTTTTAATTGTACTCAGATTCTGCAATAGCAAAAGAGAATAAGATGTGGGAAGACAAAAAAAATGGACAGAATTATGAATCCAGCATTTAACTGAGCACCTTCTCCATGCAGGTCTTCTCGGTGGGTACTGGCTGGCAATACAAACATGGCAAGAGCAAGAATACTGGTGAACAGAAAAAGAACTTTTCTCTTGACCTATCCAATGCTGAAACATACAAAAGGCTGTGGTTATTTTTAAAAACACACTTTTAAAGCAAAGATAGAGATAGGCATTCTTTTGAGTGGCAGATACATTCTTCCTCCTTTAGGTCTTCTTATCTATCACCAGAAACAGATCTGAAATTAACAATCTCTATATAAGGCCAGACACAAGAAGGGTCCAAAGACATAAAAAGATGGATGACTGCTGGATTGGGGAAAAGCAAAGAAAATGGTGAGAGAGAACTAAATGGTAGAGGACCCACAAGGGATGTCTCTGCCAAAAGCAGAGAATGGGTTTAGGCACATTCTCTGAAGGGTGTGCCCCAAAAGACTAGAACTTTCCCTGAGTAGAAATCAGTAAAAGAGTTGAAAAGACTAAAACAGGCAGTCTAAAATCCTCTTCACCCTGGGAACTTGATGGGATTGGAAACATTGCTTGAGCCTGAAGAGATGGAACACTCTCCTTCCCATTAGAATAGTCACTCCTACCACCCTAACTGGGCTTCACATAAGGGACTGGAGCACCACCACCTCATACACTGCAATGTAACTGTAACATTCTTGTAGGTGTTTGATTCCTCTCCTCTGAGCAGTGGGGCCAAATTGAGGGCAGGTTCAAGGCAAGAGTTACCTGAGTGTCAAGTTATGATTTGGTAGCAAAGTCCTCCTCGCCTCAAAATGTGTAAGTGGCATGCACAGGGCCAAAGACTTGTGCTCCACAGTCCATTTCAAAATTAAAATTACAAAATGAGATTTCCAATGCAATGGGTTCGGCAAAAATAAGACTCCCTTTCAAGATGTAAAACTGGAGTCAATGGAAAATAGAAACCAAACAAAGTGAAGAATGAGGAATTATCCGAAGGAATGAAAAAGATACAGAATGTAGGTACCCATGGTGCATGTTACCGGGCTGCCACAGGCTGAGCTGAACTCGCAAGAGGACTTGTAAAGAGTCCACACAAGGGACATGGTATCAGGTCCACCCCTGAGTCTGAGATGCAATAAAGCTCCACTGATGAGTTAAGGCAGGTAGGATCTCACCAGACAGAGATGAAAGAAAATACACTAGGAAATCAAAGCAGTAAAGAGCAAAGAAAGCAGAAGATGAGTATCATCAGCTTAATATTGTGTAGTACAATTCTGCTGGTTTAATGAAGGGTACAGTAAATAATAAAGTTGCTTGAAAGGTAGCCTTAGGCAATATGAAGTGTGACTTTTTGACAAGCAGTGGGGACCCGACTAAAATTTTGGACGGACAAGCAGAGCTAGTGGAAGACCCTGTGCTAGGGAATTCTTTCCTTCACTTCTTCCAGAATATCAGTATTGGATGCAACGTTAGAAATTGTCCTTAAAAACAAAACCATTAAGGATCTAAGGAGGCTTCACTGCAAGTTGGGAGGCTTGAAACAAAGTGATCACAATTATGCTGGTTAGAAGTATCTTCTAAAGCTTACTTGAAAGAAAACTGCCATCACCAAATAGTTCTAGAGAAATGATATTGTCAGTGTAACTATGGTTCTTATTTTAGTCAATTTGAAATTTGTTGTATTTAGTTTGATGGTTTTAAATAATGATCCCTTGTGAACAGAAAAACAAAACAAACAAACAAACAAACAGAGAAATGGCCCGAAACTCAGGCCAGAGACTAATACAACATATCAATCATGATATACACAAAATATATTTCCAAAAACACAGGCAAATTTCTTTTAGTAGACTAACATACCCCAGACCCAAACTCAAACTGTAAGCTGGCTACATTCACTAGCATACTAACATAAATGTATTCATTTCTTAGGGTGCTATTATCCAAAAGGAAAATGATTAAGCTTGAGAAGCATGCATGCTGACCAAAGAAAGATACATGGAACATACACCTATCTAAGGAATAGTCTCAACATACTTCTGCACTGCTTGTATTGGATTCCAACATTTTGCAGAAAGGTGCCTGTAATACGTAGAATTAAAGGCTCCAGAATGTCTGTAATAAAGCAATAAACTTTTAAAAAATTGACACTCGTGGCAATCACAAGATCTCAAATACAAGATTTACAAAGTAGTGGGCCAGAAAAAAGGATCGAAGGATTACCTTTGAGCACAGACTTGCATCTGCAAGTGGTAAATAAACAGAAAGAGCTCACTTTTTTACCCAACTCTGATGTTTTGCCTCTAGGAGCCTAACATCAGACGAAATAATGCTTCTGTCTTACCATCTCTTGAAGACCTGAATGGAAGGAACTGGGGCCTGGCAGAGAGTAGGATACGATAAGCCCCTCTTGCTGTTGAAAGTCCAGGCCTTTATATAGACCTCCCCCACCACTCCACCCCTCCTTTCTCTCCAATTGTGCATCAAACAGAACAGAGACCCATCCATAACTGATGTTGGGGAGCAGTCTGTGGGGTCTCACAAACCTCTACTTCTGGTCACACCTCAACCACTTCCCACCTGAGTCATCTTGGGACATTTGTCTAATCTCACTGAACCTCGGGCCCCTTGTCTTTAAAAGTAGAATATTATTATATACTTTAAGAGGAGGTTAAGAGAATTCAGAAGTAATGTCTCTACAAAATATTGAATATTAGATGTTTTTACAATACTAGTTTCCTGTGTTTCTCTTCATATATCTGAAGACATACTCTTTTTTGGAATAACGTATTTATTGTAAAAAAAATTTGAAGAATAAAATTTTCCATAATCTCTCCACCTTAAATGAATGGCTAATGTATTTTTGTATGTTTCTATCTGATCCCTTTAGTATGTATACGTATGTATAGGTATGTACATATATTTTCAAATAATATTTTATAAAATATTATAACACATGCCCAGCATGTTTTATAAATAGTGCTTTTAAGAGTTACAGAAATGAAATATTTTGGTAACTTAATCTCTCCATCCTTTCAGTTGATTTCTTCCTCAGGTTTCCTGCTAAAAAGACTCACTTTACTTTGATATTAGATTAAGTATATTATCTTCAAGCCCTTTTTTGCTTTCTTTCTTTACATTAAATCCTTTGATCCATCTGAAATTTATTTTAGTATATGATGTAAAGTAAAGACATATTTTCCCCAAAGAATTAGCCAGGTTTTCTGAATCATTTCTGAAAGAATCCTTCCTTTCTTTTTACTAAGTTAAATACCACTTTTATCACATCCCTGAATAGAGTGCCTAAATGTTCTAATTCATGTGCCGACTTTGGTGGCATAATAGCACCCATCTGGAGAATTCGCAGACCAAGTCTAGGCCCAGGGACTGGACACGGGTCATTTGGCAGCAGGTGCTGCCACAGTGAGAGAGTGGAGAAGACAGTGGCCACAGCAAATGTGCCATCTGATGCTAGTTCACTGGTTCCTACATTTTCCAGTTCAATTCCGCTGCAGCTTTACAGTACATTTTAATATCTTGTAGCCCAGGTGCCCTTTTATTTCCCTTCTTAATCAATTATTTATGGCCATTCTTTAATGGTTATTGTTCCAGATGAATATTATATTCTCTTTGTAAGTGTCCCAAAGAGTTTTGTTAGAATTATAGTAGCAGTAAATTTATTA
Organism: Glossophaga mutica; assembly: GCA_039655065.1. NCBI lineage: Eukaryota > Metazoa > Chordata > Mammalia > Chiroptera > Phyllostomidae > Glossophaga > Glossophaga mutica. The sequence goes on along the minus strand of CM077313.1, from coordinate 78,767,059 downwards.
AAAATGTGCAGATAAATGACATTTTTACAATGAGTCTTTCCAGCCAGAAACATAAGTTGTTCCACTTATATAGTCATGTACTATTTCAATTAATTATACATATGTGTGTATTAAAATAGGAATATATGACACATTCATATATATATATTTATTTAATTATATGTCTAGTACTTTCTTGTTAAGTTTGTTCCTGTATTTGTTGCTATTGTGAGTGAAGATATGTGTTCATTACATTTTATACATGATTATTTTAAAACTACTACTTTTTTTCTTAAATCCTCACCTGAGGACATTTTCATTTTTTCCATGGCTTTTAGAAGGAGAGGAAGGGAGAGAGAGAGACGTCGATGTGAGAGAGAGAAGCATCGACTGGTCGCCTTCCATACCTGCCAGGACGGGGTGGAGGGTGCATGCCAGGACCTCCAGGACCGCCAGGACTGGGGATCTACGCACCCTGACTGGGGATCAGGACCACAGCCCTTTGGTTATGAAACAACACTCCAACCAACCGAGCCACGCTAAAACGACTACTTTTACATGTATTTTACATCCTTCTGACTTACCATTCCTTCATGTTGCTTGTCATAATTTTTCTGTTGCCACATTTTGACTTTTTTAGGTAGCCGATGACATCGAATCTGAGGTCACTAGAATTCTATCCTAGATGGTGTTCACTCGTTCCCTTCCTCATTGTCTTCTCCCACTTCCCCGCTCCGCTGGCTCCTCCCTCCATGGGCTCATGCCTTCCCAGGCTGCGCACAGCCTGACCTCCAGTGTCTAGAACAGGGCTGGCCGCAGAGATGTTCAATACATATTTGGTAAACGACTCTGTGGTTTGAAATGAAATAATCTTCCAAAGATAACAGCAATGTCCTAGTCGTACTTTTAAGAGACATATCTAAAAATGTTGGTTTCTGATTTAGAACCTTAAGAATACCAAGGTGGGGATAAATATTTTTCTTGTTCTTTACTGAGAATGTCAATGTGAGTTCTCTATTATATGTGGTTAATGCTTAAATATTAGGTTAGGGATAATGTGTCACTGTTAAGAAATCTTCTTTCTATAGCTAATTTATTTCTTGCTTTTTGGTTTAAATTTTTTTTTAAATACATAATGCACATGGACTCCATTTTGGAGATTTCCTAAAAAGATTACCATGTAGGTTTTACTCCTTTAGTCTATCAAAGTGATTAGTGTTTCAGTAAAAATAACAAGTTTGGAGGGAGGCGGTGTCCAGACATCCTTGCATCCTTGAGATACTATTATTGACAATACCCAGAAAAACATCATTCACAGAGGAGCTTGCATTTAACCTCCAGAATCCACAAGTCTGTATAAAACCTGGGTAAAAACAAGTTTGTATTTAATTGCCTTTTAATGAAAAGGCATTAACTTTTTTCATGAACTATCCAAGAACCCATATACCTGAGGCAAAAACATGAAACACGCAACCAAAAAACACATAAAACATTAAAATATTTTCTAATATGAAACATACTGCCAAATCCTGAAATAGGACCCACATTATCAAAATGTATTTGTCATACCACGGACCCTTCCACTTATTTGTGCAGTGTATTAAATTTACCTCTAATCAATATTTTATTTTGAAAATCAGTCCCTTCGTAGTCTTTCCTTAGCATTATATGTCTACATTTTAACATTAAGTGGGTAGGTTTTCTTTCCATTAAGTATTTAACAAAGCCTAGATCTGAAACTTGCCTGATAGTTGCAGTTCTGCCCTATGTCACACGTTTTGAGTCGTGATCTTGTCATTGCCATTTTTTCTTAACTGTCAGTAATTACAGTTTTGGATTCCTTTAAGATCCAAAAATTTAGAAAAGTGGTTTTTGTTTTATGTCTCTAGTATTTTTATTTAAAGCTTTATTAGTAATTTCTACTTTATTATTCCTTTGTGTTGAGATAATGTAAACTGTGCTCTTTCTAGTTTGAAATATTTATTCATTCACATTAATTATATCCTCCAAGATTTTTCCCAAACCATTTGTCAAAGACCCAGAATAATTGTGTTTGCAACACAATTAATCTTCTTTTTCAGAAGTTTTGCTCTATAAATATGACGAAAGAGCTTTCTAGACCTCCAGAGAGTGAGAAGTGAAGGCATTTGGTGGGACCCCAGCATGTTAAGTACTCCTTCCTTCCAGATGGACATGCAGCTTTGCAAATAATGAACTTGTCTAAAGAGCCAAAAAAGTTTTCATAAGTCATAGATCACGAGGGTAAGTTGCTCTGGAATGGCGCTGGAAGCCAATGTGTAAACAGATTCCAACATAGCAAGAATTCAGCCTCCCTTTCTAATCTGTGAGGACCGTAGAAATCTATCTGGCATCAGTATTCAGGGCAAAGCAAAAGCCTCCCATTAATGCATCGCATCCAACTCTTTTCTCTTTACTCATGAACCTCTGGCAAATTTTATGACAAACTTATGACAATGTTTTCCTTTCTTCCGTGCTAATCTTAATTGCCAAACTGCCCATGCAGTTAAATTTTCTGCTTTTATCTTTGTGTTTTTTAGTATTTTTATTTCTTCCATTACCATTTATCCCCCTTATACCCTCTTTACCAAGTGTCACAACTGTTTTCACTATGGATGTTTCTTTATATTATATAAAATAAGTCCATTTTGCTCATTTAATGCTTTTTAAAATTATATTCCATGAGTTGTTCTATCAATTCCCCTATTTGCACTTGGCTGATCTATTTTAACTCATTAATTGATTTTAAACTTATTATTGGAAATGGTATTTTTAAGCCTAATCTAGAAGAACCTCTTTGTCTTTTAAAGTGGGAATTTGATGCATTTGTATTAATTGGTATAGTTAAATATCACATTTTACTTAAGGATCAAAGCCTTTGTTTTAGGAACTCAATTGGTTTTAGAACAAGACTAAAAGGAGGTACTTCACTCATTCCATCCAGGTGGGGAAAAGCATGTGGGACATCATTCCCACTTTCTGGTGACTTTCTTGGATAAGAATGGCAAGATGCAAATCCAAGGTATTAGAGACGGTTCAGATAGTTCATTAGGAATTCTGAAGAGCCTGTGTGGAATAAAGATCCTGTAGATCTGTTCAAATAACACTAGGAGGAGTCAAGAAACGGAGGCAACATACTTAGTTACCAAGAATGTGCTGTGAGCCCCAGAGAAATGACCACAATGAAAAAAGAAAACAATCCTCTCAGTCAAATAGAAAAATCAATATTGAAAGAAAAATTCAGTAGCCTCGTGACAGATTCTGAAACTAAGAAAAGAGCTGCATACTTACAGTTAATCTTAACATTTAAAAACTGATTGTAAAGTTCGATTTTTGTGTGCATGTGTGTTCAATAAAACATAATTGGTGATCTACCCAATTCCTTACCTAACTCAGGTCCATTTCTGATACAGAATAGGTCATTTATAGATAAAATTGTGCAATATTTTCAAGAATCCATGAAAAAATAATACCGACTTTCCTAAGAAGATGCTCACAAAATAAACAGATTTATTGTTGCAAGACAAAACACTTGTTTTTCCCATATATATGAATGCGGAGCCTATTCGCTATACTGACAAACTTAATTGTTTGCTCCACTGAAAGAAATAATAGAAAATAAACAGCAACCACTAATGTAAGATAATATAGTTACAGTTTCAATCTATACTTATCTAAGAATCAATAAAAACTGTTCTACAACCTACTAAAAACAATGCAGCTCTTATATTCATTTTCTTAAGTGCATCTTCTATTGTTCAGAGAGCCAAATTTTTGAGTGATGATTTTCAAAATTATTACTAAGGAGAGAAATCATTTCTGAGGTATGAAGGTACAAATTTCAAAAACCACACCTCAAATCAAAACATAGATCCCTATGTGTATGTAGTACAAGTAATGATTTATAGATACAATCTTCAAAAAAACAAGTTTTAGTCTTATTTCAGTATCTGAATAAAACTGATGTGCGTGCCCATAGATCAAATAACCAATTACAGCTGCAGATAAAATTGAATTACGAGAGGCTTTCCATATTTAGTTCTAGTAAAACAGCACAGATGTCATTTAATAAAAAACAAGCTCCCCTTGCTATCTGCTTTATTGTTTCAATTGCTCAGACACATTGAAGTGAAGGCATTTGTTTTGTTTTGGTACGAGCTCTGCTTTTATAATATGCATATGTTTGTTCCAAAATACAGACTATGTATAAACATATTTATATGCATGTAAATATACATGAATAAATAAATAAATATATGTTACATATGGGTCTATATAAAATTTGCTACATTCTGGTCAACATCCACAGGCAAAATATTAGATTACTAAAATTTGATTATCTGTGGTTAGGTTTCTTTTCCTCCTAATTATTCCTAATGTGAATTTAATCCAATCCTAGTTATTTTCATTGGGCATTATTATGAAAAGATTGTACTATAAGTAAAATAAAATAAATATATATTTCCAAATATAAATGTATAGTTTTGTAAATATATGTACAAATATAAAAATATATAACGTACTAAAATAACTATATGTACGTACATACATACATACATATAGATACATACGTATACATACACACTTACTACAGGGTGGGAGGAAAAGTAGATTTACAGTCATGAGTATGCAAAGCAGCTTATTCTCATATTATTATCTATTAATTATTGCAGTAATTTCTATATAAACAACTGTAAACCTACTTTTGCCACACCATATATGTGTGTGTGTATGGGTGGGTGTGTATACACTTTTGCCACATCATATATATATATATTCAAAAATTTAGTTGTGGCATTTGTCTATACTTGAAGGAGTATTTATATTTACTTTTAATATTTTTAAAATATTTTCCTAAATCTGAAATACAACAGTCATATCTTCTCATCCCTGGATTTGCTAGACAAAGAGTGGCACCTAATTTAGCTATTATCTCCTGTTATTTCAAATCTCTAGATTTACCAGTTTTCTTCCTACATACTGAGGAATCTGACACCTTCATTAGATTTTTTGGAATGAAAGTTAAGTACTTCTCAATGTGTAAAATTGAAACACCTACATGGTCCCTGGTTATGTAAAGGACCAAGTTTCTACTTTAAATCCAGATAAATAATAAAATAAAAATCCTTATCTTTATATGAATAACTGCAGATTTTGAAATGCTTAAATGTAAGGACATCCTTAACAATGGATCATTATTACATTATTATTATTATCCTTGGAAGATGAAGCACAAAAGATTGACCAGAATAGCTACTTGATACATACCCTTAGCCTGCCTGATGTACTGAAGAAACAAAATGCACCTAAACTCTGCAGGCTGATATTTAAATTTCAAATCATACTGAACACCTTTGCTACATTCACTCTGATAAGAGAACAAGACTTACACTGAAATCTTTATCTTTACCATACTTGAGCTTCATCTAAAATAAGTATCATTCTTATACACAGACATTGAATATTTTTCCAATCTTAAAGGAAAAATAAAAGAAGAAATTTTCCTAAGTAAATAAGGAATTAATATGCTGCAATTAGTAAGTATAACCAACTAGTAAAACACCTGTAGCATTTGTAGGTAAAACTAATGCTCATTTTTAAAGGAAACCTCCAGAAAACTAAGGTACCATTTTTTTAAAGAGAAAATACATTATCTATGAATTAAAGTGACTGCCCAGTAGAAGTTCTATGTTAGAAATGAACAAAGTGTTGGCCCATATAAGTTTCCAGGCTATTATGTGGGTCTTGGCCTCAGCATCTCTGATAGCTCTTTCTTAATTTCAGCAAAGGTAAGGGAATATTACATTAGCATTATAGTTAGTAGCCAGAAGCTAGTATGAATATGGCACCAGAATTATTTTGTGATTCCCAGCATCCCATAGAAATACAAATATACAATAATTCACTCAAGAACTTAACAGTAGAATGGAGATATGTATCATTTTAAGGAGACAGAGTATGCACTACATCGAAGATGATGAATCAAAGTCTTCTGCGTATGAAGCATGAGGAAAAAGTAGGCATTCGTTCTGAGAACCAAAATTATGGTATGAGAGCAAGTTTAGTATCATTTTTATAATGTGTATGTCTCAGATAAGAATTATTACAAATATATACATTTCAAATCATATTGAGAAGAGAGACTGTAATTCTATGTCTAGAGTAAATTTATTTTGAAAAGTTTGTAACTGAGCAGAGTACTTCTTCCTTCAGTCTTTGGGTCAATGTCATGCTCTCATCATTGCCTTTCCTGATGACCTCTCATACCTCAGACCACCTCCTCCTTAGACTCACTCCCAGTCCTTGTCTGTCCTTCACATACAGCAGCTCTGGTTCCGAGGAGTCACCAAGATCTCTTGGCCTCTTTCTAAAAAGCCATGCCTCTAGCTAAACAATAATTCTTATTGTCAATAATCAAGCACTTTAATGATCTTGTCTATTCTGCATTAAAAAAACATCTGTTATGCAGACATTTGCATAATACATTACTTTAATAAGTATTTTTAATAGACACTTTATTTCATCTTTGAAAAATGACATTAACATTAGAGGACAGTTACTTTACTATGCCTTTTCTTTACATAAAGGAGCAGATGAAAAGGTGTTAAATGACATCTTAGGGTCATGTAGCTGATCAGGGCCAGGAGGGATTAGGTCCTGGACTTCAAGTTCTTGCATCAGGGCTCCAAGGCCGGGGCTAGTGTAAACACAGCTACACACCAGGGCTGGATGCTGATTCGAAGGACAACAGGTTGGATATCGGACATTAACATCCCTGCACCCCTCAGCCAGGTGCCAAAATGCAGGATGGACTCCATCTGCCCCATCTGAATGATGGTCAGGCTAAGGGGATAGGAAAGGGGCATTCATTATATAAATTATCTACTTTGTTCTTACAAGGTAGGTGTTTTCAGACTCATTTTATAGAAGAGAAAACTCACCCTTTATGAAGCCTGACTGTCTAACTTCGATGCCCACACTCTCTTTCTTGGAACATTGCTGCCTCCTGCTACACTTGCTACAGGGGCAAGAAATATACAGAGATGGATTTAGGGCATGATAGGTGGTATGTATGTGTGTGTGTAGAGGGAGAGTAAGAGAACAGTTTAGTGAATAAACATTCATCCAAATTAAAAGAAATACATCTCACAGAGAACAAGTCACATTTTAATTCCACTTTATGATTTTAATAATTTTTATATTCTAAAACTTTTTATAGCACCAATAAATTATAATAAATTAATATCCGCCATTATTTATGGAAGTACTTGGGTTAAATATATAATTACAGAGTGTGTTTTGTATTTTTAAAAATATCAAGTATCAACCAAAAAAAATCAAAGGGTCACAAGTATAAGTTTACTATTTCTTTTTAAAAGTTAACATGTCTTTAATGCCAGAAATAATACATTATATTTTTTTTACCAAAACAACTGAAATTTCAAGGCAAAGCTGGAAAATGTCAATGATTAGTAAGGAAGGGTTACCTCAGGGGTTCGGGTCATGTTCCCTTCAAAGCTCCTTCAGTTTCACCTGGATTGCAGGGGAAATGGCAGAGCAAGTGCGGCACTTAAACACCTCGTCTCTTGGCATGGAGTCCCTAACCCGCCATGAAATCCCACTAAAGAAGAAACATGTCCTCAGTCTTCAAATGAAAGAAAGTTCATAAGGGTTTCTGAATTTCCTGGACACAACCTCACCAGAACACTTGCTAATGCCACGTGAAGGCCCTCCAAATATACATACTTAGGTGCCATCAGAACCCCACAAGGTACGCACTGTTATTATTCCCACTTTAGAGAAGAGGAAACCCAGACAGAGACATACTGAAATAATCCTTTTTTCCTTTTATCTTTGTTATAAAAAATATACTGTAGGTCCTCATTAAAACTTTTTCTAAAACAAGATGTACTCTGCATAAATAATAACTTTTGAATTAAATAAGCAAACACACACCTTTTTTCTTACTATACTACAAAAGTAACATGCTCATTTCATTAGAGCTCAGGTAGAAAGTACTACAACTGCAGATAAAACACTCAAGTCTTTTGGCTCCAATTAATTTATATTTTGAACCGAAGTTAAACAAATGACTATGTAGATATGAAATTTCTAGTTTATTAAAATCTACTGCTTTTGATAGAGAAATCATTTATGTAGTTCATGACTGTGGTGCCTATACAAATTGCCTTATCCTTCTTACAATCGTCATACCTAGCCACTGTCAAAGCATTGGAACATGATCACCCAAGCCATCCAGCACAACTGAGCCGGCCAAGCTGTTTACCTAATCAAGAAAGCCTCTTCTGCTAGCCCTGGTAGATCATGGATTAGACTGGGTCTAGTCTGAGCCTAGTTGGTCTCATGTTTTAATTTTTGCAGAAAATTATTGCTGCTCTGTCCCCCTTGTTCTTCCACAAATATGTTTTCAACCATTCAAGAATGATCCTGGGAGTGCAAAAGGATGACTCTACTAACAAAATCAAAACCTGTAAAAAACCAAAAATTTATTTAATTCCTGAAGGAATTCCTTCAGCTAGAAGAATCCAAACTTGATAAACAGATTATTCTTGCCTCACAAGCTCTCTGCTGCAGACTCAGCCATTTCTCGGTCACGCCTGTCCTTGTTCTCGGGATTCAAGAGCCTTCTGAAGACTAGCAGCTACTCCTCTGTATGGCTCACTGGTTTCCATGTAATTCATTTTACTTGAACAGTCTGCTATCCCCACAGTTGCAACTATTGTGTTCAATCTTTCTGGCTCAATGGTTCTCAAATCTGCCTGTGTATTGGAATCACCAGGAGAACTTTCAGAAATACTAATGCCTGGGCCTCACTGAAGACAAAAATTTTAGGTGTGAGTAAATTCCTTGGGCTAAGCTCAGTCAGATTCCATGAATCTCTCATTTGTAGTGAGAAAGTAATTGATTCAAGATCAACAGTGTCATTAAGGAGTATGAGTCAATTTCCATTCAAAAGGGTCACAAGGTTGGCACAAGATTTGCCCCTACCTAGCGAACCTGATAACAGTGGTAGAGAGCACCAATACTTCAGTGTCCACATTAAAAAAACACATGACCAATGTCCAAAGATCTCTGAATGGTTTTTGTTTATTGTAAGGTAAATTAGTCTGAGCAATGGAACCAGTATGTATTTTCTTTCCCATTAGCATCACATCAGTGGAACTGATCCAGAGTTCTTAAACCATCTGAGATATTCTAAGGAGGAAAAAAAAGCCCTTTATTCCATAATTATTAAAATGAAATGGGAAAGAGTACCAGTGGCAAGATACAACAATTAATTACACACATTTTTTTCTGCTTTTGTATCTGTACAGTGCTTTCAGTGTGATCGCTTCCTAATTTTGTTTTTGGCTTTGTTCTACTACACATGATAGATACAATACTAAAATCGACTTACTATCTCATAAAATCAATGAGCTACAGTGTACACACAAATGATACTTCATCTCAAGCACTCATTTACTTGATCCCTTTAATCAGAATTTTAGGAGACAAATTTCATTAAAAAATTCATTTATCTTCCTTCTTAACATTAATTTTAACTATTAACAATAAAAGTGGTGGAGGCATTCCTCAGAATGAATAAACAAAATAAAATCTCCTGCACCTAAACATCTACATTAAATTTGTTTTGAGGGGAAAAATGTGTATCTACATATTGTTAAACTGAAATCCATACTTTGATTTTCGCTGCAGAGGGACTGGCAAGGTTTATTTAGCAAATTTCATGCCAAGCTTCTGAAGTATGCACCCTACCCTTTTCCACACATAATTCAACATAAACACTTTTTCTCCTGACAGACATTTTGAAAGATCAAAGTGCAGAACAAAGGCAAAGAGTGACATGAAGCGCGAGTTCTGGACCATTGAGATGAATGGATGGATTAGCCAGAAAATTCACGATGACACCTTGGACCTGCAGAAGTGGTTCTGTTTATGTGATTACAGTTTCAATGCTTAGGAGACCCAAAGCTCTAAACAGCCATTTTCCTCCATGCCCCAACAGGAAACCCTGCAATATTTCAAAAAGCTCATCCATCAGTGCCAATCAGTGCAATTCACCTGACATCTCATTATAGGTTTTAAGCAACTGGATGTCATCTAGAAGAGGACAAATAGTTCATTACACAAACCATTATGGACCAAATAGAACCCTTATGCAAAATGCATCAAACAAAATCCAGGATATTGCCAGCAAGGGCTAGATAAAAGTCAAATAAAATAAACTAACTATTGTGGAATATGCGTCTTGCAGAGCACAGTGATCCAATTGCCTCACACTTATGATTTACAGAGTTCCATTATAAGAAGCAGTGTTGAGCTTGCTAAACAAAAAAGTATGGTTTTATGCATATATATGTGAAATACAGCATTAGATTAGGAGTGAAGTTTTAACTACATGGACTCTCTGATGTAGGAGTAGGGAAGAAAACAGAGAATGTTTGGGTTCACTAGTCGGAGTTCAATATTTTCAGCAATTTCCAGCCACCCTCTAAATTAATGTTTTCAGCAGTGTCGTATACCATCATGTTGATTTCAGAATATGGCAAAACATCAAAATCCTGGCCAGTGTTACTCCTTTCACTGCTAGCTTGAAAGGATATGCAATTAATTACATTGCAGATTTATGGGATTCTAACTAGAACCACACTGACCTGTTTGCTAGTGAGGACAGGAAGAAGGTAACCCACTTGGGGTTTGAAGAGCCTACAGGACTACATGCACAATGGTTTGCAGGAATAAATTACTTGCTTAATAGCTTGTGCTCCAGTCTATTAAAATTCATACGTTTTTCCTTTTTCGTATCATCATCTCTATGAACAAGTTATATTGTAGTCAGAAAAAAAAAGACTAAAAATGCAAGTCTTAAAAGATTGTTGAAAAAGAAAACTCTTCTTGAATATGCTTTGAATCTACCCCCAAAATTATCACATTGGCAGATATTGGGAAAGTCGACCTTATAATTCCTTTCTACTCCAGAATGATTTAAAAATTCCCTGTAAACAACCCTTTTCCTCCTCAGGGCAGCGGTGACACCGATGCAAACAACGGCATCTCGGGGTGATGGGAGGGACAGACTGAGCGTGGCCCGCTTCTTCAAGCGCACCTCTCAGTCTCTCCTTGGTAGACGTGCTCTGCCAAATTCTAAAGAAAACGTTTAGAATAACAATGCTAGCTATCTTGATTCAATCGGCCTAGTACAGAGCCTGCCTGCTTCAGTGCACAGCCACAGCATTCAGGCGAGACATGTTCCGCCCGTAATTAGAAATGCCACTGAGTCATTAAAACAATAATGACCAAAAATGAAGCTCGAGATAAAGTGTTCCCAAAGTTTCAGCGTAAGGACATTGACTTACAGGTATTTAACCAAAAAAAAAAAAAAAAAAAGGAATGAGAAAAGGAAAAGAAGAAAAGAGATCTTCTATAATCTAACCCTTTTAGAACAACACAATAAACATTATTATCACAATAGTTAAATATTGCTACAAAAATAATGACATAAGTTGTTACTTAGCTTTTCTTGAATTTGAGTTCACAAAAAGGAAATTTTTAAATGTAAAACATGGTTTAAGCATCTCAGTATACTATTGTTTCACAAGACAAATGGACTCAAAGTTTTTCATTGCAGACAGCTGAGGATTTGTTTGATTTCTAATGCAAAAAAAAAAATAGAGGAACACATCCCATGATCTAGTCAATTTTTATAGTCTGATATATGGAAAATGTGGGAGTATTTTTTATTTTAAATACATAAAGGATACTGCAGTAGAACAAAGGTAAAACCTTAAGAAAACCTTAAATGTCCCATATCTAGATGGTGTGAAAGCACTTAGCCAGCTGGTGGGTTTTCAGGGGCTGAAAAATGGGTTTACTGGACTTTTAAACTCGTAACAGATGGGGAAAAAAACAATAATTTATGATCTCTGCATCTAGATATTTATGAAGATTTTTGTCAGCAGTATATCCAAGCACAAGAGGCTGTGCCCACACAGTAAGTTGAACAATTGTAACCCCTGTTCCTGACCAGAGACACCACAAAGAGGCAAGTCCCTCTTTGAGTTGGCCAGCGGTCAAGGAGGGCTTCCATATTCAGTTTTCCCTCCCCAAATATATGTCTGAAACCTGGATATGTTCTTTCTTCTTCAACATAAATCAACTGAGACATCACGAAGTTCAGACGGTGGAAGGAGTAAATCCTTACAACCGACACACAGGGGAGAGAAGGGGAAAGGCATGAAATTGAACTGATGGTCTTTTTTTTTTTTTTCCTCTTAAAATTAATTTAAATCTTTCCCCCAGAAAATAAAGCACATTTTAACAAAACAATACAGTTTGCTTTATAAGCAAATAGTTTATGTGAGAAGCAAAGGTCTCATCAATGGAACCAAATGGAGCCCGGAAACAGAACAGCGGGTTTTTATACACATATAACAAACTGGATACAATTCAATGGTAGCGCTGCAGACCACGAATTAGCCTGGGACGCCTGGTTAAGCACACGGAAAGCAAAAAGGAAACTGGATCCCTGCCTTACACTGTGTACACCCACAAATCCCAAGTGGGTTTAAAGGCAAACTGTGATAGATAACTTTCACTTTAGAATAAATAGAGGAAGACAGCTTTATGGCCATTTGCATAAGAAAGAAATTTCAAACAAGACATAAAGGCGTATAATTGGTAAAAAAAAATGATAATTTTGAATCCATTACAATTAAAATCTTCTGTTTACCAAGGAACACTGTGAATAAGATGAAAAGACAACTTTCAGACTGGGAAGAAGGGAAGAGATATTGGCAACACAGAATTGACAAAGGATTAGTATCAGGTTATTCCCACAAACTCTGTAAGTCAGGAAGATCTTGTAGAAACAACCCAAAGGTAAATAGACAAAGGGGCCTTCCCCATTAAAAAAATACAAAAGAAAACACTATGTTAAATAAATACATCCAAAGATGTTCAACCTCACACTAACCAGGGGAGTGCAAATGACGATCACATTAATACCCTCCAGATGACAACATTTGAGAATTCTGAAAACACAAGTGTTGGAGAACATGCCCCACAACAGGAACTCTCAGACATTGATGGTGAGTGTGTAAACTGACGCCAACCATTTAAAAAAATAATTTGGAATTGTCAAATTTTACGTACCCACATTATGACTCAGCAGTTCTACTTCCAGATATACCTGAAGAAAAGCTACACAGGTACCAGCAAACATGCATAAGCAGCATGTTTAGAAGAGTATTGACTGTCATAGCAAAAACCTTTAACAACATAGATGGCTATTAAGAGGAAAATAGGTAAGCAAATGTGATTTAATCAAGTAATAAAATATTAGAGTATAGTGAAAATGAATACATTCCAGCTATATGTAATAATCTTGGAATGAATTTTAAAACAAAATATTCAGAAAAAGCAAGTTGTGGGAGACTGCATAATTATCATACAATGTTTACAAAGCTCCAAATCAAACAAACTAAACAAATGATTGTTTTAGAGTACATACAGATTTAGTGCATTTTTATAAAAATAAACAAACAGGAATGAGAAATATAAACTTGGTGGGTAGCAATTATCATGGAGCTGAATTGGTGTAAAACACAGAGTACCACATATCCTGGTAATGTTCTTAAGTAGGGTGGTGGGTTCACAAGCATTCATTTCATTTAAATTGCGTGTTGTATATTCTTCTGTATGTAGAAACCCTTATGCTAAAAAAGTGACAAATACAATTGACATTTCTAACTTTAGATTTTATACGTATCAAAAAAAAAAAAAAAAAAAAGAATGGGCCCTGGCTGGTGTGACTCAGTGGACTGAGTGCCAACCTGTGAACCAAAGGGTCACTGGTTTGAGTCCCAGTCAGGGCACACGCCTGGGTTGCGGGCCAGGTCCCCAGTAGGGGGATGTGAGAGGCAACCATACATTGATGCTTCTCTCCCTCTCTCCCTCCTTTCCCCTCTCTAAAAATCAATCAATCAATCAATCAATCAATCAATCAATCTTTTAAAAAAAGAATGAAAAATGTTGGTATGCCTGGTCTGTTTGGTTTGTAGATGGTCTTCACTAGTTTTTGTGTCATTCAAATTTCAAAATGAGATATTTCATTTATTAAAAAACTGGTGCTCTTTTCTTGAAATGTAGGAAGAACTGGTGACTGTAGGCCCACATTCTTACATGGTACAAAAACCAGTGAAACTAACTAAGTACCAGCAGCTTCCTCTCTTCCCAGTTCCCCTACCCAGCTTGGTTGATTCATTCGTTACCATTCTGATCCCTCTAAGTTATCTGAGTTTGCAATGCCTTAGAGTGAACTGGAATTAACAATGGCTCTCTCAGAATGGCGAAATTAAATATGGTTTTATTTCTTCTCTTTGCTTATCTTATCCTTCTTAGTGAGTATTACTAATGAGAAGGAAACACACACATTATTTTGATGGATATTCCAAGAGAAAAAATAAAGAAATCTCATACGGAAGAGAAGAGAATGAGAAACAAGTTATCTAGAATGGTAGTGAATACTACATGTTAAGAATTCTGTTTTAGTTAAATTATAATTATATAATATAATTATATAATATAGCCTAATTTATAACACTTCCATACATATGTTTAATCCAAAGCATTTTATAGTTGTTTTCTTATTAAATGGAGTAAAAATATATAGAAGATAAAAGTATTGAATTAAAAGCATCACTTTCACGTAAAAATAGAAGATTCAATTCATTGGAATTTCAAACTGAGAATGAAATATGAACTAGGTGAATAGCTATGAGCATTTCTTTTAGAAACCAAGCTATAACTTTGCAATTGCAAAGATGGAAAGCTGCCTCGTAGCAAAGGCCTAACCTCCCTGCCAAAAAATATTATCATCTGTCAGCGTCATATGTTCTTAAATTTTCTTGAAGAATAAAAAGGAAAAGGTGGTTAGGAAATTTATGCATCCCACCCTTTGGCTCTCAGCCCTGCTCCTTTGGAGTGTAGTCATTCATGTGAAAGTTCATCAGCCAAGGAGGTTCTTGGCCAAGTGAGAGTAAAAGGCCAATGGAAGAATAAGCATAAGCCTTCATTGGCATTGTGGCAAGTTATTCTGGGGCAGAAATCTTCGACTGGAGCAAATCCCCGGTCCAAAATCTAAGCTAGCTGCCATTAGCTAGAAACCTTTGTCCCCACAGTCCGAGGCTGTGTCAGCCATTATTTTCTTCCCAGCATTTACAGGCTGCTGCCCCCTCGTAACTGACCCCATGTCCTGTAATGGAAGCTCTACTTCCAAGAGTCCCTTAGTAAAGGATTTATCATTTTCTTGAAAAGCTTTGCTCACAACTACTCTGCAGAGCAACATCACCCATGATCGGTTCTCCTCCAGTTTATCTCCACACAACACATAGAGCAATGGAAGTCAAGGAGATAAATAATTAAATTACACTAGTGGGAATGAGCCTCGGAAGACCAGTCGGCAATTGTATTATTCTATCCTCATTCATGATTCTTGGTTGCTTTGGGAGTTCACAGAAAATTAAAATAAATGGAGGATCAATTGACAAAAAAACAAAAAAAAAAAAGAAAAAAAACATGCACTCAGAGAAGGGGAAAATGAAGTAACATGAGATAATGCATCAGGCGTTATGTTACAATGATTTAACTTCTCTTGAATTCTACTTGGAAATTACTATTATTATTCCTACGTTAAAGATGAAGAAACCAAGTTTTTCGTTTCAGGAAAAGGTTAACTATTACGTATCTAATGACATAGCTAATAAGGAGTAAATCTGGTGTTTAAATTCCATAGCATGTGTTTTTTCCCAATTAGACCACACTTCCTAGCATATGAAATTGTGCAAATTCAGGCTTTATTTGCCCATGCATGAAATATGGATTGTATACTCAGACATTTCAAAAATAAACTCATTATTGCTTCATTCCTTTAATGATATTGCCTATTCCTACACTAAGTATTATCAAAGAAAGATCAAATAATATTGCAAAATGATTTACCGTAAATTCATGTTAGTATTATTCTTTTCTACTCACTAAATTTCATATGGTGCCAGGAGATCCGCGATGCCAGGATAGCAAATGTGTGGAGCACACAGCACTACCTCTCCCTGATTACCAAGGCCAGGGACCCATCAGGCTTAGTTGTGCTATTCATGTTACATTGGCCTGAGAATCCTCAACACAGTACTCTGTGGAGCCACTACCAATCAATCAGAGTGAGCGCTGCATCCAAAATTTGTATACCAGTCTCGTCCCATCTCACTCACCGCAGCAGTGCCAACCCCACCAAAACCAATCACCAGTCATATCCCCGCCCGATTTACTTCCAGTAAATACAGCCTTGCAGCCTGGTAAACATCTAGGTTTTACGTATTTACCTTCCCCTTTCTTGACCCCAAACCCCTCCATCTTCTTGCTCCTCTAAGAGGAAAAAGGGGTGTGTCTCAAATTCCCAGCCATCAGTATTCTTTCTCTCCATCCCAACTCTTATTCATCAAGCCTTCATTTACTCACTTCTTTTTAATCTTCCAGCCATTATGTGATGTGCTACCTCCACGTGTGAACACATGCTCAACTTTTTCTTCCTCATAAAAATAAACAATTTTGCCCTCAGTTCTGCAGCATTGTAAACGTATTATATGACTCTTTCCCAATCCTGCTTACTTTTTAAGCTCTTTTAACAAATTAACAATAATTCCTTCTCCACTTTACTTTCCCCTTTTTCCTTCCTTCTTCTCTACTAGACACCTAGCAGTCAAATTCACTGGTTTGTTTAGTCTTTTTTATATAGATTTTTAAAGATTTATTTTTTTTTAAGTTTTTCAACTACAGTCCCCAATCAGTATTATTTTGTATTAGTTTCAGGAGTACAGCAGAGTGGTTAGACAATCTTACACTTTACAAAGTATCCCCTGATATTTTCAATACCCCCCTGGTACGGCACAGCTATTACAATATTAGTGGCTGTATTCCCTATGCTGTACTTTACATCTCCTTGACTATTTTATAAATGCCAATTTGTATGTCTTAATCCCTTCACCTTTGTCACCCAGTCCCGGTGCAACACCCCTTCTTTCTGACAACCAGCGGTCTTTTCTCAGTATCTATGAGTGTTTCTTTAGTCTTTTTTTTTTCCAGTTTTTTATTTTTTAATATATTTTATTGATTATGCTATTACAGTTGTCCCATTCCCCCCTTCATTCCCTTTCACCCTGCACACCCCCTCCCACCCACATTGCCCCCTTTAGTTCATGTCCATGTGTCGTAAGTTCTTTAGCTTCTACATTTGCAATACTATTCTCGCCCCGCCCCCCCGTCTATTTCCTACCCACCATCTATGCTACTTATTCTCTGTACCTTTTCCCCCTTTCTCCTCCTCCCACTCCCCTGTTGCTGACCCTCCATATGATGTCCATTTCTGTGGTTCTATTCCTGTTCTAGTCGTTTGCTCAGTTGGCTTTTGTTTTAGGTGTGGTTCTTAATATCTGTGAGTTTGCTGTCTTTTTACTGTCCTATTTTTTATCTTCTTTTTCTTAGATAAGTCCCTTTAACATTTCATATAATAAGGGCTTGGTGATGATGAACTCCTTGAACGTGACCTTATCTGAGAAGAGCTTTATCTTCCCTCCCATTCTAAATGACAGCTTCACTGGATAGAGCAACCTTGAATGTAGGCCCTTGACTTTCATGACTTGGAATATTTCTTTCCAGCCCCTTCTTGCCTGTAAGGTCTCTTTTGAGAAATCAGCTGACAGTCTGATGGGAACTCCTTTGTAGGTGACTGTCTCCTTATCCCTTGCTGCTTCTAGAATTCTCTCCTTCATTTTAATCTTGGCCAATGTAGTTATGATGTGCCTTGGTATGTTCCTCCTTGGGTCCAACTTCTTTGGGACTCTCTGAGCTTCCTGGACTTCCTGGAAGTCTATTTCCTTTGCCAGATTGGGGAAGTTCTCCTTTATTATTTGTTCAAATAAGTTTTCCACTTGTTCTTTTCCTCTTCCCCTTCTGGTGCCCCTATAATTTGGATGTTGGGACGTTTCAAGATGTCCTTGAGGTTCCTAAGCCTCTCCTCATTTTTTTGAATTCTCGTGTCTTCTTTCTTTTCTATTTGGTTGTTTCTTCCTTGTGGTCTACTCCACGATTTGAGTCCCAGTTTTCCTCCCATCACTATTGGTTCCCTCTGCATTTTCCTTCATTTCACGTCGTGTAGCCTTCATTTGTTCATCTAATTTGCGACCAAAATGAACCAAATCTGTGAGCATCCTAATCACCAGTGCTTTGAACTGTGCATCTGATAGGTTGGCTATCTCTTGGTCACTTAGATGAATTGGCTCTGGGGCTTTGATCTATTCTCCTGTTTGAGCCATTTTTTTTTGTTTTGTTTTGTTTTTGTTGTTGGTCTGGTCTGTGGTGAGGGGCAGAGCCTTAGGTGTTCCCCAGGGCGGGGCAGCCCAGTCTCTGGGTTGAGATGCTGTGTGTGGGGGCAGGGTCCAAGAGGGAACAATGGCACTTGCTCTGCTCTCTCTCCTATTTCAGTCCCATCTGCTGCTTTTCACAAGCAAATTGGGCCCTTCTAGTGCTGATTTCTGTGTGGGTGGGCTTGCGTACTTTCTAGGACCCTGTGGGTCTCCAAGGAACTCTCCTGTGAGGCTAGGAGTCTCTCCTGGCACCTCAACCCCCACAGGTGTTTTCAATCGGTGCTTTTAGGCTTTATTTCCTGGCACTGGGGCCCTGGGTTGCGAGGTCTGTCTCACTCCATTTTCACCTGGATTATATGCATGTGAATGTGGGACCAACTGGTCAGCCAGCCGCCTTTCACGACCTTACTGGGTGTGCCCATTACCACCCCGCACCTGAGGTCCACTAGCCACCACCTGCATGCCTGGGTCTCCTGTGTGCCCGGGTCCACCAACCTCCACTTTTTCCTGCCGTAACTCTGCCCCTCTTATCAGTCTGGATGAATGGTTGTCGGACTTCCATACAGTTTAATTTTCTGTTAGTTCTGGTTGTTTTCTTGTTTCTAAATCTTTATTGTCCTTAACTTTGGTTGTGCAAGGAGGCACAGTGTGTCCACCTATGCCTCCATCCTGGCCAGAAGTCTGTTTCTTTAGTCTTAATCCCACTTACTTACTCTGCTGGTCCTTCACTGAATTCCCTGGGGATATTGTAAAAATGCAGATTTAGATTACTTAGGCCTTGCCAGGATCTGAGATTCTGAATCTCTAGCAAGCTTCCAGGCACAACCCATGTTCTTAGTCTATAGACCACACTTTGTGTGACAGACTATATACAACTCTCTCATTTTTGAATCATTCTTCTCTCACTCCCAAGATATACCCCATGGTAGTTCTCTACATTTTCTGATTGCCCCTCTTCTGCCTCCTTGAGATTTCTTTTCTTCTTTGGGCCTAAACATTTTTAAAAATTTTCTGATGTTAATAAAAATATTATCTTGAATATTCTGTGCCAACTGCTATGCTACAAACCTTAATTAATGATCTTAATCCTCAGAGAAGTTTTTCATTTTACAGATGGCAAATTGAGTACCATCACCAACAGTGCATAGCCAGCTTGGAGGAGGGATTCAGCGCCAAGGAATTTAATTCCAAAGCTTGGGACCTTCATTTTGGCAATCCTGCTTCATGTCAGTGTTATTCAAGAAGCCATGGGCAAGCCAGTGAAGCCAGCCTTGAGTCTTGAAAGTAAGCGTGCAAAAGGTGTGATAAGTAAGGGGAAGTGGCTGCCAAAAGAGGGATTATGAACTATTGCAGGAAGTCTTCTAGACAGAACACGAAAGGGTGAATGGATTGCCATCGTAAAGCTGATACAGCCCATCCACTCTGAACTAATTTCTGAACTTGAAGAATCTTTGAGAAAAGTTAGACTCAAAAAAGTATTCATGAGGGTAGGGAGGGAAAAAGGACTCATGAACATGGACAACAGTGTGGTCACTGCAGGGGGCAGGGGGGTATGGGGGGGGGGTAAATGGTAAATGAAAAGATACAATAAAAATTTTCTAAAATTCACAGCAGGACATTTTACTGGGGGGAAAACATCAAACTCTAGTCAGTTCATCTCCTTACCATGTGAGTCATTGAACCAACTGACACAATGTGATGTCCTTTATATAAAAATGTAAAAGCAAAGCTCTCAGAATGGAGAGCAACCACATAGAAAAAGAGGAGACACCTGGCTATGCGGCTTTTTGTCTGTATTTATGCCTTCCTCAATGCTCAGGCTAACTGGCCTTCTCTAATTAATCCTTATAACACTGCACTTCTGAGGGGCAAATTAGAAGCAGAAAACATCTCCATTTTGCAAATAAGAAGCAGATGCAGTGACTTGGTGGTTCTCAGTGAATCAGTAACAGAACTTCACGATCCAGCCTGAATTAGATTCCACTGATTTATCTACGTAGTATAGTACCAAAAATAAACCTTAAAAAACAAAAAAGGTCCTTTTTTTGTTAACCAATTGAAAACCAGGAATCTCCAAAAATTCTCCCCCCACCTTTTTTTTTTTTTTTTTTTTTTGCTAATTGAAGCCAATTTCTGCTAAACATGCAAAAACGTTCCAGTTCTTTCTCTAGGATTAATATATTTATTTTAATACACAAATCACTAGACAGAAGTCTTGCCCATTAATCCTTGCAATTAGCTTTAGAAGTATCTGAGATCAGACACCAGGAAGTTAACAAAAGATATATACCTCATTTGACATTAAGAAAAAGTAGAGAAGGAAATTGTATGAAAATCCACTGTGGCTAAAATGAAAGTCATGGATTAAAGGCTTTATGCAAAACCACCGCATTAAATCCTACCCTTCCTTAAAAGAGATAAATAGAATCAGTATAATTAATGGTTGTAATTACTCTTATAATGTGCTTTTCTTAACATAAACATTCTTTAATCAATCCAAAATGTAAAAATGCTTATTAGTGAGTTTACTATTTTAATAAGCTTTATTGACACAGGCCTAAAACTAGTACCTTTAGAAAACTGAATCAGTCTATTATAAATGTTTCCTCTACAAAATCAACATTTTTGGTCATTGTCAGGTATAGATTTTTACTTGTAGAAAGATGTAAACTAAACAAGAGTATATATTTTTGACCTTTAAAAACGTAAGCCAGAACTCTCATTATTCTGGATTGCTCTACCTTCAAAATATGAGACTCGTGAAAAGTTCTTGTTAAGAAGTACACGCAGCATGAGAGCTGGTAAATGAAATTTAAAATCATCACCATGAAAATTTGGTGTACCGTGTGAATAAGGGTTGTGAACATAAAAATTTCATTACTTCTAGTTCATTTCTTGCTAATTTTCTAAAGAAAATGACTAGTTTTAAACTGAATATTTGTATTCGTGATCATTCTAAGCCATTTATTTCTAGATATAGCTATAAATGGTATATAGATTGCTTTGTCAAGCCTTTGTGAATCATAATTGTCTAAGTTCCTCAAGGTTTGGAATCTCTATCATGATTTTGATGACTTGGCTATAGTGTTTCCAGTCACTAAGATTCATATTTTTACTAAAAACCAAGGTTTTCCTGCAAACACAATGTAAACACATAACACGTTCCTCTTACACAGACATACAGGAAAAACAGGGTTGCCACACATAAGCATCGCATATTTCTTTTCCGTGCCAATAGAATTCTTTAATTTTTGCAATTCTGCAATAAAACTGAAAAGGAGGCCTGGAAGATTGTGGATACTGTGCGTCCACATGGCCAAGTTTGAAGGCTGAGATCATTTGCAGCCTAACAGCTCATTCTGTTCTCTCAGAAACAACTCATAATCAGCGAGGAGTGCTATGACTCCTGAGAGAACTGGGAAACTCGCCGATGCTCCACTTGCTCTCCCCAGAGCAACTCCCCAAAAGCAGCAAAAGTACTAAGTTAGCTCAAGACAGTGGCCCATGCTGAGTCAGCACTTGTCCTTGAACCAAGAAATTCCAGAAGGGCGGGGAGCTGGCAAGGACAGAAGGTTAGAGAAAAGGAGGACTTGGAGGAAAAGAACCTATCACACACTGACAGTGGTCTCCCGAGTGTATCAGTAATGTGGCTTTCTGCCCAAACGTTTCTCTCTCTCTCTCTCTCTCTCTCTCTCTCTCTCTCTCTGCAGTAAAGGAAATAGTACATTACAGTGTTCTGTGGACGATGGACAATTTGGGAAATTACACATTTGCACCAGTATTGCTCTATGAATTAAAGTTAAGGTCTTTTCCTTAAACAGAAGTAGTATTAACTATATATTCAACAAAAATCTAACCCTCAGTAAAATTTTATGCCTATTGAGTCAGTTAGAGTGTTTCCAAAATAAGAGAAATGAAAGTTTCATTTCATTTCCCTGGTGTAATATAACATTTTGTAATTATTTACCAAATACACAGAGTGAGAATTGTTTAAATTAAAATTTAATCAAAAGGTTTAAGTTCCTCCTGGAGGCTGGGGGTGGGTTAAACAAGAAATCAATACCCAACATACTAGATGTTTGAAAGGGAGAGAAAGCACTGGTCTAAGTAACTTCAGTGTGTGGATGGGGTACAGGAGATCAGTTGCCGTCTATTTTTGCTTACCTGGGTATTGTTTGAGATTTTTGATAGGTACCTATAATTTTAGTAACACACTATTTTAGAAGAAAACCTACTTTCTATCTTTGCTATTCTTGACTAGAGAAAAGAATAAATCATTTTATCTTTTAGATACCTCATTAAAGTCTTTAAAATACATTATTGTTTATAGTTATGAGGTATGGAGACAGAGTCAGCTAGGAAAAAAAAAAAGACTTTGCTAACACTCCCTTATAATTCCTAGAAGAGGAGGAACTATTTTGCTCATAGGACCAGGATACCTTGGAACGAGCCTAATGAACTAAAAAATTGCTTGTAACTGTCATATATTGCAGAGCTGATACCAAAGTAGGATAATTATGCTATATTTTAGATATGAGTCAATCAAGAATTATGTACAAAAAAATGCTGTGACACTATGGGAACAAATAAGTAATGTGTGTGTGTGTGTGTAATTATCCCAGCCCTTGGAAGTTATATGTTTTTTCTAGTAGAGCAAGACAGATAAATAAGAATCATCAGTAATGTATTATGTAATAACTTTGAAATGAGTAGGACCAAGATTGCTATACTAACTACAAACAATGAAGAAATTATTCCTTGAAAGTGGAACATGAAAATCTTCAAGAAAGAGATGAACCCTTCTTGAAAGTGGGTCTTGGGTAAAATGCATAATATATCAGATTAAAGCAAGAGGAAGGGCACTGGAGAGAGAGGCGTAGAGGGAGAAACAGTGACTCTGAGACTGTCCATTTTCCATAGCAAACAGGGCACCTCTAGACACTTGGTGGAAGAGATGTTTTAGAAAGTGTAGGGGGAAATTTGAAAGTAGGGATAAAACTGGGAGGTCAATATAGAATAATCTAGTCATGAAGTTCATACATGTTTCTATGGTAGGGAAATAAAGAGAAGATGCTAAAATTATTACCAATATAGATGGGGGCTGAATATGTGACAGAATATAAAAATAGAAAGAACTTCAAGTTTTCACTTGTGTAAAATGAGGAAAATGATAATACAAAGGAGGTCCCATTGGTGAGAAATACAATGAATTGTTCAGAAATGTGTAAGAGTAATTGAAAATGTGTATGTTCAGGGTAGGAGGTCAAGACTGGATATTGGAATAGTCTCATCTAATTTGGAATTACAGTTGAGTCCAAAGAAGTAAAAGAAGAAATTCTTTTTTTTTTTTTCAGAAGTCATTTTTTTTTAATTTCTCTCACTTTTTTTTTTTAATTTTTTTTTGATTTTTTATTTATTTATCTTTAGAGGGGAAGGGAAGGAGAGAGGGAGAGAAACATCAATGTGTGGTTGCTTCTTGTATGTCCCCTGCCGGGAACTGGCCTGGCAACCCAGGCATGTGCCCCGACTGGGAATCGAACCGCGATCTTTCAGTTCACAGGCCCGCGCTCAATCCACTGAGCTACACCAGCCAGGGCTAAAAGAAGAAATTCTTAAAACAGCCTGCAAAGAGAAGAGAGAGGACCAAGAAGTAAGGAGTTGATAGAAGAAGGTCTGGAAGATAGAAGAAAGTGACAGTGCAGTGTAGCACTGTTCCTTCCCTCCCTTCTGAGGGAGCAGGAAGGGTTGGTCAGTAGAAAAGGAGGCTGGGAAAATATTCTTGGGCGTGGTGACAAAATGACCAAAGTGAGCCTGGCAGATCACTGGAGACAGAAATCAGGTACTGGAGGCTATGGCCACATGGAAGGTCATTGTATTATTCTCTCTACTGTGTGATTTGGAAATCAAGTTTTAGAAAATGGGAATGAAAATTGAGGGAATGAAAGTAAAAGACAGAAGAAAAGTAAAATGGTAGTTTAGGGACAACAGCAAATATCTCTTCTTCCATTTCCCACACCACCCCAATTTAAGGAAGAAGTACAGCATAGTCATTAAAAGTACAGGCTTGTGGGTTCAAATATTATCATTGCTATTTGCTAGGTGTCCTGGGGCAAATTGCTTGATCTTAAATGCTGACTATGGGATAAATTCTTTATTTGTTGAATACCAACCATGTGATGGATCATTCACATATATTATTTCATTTAATCTCCAGTCTTCTAATGGTTCTCAGCTGAGTTTTCCAGTTCAGGAGGATCAGTGAGAATACATGTGGCTAAAGTTATAGCTAGTAAGGGTAAAGCCAGGAATCAAACCTAGCTCTGTGGATTCTAGAGCCTTTGTTTTTAACTACTAAATGGTACAGAGAGGGAATGAATGATGGTAGGATGTTCTCCATGGTACTCTGTGTTGGGTTCCTGAACATTGTTAAGTACTGCACCCAAGACATGAGTGTCTCCTTGATCTTTGCATCTACTGTTCTTATTTAACATACACTTGACCTACAGCTGTCTCAAAGTCAGTCAATGCCTACAAGAGTCAGTTAGGTAACACATGACTTGGGGGGTGGCTGGAGAGCTCACCCCCAACTATGAAATGGGGTTCAGGAAGTAGCCACCACTCTATACCAGGTCAATGGTTGTGATGTTTCCATATCACGGTGGGTCCACATGTACAGATCTTTAGTTTTTCAAAACTGTATGGAGATTTTTATGCTGATAACTAACTCAAAATGTTCTGAAACTATTAGGTAGGGCGCGCAAATAATACATGAAAGTCCTTTGGGCTGGTTGTAACCTCAGCATGACCAGAGATGCACTTTTATTCCAGTAGCCTCTAACAGAGCAGTGTCATTCAAACCCCTTGCAGTATCTGACAGGAATAAACGTGTCCAGAAAACGGCATGCCTGATGCCTAAAACAGCAAATCAATGTTCCCTAAGAAATGCCCTAAAGCACATGATAACACATTTTGCCTTGTATTGCACTGAACAAATAGCCTTGATTAACTAACTGATGCTACTGGGAAAACAAACACGTGTTGCTTTAGAAGTGCCAAATACTGTTCTATGTACTCTTCATATGACACCTCTTTAAGTCATTTCAAGAACAATACGAGCTAGGTGAATTTATTATCCCCATTACATAGAGAAGTAAACTGAGACAGATTAAATAAGATACTCAAGGTCATAAAGCTAGAAAGCGTCAGTGGTTAGATTTGAACCTACGTAGCCCACTTCCAAAACCTGAGACCTTCACCCCTTTTGGCACAACCTCCCTAAATGTGCAGAGGGATAGGAAGTCATTAATGCTGCTGTCATCCAATCTCTCAGGGGTGCTGCAATGGAGATATGCGATACTTTTATTTTTAGCATTACACGTCATATTAACTACCTAAGCAGAAAGGGATCTTATGTGGTAGGTATAAATTATACCAAATGTTTTTTTTCTCATCATTTCTGCTCATACCAGACCACCAATACATATATGCTTATACAACAGCTAAGCAGTGTTCACAAATTTATAAGTTCATATGATTTTAATGCATTACTGAAAAATATTTTAGGCATTCATAAATATAAGTATATATGTATGGGTAGATATACAAGTACAAAGTCTTCCTGGAGATTTCAATATTATTTCATAGGGTTTTTTTTTTTCATCTTACTTCTCAGTTTATTACTGTATTTGATTAAGAGAGAAGTTCCAAACAAAATAATATTAAGGGATATATAAACATACTTATCAAGTTCTTAGTGTTCCCATCTACTCCCATATTTCACCAGCAATTTTAAAAATTCAAGCCTTCAGAAAAACACTTGTCTGAAGATGTTTGGATTGTCTCAGCTTTTTAAAATCAATGTCAGTTTGCCTAAAACTAGAAACACAAGATATTAATGTTTCCAAAAGTACTTTTCAATATCCCACTAACCATTAACTACTCTCTCAACATTGCCACATCTAACAAACTGAAAACTATTTATACTTTTAAAGAAATAAAAAAGAGTCTTTTCCTGTACTCCCAACATTCAGGGGACAGTCAATTACAAAATTGTTTTTGTCTAGATTTCTGCAAGTGCCTCCCAACTTCTCCCACTTTTCCCAGGGCACCTCTCCAGTCCTTTCTCTATAGAACCCCTGGAAAGATCCCTTCAAAAGCTAAATTGAACGATGAGGCCTCCGTCTTTGTTTTGCTCTTTAAAGCCATCACCGTGCCTAGAAACAAATCCAAGCTCCTCACAAAGACCTTTCTGACCTGGCCCATCTCCCCTTCGGCAACGTCTTGGCCCATTTCCTCACTCACAGTGAGGTATCTACACACCTGTTCAGTTCCTAGAAAAAGCCAAGCTCTTTCCTGACTCAGGGCCTCTCATTCTCTGTCTCCTGCCTAGGAAGTTCTTTCCCCGATCCTTTATGTGTCTGGGGCCACCTAAATTCACCTACTGAAAAACAACTTTCCCAACTACCTAGCCTAAAGTTGATTCCAAGAGTTACTCTCCCTGTTCATTTTCCTTTTCAGAAATGATTTTCACTTGTACTGATGCATTTACTTTTTGTTTATCTGTCATTTTATCTGTCTTTTGCATGTATTCCATGCAGGCAGAAACTACGCTTGTATTTTCACTATTGTATAGCTGGTACCTAACAGAATGCCCAACACATAACTAGCATGCCATCAAAGTTTATGGAGTGAAGAAAGGAGGAAGAAGGGGAAAGAGGAAAGAAGGAATGGGAAAAGAAAACTTAATTTAACTGCTAGGTTCACTCAAGTTCAATTGTTTTATCACTGGACTTGAGGTCTGTTCAGACAATGGGAATGTCTGTTCAGACAATTCTCAAGTTACTTCTCACCTTTTTTTTTTTTTCTTGGTGTGTATGGACATTTTTTCACATATAACCTGGATTGATGTGTAGGAAGAATTTCAGAACCAAAATAAGTATGAGACATAATCAGGTCAACTTTAATACTTGTTTCAGATTGCTGCACAAAATCAACACTTATAAATTCTGTGTGTTGATAAGATCCTAAAGTGGTGTAGGTTTGTAGAGGTTTGTTTTTTTGTATTGTTTTGTTTTGTTTTTAATTAAATGATCACAGGGAAAATGCCATCCATTATGGGCTAAGAGGAAGCTAGTCATTTCTGGAAATGACCTGAAGTTATATAACTTAATGATAATTAATTTACCCTTTTAACCATTATTTGGTGGTTTCTACTTAGACAAGACTAGTAATAGTTACATGAAAACCACTTTATTTACATCTCACAATTCAAAAACTTCTTATAGACTTTTTAAAGTCCTGTACTTCTGATTATTCACACATTAAAGAGAACACTGTCACTGCATTTGTGTTTACGGAAACCTGGTTTTTCCAATGTAACCTCATAAATGTATGAGGTCCGGGGATTTGTATCACAGTTTCTTGGACCGCCCCTCTCCCGCCATGTGCAAATAGTGATTATGTTCTTTATCTTTTCCTAAAAACCAAACCTTCTAAAGGTAGAATGTGGTGAAGTCTCAAGTGAAATTACTTCTATATCCCCATGTAGACTGGGCCAAAAGATGTTTCTAGAGCATAAACATCCGGAGGTGGAAAAGGACGGGATGATTCATTCCAGTGAATCGCAGAAGGAAGGACTTCAACTTTGCAGGTCTTTGGGATGATTCCTTAAAATCAGAATGTTTAACTGAAGCAACTTGGCATTGCTGGTATTTGAAAGTTACTGCAGTTTGTTTATGGAAGTTAAGACTTCTGAGAAGACACTGGTATTTCAAATTTAAAAAAACGTGCTGCCCTCTAGAGGCTACAAGGAAAAACTACTCAACTGGAAAAATACCCAAAGGGAGAAAAAGTAAAGGGAAGGAGGGCAGGACTCTTTTACCTTCATTCTCATTCTCTTTCAGATCAAACATATTGCATTGAGTGCCATATTGCATATTGCTTTAAAACGAGGAGTGAGTCATGTGGAGGAAATTCTGAATCTGCTGCAAATAATAGTTCCCTCTAAAGACACAATTCTGGATCTTTTTTTTTCCTTAAGATTTCTTACATGCATTTTTAAACAACTGGATTAACAGCACACACCGTACATTTACTCGCTTTAAGAGTGTGATGAGATGATTCTTTTTCAGTACATTTACGCTGGGCCGGGCCGCTGTCATCGCACTCCAGTCCCAGAGCACCCACGGAGATCCTCCTGCCAGTTTACAGCTAATCCCCCGTCCGCCCCTGCCAAGTCCCTGGGAACCGCTGATCCACGTTGTGTCTCTATGGGTTGGCCTCTTATTTCATTTTTGAAATATGAAAGTTGTGTGAAACACCCATAACAGAATTACTAAGACAGGCTTCCTTTTCATAATGTTTCTCCTTCAAAATGCCCTGCTTTGGTCAATGTCATGAAATCAAACCAAACTTTTGGGGACGAACCCGTAAATACCTACTTAGCCAAGTCTCACACGGTGTACATTTAACCTTCTGTCTCTCACCTCTGTGTAAAAATCGGCCATGGGTACACTCATAGTGTACATGTTGACAATCTATTTCAAAATGAAGTTTTATAACCCAAGGTTTTATAAAGGATTAATGGTTTTTATATTTGCCTCCACTGAGTATGAGAAATCCATTTTTAATTAACTCCCCCCCCAATCCTAAATGATTCTCTTTGCTAATGTGCTTTTAAAAAAATCTCCATTTTGAATCTGCTGAGAACATTTTAATTCTAGTGGCGTGATACAGACTCCAGTGATAAAAGCAAAGATTCCCTCAAGAACTCGGATTCTTGAAAGGTTAAGGTCTAGAACCCCATCCAGACTGTCCTTTGGGCAGGAATCCTGCTCTGGAATTTGTCCTGTTACCCAGCGCAGGGCACTCAATTTTTTTGTGCCTCAGTTTCCTCATCCATACGGTGAGGAGCATAAGAGTTTATTTGGGGTGTAAACGAGCTGAGATGTGTGTCTGGAACAGCTCACAGTGACTGTTTGCAATCAATATTACCTGAGTGGTGATTTACCGAGGATAAGTATCATCATTTCTATTTGGGTAAAGAACAGATCTGTGATTAATGACAGAAACATGACCGACAATAGGCAGACTGAGGATTTTTAATGACCAACTTATTATGACTTATTATCACATGCTTTGTGGATGTTCAAGGCCAGACTGGGCGGCAGCTCCTTTCCCAGCCTACAGAACAAACCGGGAGAAAATCAAGGCTGTTCTCAGAGAAGGCAGCAGTTAACTTCAAGGCCTATGTGCCAAGAATGTGCCGACCCCCCTCACACTTTTTGCATTTCCTATTTTTTATTGCCTTCTCAAAGGCAATTTCCCTCACCTACCCAAATAGTAAGGCCTGCATCCCCCAGGTCACACTATGGAATCACAGCAAGGTGGAAGCGGAATAAATTTTGGTCTGGATAAGTAACATAAAGCAAATCAAACCAAACACAAAATCAAAGTTGAGTATTAATGGTTTGGTTTTTAGATTCCTTTCTTTCCCCCAAGCAATGTATGCTTTAAAGAATTATTAAGTTAGGAACAATATGTATCTTTGTGAATCAAAACCAGGAGAGAATCAAACCACTATAATTAATGTAACAAGGCCTGCTGACTCACCCCCACTAAACACGAATCCCTAAAAGCCCAAATCCACACATTAATTGCGATTAATGCTTCTCTCCTCTTTTAAGCACCACGCAGCAGAGTTTTATAAACAGCAAAGAGTGTTAATTTAAACAAAATATAAAAAGCCAATTCTTTCTAGGTGGTAAAGCTGGGTCTGCATATTTTCGTTATTACATAATGGTTACCTTTAGCCCATAAAGTACAAGGTTATAGTAAGGTCACAATGAAGTGGCAAATGTAATAAGTGAGAAGAAAAGTAACTAGAGACCATATTTAAGATGACTTTTCCCTAGCTTGGTAAATGAATGTTCTTTCAGTGTAGCTCATTCAGTAGTGCTGATTTAAAATAGGTTTTCTATTTAAGTCATTCATCTAGACTCTGTATTATAATAAAATTTCTTTTTTAGTGCTTCCTCCCTCCCCCTTTGAAATGCACAACCCAGAATTTGCTGTGGCTCAAATGATGGGAGTTAACTTAAAGGTTAAAGCCATGCGTGGCTTAGAATGTACACATTCAAATAGAAGAATATGAAACAGGTCACACTGGCAGACTTTGTGTGCTAAAAAACTTACCCCTATACCAGGTGATGATAAACTAAGACCAAGAATTCATAATTTTAGAAGTTACATTCTTCACTTTACAGAAAAGCACAAAATCTGCTTAGGCAGAGAAGAGCTTGAGAACGTTCTATCCAAATGTGTTGGTCAGAGTGATAACTGTGTTTTTCATTTATATGCTGTTGATACCCAAGATACAGCAAATAATGTCATCAATTTCCTTCAATTACCTCCTAAAGGATTCATTTGCACTCAGGGAATAAAAAGGTTGCGACAGTAGCTTCAGGATCACTCAGCAGCAGGAATCAACATTAATAACTATCCTCAGAGGCACAGAGGGAGGGAAAAAAGTCATTTACTTAACATTCTTCAATTCTTTGTGGTATAACAAGACGATGTCATGATTTAGGGTTAAAAAGTACCATTGTTTTGCTCATGAGAAAAGTCTTTCATAATCTACACATTTCTGTGACACTTGGAGTTATGAGATCTTAGGCAACCTTTAAATGTGGTATCCCCCCGCTGAAAGCCCTCAAACAGCCTTCAGAGGAAAAAGAAAATCCAGATTTTACTTGACTCCTGAGACTTCAAATAGCGCAGACCTTATTGTATAAAGACGTTTCTTTATGCAATAGTTAGATAGTGCTGAAGAAAATAACTTTTGTATGCCTGCATCGTAACACAGGGTCATGGAGAGCTAATTAAGCATTCTTCCTTTGGTCTGATTGCATAAAGAGTTGGTTTTGTAACATAATAGCACGTGAAGGTCAGTGTGATTATGAGAGAAACCTTAGATGCTGTGACAAATCCAATAACTATCAGGGTATTTTGTTCATAAAAGTAAAGCATTTCTCAAAATATTTTGCTGATGTGTTAAGGTACTGGGAAATACTTTGCTGTCTGTGGGGCTAACCTGCTGCAAAACACTCACAGTGCCAACAGATTTGACAACTACACAGCGACAACTGTCCAGGTTGTCAACAGATTTTCTTAGAAGACACAGATTTGTGTTTTGGAGTAAGGCAGGGACCAAAATGAGGCTAATTCAGTTGAGGTACATAGGAATCTGACCCCAGGGGATAAGAAGGACAAATATCACTCGGCTCTTGACTTACACACCCAGCTTCACCAGTTCTGTGTAGGCAATGCTGACATTTTGACATGGGATTTTAAAGTCCTCTTTTGGTAACGCTGCCCTCTCCCCTCAATCCCCCACCCTAATCTAAGAGGCTAACCCTTTTAGTAGAAAAGACTTTACTTTCAGGTTTATGTCTCCGTTGAGTATTTAAAACACAGGGTGATTCGCATCTTACAAGGCCATGAATCTCTGAAATGAACTTGAGGAAAAGTTTAAAGCTACCCAACATTCTTGCAACAAATACAAGACTGCACTGCCCTCCAGAGGTGACTTCTTGGCAAATACTCTTCATCCATTAATGTGAGGGCTGAAGGCCTATGGATGCTGTGGCAATGCTCATTGTAATTTTACTCCTGCCATCTCAAATATTTTCTCAAATATTTACAAAAATAAACGTCTAAAAATCAGCAAACTAGTGTTTTTCCTTAAGCAGACCACATATTTTCTTGGTTCTTTCATCTTGCCTCACTTCCTTCTGTCCTGTTCAAAAGTAATACTCGCTACAGCTTTTGCAAAATGTTAAATATTATTTCTTGTTTATGATGTGTGCTTGACAACGCAATCAGGCTAAGTAGGTGGCCTATGGAAACCTGAACAAAACTGAGAATTCAGAGAGGCCTGGAGGTGTACAAAGGGGCACGTAAGGAAAATGAATGCTGCCAGTCTACTGATACTATAAATATCAGAGTCAATATCAAAAAATATCTTGTAAATAGCAAGCAACTGGTCACGATTTGCAAAGAAATAATTGTGATGATTTTTCAGGCAGTCACATAGGAAGGAAATTTAAAAACTATTATTTATAGGTTAATATTAAACTCATTTTTTAAAATTGAGAGTTAATGAATACAGGACTTCTGAGTCATTCATGGAGGCACTTTCACTCAGACAGGGACTACAAAATGGACTGCCGGTTGCGCTTGGAGCAACGTTCTTGCACCCAGCAGGGCCCTCCCTCCCTCCTGCTCTGCTCCGGGAGCTGGGCTCGGAAATGCGAAGACCCCGGGAAAGCAGCAGCTCGGTAACAACAAAGCAAAGGCGGTCCACGCCGGTGTCGTTCTGGGGCTTAGACGGGGTCAGGGCTGCTTGCAGCACCTGCGTGGCTATGACATAAGCTTATACCCTCCATAAATCATACCCCTTCTGTTTTGAGAGCAAATAATAAAAAAAGTTGTTCCATGTCTTTGAGCTTTATTTCTGGGAAACGTGGATTTTCCCCTTCAAGCTATGGAATGTACTAACCGTCCCCTGTGGGGCGCGCTTAGAAAGCCCTGTCACAGGACATGTATAAATATCCGCCTTCTCACTTCCAAAGTGATTTGCATCTGAAACGTCACTAAACTATTATTTTTTAAAAGTAGCTCAAAGTGGGAGGAAAGGGGGTGTGAGAAGGAAAGAAAAACAGAAGGATACCAGAAAGAGGAAATTAAAACACTTGTACTGAGAGATACAGAGCAGACCAGCTAGTGGGAAAGGGAGCTCCGGCGGACCTTGCCGCTGACAGGTGCCAGCCACTGCTCTGCGCAGGTGCCAAGGACCCTGGGGCACAATTAGTGTTCCTGAGTTCTTTTCCTTTCTTTTTTTTCTTCACAAAATCCAAATAGTCAGAACTACGGCCTCCCAAATAAACTGCCTTTTAAAACTTAGCATTAACATGACTTGAGATGTGAATGAAATGATGTTTCTAGAACTTACTTGAGTTAAGACAAGGTGGCTAACTATACACATAAATCATTAAATTGCACACACATGCCATAATGCTGGCCCTATCAATCCAGTTTGCCATAAGGCACACTTTAGGGTAAAAAAATAAAATAGCAGCAGGTTAAAAATACACTATTGAATTAGTGTACCACATTTATATGTTACTACTACTACTTCTAATCATAGTGAATGATGACCAGAGCTGGCACACAGGAAGTATCCCTGAGCAGGTAGAGTGTCTCGTAATATACAGGTCATGCTTAATACCCACATACATTCTAATGCTCTAGCTTCTAAAGAAAAGAGCAAGAGAAATGTCCTGAGTATTAACAGTGAATAGCTACTAAGTTACTTGAGCAAGGGGTTTCTTCAGAGGCTCTTCAATTCTAGATATCCATCCAGAGAGATGTATTTTATTTTCCTCACAGTGACATTCCAGTTGGTACAAAGAGTGAAATGCAACCACCCATTTTCAGTGAGGAACTCTATGATGAAAAGTATAGCTAATACAGACAATATAAGGATGATTACCAAGACATAATCTACGAGGCTCTAATTGCTCTGAAAATTATAATATCACTATATAAAGAATATCAAATATGTCCCCCAATTCGGTTTGCAGGCCAGCATTCCATGTTCAATATTGTAACTGAGTCCTTGCTATGCGCTAGGCACTCAGCATAAGCCACTATTCTTGAGGACCAACATTTGCTGGGGAGAAATACAAAGAAAAAAGAAGAAAAGAAAAGAAACATGTAAAAACCTATAGCACGTGTGAGCTATGGATCCTGTTACAGAGAAAACATCAGCCAGCCAAAAGGAGGGGCAATTTCACTGTGTGTGTGTGTGTGTGTGTGCGCGCGCGCAGAAGCTCACCTAGGTAATTGGGTAAGAAGTCTCTGGTGAGGTGGGGGGCGCTGTGTGGTATATTTAGGGACAACAGGGGGAAATAGAGACAAGTCCCAGGCATGGGGTGCAGGAAGGGAAAGGCTCGTGAACGTGTGAGGCACAGCACGCAGTGCTTCGTGGGCCTTGGGAGGGGCTGAATTTCACTGCGAGCGAGAAGGCGGGCATTGAGAAACCAACATGAGAACTGCGTCGTTCAACCTCGGGGGGCAGGGAATGATTGTTCTCAAGTCATAGGGATAGTTTATGTGATGTGGTGGCCAGAACTTGGGCTTGAAGACCAACATTTCTGGAGTAAAATAAATTCCATTCTTCAATGTCACAGCTGTAGGACTGGCTTAATTACTGCACTTCTCAGTCTCCATTTAAATGGTCATAAAACCTGCACTGCAGCACTATAGTGAAAATTAAATAATACAAATAGCACCTAAGACTTTCCTGGATTACAGTAAGTGCTTAATAAATAATAGCTGTCATTTTAATAGTGTTGTAAGCCGATGAAAAATGTGTTTGATGCAAACTTAGGCAGGAAACACAACTTTCAAAAGGGCTAAAGAGAAGTGGAGGGAGGAAGTTGGTATTAGGACAGGCTTTGAATCCTGAAGATGTTAAGGAGCTCTTCATGTCCATCTACATAAGTCTCCAAAAGTTGCCAGTTCAGAACAACAGCTGTGAGATTTCATAAGGAAGAACCTTATGAACAGATGTAAGATTTCATAAGGTGTACAAAAAATCCAATTGTGATAATTAAATTATTACCCTATAATGCAACTGATGAAAAAACTGGTATTGCTCAGTAAAAGTGAATGATTTCTTAGGGTATATATAACTGAATGTTCCCAATAACCTGAGTAAAATATTAAACTTCAAAATGAGAAACTGAGGCTCAAAAAAAGTGGGAAAAAAGTCCAAAATCCAGCCCTGGCTGGTGTAGCTCAGTGGATTGAGCGCGGGCCTGCGAACCGAAAGATCGCGGTTCGATTCCCAGTCAGGGCACATGCCTGGGTTGCCAGGCCAGTTCCCGGCAGGGGACATACAAGAGGCAACCGCACATTGATGTTTCTCTCCCTCTCTCCTTCCCTTCCCCTCTAAAGATAAATAAATAAAATCTAAAAAAAAAAAAAGGAAAAAAAATCTTAAAAAGAAAAAAAAAAAGCTTTAAAAAAAAAAAAAAAAGTCCAAAATCCATATCTAGTAAGTGTGCTCAAATACAATTCATGGTAAGTGTTCAACAAATATTTCTCAAGTGAATATATGAAGTTTTAGTCTGAATTTCATGTCGAAATTGCTGCCATTGCCTCTACAGTTCACTAAACCAGATAAATGTTTCCCCAATTCTTCTGAATGTGAGAGCCAGATGGGGGGGCCTGTGCTATTTTTCTGTGCCCTGCTGCAGAGCCTGGAATCTTTTGTGGAGGAGTCTAGAGATTGATATTTTAAGAACTGAACCAGGATATTTTTTATAATTAGGGAAGTTTGAGAAACACTGGATAGTTCTGCACGATGTTCTTTTCAACTCTGCAAGAGCTACCCAGCTCTTCTATCCTTTAAAAGGGGAAGTAAGAATACATGGCCCCTTCAAGCCTCCACCTATTTCAACACCCAATATTTAACCTTCCTACCTTGCAAACACACAGTGTCCTGAAATAAAGATTTTAAAAATGTTGCAATGTATCACTTTTGTCAAAGGCCCCCATGTTGTTTTTAACTGAATGGGAATAAACTCAATGTACGTGGGAGTTACTGCTTTCAGTGTTGTTTGCCATTACTGGCTACAAATCCCAGCAAGTCCCTAAGGAAGGACTTCCTTATGTTAGAAATTTTTACATAGACTTCCTTATAAAAAGCATCTCCTCCTAACCCCTGCAGAGGTTTGTGATCAAGGTCTCCTAGTATCTAGAAACTTTTCTTGCTGTATTTCTTGGTGACATAATTAAGAGCATTGCTGATGAAGTATTCATTTTCTTTTACTTTCCAATAAGAGTTGGAAAACAGATTTCATTTGGAAAGCTTTAAAACTACATACTGTTGTATGTTCTGGCAACTGCTGAGGGATACATCCTTTGTAGTACTGGTAACTACAATTGGATGGCATTATATTAAAATGGTGAACACTTACATTTTTCATAAAGTTTTGTGTTCTACAAAGAACTGCTGTAAAACAGGGGTTCCCAGCCTCTGGGCTGAGGACCAGTACCAGTCAGGGCCTGTTAGAAACGTCCACACAGTGGGAGGCGAGCTTGAACGTAATACGCTTCAATCATCCAGAAACCATCCCTTCCACCCACATGGAAAAATTGTCTTCCGTGAAATCGGTCCCTGGGACCAAACAGGTTGGGGACTGCAGCTATAAAACATTCATTTGGTGCGATGCACAGAACAAGAAAGAGTAATTTTTTGAACTCCCATCCCCTGGTAGGATGTAAAGAAATTGACTGGTAGCTTTCATCTCTGTACCACCAGGGATGCCACACCCGTGAATTAGGAAAAACTGGGGACAGGTTTTTAGGCCTAGGAAACTAAGTAAAGTGGAAAACTGGCTATCCTACTGTCCTTGGACCAAGGTTAACGGTCTTAAGTCCCATCCTCTGGCTCACAACAAGCAATGGAAAACACCCAGCTTCTCTTGCTTTGAGATTTCAGTGAACATTAATGATGAGCATTACTAATCACACATGCTGGTGTCTATGTTTTTAAGATTTTTATTTACTTATTTTTAGAGAGAAGGGAAGAGAGAGAGAAAGAGAAGAGGGGAAACATCAGTGTGCTAGAGACACATTCATAGGTTGCCTCTTGCACACCTTCAACAGTGGACCTGGGCCTGCTACCCAGGCATGTTCCCTGATGGGGAATCAAACTAACGGCATTCGGTTTGCAGGCCAGCATTCATCCACTGAGCCACACCAGCTATGGCTGGTGTCTGTTCTTAAATGTACAAGATAAAGGTGTCTTTCAGTCCTATTGACCATTAGCTATCGAAAAGCAGCAACATGCTCCAGAAGTCAGTTGAGAAGAAGATTCTGAGAGTATGTTTACAAAGAAAAAAATACTACTTCCTGGTAAGATGATTTGTTTTCATTTAATGACAACAAAAGAACAATGTGAAAACTGTGACACTTCTCTTCACCCTAAAACAAACAGCTCTCAGGAAATATTCACATTCACCATTCAGTCCAACATAAATAAAGGGGAAAACATTGTGTAATGGAGGTTGGGCCATCCAAAAAAAAAAATGAAACTACTGGAGCTAAAAATAGCATGGAGCAATTTTTGAGATGCAAAATTATATAAAGTCTCTCATAAACAATAGTCATAAAGATGTAATGACCTTGGGTGATATGTGTTTCAAAGCACTGTCAAAGTAAATATACTCAGAAATCATCTAGTTCCATTTACCTGCAATATCGAGCTATGAGTTGCAAAAGTTTTATGAATTCTTTAAAAATGCAAACAGTTTTCTATTTCCTAGCACAATTACTGTATAGTAAGAAGAAGAGAGAAATGTCCTTCATTAGGAGCAAGAATATAACTTTTCTTTAGCAAATGATTTTTAATTAACCCAATTACATTTAGCATTCAAATACAGAAGTGGGCAAAAGTAGGTTTGCAGTGGTAAGTATGTGAACTTATGCTTGCATTATTATTTATTAATTATTGTACTGTTTATTTGTATTACAATTATAAATGTTCTTTTGTCCACCCATGTGTTTAGAATGTCTTTTCTATATGTTTTAAAATTTTTAATTTTATTTATTTTTTCCCTTTTTTATTGAATTAATTGGGGTGACGGTTAATAAAATTATATAGGTTTCAGGTGTACAATTATATAACACATCATCTGAATATTGGATTGTGTGTTCACCACCCCAAGTCTCCTTCCATTATCATTTATCCCCCCATACCCTCTTCTACCTCCCCTCACTTTCCTATACTTTTAAAATTAGCATCAGTTTACTCTAGTCTTTCTAGGAAATGTTTAAGAAAAATTAGTACCTAAAATTTAAAAATATCTACCTTTAAACTTATGGGGCTGCTGCTGTGATTGGAACATAAATATTACTATACCTGGGACTCAAAGAGAAGCAGACAGGAACAATTAATGTCTTTGGAAAAGATTCAATTCTCATGCATGCCAGGATCCAGCAGGGGGAGTAAATCCCCAAAATATAGGTAAAATAAAGGAAAAAACGCTGAATGGAGTTACAGCAGGGACCAAACTGAAAGGAATCAGTCATCCACTCAAATAAGAATGATCAACAAAATCTTTAGGTCCTTAGGCTAGGATAAAATGAATTTGAATTATTCCTCATTCATTTTGTGAAAAATACCTCTTTTTACATGTATTCTGGGGAGCAAAATAACAGGGAATTTCTTCATCAGTCCACTAGTACCTCAAACAATTGTCTTTCTTTTTAAACGTGCTGTTGACTAACAACAAGAACAAATTGCCTCTACTAGAAGATAATCATGTGCTTTAAAAAAATTAAGACTATTATTTAGAGCAGTTTCAGGTTCATGGATCATATATTTTTTTGAAACAAGAATTTATGAAATTAACCATTTCTTTTTTTTAAATCCCTACCCAAAGATATTTTTAAATTTATGAGAGAGAGAGAAAGAGAAACATTGACGCAAAAGAGAAACATTGGTCGGTTGCCTCCTATATGCGCTCCGACCAGGGATCAAACTCCCAACCTAGGTATGTGCCGTAACTGGGAATCAAACCTATCAAACCTGCCACCTTGTGGTTTATGGTACACACTCCAACCAACTGAGCCACCTGGCCAGGGAAAATTAATCATTGTTTTGAGTCCTACGTGTGATCAGCGAGGAGAATCATGACTCCAAATGTCAATGACCTCTTAATCAAACATTTGCATATATGAGAGAAGGACATGCCCTACACAGATTAGCAACTCTTGGAGCACAGAAGAGGGAGAAATTTCTGAAGGCAATGAAGAAGTAAGTGAGGAAAGCATATTCAACAATAGGTTAAAGTATATTCCATATTCATAATGTTTAATTTGAAGCCAATTTACACCTAGGGACACAGATTATTTAGAGGAAAGGAAATTCTGGCCTTCAGAAACATGATAACCATTTCAGGTCCACAGAATGTCCAATACACCTGATTAAATACCACCCGTCAAACCTCTCTGGAGCACCTACTACCATCTGACAGGTGTTTGCTGCCTGGTTATTTCACTAACTAATAAAGGTAATGAGAGGCTAGAAACACCATCCTCTCTCATTTCCATTAAAGATGCGAGGCCATGAGGTTTTAGCGCACATACGGAATTATCCCAATTCCGATTATACAGCCTCTCTATGGAATGGCCTCCCTGATTACTCTTTAATAGAAGACTTTACTCTTCAGAGACCATTTCTTCCTCCTGTATTTTACTTATCAACCCTTGGAAGCTGGTGAAAGAATATTTTTAAGTTAAAAAGAGAAAGAGTTTTGCTAGAAAATCTTCAACTGTGCAGTTAACACTGAATTTGATAAACAGTACATGCCTAGTAACAGCCACCAAAATTCCAAGTTAAATCTGTGCCCTTGGAACAATGCCAAAATGCCACAGCGTATTTGCACTTTGAACAAATTGCACATTTTTAACTCTTATTTTTTTTCTGCCAAAACAAAGGCTCAAAATAAGCAGATTGTATCTTCTCTGAAAACTTTACAATGGTAATTTGGATGTAAAGAGAAAAAAATGCTTTTGAGACCATGAGAATGATAGATTGATTTGATTTTGTATTTTAGTATTAATACTACCTCAATGATTCCTGGAGGTCATATGTAAGCACAGATATCCTCAAGGTGTCACTGTCATCATAAGGCTTGAAATCAGATGACTTCATTAGAAAGCTCTGCTAGATGGCCAATGTCCTTAACCTCTCAGCTGCAATTTCTTTATCTGTCAAATGGGGACAGTAACATCTCCTAGGCTTGGTGGGAGGAGTCAGTGAGACACTAAATGCATAATGCCCGACCTAGTTCCTACCACCTGGTAGCTGATCAGTAAATGGTGCTTCTGCTATGAAATCTATTAGACATTTGAACATGCTGGTAACAAGATACTAATCATGAATTTGCCAAAGGAAAATAATAATTTTTTGAAAAGCATTTCTAGCTTTTGCTTATAATCTGAAATGTCCTTATTTTGGACATTACATTAATGATAAAACTCTGTAAGGAACTAAATAGTTTCTGCCAAATATGCTATTCTCCCCACCCCACACTTATTCATTAAGAGTCTTCTTGTTGAATTGTCCACTACAGAAAAAAAAAATCTAGTAAAAGCAGATATAATTTGGTCAGGACCCAAAAGAGTTGAGTTACTGACAAAAATGAAGTTTCCCATAAAAACTATTTCTAGATTATATCAGACTATTACTTTAGTGTTAAATATTATCTGTTCTTACTTTTAAATAAAATACTATGATTCCTTTTGGTAAAGATAAATTTACCAAAATGGACATAACTTTTATTGAGAAAATGCAGATTAGTACAAATAAAACCTATGCTATAATGGTTGTTCTTTAAAAAAAAAAAAAGTTTATCCTCACCAGAGGACATTTATTCATTCCTTTTAGAGAGAGAAGAAGGGAAAGAGAGAAACAGCAATATGAGAGATAAAGTAAATTAGTTGCCTCCCTTAGGCTCCCCTACAAAGAATTGAAACTACCCTGACCAGGAACCAAACCCACAACCTTTTGTTCTACAGATGATGCTCCAACCAACCGAGCCACACCAGCCAGAGCGCAGAGGCTGCTCCTTTACTGAATCCAAATAAAGTCGAGAAGATGAGAGTGTTCTAGCTAGGGTCAAAGTGAAATTTCTTAAGCTTTATATTTTGCTTTTAAAACATATATACTTTAAACATATTCAATTTTAAAATAAAAATATGAATTTGTATCTTAGTTTTAATTTTGACATGAGGAATAATTCCTTCTCCTGTCAATATTCTGCCAAGAGACATGACTGAGCTACACCCCCCATATAAATAAACACAGTTCTCTGTAGGTGATCTCAATGCCACGATAATTTCAAAACTGCCTAGTCTTGTCTCCACTGTATTAATATTATGTCTAATGTATTATAACATGGCACTAAGAGTGGATAGACCATAAATTTCCTTGGAGGTTTTAAATACCAAGTTACTATCACCTCCCTTGCCAAAAGTTCATAAGATAGGAAGTAGTTACCAATAAATAGCTTCTACATGTCATGTCGGGAATGCCCGAATGTTTCCCAGAGGGTGACTGCAGTGATCTGAGCATTATTAAAAAAACCCTGATGAGTAAGATACCATAGAGCTATGTCAAAATCCCGTGCTGCTGTGTTTGTTTTAGTTAAACAGCCCAGCTTATCTTGGGAAAGATTATATAAAACATGAAATTCTTTTCATCATAGGAGATATTATGCACTTAGGGTAGAGAGATAAGCCAAGTTGCAAATACATAACTCGGTAAATTATTACTGGGAATGTTTTGTCTGGACAGGGACAATCATTCTCTCAAGAATATTCTGAGCACCATATTAAGTGTTCTTGACAAAATTTCTCCCAAGAAACTTTACTCAATTGACTATATTAACAGTTACCACCTACTAATTGGATCTGTGACTTAATTGAATCTTTCAAAGACATGTGACACTTCTCTCTTCAGTAGGTCACTTAACCCTTTGCATGCATATAACATAAATATTAACCTTGTTTAACAGAAATAGAAAATGAATCAAATTAGGTAGGCATGCATTTATTTTGTGTGATTTGTAACATGAAAAAAACAATAAAATAGGTAATATATTGGGAGCTTTCTCTGTGCTCCTTAAATGTTTTAAAGTGGTTATCTCATTTAATTCTTTCAACAACCCTGAAAGTGAACACAAATACAATTCTAGTTATACAAAAGAAGAAATCGAGGCACAGAGAAGTTAAGAAACAAGCCTCCTTAGTAAAAACAAAAACAAAAATGTATGACATTATTCTTATGATACAAAAATTACTAAGAATCAGAAATTTCCACTCCCTGTAAAGACAGAATAATTCACCAGATTTATTCTCCCACCTGAAACAACTAACAATGGGTAAAATATTTGAAGCATTAGTTTTGAGACACAATATCAGGTAACAAAGTATGTGATCACTGAGAGGGGTGGTATCCACCCATGTAATAGGAAAAATAGAGATACTTATTGAAGAAGACACAAGATAAAAGAAGCATTTATACATAGAACAATGATGTCTCAGTCCCCTTCAAAGTAGGCACCTTGGGACCTCACACATTCTCCCAATCACCATCCCTGCCCCATCGTATTTTCCTGAATCTCATCTACAGTCTGAAGTCTCTTCCCTTTTAAAGGTGATTTTAGTTTTGAGAAAATCGAGAAGCTCTGGGCACCAAATCTGGGCCGCAGCGGGGCTGAGACACCTGGGTATTTTGATGTTTCACCAAAAATCCCTGCATGAGGCATGATGCAGGAACAGCCACATTGTTGTGATGAAAGTGCCAATCACCAGTTGACCATAGCTGTGGCCTTCTGCATCATTGTAATAGTTTCCTTCAAGGAATGTTCGAGCTTAATGCAAAATGTTCCACTCACTCAGTCATTTTGAATGTGACGGCCACGCAGTACACATGCTCACTCAATGGCCTCTACTGCCCCCTCCCCCCAGACTAGTACAGTGAAGTTGTCATTGTTCATGCATGCACAGTCCTGTCCATTCTCCTTGGCTGGCAGGTTACATCAAACTGTTCTCACTGTATTACCGATGGCTGGACTTTTTCTGGACAGACTTCATACACTAAGTGAGACAAACACTACTCTATCTTACTGCCTTGAATGATTTTGTGGTGACAATACAGTGAACAGAAACTCAGGAAGAACTCAGGAATCTCTCAGGTGAAGAGACACAGGTGAGTGTCTGGGGACACAGGAGAGTTCACAGAACAGAATACTA
The DNA here is from genome assembly GCA_039655065.1 of Glossophaga mutica. Classification (NCBI taxonomy): domain Eukaryota; kingdom Metazoa; phylum Chordata; class Mammalia; order Chiroptera; family Phyllostomidae; genus Glossophaga; species Glossophaga mutica. The sequence goes on along the minus strand of CM077313.1, from coordinate 78,723,731 downwards.
TAGAGAAGAGTACAGTACCACGTGACAGAGAGGATTCCAGAGTTATACAGAACTTCCCTCAAGTAATCGGCAGAGTACTCATCAGTACAGGTGTGCAAGGAAACCACCATAAAGTATTAGAGGGAATAATGCCCAATGTCACAAAGGGATAGAAATAGTGCTTATTCCCACTAGCCAAACAGTAAAATCGTGTGAATCATGGGGCATCGGATACAGTAAACTCGAAGGGGCTTCTCACAGCAGTGACAAAGAGTAAGCACCAGTCATGCCAAACTGGAGCCAGAAGGATAAAACTGTGTCCATTAACTTAACTGTGTCCTTGAATAAAGCTCAAGAGTATGTATCAGCATATGAAATAAATCCAGCATGCAGGAAGATAAAATATACAACATTGGTCATATAACAAAAATTACCTGGCATGCTAAGAAGCAAGAAAATATGACCCCAACTAAGGACAAAAATTAGTCAAAACAGCCCCAAAACTGATAGACACTCTAGAATTAATAGGAAAAAAAAACATTAAAAGAGCTATGAAACTATATCCCATATGTTCACAATGTTAAGTTGTGACATAAAGATATTAAAAAGAAAAATACACTGGAGGGAACTAATAATTCATCATTTAAGAGAAAAGATTAGTGACATGGATCAAAGAACAAATCAAAAGAGAAATTAGGAAGCATTCTGCAACACCAAAAGCAAAGGCAAAAATAAGCAAATGGTACTACGTCAAATTAAACAGCTTCTGTTCAGCGAAGGCAACCATCAAGAAAATGGAAAGGCAACTCATGAAATGGGAGGAAATATTCACAGACCACACATCTGACAAGAGGTTAAGTCATAGAAGGAACTCATACAACTCAATAGCAGACAAACAAAATATTCAATTTAAAATCGTCAAAGAATCTTAATAGACATTTTCCCAAAGAAGACACACAATTGCTTAACAGGTAAACGGGAAGGTGCTCTGCATAGCTAATTGTCAGGGAAATGCAAATCAAAACCAGGATATCACTGCACACCTATTACAATGGTTATGATTAAAAAAAGACAAGAGTCAGCACATGCTGGTGAGGAGGTGGAGAAAGGCAACCCTTGTAAACTCTTCTTGGGAATGTAAACTGAGTCGATCACTATGGAAATTATTATGGGGTTTCCTCAAGAAATTAAAAATAGAACTACCATATGATCCAGCAATCCCAGTTCCAGGTATACATCCAAAAGAAACAAAACCATATCTCAATGAGATGTCTGCACTCCCTTGTTCACTGAATCATTATTCGTAACAGCCAAGGTTTGGGAACCACCTAAATGTCTGTCGAAGAATGAATAGAACATGAAAATGTGATATAGCTGTATAGACACACACACACACACACACACACACGTAGCCTTAAAAAAGAAGAAAATCTTGTCAGTTGTGACAATATGGATGAACATGAAGGACATTATGCTGAGTGAAATAAGCCAGACAGACACGGTATCACTTTTATGTGGAATCTAAAGAACCTGCCGCAGAAACAAAGAGTAGGAAAGTGGTTCTCAGGGACTGTGGGTGGGGGAGATACAAGGTGGGGCAAAAGTAATAACAGAATATGACAACTCACAACTACTTTATTCCTGTGCATTTGAAAACTTGGATGAAGTGGAGAAATTCCTTGAAAAACACAAACTACCATATTCAAGAAGAAATGGGTAGTGCGAACAGTACTGCATCTGTTAAATAATTTGCATCTATAATTAAAAATTTCCCACAAAGAAAGCTCCAGGCCCAGGTGGAGTTAGCTGTTGAATTGTGCCAAATATTTAAGGAGAAAATAATGCCAAATGCAAACTGTTCCACAAAATTGAAGACAAGTGACTCCTTCCCAATATATTACGTAAGACCAGCATTACCCTAATACCAAAATCTGACACATTACAAGAAAAGGAAATTAGAGAACAATATTCCTCAAACAGCTGTCAATATATTTAAAGTGTTATATACCTTGACCAAGAAAAGATTTATATCAGTAATGCAAGATTAACTTACCATCAGAAAATCAATTAATGAAAGACACCAAAACCACATGATCATCTCAAGAAAAGCAGAAAAACTCAAAATAAATTTTTGATGAGCTACAAGTGCAAATTTTAAATGTATCCAAAATAAGTGCTATTTATTTAATCATATCATCAAATATATACGAAGTACCTCCTATGTACCTAACTAAGCCTAATTCTTGGTTCAGAAAACATTCAGAAAAAAGAGAAAAACTTTGCCTCAGTAAAGCTTCTGTCTTTAACTGTTGTCATCGCAACATCACTGTTCCTTTTTGTCTGTTTATCTGTCTTTGAACAGTGGGGCCTGCTCCCGCCCACTTCCATTGCCAACATAGTAAGCTGCTGCTACATATTCGAGTGATGATGTGCAGATTACCTATCTTATCACAGGCCAGTCTACATTCTGTTTCTAATTTCATAGATCTGAACTACCTTAAATACAATGATTTTTCTTTTTCACTTGTTTAGCAAAACAAAATAAAGGCACTTAGCTCTATTATAGTTCGAGATAAAACAATAATGAAAATAATAATCCCTTTTTCCTGCAGAGTGATTAACACAGTATTTTCACATGGACTATATCATGATCTAAATTAAAAACCATGAGCTCACTAGAGAAGGTAGCAATATCTTTATTTTACTGGTGAAAAACTGAAGTCCAGAGATATGAAGTAATTTATCTGTCATTCACAGCTATGCAATTTCTTCACAAACATAGATGGCATTTTTCATTTTTTTTTAAAGATTTTATTTATTAACTTTTAGAGAGGGGGAAGGAAAGGAGAGGGAGAGAAACATCAGTGTGAGAGAGATACATCAATCTGTTGACTCTCGCATACCACCAACTGGGGATCTGGCCTGGAACCGAGGCATGTGCCCTAAATGGGAATCGAACCGGTGACATTTCAGTTCTAGGTCTGCACTCAGTCCACTGAGCCACACCAGTCAGGGCACAGATGGCATTTTTCCATCTCCTTCAAGTTTCCGAAAGAGAGATAGTGTCATAAATATGCACCATCTTTCTTGAATATAGTGCCCCATGCCCAATTATTTTCTAAACTGGCTCCTTTGAATACACCCACAACAATGAAACCTTTCCAGTAGGGTTAGGAAGCTGCCCATTAGTAATAAGGCACTAAGAACTCGTATTATTGTAACATTAGATTCCAAAATACAAGTAATGTCCACTATACTTCTACAAAATTAATCTGAAAAAATAAATTATTCTCACTGAGAGAGCTTTTTGAAGTTTTATATAGGAGTGTTATAAAAGCAAGTTGCTCCATATCAACTTAGCTAGAAAAATAATTATCTTAATTTACCAAAGACTAACCCAAAGTGCTCAAAAGTATTTTGGATATTCTTTTTACCCAACTTCAGTAGCACTGCCTCTCTCTACACAGCTGACAGGAAGAAATGAAGAAAGGTTTTCCTCTGCTATAAATAAAATACAGAAGTTTGAGTAGAAATGGGCATTTGAAGTTGGTTAATTTGCTGTTCCTCTTTTAAAAAGTCACTAAATTGAATGTGAAAATAGTTCAACATAGTAAGTTGTTCATAGATTTCTCCAAATGATTGCAAATCTCTGGAAAACAACCTTACTTCTGTCACTATTTCTGAAATAAATTACATATATTCCAAAATAATGTCATCGGAGAAAAACTAACAAAAGCATTAAGAGATTATGTTTCTAGGCACATACAGAGCTCATTTTACTTTAATTATACAGTTCTTTAATTTGGTAATTATAAAATATTCCCTGACAAAATTAGTTTTAGTTACAAACTTAGGCATGTAAATTTCAAACAGCCACCACTTTTTCTGACATACTGTCAGAATGTCACAGTTTTTAAATAATGACAGTATGTGGTATGGCACCACTACTTTTTAAAGAAATACATCCATGAGAACTTAACGTTCAGTTGGCTCCCTCAAAAGAAAAGAGATGAGGAATAAACAGTGGCAATAGATTCACTGGCTTATGAAACATAGAATTAAAATGACAAAATTTCAGCTTTCACTCATCGACAGCTGTGACATTTACATCTATACTCACCTCAACTTGGAGAGTGGTTTTCTAGAACTATTGCGCATGAGATTAAACTAACAGTAATAATTCATTTTCTCCCAAATGGCTAAGATTGCAACCAAATTTCTACTGGTTGTAATCATTAAAAAATAGAAGGAACACATAATTCATAATAATAAGTGCCTGTGTAAAATGAAGATATTGTTATTTAGAGTACAGAGGACAATATGTTATCAGGCCTCCGTTCCCAGAATTCATGGCACAGTGCCTGTTTGCTGGTCTGCACGTACATACCTGGGTTGCATTTGCATCCATGTTTGAAGGTGAAAACGTGAGAAGGTAAAAGGGAGGTTAAGATAAAGCAAATGGATAGTCAGAGTTAGTCAGCATCTCATGGGGAAGTTAAAATGAGGCTAGCCTAAAATGTTTATAGTAATAATAATTAATAACAATAACAATAATAATAATAATAATAATAAAATAGTCATTTGGCCCTGACACAACATGTGCTGTGTGACATTATTATTTCTGTTTTAAGGATGGGAGAATGGAAGTACAGGAGGTGAAAATACATGTCCAAGGTACTACAGTAAGCAAGCATGCACTCGAGTGAAAATCTGATCCCGGCCGTTCTGATTAGAGAGGGTGATTTCCTGATTTTCCTAAGGAAAAAGTTTAACTTGTTGTGTGAACTTCATATGATTATAAAAATTTTATAATTTATAATATTAGTATGCTATCATGAACAATAAAATAAATAAGTGAAAAAACTGCAAACTGTGAAATGTTTGTGCAGCTGACAAGATTTTAGAATTATGCTAATTCACAGCTTACACTTGCCCCTTACATGTAGATTAACCTCCTTACCATAAAACGATGACCCTTGTCCACTCATCACCTTTTCTGCTAGATTGGGAAAGTGATGCTTGGGAATCATCCCACATATAGCATGGATCCATGCCCTGCCCTTTACTTCTTTACTTCCTTCTATGAGAACGTTCTAAACAGTCTCAGAAAGACAAACAGTTCAGCCCTTGTCCCCACCACTGACCTGAGAATAAGTCTACTTTCCCTATGAATCTGTTCTGTAATGCTCTTCCTACATTTTTGAAATTAAAAATGCCTCCTTCACCCTCTTCCTTTCCCAGTCTCCAGGAGAATCATGGAGACGAAGGCTGCGGCCTTCTGTGTGGACCGTGGTCAGCAGTGAATCAGTCTACGGTAAGACCATCATGGGCCTGGGTAATCTTAAACATGCCCAAGGGCACGCCAGGAGGAACCGGGAGATGGGAGCTCCCAGTCTCAGTCCTCCCAGCTGAAGAAAGCGTGCTGGTGGCATAAAGATGCTGTAGGACTAAGAGCTGGAGAGTTAAAGTGAACGAAGTCGAGGAAGAAAGAATAAGAGAAGACTGGTAAGTCCAAGGCAGAGAAAAGGATCTATGACAAAACACAGTATCTTCTTCTAAGATGTACTGTATCTTTCTTCATTTTTATCGAATTCATTGGGATGACATTAGTTAATAAAATTACATAGATTTCAGGTGTACAATTCTATAATATGTCATTTATATATTATATTGTGTGTTCACCACCCCAAGTCAAGTTTCCTTTCATCACCATTTATCTTCCCTTTATTTTTTTATATCCCCTTATCTCCTTTTACCTCTGGTAATCACCATACCGCTGTTCGTGTCTATGAGTATGTTTGTTCATCTGTTTTTTGCTTTATCCCCTCACCTTTTTCATCCAGCCCGCCAACTGCCTCCTCTCTTACAGCTAGCTGTCAGTCTGTTCTCTGTATCTATGAGTTTGTTCCTATTTTGTTCATTAGATTCCACCTAGAAGTGAAATCATATGGTACTTATCTTTCGCTGTCTCATTTCACTTAGCATAATACTCTCCAGGTCCATCCATCCATCTCAAAGGTAATATTACCTTCTTTTTCACAGCTGAGTAGTGTTCCATTATATAAATGTTCCACAGCTTTTTTACCCATTCATCTATAGATGGACACTTGGGCTGCTTCCAAATCTCAGCTATTGTAAATAACGCTGCAATGAACATAGGGGTGCACACATACTTTCAAATCAGTGTTTTGGGTTTCTTCAGATATATTCCCAAAAGTGGAATCTCTGGGTCATAAGGCAGTTTCAATTCTCATTTTCTGAGGTAACTGCATACTAGTTATGGAATACCACTAGAACAGTGGTAACTGTTCTCCATAGTGGCTGCACCAGTCTGCATTCCCACCAACAGTGCACGAGGGTTCCCTTTTCTCCACATCCTCACCAGCACTTGTTGTTTGTTGCTTTCTTGATGATAGCCTTTCTGACTGGTGTGATTTCCTATCTTTCTGAAACTATTTTTGAATTGTTTTAAAGTTTCTTCTGTTCCCTGCACTGAATATATTTCTTCGGAGTTGTTTTTTGTTTTTTATTGTTGCATCTTTCTGATTGAGAGGTTTTATTTCTCTTTCAAAGTTCTTCTGAAAGAAAGATCAGCCCTTCTGGCCAGCAGGTGGGAAGGAGGTTGACTATTCTCACCTTCAGTATGTAGACTTTCATTTAACCCCCTATCTATGACTCCCATGCCTTACCTCCGATGTCCCATACTACTGGTGTCCCAAGTCTCTGAATGATTTTTTTTCTGACAATCAACTTCCCAGGTCCTGCTGGGAAAGGATAGTCTCTTAACTGCATAGGTGGTGGGGAGAGAAAGGGGATGGAGTGATCTGTGGCCTAACCGCTACTTAAATAAACTTTCCAACAGCTTTTAGCATCATCCTTCCTTATAATCCCTGGTTCCTTTAGAACCTGGGGAACAACGTATTTTGTTTCTCAATGCCAGGCTCTCTGTAGATACTGAGTTTGCATTTCCTCCATTGGTCACCATGTACCTCCTTCCCATCTTCCAAAACTTTACCAGCACCCCTTCTCAATAATTATCTCTTCTAGTCTGTCTTGGTCCTGCCTCAGTTTCAACTTTTTAATCTTTATTGCTACTTTAATGACGTTTCTGAAAATAATAAAAATAAACGTATGTTTTCATTCGTACGCTGGAAAATGACTTGATATTTGGAGAAAGTAACCATCACCATTCATATTTAATACATTATCCAATATAAAAATACCCTGATTTTTGGCAAGAATGCCTTTGGTATTTCACTGTATGATACTGGTGGATTGAGATATATTTTCTTACAGAATTAGGGCTATTTTATTATAGTTTATTAATATTTTCCCCCAGGAATGTGTTGACTTTTTAATGCTTTTTATGCATATCTAGTAACTTTTTTCTTTTGCTATATGTCTATAATTAATTATTAATGAATTCCTCACACTAAGCCACCCCTGGTTGAATTGAGTTATTCTTTCAAGATATTACTAAAGTTAATTTGCTATATTTTACTTAGACTTTTTGCCTATATATTCACAAAAGGGATTGGTCCATAGACACAGTCTTGTCATATTTTCTGTTAGGTTATAGATTCTGAGTTACGTGACCTTGAAAAATTTTTATTGCAATGCTTTTATTCATTTCTATTCATGCAAACAAGAATTTACTTCTTAAAAACTTGTAAACCTCAAACATTTTGATAAAGAATTCATAAATAATGTGTTTTTCAATTTCTTCCACTTCAGATACTGCATTTCTTTAACTCCACAACTATAGTCAGCTACTGCATTTTTCCTGCCTTGTGGTTTCATGGAGAATCAACTTATAATTTTTATATTTATTAAAATTTATATTTTATTTCAACATTTTGATTCATTTTTAAAATAAGCATGCATTACATTTTTCTTGTTATGTATCCAAAGGATTTTAAATTATTACTTTTAAGAACCAGCTCTTAGAGATACACACTCCACCTTTCATTGTTTCTTGAAACTGTTTCTTTATCTCATCCAAGTCCCCTTATATTGTTGTTTAAATTTTATGTATTTTTAAAAATCCTAAAGTATTTTGTGTTTTATTTTTTGTAGTTTAAAGGGAAGTGACTTAATGCTATACAAGTATACATGCTTCTAAGTATAACTTTGCTACATTTCAGAATACCCATGCCCCTCAAAAGCATTATCATTTTCCAAATGACCCAGAATTGAAGTTTTAGTTGATTCTGACCGAATAGTTTTTAGTGGCTTCTTTCTTCCAAGGAATTATTTATTTTGCATTGTAATACCTGGCTTTATTACATTTTGTTCAGAGACCATGATATACATATTATACATAGCATCTTTGGGCACATAACTTGATACCCAACAATATAAGCAAGTAAATTTGGCATGATAAATAGACTTCCCACTCCACAGTAAATAGTTTGCATCAGGATCTTTTCGTAAGTTTACCTTCTGGCAATGGATACTTTCTTAAAGTGTCCTCCTCCACTTATGAAACGAAAACAGGTCTCTATTTTCTTGTTGTTATTAGGTGCACACTACCGCCTCTAGCCCTAACAAAACTTGTAGCTCACAGTCTATTGCACATGAAAAGAGGTAACTTCCTTTAGTGTCAACACACAAAGTCAGGTCAAAGTGAGAAGTGGTATTTTTCAACCACCTAACCACTATCTTGAATTTAAAAACAATTTTTCAGATGCATTAATTGAAATCGACAGAGGCTCAATGACTTGCCTACAATCTCACATCCAGTACAGAGAATCCAGGGTAGGGCAATTTATTTTAGATTCTGCTGCCATAGTCCTCTTCCAATGTGCTCCCCCTTTTTAATGGGTTTAATTATGAGATGAACTCACTAATTTAAAATATTTTTCATTAATTGGATTAGAAAATTATATGCTAGAAGGGACTATCCAGTTTAATTGACTAGGAAGGGGGTTTTTAGAAAAATCACACACACGCACACGCACACACACACACACACACACACACACACCGCTCTAAATTGCAGACTCCCCAAAAAAGTGAAAAATGGTCTTTGAGATGGGATGAGGAAGCCTCTTAGCAGAACTCTGGTCACAGCACATTATAATATTTACTGGTCCCACTGGACTGTTTATGGTTGTTGTTTGAAAATGTTTACATGAGGAAATTATCAGAAAAATTATTTAGTATCTTCCTCTTAGAAAGAAATTTAATTAGAACTTTAAAAAAAAGGCACTGTTTTTAAACAAACTTAGTCTTTTGAATGCCTGGCTAATATGGTCACACGAGGCATCCCGAGCCTGACAAAGTCTATTACATGTATCCCAGCCTGGCTCTGCGACCTCAGTGTCTAACTCTACATGCTTCTCCAGACCTCCCTTTTCCTGAGAGGCTGTGCACAGATGGTCCCCATCATGCCTTTGAACCCAATTTTTGTGAGCATATGTTTACAAATTACTTTTCTTTATTTCAGGTAATATTAAGAATCTATCACGTGCCAGAGAATAGTGCTAGGTCAGTATAGCGTGAGAAGTTATGGTTCCTTAAATTTAAAGTAGGCCACTATTTTTTCGCCTCCAGTAGGATGATTAATTTATTATATTTCAAAATAATCATTATTCCAATATGTCTTTCTTATGTACCCAAGAGTCATTCTGTACATCTTTGGGAGTTACTTAAAGGTGACAGAAACCAACAGAAAAAGAGTTAAACACTTCTATCATATCCTGCAAACTGTAACACGGTACTGTATTACTCAGCTCTATTTTTTTCTATGCTTATGAGAGCTATTATAAGTTTTAATTGAAAATTTCTATTTCCTAAACCTAAGTTAACTGAACATATTGACTTTTCTTTTCATTAAAAAAAAACTTTCCATTATGCCAATAGTATCAGAGTTTAACAAAAAAAAAAAAAAATGTAAGAGAAAATTAAGCAGGGACATTTAAATAAATGCAATTCAAAATATATTACAGGCTTGATTGTTCAACTAAAATTAAACAACTAATCTGACTGATGGGAATGATACTGAAGAAACAGTTAAAGCAACTCTGATAATTTCATTCAAGTTAGTTCTCTTTATTTTCTATTTGCCTTTTGTTGTATATACCGGAAGTGCAAAACCTTATGATCAGTTTCTCCTCTCTGATTATGGCTGTGGTAATAGGGAAATCAGTTGTTAATTGGTCAGCCCGAATTGTGTTCATTTATTATGTCTGTCTCCTCTGTAATCTTTTTTTTTTAATTCTTACCTAGGACATTTTTAATTGCCTTTTTTTAAGAGCCAGAGAGGCAGGAAGAGATTATGGGCGACAGAGAAACATCACTGAGAGAGAGAAACATCAATTGGTTGCCTGCTATACTCACCGGGACCAGGAATCGAACCCACAGCCTAAGTATGTGCCCTGACTGGATACCAAACCCACAATCCCTTGTTAAAGAACTACATTCCAACCAACTGAGCCACACTGACCAGCGCACCCTCTGTAATCTTCAGTTTCCGTAGGATCCCCCTCTGTGTTCTTTGCCTCGTGTTAGCAAAACCAGGATGCTACAGTGCTAAACTTACTGCTCTGCCATTTGTTTCTGATTATTCTTCCTACATGCTCCAATTTGCATAACTTTATTGTTTTGTGAATTCTAAGTCTGTGAATTTATTACCAAGGCACCTGCCAGTGTTACTGTATTTAAGGAACTGTCAGCAGTTTCTATTTTGGGGTTCTAAGTTGGCTACAAAAATTCACTCTGGGCTGATTTTTGGCATGCGTTATAGGGTAACAAACCAAGAGTGAATTATTTTTAGAAAAGGGGGAGAGGATGAAGGGGAAGTAGATTTTTGGGGGGTTGGGTTTTTTTTTTCAGGTACAGAAATATAAAACAGAAAACAGAAGTTCATGGTTTCAGAAGTATTCTGAAAGTTTTCTCTTAGGGTTTTCTGAAAATTTCTTTTCAACCCATTAGTCTACATTGCAGACTCATACTTTGAGGGATTATAGCAAAATATTAAAACTGTTTCATTTATAGGTAAAAATCTTATACATGCAATAATTTTAATAATGGAATAGTCATTATGGGAGGAAAAAACCACCAATTTAGTGAAGAGTATGCTACAACCAAGAACAAATTTCAGGTTTTTAGCAAATGACTGTACATCTGAGTATGACAGCCTCTTCAATAAATGGTGTTGGGAGACCTAGAGAGCTACATGCAAAAAAAAAAAAAAAAGAAAGAAACGTGACCACCAACTTATACCATACACAAAACTCAAGATGAATAGAAGACTTAAATATAAGTCATGACACCGTAAAAGTCCTGGAGGAGAACATAGGCAGGAAAATCTCAGACATTCCACACAGCAATATTTTCACCAATGTGTCCCCTAGAGCAAGGGACACAAAGGAAAGAATAAACAAATGGGACTTCATCAAAATAAAAAGCTTCTTCACTGCTAAAGAAAACACCAGAAAATGCAAAAGTAACCAATCGTATGGGAATGTATATTTGACAGTGATACCATGAACAAGGGTTTGATCTCCAAAATATATAAAGAACTCATATGACTCCACTCCAGGAAGACAAACAATCCGATTAAAAAATGGGCAAAGGACCTGAACAGACACTTCTCCAAGGAGGACATACAGAGGTTCCAGAGACGTATGAAAGAATGCTCAGCATCACTAGCCATCAGAGAGATGCAAATTCAAACCACAATGAGATACCACTTCATCCAAATGGCCATCATAAACAAAGCAACAAACAGTAAGTGCTGGCCAGGTTGTGGAGAAAAGGGAACCCCAGTACATTGTTGGTGGGAATGCAGACTGGTGCAGCCACTGTGGAAAACAGTATGGAATTTCCTCAGAAAACTAAAAATGGAACTGCCTTTTGACCCAGCAATTCCACTGCTGGGATGATACCCCAAGAATCCTGAAACACCAATTCAAAAGAACCTATGCACCCCAATGTTCATAGCAGCACAATTTACAATAGCCAAGTGCTGGAAACAGCCTAAGTGCCCATCAGTAAATGAGTGGATCAAAAAACTATGGTACATTTGAACGATGGAATACTATGCAGCAGAAAGAAAGAAGGAGCTCCTACCCTTTGCAACAGCATGGATGGATCTGGAAAGCATTATGCTAAGTGAAATAAGCCAGGTGGTGAAAGACAAATACCATACGATCTCACCTATAAGTGGAACCTAATCAACAAAATCAACAAACAAGCAAGCAAAATAAAACCAGAGACATTGAAATAAAGAACAAACTGACAGTAACCAGAGGGATGGGTGGAGGAGGATAATGGCTGAAAGAAGGGGAAGGGTCGTCAAGGAACATGTATAAAGGACCCATGGAAAATGCCAAAGGTGGGTAGGATCGAGGGTGGGAACTGTGGGTGGGTGGGGCAGAGGAAATGGGCGGTGGGAAAATGGAGACAACTGTACTTGGACACGAATAAAAATAAATTTAAGAAACACACAAACAAAAAAGTAGATCCCCATGCACCCACCCAAATACACACTCACTATCATCAGAAGAGCTTCACTAAAGTGGGAGAAATTAGGGATACTCTGAGTTTCGTTGAGGTTTGAAGCTATGTCTCTGGAGTCTTCGCCATTTAAATCTTTACCAGCAAGCAGATAAAAAATTCATAAGCATACGTAGAACTTTTTGAAAATAATATGTAATCAGAAAATGTTTAGTATCCCAAAGCATCAAGGCCTGAGAGATAGGTGTACTGCCCTTCCACTACACACACACACACACACACACACACACACACACACACACACACACACCTCACAATGAAGCAATACGCTCTGTACAAAAGGTCTCAGCAGATAAGAATTTTGTAGCAAGCTAAGTGATAACGTCTATTGACCAAACCTTCCTTGAACACGTTTGTAGCCAGGCATTAAGCTAGAAAGCTGGATTAGCAAGTTTACATAAAATACTGGGCCAAGGAGGAAAGTGTAATGTGAAACTGAGGGGAAAAAAGGACTATCATCAAAAAACGTAATCTGCATCTAAGCACCGTGTACAGGTGGGATACTCAGGTTCAGAACCTGGAGCAACGTGGCCCCCTGGAAGTGGTATCACCATTGTGGCGTGAGAGACATCGGTCTCAGAGACCAATGTAAACACAGAATCCTGCAATTCATTCCATTCCCTCTTAACACCATCTCACCTAGTGGTCTTCTCGTTATAATGTCATTTTCCCTGTAGTGTAATGTCCAGTGAGACAGCACTGAGTAGGTTCAGAAGTGCATTTTAAATCATTTGGTGCAAAGAATTCTTACTGTAAACCAATATATTGAATCTTTGCATCTAATTTGTACATTAATATCTTCTGAGGTGGGTTAATGTAAGCATGTCTGAGCTTTGGTCTCAGTATGCTAATCAAACAGGTGCCTGGCTCTCCATTCCCAAGGTCCACACCCTAGCACCTGTGAGTCCAGCCCGGACACACAGCAGGCACTTCATAAATGAATGGCAAACGGCAATGCCACTTGGTAAAAGCCCCTGGAAGGGAGCTGACCTCTCTCTGTAGCATGCAGGAGTTGCTATGTGGTTTTCTTTCCAATCTCAACAGGAACTCAAGTTCAAAGAGAAAAATAGTCATGGTTTAAATTTTTACAATTTCTTTTTATTTTCATGCACTCCAAAAAAAAAATGAGCTAAAGCACAGAGCCCTCTAAAACATACCTCATTTCCACTCTGATGTTTTCCCATCATAATTACTGCTTAAATAAATATTCTTTGAAGTGTGTTTGGGTTGTTTTTTTTTTTCCTATTTGTAAGGCAGCCTGTTGCAAAAGGCACCTTAGAACACTCGTAACACCACTCTTTTACAGAGGGGCAAACTGACGTTATTATTTCATCGAAGCCTTGTGACAATAAAAAAAAAAGGAAATAAGTACCAAAAGTGGATGAAAATAACCATGAAGTTGTTCCTCACTAATTAAAATCAGGAAGTTTGGTTAGTCTGATGCTAGTTAGGAAACACAAAATTATTTCAGAGCAATCCATATGTATTTTTGCTGTGTAGCCAACTTTAGTTGCTGTAAGCTTTTTGACTGTACCTTCAATTTTGTGGTTATTAATAGTTTTAATTAGCTTTTTCACACTTATACGATGATAATAAAAATAGCAAGTCCCTCAGATATGTGTTTTTCTTTTAGTGTTTGTTTTTTTAGCACAAAAATTTGCACCACTAGAGTGAGATGTTACCCATTCCACAGTTTGTTTTGTTATTGGTCTAATTAGTGCAACATTCCCTGTCTCGGCTTTTTGTACTAGGTAGAAGCAAATGCAGCTGCCATATGTGTAGGTCAAAAATGGTCAAACAGCAATTTCATATGGCTCCAACTAGTATTTACTGAGAAACATGGTTTTTACTGCAAATTAGCTAAATGACAGCATTATATTTGCTGGCCAATTATATCTAGGTTCTGACATGTAAACCAAAAATAACAACATTCTAGTTATCTCATAAAATTTATTTTTTTGTATATTTACTTGGGCACATTTATTCCTTTTTTCCCTTTTAGCTGAATTTACTGGGGTGATGCTGGTTAACAAAATCGCACAGGTTTCAGGGGCACGGTTCTACAGCACACCATCTGTACACTATACTGGGTGTTCACCACCCCAAATCACATCTCCGTCCATCACCATTTATCCCCCCTTCACCTGTCTCCACCTCCCCACTCTCCTCCTCCCCCAGCAATCACCACACTGTCGCCCTGTCCATGAGTTTTTCTATTCATTCAATCCCATCACCTCCCCCACTCAGCACTCCAACACCTCACTTTATAGCAAATAACTCTGCTTAAGAAATTAGTTTATTTCCCTAAACACACTACTGGTAATCATATGAGCCCTTCTCCTACTAATTAAAAGTGGAAAAGAGATGTTTCCTTGCTAAATGAAGTCTAATAAATAATAATTCAAATTTCAATGAGCTCAAATAAAAACCAACGTAAGAATTTATGTATAGCTGTCTTCTCACATATTAGTATGGGTTTTAATGGGTCATCATCACATGTGAAATGTGGGGGTGGAGGGTGTTCCTCAACTCTTAATTATTTTTATAGGTGACTCGAGGTATCCAAAATCGTAAGAAAATGGTGAAAATAGGGCATTCAGGGGAAAGACGTATGTTTACCCGAATATGTTGCAAAATGTAAAACCATTCAAATCACACTGCCTAACATCAGCTCTCCCAGGATTTCAGCTATAAAGACCTCAGATTTCTTTAAAAAAATCATACTCTACAAAAGGACCTATAACTAGAAATAATAAATGGCTTGGAAAGATGAACTTACATTATAAGAACATAGCCCACACACAGTACAACTCTTAACTAGCCCTTCAAAAAGAGTTTTAAAAAGCCTACACAGTGTGAAAGGGCTGAAAAATCCAAAATATGTATTTATTTTGGTGACAGATGGACCACATGCATTGTGAACCTGTTCATCTTCCCTATCAGACCCTTTGTTCCAGGTACCGAAAACATGACAGCATTTTCTATGGTTTGGGACCAAATCAGAAGTATGGACGTGGTGAAGAGGAATTGAGAGCTGCTGATTCCTGAAGAGAAAGTGAAGCACCTGCTTCATTTGCGAAAACAGCCAGCAAAGTCACGTAAGTACTTCTCTGTGTCTGTCACCCAACTTAGACACTTCCTTCAAGCTTCCCTCGTCCAAAGCAGTCTGTAAAACATCCCAAGAGTATTACTTATAAGATGAATCTGTTATTTTAAGTCATTTTATTTAAATATGCATTATTTGAAGAATGTAGGTAGGAAATTGCAACTTGAAGTCAGTTCTGAAACATGAAAACTTAGAGCCATTGCAGACAAAATTGCAATTTGAAATAGGACAATAGCAGATCTTTAAGTTTAGTGATAACAAACAATATCAAATAAAATTAACTGTGAACAAGTTCACTCCAGCAGTGTCAGAATCACAGCAGTCCAATCTGTCACCTGAACATCGCTTTCACTATTTACATCTGTGAATCGAGAACAAAAGCCAGCTGAATTTATTCACTCTCATCAAATACCATTAATTATAGCCAGTGACAAAAAAGTTAAACACATATCAAATTATTATTTTGGCCTATATCATACTAGACCTTGTGATTTTACCATAACTTGAAGTATAGATCCCCAAACTTGAGAAATTTACTTGCTTATTTAAAAATAAATTAAAAAATATAAAAGTAAAATACTTGTGCTGTAAACTTAAATAAAATGCAATGATACTTTTAATATTACTGAAACAGCCTTCAAATCCAAAGCGATCTGTTTCTGTACAAACCTGACACTGTTCCATTTCATCAGATTAGGGAAAGCAGGTCAGCTGTCCCTAATATGCATGAACAAATTTAGTTCTCCACTTCCATACACTTTAAACTGCAATATACAGCATTTGGAGGATGGCAGAACAGGAAAAGCGTTCACTGTAACTTTAAGAACTTCCAGAATTTATCTTTCAAAAAAGAAACTTTATACTCTTTTCAATTTTAGCTCGAAACAATCTGTGGCATTTTGGCATTTGGTGTGGCTGTCTCATGTCACTTATCACATTACAATTATTTCTGTAAACACTAAAGTTGTTGCAGGGACCTCTAAGCTCCATAAGGGCATGAGCTATTTCTTATTCATCTTTTTATGCTTTACACAAATGCTCCTCAAATTTAATGTGTGCATGAATCACCTGTGGACCTTGTTGGACTACAGATTCCATTCCGTGGTTCTGGGACAGGGCCAAAGCATTGCAATTCTGACCAGTGCGAGGTTAGGCTGATGCTGCTGGTCTGAAAACCATGTGAGTTGCAAGGGCATGCAGGACCCCGATCAAGCCATGAAGCGCTGCCAGGTGTTCCTTTCAATTCTCTTTGAATGCAATACCTAGTTAGCTTTGGCGACACTGAATCCTTATAACGTGCCAAATGCAGTTGATGATTCTCACATGCCTACGAGGTTGGTACTATTATTATCTCCATTTTACAGAGAGGAAAATTGAGGCTCTAAGGGGTAAAGTAATTTGTCCAAGTAATTGAACCCAGGTTTGCTTGATTCAAAGGCCTCAGCTGGTAGTCTCATCAACATGTCTCCTCTTGGCATCTCCCAGCCATAATAAATGACCTTGTCTCGGGTCCACGTTCTCCTTGTGCTCTCAGGAAAAATCATTCAACCTTCAAAGCCCAGCAGGACACTACGTCTTTGGCTTTCCTCCATTCTGTAATTTCCTGTTTCCCCCAAGTACCTCCCCAAATTTGTTCATCCTGCTGGTGTAGCACCTTGCCCAAAAGGACGACAATGGTCTGAGTGGGGTCCCTGGTCTTCCTCACCTGTTATCAAAGCCTCCAGAGCAGGGACTTGGTCTCCCTCATTGTTGAAACCCCAAAACTGAGCGCATGGGGCTTTTAGAAGATATGCTGCCCAGGCATCATTCCCAGGTATTCCAGTTTGTCTGGCCTGGGTTAGAGCCTCAGCATCCACATGTCTGTAAAACTCCCCGGGATTCTAATGTGTCGCCAGGTGGGAATCCCTGATGGAGTCTCAGAGGACACAGTGAGGGCTCGGAGGCTTACTCTGAGGGAGGTGGGTATCCCTTGGAGGGTTTTGACAAGGTCTCCAGGGTTGATGTGATAGAATACTCAACAAAGGAACAAGGGCCAAACCCAAGATCTAGGCTCTCATGTGAGAAGCCGCCGTAATACTCTGGCTAAGAGAGAACAGTGGTCTGGACCAGGGGAGTAGTGATGGAGATGAAGAAAAATAATTGTGGGTCCAGGTACATTTTCCACTGTGAGATTAACAGGAATTAAAGACAATTAGCTGTGGGGTGTTAGAGATAGAAAGGGATTGAGGGTCACTCCAAGGTTCTGGGCCTGTGTACCTAGAAGTATAGGCTTGTACTGACAAAGACAAAGAACACCAGACAACATCAGTAACATGTAACTGTTTGACACTGTCCATCGCAGAAGGGGGCCAAGTCACCTCAAGGTCAGTGGTATTTAAAATAAAGCCTTCCCAGCCCTGGCTAGTGTAGCTCAGTGGATTGAGCGCGGGCCTGCGAACCGAAGGATCGCGGTTTGATTCCCAGTCAGGGCACATGCCTGGGTTGCCAGGCCAGTTCCCGTCAGGGGACATACAAGAGGCAACCGCACATTGATGTTTCTCTCCCTCTCTCCTTCCCTTCCCCTCTAAAGATAAATAAATAAAATCTAAAAAGGAAAAAAAAATCTTAAAAAAAAAATAAATAAAATAAAATAAAGCCTTCCCTTCAGTAATGAAGTTCTTTTCTTGTCTTCACTCCCCCTCCTGATGCTCTTCCCTAAACCAGGCCCTTCTCTTCCTTAGGTGGAGGCCCAGTCTTCCCAGAGCCCTTTCCGTCCCAGATTCTTTCCCAAGTTTTTCCTTACGCTTATTGGATGATTTCTGTCCAGTGGGGACATTATTTTTGCTCCTTCCCCCACCCTGAGACTAGCTGCCATTATTCTCTCTCATAGTGACCGCACAGTTTGCCCTCGGTCCTGTTCTTAAATCACTGCTTCCTGTTGTCCATCTTGGTCTGTGTCCTTGGCCTGGGCCCCAAATAAGGAGGATTTCTTGGCTACCCGGGCTGAATCCGCATCCTCCACACCAATCCCCATGTACGGTGTCAGCATACAATCTGCCTATGGAATTAAACCTTTTCAATAAGAAAGTATCATCTCTTGGTAAGTAGGCGATGAGAGCTACAGTCTATCAACAATGATCAGCTCTTATCAAGGAAAACCTGAAAATTATTTTCCTTGACAACCAAAGACGTATCTAACTCTACTCCTGAAGGAAAACTGGACTCTGGTCTCTACTGTAACCCTCAAAAATGAGTTACTCTCCAAGAGTTTACGATCATGAAAATTACACTCAGTACCCCGCCCTCAATTTCTAAAAGCACTTTTCTCCTACGTCCAAAGTCTGTGATTATGAAAAAAGGAACGAGCTGAGCAATCCAAATTGTGATGCTCATGTTTAAATCCTGAAGTACCGAACTGGAAAAAGTAATTTTCTGATTATGCCACAGTTTGGCAGGTGAGTAGTGTTTGACGCTGCTCACAGGGTGATTTTAATGTTAGCTTTACCCGCAGAGGAGACTTCCTGTGTGTCACCATCAGAAGCTGTTTCAACAACAGAGAAGGGGCCTTGGGAGGATTAGTGACATGGGAGACCACCTATCTTCTGCTCGAAACCCCAAAGGAATTCCCATCCAAAGGAAGGACGCAATCAATTTAACTAGTTTGAGATATTGAATATCTCTTGAAATTGAGGCTAATACATAATGAAAAGCAGAAATAGGAATTTGGCATGACTTTTTATATAAATTCTAAATGAAATGCTCGAAGTTCCAGAAACATGGCTCTCCAAAGTTAAAAGAAATGGATGCCAATACTTAATATGGTTTTGTCTGTATCAGGTTGCTTCTCATCTGGGGATCACTATATAATCTGATAGGATCTTGTCTTAGTTCAAGACATAAAAATTAATACAGCTATGCATGTGCTACCTAAAACAGACATGAATTTGATCTTTCAAAAAGGCATAGTATATAATGTTACTCACAAAAGGACTAACCTTTCTAGAACTCACCACTAATACAGCTTCAAGAGTGATCTCTGAACCAAATAAAGCAACCACCACCCCACTGAATTTTATTTTCCATGTAATTCCACAATTACACGGAAAAACAGCTTTTTAAAAAAACAGCTTTTTTAAAACAGCTCTTTAAAAAGCTTACAAATGATCCTCTGGTTAAAATGGAGTTATCTTTAACAACATTAAGCCATAATATCTCTTTTACTTATTTATTTTTAGACAGAGGGGAAGGGAGAGAGAGAGGGAGAGAAATATCAATGTGGTTGCCTCTTGTGCACCCACCACTGGTGAGCTGACCTGC
Source organism: Glossophaga mutica (assembly GCA_039655065.1). Lineage (NCBI taxonomy): Eukaryota > Metazoa > Chordata > Mammalia > Chiroptera > Phyllostomidae > Glossophaga > Glossophaga mutica. The sequence continues at coordinate 78,703,828 of CM077313.1, read as the reverse complement.
AACCCAGGCATGTGCCCAGACTGGGAATAGAACTGGCAACCCTTCAGTTCACAGGCTGGTGCTCAATCCACTGAGCAACACCAGCCAGGGCCATAATACCTCTTTTAAATAGCCTGATTGTTGAGTTTGTCATCAATTTTGAGTTCTTCTCCATAGGCCCTCTTTTGTTTTGTCTCACATGGTGCATGGAGTGTGATGTACTGAAGTCACATGTTAGACAGGTAAGGAGATGAGTAAGGTAGATAGACTGACGCTGGATGGACAGGATGAGAAGAACAAGAAGGTTTTGAAGGCCTGGATTGAAGTGGGGAGGCAGTGAGATGAGAGTGGGGGGAGGATAATATGAAAGGGAAGACAGAAAAATATATTGGTGGACACTAAGAACAATTTCCATCTGCTCCATTATTTAGACTCAAATCAGATATGACCATAACAGTAAGAAAATCTATAGAACTTACCATATACACATACAGATAAATAAGTATCGATAGGGATACAGATACAGATATAGAGATCCATGCCTGTGCTTCGAGGTATGAATAGGAAAGCTATTAGTACGAACCATATCAAACTGCCTGCCCTACAAAATGGCCATGGCATGTGACTCCCCCTACAGACACATATTTTTATAGAAATGCTAACTACCTCCTGACTCTTTCTCCTCTCTTCTCCTCCCCAACATGATCGAGGTAAACATGCTAGAAAGTGGGCAATCGGAAGGTTCCCTTAAAGAGCCACGGGGCTGCTCTGAGGGCACAGTGCTGGGCACAGGTGGATCAGGGACCAGCAATCAGGGTTTACCCCCTCCCCCAACCCCGCACTGCTCCTCCCACAACACAAGGAACAGAGAGGAAGGGAGAGGAAATGTCAAGCTTATTTGCATATTCAGAATTTCAGTGAAGGGACAAAATTATACCCACCGAAATAGAGCTCCCTTCCTCCTCATGTACCAGAGAACAATGAAGGAATAAAAAAAAAATGAATCAGCAGAAAGAATGACAGTTCCCCAAGTTCCATGAGTTAGTGGTGTTTGTTAGAGTGAATTCCAAGTTTGCCAAATGCAAGAGTCCTCTGCTGGCAATTAGTCAACGTGATTGACAATAAGGGGTGCTTTAAAGAGCTACCTGTCCTGCCGTGACACTTATTTCAGAGTTGGACAGGAGGGCCAGTGCGTGGGATTTTATAACTTCGCTCGTTATTACTGACCCAAAACATTAAGAGCTCATACCTTTCGCAGCACAGCTCCTCCTGCAGCTGGAAGTAAAAGACAGCTTCCCAAGTCTGATGGAAGTGTCACTAGTGGATTTAATGAGAGATCAACCATGGAGCACATAGAGGGGAGAAGATAAAGAATATAGTCAAGAATCTGATCAACCCAAGTCACATATGCAGATAACATGGGTGAATGCTCCAAGCTCGTGTGAAAGATACTCAGAGATCTCTTCATAGCCTCAGACTTGCTGGAATGAAACAGGCTGTGACTGTAAGCATCCTGGGTGATCACTGTGGGCACCTCGCTGTGGGTGAATGTCCTCAAGACTTTTCTCCCACGGATTTGCCGTTGAAAGCAGGCTGCCTATGGCGAGCAGCAGGTGCTGAAATAACTAGGACTGTAGACTGATGGAAAATCTTTCATCCCACCATCGTGACTCGTCAAAGGTTATAAAACGTGGAACTGAAAACCGGTCAGCAACAACAGCCTGCTGCACTAACCGAAATAGACTGAAGATGTGGAAAAAAGTGACTTTTCTCAGTTTGTGCTCCAAGGGGGAAAATATTCGGCGAATGTTTTGATTGCTGTTAAAAGCAATGCTCTTATTTTAAATAATTGCTTTCAATAATGGTTTCAGCAACAGTGAAGTCTAGCTAGAGAGTAGCAAATGTGTCTTTACCTTCCTTTCAAAGTGGGATAGCTAAAAACTTTTCTGAGGACCACAACGAAGGTGACTCTTGAATGTAGTCTTTTCTAGATTTTTGCCAGGGCAAAATTACAAGCAATATACTGGGGAGTTGTAAAAGTCAAATTGAAAAATTAAGCTTCTCACAGTGTTTACAATAATGATTTCTCATTCCAGTAATGATGGATAACTCATGAAATGTAGATGCTGCAAGAACAACAAATTTGTTAGAGTTAATTTTAGATTTATGGGTGCCAGCAAAGAGCATAGTTTCCAAATATTCTGATTTTTTAAAAAGTCTGGCTAGCATTTGCTTACATACATTCACAAGTTTCTATTTTATTGGTTGTTAGATGAGCTTTTATTTGTAAATACATTGTGCCTACTTTTAAACTGTTTCTTTGGCTTTGAAAGTTGATGCTTAAATGCATAAACATCAAAAGAAGGAGATAACTACAAGCTATTTGAAGATCTGAAAGGCCATTTTGAACGTTGTACTGAACCCCAAAATGATCCTCACCAGCAACAGAAATTACTCTTGTTAGTAATGAATAATAAAAGGGAATGAACAAAAAATACCATAAAATGGTTTTGTTTCAACCATCAGATGCTTTTAAGCTTTGCAGCCTAGAGCTGTAAAGCACCCAACAGTCCAGACCAGCACTACTAACTAACAAACATTTCATCTTTGTCTGTATCAGCACTTGTCACACTTTAACGAAAACAGGAATCTCCGCCTTCCCCTCCCCCGCAGAGATTCTGAAGGAGGAGGTTCTGAGAGAGGCTCAGATTCTAACATCTCCTTAGCGTGTGGCTGATTGCTGCTGATATGAGGTCCAGACTTTGAGTAGCAAAGGTCCAGCACTGTAGTAGGCGTATATTTCTACATTTACCCTTCCTAATCACCCAGTGTTATACAGAGCAACGTACCTACCTATCAAATGAGGAAACTGCAGAAAGGAGAGATTTCATACAACGAGTAAGTGACAGACCCAAAATATGAATGCTGGTCTTTTAAATGCCAAAGCCCCTTCTCTACAATATTTCACTGCCTACATCTCTCCAGAAAATGATTTCTCATTGTCAGTAGTTAGTGCTATGTTCTAACAACATGCTACTCCAAGATGAACCAATGTAGATCAAAGTAGAGAAGTTTAAAAATACAATTGCTTAGCCCCACCCCAGTAAATTTACATTTTCTTCAATAAATGTGGCAGAAATTGAGAATTCTGAATATTTTCGCCATCTCCACAGATGACTCCAGAATCACTAAAGCCGCTCATTTGTCATTTTCCCAGCAGAGAAAACCCACTGGGATAAATGCCATCTACTTTCCCCTTGTTTCTGAGAATGGCAAGTGTGAGGTGTGGATGCTGATCCCGTAAGTGGGCTTTAGGGCAAACATTTCGTCCTTAGAAAAGGTTGGATGTTTATTTAGGACTTTCTATTGAATGACAACATATAAAATGCAATCTTTCAATGAATGCCTAGGCCTGAATTATAGTCCTTTTGTAACTCTCCCTCCTTTCACGAAGGGCTCTGATCTGTATAGTTCTGGCACATGCAGCAGCTGTTCATAGAAAACCCTTCCATGCGACACTTTCCCTGGGAGACCAGGGCACTGCGATGGAGCCAGTTCTGATGCGGTTCATCTCCTCTCGACTTCCGTGCTATGTCGACAGGGAGCACACTCCATCAAGAAACAGATGCTTAGCCAGAGCTCCTCCTCATGATTATTACCCTATTTTCTGGAGCATAACTAGGGGAGGCCTCTCTCCCTACTTCCATTTTCACAGGCAAATTTTTCAGTAGAGCTACCTGCTTTCAAGGACTTTCATACTGGGCTCTGTGTGCAAGACAGAAGAATAAAATTTATGAAGAAATCTCAGCAGCACAGAAGTAGTGTAATGAAAAGAAATGAGACATGGAGCGGGGCCTCCCACCATCAGTTTTCCCCGAGGTAGAGGGTTCTATCAGCCTTTACAACCAGGCCACAGATTGCCAGAGGCTTTCTACCTGTCTCGCCACCCCTCGGAGTCAGCAGTTGATGCAGTAGCTGTCAGGGACTACGTATTCAGCATCGAGGCAGCATGTCATCACTGACAAACTGCAACTGGTTACTCAGCCCATGTTTGGGAACGATACCTCTAAGTCAGAGATTCTTCCTTCTTCGTCAACTTCAGATGTGACTAGACATTTGTACATGGTTTGTCTTCCCGTGCCTTCCAAAGTCCGCTTTAAGATTCAAGTTTATCAGACCAAAGTCCAGCATACCTAAGTTCAGCCATTCTTGAATCAAAGGATATCAAGAGCAATGCTCTTAAAAGAAGATGATAGTTGCTTTTGGGAATAATTAGAAACCCATGGCCTGTTACTGCTTTCAACAAGAAAACCTGGCTATCAGAACTAAAAACATGGTACAACGTTAACCAAACCCCATCTTTCATTCACAATCTCATTCATAGGAACATTTGAATGCAGGTAATTTTTTAATGGAGCCTTATTCTAAGCAGGACTCCACATTGATTTGGGGGGTACAATGTAGCACAAAACCAGTATGCAATGTATTACTTCCCAAAACGATGATTGTAAATGCCACTCTTCTCAAAACTTATGGTATCGTATGTGCATTTCTGAGCAGATGACCCCAAATGAAGTGCAACGTTCTCAATGGAAATATTCTGTTAATATGAGATGTAAGAGTACTTATTAGTAGAAACATCTCTCCTGTGCACACTCTGTAGCACCTGCTACTCCAACTGTGGTCCGTGGGCTGGCATCACCAAGAGCTTGTCAGAAATGAAAAGTCTCATCCCAGACCTGCTGAATCCACGTCTGCATTTTATCAAGACCTCCAGGTGACTCACAGCACTTTAAAATTTGAGAAACACTGGTGTAGCAGATACTAAGCTAGCACATTATTTTTAAATATAATCTTCACAGCAGCCATATTAGCTAGAGATTATTCTTTCCATCATTGCCATTTATGGATGAAAATATAAGACCTTCCAAAGGTCACATAACAGGAAGAACAAATGCACACCCAAGGCCATCAGGTACAACAGCCCAAGCTGCTGCTCCCTGCTCTGCCGTCTTTAGGGCAGAAAGTCTCCATCCAGAGCCCAGAGATGGGTGTTGGGTAGTATACAGATTTTAGTGCACACTCCTCATTAGAAGGTTTGCAGTTATCAATGAGTCTACATCCCACAGAAGTCTAATAATAATTTCTTGAATTCCTCATGGTAAGCAGATACAGAAGCAAACAAACAATTGCAAAGCAATCCACTGAAAATTATTTTCTTTAGCATTAATATTTTACACGTTGAAATTTGAAGAGGACCACTACACATGAAAATGTCATATTCCAAGCAGAAATTTACTTTTATACATTTTCTCTGAAAACCTGCAGTCAAACAATTTTTCTCCCCTGCTGATTTTAAGATGCTTAAGAACTTAAAAAAATTAAAATTAAAACGGGAGAAATAAAAATGAAGGACCCTTCATGCTAAACCTTGAAGTCTAACTAAAATTCAGCTCATCACTCTAGATTTTTAAAAACAAAGTGGGCAAAGGCATAGCAATTGGAATTCATCCATTATCTGGGTTTGAGTTTTAGCTCTACCTCGTGTCATATATGTAATCTTGAGAAAGCATGGGGTTCTCTAAACCTTAGCTTCCCAGCACAAGATGAATAAAAGAATAATGCTGATCACTGTGCTTGTTGTTTTATTACGTAAGCGAATACAGGCAGTGGGCCCAGTGAGATGCCTGGCATTGTAGTAAGCACTCAAGAAATGCAGTCAATTCTTATTAAGGGTGCAGTATCTTATCAGTGATTATATTATTAAGAGACTTACTGGACTCTTTCCAGAGTCCAAGAAAGCTGTTCTTCTGATTTTCTAATCTTTGTAAACAAAACGAGGGCATTTAAGGAGTAAGTACTGAGCTAAAAGCAAAGGGAAGGAAGGGGAGGGTCACCTGACCTCTTTCAGTTAAGTTTCGGGATAAGTCAGCGCTTCTCAAAGTGTTGTCCCCAGACCAGCTGCATCACCTTCACTAGACACTTCTTAGAAAAGTCAGTCCGCAGGTCCTTCCCAAACTCACTCTGTCAGAACTCTGTGGGTGGGACCAGCAATCTGGGTCATTGCACATGTCTTCCAGTTCATTCAGATGCATGCTTAGGTTTGAGATCCGCTGATATTCAGGAACAGGAGCACCGGGCCAGGACCAACCTAACAACAAACATACCTCCACCCAGTCCCTGCAGGTCTCTGTTCAGTGTGTGGACACCCGAAGCTGTGACTAAATCTCCTGTGATCTGTGACACGCCATCACAAGGATCTTCTCAGGAAGAAAGCACCACATGATTTCACTCATATGTGGAATCTAATGAACAGAATAAACTAACAAACAAAATGGAAACAGACTCATAGGCACAGAGAACAGACTGACAGCTGTCAGAGGGAAGTGGCATTGAGAGGCTGGGTGTAATAGGTGCAGAGATTAAGAAAAAAAAAACTTACAGACACAGACAACAGTATGGTGATGGCCACGGGGAAAGCGGGGAGGTAGGGAGGGCGCAGGCGGATAAATGCTGACAGAGGGAAACTTGGCCTGGGGTGATGAACACACAACACGGTATACAGATGATGTCTTATGGAATTGTAAGCCTGAAAGCTATGTAACTTTATTAGCCAATGTCACCCTAATAAGTTCAATTAAAATGTTTTAAAAAATAAAAAAGAAAGTGGCATAAGGCTTCGGAGGCATTGGAAATACATATTTGCATAAATAAGCAGTTCTCACCTTCCTAAAGTTAGGGTGTTATCCTCGTAGAAACTCCCCCACCTCACCAAAGGGGATTAATTTAATTACCAAATTATGTAGTGCTGTGAACATTTGCATCAAAAGAACATATCATCCTCTTCCACAGGAATAAATTTCAAGTGTCCGATCCTAGCTTACAGCGTGTATTCTATGAGAGCAAACTGGAGAACAGCTATCGAGCCTTAAAACAGAGATGTGCTAGCTAGCCAGCAAAGTGGCAGAGTGTCCACAAAGCACAGAGGTTAGAGCGTTGACTTGCCGTCCAGTGGTCTGCCTTCCTCATCCAGCTCCCTCAGCTATGAGTTCTGTGACCTTGAATGACTCATGAGTATTCCTTTGCCCCCATTCCTTTATCTACTCCAAGGGAATAACAATCCCAGCACCCATCTCACAGGTGGCAAGAATTAAAGGACCTCCCACTTTTAGAACATACAGAACAGTGCCTGACGGCTAGTAAGGGCCCAATCGATTTTCATTTTTAAAAAGGTCCACGAAACTGAACCTCCCCCCACAAAAAGGTCGGTTGCTTCTGTCTTTGTTATTCTTATGAAAGGGAATTCATTTTCTTTAACATGGGGTTACCCAAATGCCTCTGTGTGGACAGCCTGTATAACACCTCCAAAAAGATCACAACCTTTATGAGGTTATGGTTACTCTCACTTCCTGTCCTTTGACCAGGTTTGGTTTCTTTTCACCTGAGAACCACTGTGGACAAAGGCCGGCTTGTGTTTCCTTGCAGCCGCTCCATCTTCTCCACAGTGGCTGCTGAGCACATACTTACTTCTCTATGATGACGCAAAAAGAAGAATTAAAATCTGAATTATCAAACACAAATTTCAGCATTCATTTATTTTTTATAAAAGACAGGCCCACAATTAGAAATAATTCATGTGTCTTAAAAATCTTACTAACCTTATTTTGAACTTATTGCTAAAAATGCATCTGCCCATCAAGGAATTTCTACGGTGTCAACCAGAACAACTCAACCTAGTTTGTTCCACTGAGCTAGAGTCAAATCCCCTTCTCAAAACCCTGCAAACAACCTACTCCTCAATAACATAAAAACGCAATCATGGCACTGAACGTGAGGCCCGATGGTTATACAACCAGCCCTTCTTAAACTCCTGTAGGTTGCTTCACTGATGCACCAAGAAACATAAAAAGGAAGTTATTACCTGATATGAAATATCAGCTTCAATTTATTGCCACATTTCCCGGCATCCTATATCAAATGTAACTGTACACAGTAGGATCCTGAAATGGCAAGTCCAGCCTAACCTCTGATTTCATTCCCCACCATTCCTATCTCTGTCCTGGAATGCTTCGGCCTGAAACACCATCTTCTTTTATAAGTTTGGACTAGAAACAGTCACTGTAGAGCCACTGCAAATGAGACATTGTCCCCTTGGCTGGGCTGTGATATGGACACAAGGCAGGCATGTTACCATATACAATGGCTTCCTTGCCCATACCCACCCTCTTCTCATGTTGCTGACGGCACAGCTGTGGGCTTCTATAGAACCAGCCACCAGGGAACTGTGCAACATATTTTGGCAAAGGAATTATTTCACCCTGAAAGAAAAGAGCAAAGGAGGATACTAAAAAGAATAGTCTCCTGCTTGGATGCTGGCCATCTAATTAACTTTAGAAGAGTATTGATTCTGTCCACTCGGATTAACTTTAATTTTATGTATAACCAAATTATAGATATAAATTAACTGACACAGATCCCTAAAACACCTCCAAAAATGTATCAAATATCTCTAAAGGAAATTTCCCAAGTGAATGTGATTGCAGTCTCATTTGGGCAGTTATTTTTTATTGTAACATAAAATTCCTAGCACAAAGGAATAGATTGAGGCAGTGTATTAAGTATAGTGGAGGCTACATGATTTAGCAAAATAAGAAAGCATAACTTTCTAATGGCCATTAGGGTATGTTGTAATATCAGAGATTCATAAATTATACAGGAGAAGCATTTTAAACTAAATTGATAGCATGTGTAATAATTTTTCACCTAACACATCACACATTAGAAAAGCATTTGCATACATTAAAACCCAAATATCCCAAAGTTTGCGTACGGTGACAAGGATATCAAATCTTGAATCCGAGGCTTGGCTAACACAGATCTGGTTAGTGTGTTCCACGTTTTTACAAAATGCTGAGCAAGAGGAAATGAACAAAGTATTTGGATCCGAGCCTTAATCATTTTCAATGTCAGGTCATAAATCTCCTGCCAGGAAAATATTAAATTCTAAAATCACTTCTCAAAGGATTTGCAGCATTGTTTTCTTTAGATTATGGGCTACATCGCGCCAATTTTGTTATCTCTGTGTTAGTGTGGGTAGGATGGAGTCAGAAAAACAGAGATGGACTGAATCACTTATGCATATTCTTCTACCAAGTTTCCACTCGGTCGCCTCGCTGCTCGTTTTCTCATATGATTATCACTCACTGATACTGAACATTTTTCCTGAAATTGACTAAAATGGCCTTAAAATGCATGAATGACAGAAAATGCAGGTGGTAAATGCACGTTTTCTTTGTAAAACTGAGCAGTTCGCAGAATTGTCTTCAAATAATAGAACAAAGAAATAGGTACCTATGCGTTTAAGAAAACAGATACCTCCCATTTAATATCCAAATCTCCATGAATTATAGGAAAAAATCTGAAAAAGTTTTAATGGCTATAAAGAATAAAACTGATAGAACTTTCAGAGAACATTTTGTCCTTCTAAAAATAAATAGTTAATATCTCTAACCAACTTAGCTGTTAGCAAATTGTGTTTCTTGAACATTTTCAAGGGGACCACTTTAATCATCTAAAAGATGGTTGTCTAGGGCAAGATATAAAGATTTCTTACCATGATTACTGTTCAGAAGCTAAAAATAGGCATTGAAGAAAATTGAGATCAAGCAACTTCCTGACCTAATATAACAGTCTGATCTTTATCAGTTCCTGCCATGGACTCAGAGAGCTGTGAAGCTTCTGCTAAGAATAAAAAGACCACACAGAGGACTCAGAGCCCTAAGGGTGATTTGCTTGTAAAATAATCAGACTTGAAAAGGTTAGAAATTACATAATGTCTGTTAAGAGAAACACTGTTAAATGAATTTTAGAAAATCCATACAGTGAAATACGATGTAGCTGTGAAAAAGGTGGCGGGAAGGTCCCTAAATATATAGGGAACAAACTCCAAGACATTCTGCAAGGGGAAAATAAACTAAGGCACAAAAAAATGTGTTAGAATACATTATTTAATGCACCCACACACAGAGCACAATTTGGAGGACTACAGAAGAAACAGATAGTGCTGATTGATTCTGGAGAGAGGAGAGGGACAACCAAGGAAAAAAGGGAGAAAGATAGATTTTTCACCCTATGGCTGTTGTATCTTTGAATTTTATACCTGTATATCTCACCCATAATTGAAAATCATATTTGCTAGCAGTGGGGAGAGAATAATGCCCACGTCCAGAAATATCCTGCCAAGTCAGCAGTTCTTTGCATCTAACTAGTTCTGATCAGAAAGTATCCAGCCATGCAATATGAAAAATGGACATTTATTGCAGAAGATACAAGATACAAAAAATGTTGTATATAGGACAATGATGTCTCAGGCCCCTTCAAAGGAGGCGCCTTGGGACCTCACACAGTTCTAATCGCCATCAGCTGCCCCATCATATTCTCCTGAATCTCATCCACAATCTGAAAAAAATCTCTTCCTTTTCAAAGGTGATTTTAATTTTGGTAAAAGCCAGAAGTAGCAGGACACCAAATCTAGGCTGTAGAGGGACCTGAGTCACCTGAGTGATTTGATGTTTCATGGAAAGACTCTGCAGGATACACGATGTATAAGTGGGTGTGTTGTAATGAAGCTGCCAATCAACCAGTTGCCCATAGCTGCAGCCTTCTGAATCATCAGAATAGTTTCTGTGGAGGAATGTTCAAGTTTAATGCAAAATTCGATGCAGATTTGGTGCTTTACTCATTCAGTTATTTTGAATGTAATGGCCACACCGAAAACATGCTCACTCAATGGTGTCTACTTCCCCCACTGACTAGTACAGTGAAGCTATCATTGTTCACGCACGCACATTCCAGCCCACGCTCCTCGGCTGCCAGGTTACACTGATGTCACCAGAACTGTTCTCGTTGTATTAACAATGGCTGGCTTTTTCCAGACAGACCTCATAGATGTCTTACAAGGAGTCAAGGATTTCCATCTCTTCTCACCACTCACCAGGAAGCTCCCACATAGCAGAGATTGTTTTCACTTTAGGTAACCATATATTCCACCTACATTTCTTTGGATTGTTTAAAGTAAATTTCCCATGGTAGTGCACAGAAGGAGGTTTGGTGGCAATAGTCAATCTCCATCAGCCTCCTCACCCAAGCTTCCCAAAATAGCACATGTTCTGAGTTTAAAAAGAAAAAAGAAGAAGAGGTGCTATTCTCCCCAGCGGGTCCACTCTTCATCTCTAAACCCTTCTATTTAGGATTTCTACACCATCCCCACACTTGAGAGAAACATTCCCCATTTGATACAGTCCTCCTTGAAAGTAGTTCAAGGTCAGAAGGTTCTGAGCACCCAAAACAGAACCTAGCGGTACGAGGGAGGGTGTTGGAGAGAGACTGGCTGGGTTTGAACCCTGGATTTGTCACTTGCTAAGTAAACTTGGGCAGTTCTCATAATCTCTGTAGACCTGTTCTCTTATCTGTAAAATATGGATAATAATAATAATACATAATCTGATAGCACCTTTCATTCTGCAGGCCTCGACCCATTAGTGTAATAGAATCAATTTATTGAGTCACAACTGGCACTTTAATTGAATGAGACAGAATAAAATGGAATACAATAGAAAAATATCATGAGTTTCAAGCATAGTAAAAGTTAATCATGAATTTTTACCATTCACAAAGAGGTAGTATATATGTACAAAGTGGCAACTTCTCATTGGGGGTCATGTTCAAAAGCTTAAAGTCCTCTATTATAGGTTGACTATGCGGGGAAATATGTATTAATAAATACCAAGTATTTAGCACACTGCCTGCCACTTAGTTAGCACACTCAGCATTGCCTTCTGTGATCTTTGCTATGGTAACGGTAACCTATCATAGGTTACCGTTTTGGCTTCATCATCGTTTGCAGAACTCAATGTAAGTAAATCACACAAATCATATATAATTGATGGCAGCAAAAAACATATAAAATGCAGAACTTATTGAAGTTTAATGATGCTAAAATATCTACAGAAATAATTGTGATTGGTTTCTTGGACAATTTTTAAAATCAGAAAGTGAAAAGAAACACCGTAGGAGGTCTGTGGAACGTGTTTCGGGTGACAGTGATGCTGAATACGGTGCCCTCAACAATCTGGTCAGCAAGCAACTGCGTGTGTCTGTGTGTTTACAGGATTCACTCAGGTTCATGACGATCTAGAGAAATACTTCTCTTTCCCCTGAGTCTGTTTGCATAAAGATGATTCATCATCTCACCTGCAACAGCATGGAGAAGGTAGGGGACTGAAGGAGATTCACCAGTGATCCAGTCACTGGACAAGGATATCCCCAACTCTGGGTATTAATTGTGCACAGTAAGAAGAAATGGGGGGAATTGAACTTCAGTAGTTTTAATTTTAATGCTCCTCGTTGTAATCTGAAAATAAAACTAGCATTCTGATTTGCACATATGTTCCTTCGGAGTCTGGTAAGTATGACGCTATTGTTGAGGCACAGACCAATTCCTTCTGTACTGACCAGTTTCAGAGCCACATGGCTGGAGTAATATGAACAGTAAGACACTGTCACCCTGTGAAGTCTTTCTGAGCCACCAAATATAGACCTCCAAAGAAAGATATATCCCAGGGGGGTTCAAAGCTTTGTTTAGTGGCAGAACTCAGTCTAAAATGTTGTGATATGTAAAACAGAAAACCCCGAGCTGCACAGGTGAGGGGAGTGGCCTCGGGGAAACTTTCTGATCCCTCCCTACCAATTCCATCTCCTTCCACGTGGCAGATCTTGAAGGAGCTCTCTGGGATAGGTCTCTGTTCTGTCTGTGTAGTTGTCAAACTATAGCTTGGTCAGAATGATCTGGAAGGCTTGTTAGAACCCAGAAGGCTGGTCTCCACCACTGTCTGATTCAGAGGGCCTGGGTGAAGCTTGAGCATCTGAATTTCCTATGAGTGTTCCAGATGGTGCTGATGTTCTGGTCCAGCAATACACAGAGGACCACGGCCCTACTATCTCTTCGACATACTTGCTAAATGCAACGAAAACAAGAATCACCTGCATTTTATTCCTCTGCAACTAATTTGAGAGATTTGAATATTTTCATTACAATAGCATTCTGATAATCAAGGTGTAACAGTAACTGGTTGGAGGATTCCTTTTTCAACCAAGCAGTTTTTAAACCCTAGTGATCGTGCATCATTAATTAAAAGCACACTCATCAGAGCAAGAGGAGGCTCTGAGAAAGTGCTATAGCAATGAATGTTCCTACAAGTTCTTTAGGTTCTGTTTGCTTACAGAACAATAAATGTTCCCTGTTTGGAAATAATCACAAAGGTTCCCTCTTGTTTAAACTGCATAAATGCTTAACATACGAGGTACACGTATTGTAATCTGTGACTGAACGGAGGCCTTTCTGTTCTCGTGGAGAATGGAAGGATGCTATTTTGGGAACAGGGAGGCTACCTTTACTGTTTTTTTTTCCCTAAGCGGCAAAATACTGTAATAAGGTATTGCTCAACTCAGACTGAAACAATTTTCCCATCTGTCAAAATATTTTAAATAGTATCAAGCTGGTATTACTTTGTCAAAACATTTCATCAGAAACAGTACCTAAATTTAAACAAGCAGTTCCTCGAACTATGTAAGTAAGGTGAAGAAACTGTCACTGACACTATATTTTTTGGAAAATCCAGTCTCATTAGAAAGACCTGGAAGGAAATGGGTGCTTCAACCGACGATAAATGTATACCAGGCAGAGAAAAGTGAACACTGCATAAAGGGAAGAACACTTCATTGTGCGAGAAATGACATACTTCAATTCTTCCCACACAGCCTAACACAAACCCAGCTTTACAAATACATGATTCTGGCCAGTGTCAGTAAACTTACAATTGTGCAATACAATAGAGGCCATGTAGACTGGCAGGGAGAACTCAACAAGCACATGCAGGAGCTTGGGGTTTGGTGTTGATGCTAATTCTCTCTGCACCAGCTATGTGACTTTGTTCAGGTTTCCTGATGTTTCTGGACCTCAGTTTCCACATTTGCACACACAGGTAAAACCTGTCCTATAAAGTAGACTTAAGATATGGTACCAAGAAGGCAGCTGATGGATTCTATTTTCCTGTCGCTGTGTTGAGCCATAAAAACTCATATTAATCCCCAGAATTTGAGTTTAAATTAGAAGACAGTGTGAATAAAAGGTGAATAATGGCTGACAACCCTTCGTATTGACAATATACATAACATACTCTGGCTTTATATATTCTCTCCTACTTGTTATAAATATAGCACAAGAAAAAGATTAACAGAACAATTTTCTCCCAGTCAGACCCACCTAACTTTTTTTCCCAACAAAGTAAAATGTCTTCACTCATCTACATAGGCTACCCAAACTTTTACTTCTATAAAAAGTTTAAAGTACCCTACCATATATTAAATACTAGATGCAGGTCAAATATCACTTAGGAGGGAGTACGGTGTATTTGTAGCAAACGATAAGGCTGTGGACTCTCCAAAGAGGAAGTAATTGCAGATCAGAGTTCAAGTTTAACTTTTTCCTCACAGGGAAAGATTTCCCTTCTTGTACATGGTCAAGCAAATAGAAATGACTGAATAAAACAGGGCTAAAATAATGACATTTTTTCTTCTTTGATGTTTACAATATTTTTGGTTTTGAAAGTTTCACATTCTAAGTAATCTAGATAGCTAGGACTCAGGTCATTAAATGAATTGAAAAGCCTTAATAATAAAAATTGGTTTGCGATAGTTATATTTAAACTAATTGTAATGTAAACATAATCTAAGACAAAATACGACAAATTTATCTATTCATTCATTCATTCATTCATTCTTTTTAATCCCCCCCCCCCCCCCCCGCAGAGGTCATGCCTATTGACTTTAGAGAGCGGGGAAGGGAGGGAGAGAAAGAGTGGGAGAAAAACATCTATGTGAGAGAGAAACATCAATTGGCTGCCTCTTGGTGCACCCTGACCAGGAACCAAACCTGCAACCTAGGCATGTGCCCTCACCAGGAATCAAACCTGTGACCCTTTAGTCCATGGGATGATGCTCCAACAAACTAAGCCACACTGGCCAGGGCTAAAATTTTTATTTAAATTGAAGAAATTGTCTATGTATACATGACAAATTTTTCATCACTCCTCAGAATCCTAGCATAAATTTTAACAAAGAATCTAATTCATTCTTAACATTTTCATATATATTTTTTCTACTCTTAAAAATGTTTCTCTTCTACCTTTTGCATGACTTCAAGTATTTTCATTACCTAGAAGGTACACGTGGCCAGATGGAGAACCACATATGCACAATTTCCCTTTTCCACAATGGTATTCAGTGTTAATTAATGGTATGTGTTGCTTTTATGTATGTGATTACTGTTTTTTAAATATCACTATGATTTTGATTGTTATGATTTCAAAATGTTAGAATACTTTTAGAATGAAAGGATGACCAAGCACTTCCTTTGAGAAAGTGACAAGATGTAACAAGAACAACTTTGGCTTGTCAATGGCCCTACAATTACCATTTTTTTTTCACAAAAGTTGATGTTCAAGATGATTCTCACACTAAGAGCCTTTCTAACATGCCTCAGGCAGAAATTACATTTGTATTTTTGTATGTGTGTTCTTGGATTGATCAGTGTGAATGTCCAAGCAGACTGTGGCATCAATTACTTGCCCACCTACACAAAACCCAGAAATGGTGGAGCCAGGATTTGAACCCAGCAAAAACAGCTTCAAGACAGATAGTCTTGCCAACCCTCCTCCACTCCCCCGCAAAAGACGGTTTATACAGTGGTTTAAACAACAGAGAAGTTTGTTTCTCTCTTGCGTATCATTCCAGCTTAGCAGTCATTCTGCAATCAATGTTCTTTTCATCTTTTGCCCTGACATTTCCTAGAGTATTTTTGTCAGCTTATAGATGAAGTTGGATCCAAACCATTTGAGGTTCCAGCCAACAGATAGGGAAGGAGCACAGAGAGTAACAAACTAATGTCTCAAAGCACAGATCCCAGAGTGACATATACTCACAATTTGTTCATTAGAACCCAGTCACATGGCCACACCTACCTCAAGTGGGGACTGAGAACTGTAGTGCCCCGCTGTTTGGCCATGTGCCTCAGCTACTATTTTATTTCCATAGAACATCGATTCCCAGTCAGGGCACATGCCTGGGTTGCCAGGCCAGTTCCCGGCAGGGGACATACAAGAGGCAACCGCACATTGATGTTTCTCTCCCTCTCTCCTTCCCTTCCTCTCTAAAGATAAATAAATAAAAAATCTAAAAAAAAGGAAAAAAAAAGTACTTAAAAAAAAAAAAAGTTATTTCCATAGAACAGAATGGATTTTGGTAGACTGCTAGCAATCTCTGCTATGGACTCCCACACCTAGACATTTTAACATAAAGAATCTAAGGTTTCACTCCATAACTACTCTTTTGCCATCTCTGAAAACTTAATAGCTCATTATGCTATTATTTGACTATGTTACAGTGAGATAAATTGAAAATACACAAAATTGCTTCAACTCATGTTCTGCTCTTTTTATGACAAACCATCAATCGCTCCATGGCTGATTTATCCTACTGCATCCACTGAAATAATACACTTTTAGGAAAAGCCGTGAAAAGGTCAATTGACAAAATCATACAATATTATATATGTAGTAAATTAGAACCAGAAAAAAGTTACTTAAACTGATCTTCACTATTATTAGCTAGTAAATCAGCTAGACACAGAAGCTCAAAAACTGAAAAGCATGGAACTAATATTTGTTGAACACCTACCAGTATTCTAAGTGTCTTAATTAATTCAAAACATAATTACTAAGCACTTATTATTCCCCCAAAACTCTACAGTATACCTTCTGGAAGACCAGTTTCTAGTTTTACATAATTAATTAATTTTACCTTTACTTCTACCTTACAGAATAAACATTACAGATGAGGAAACTGAAACTCAAGAAAGTCAATTTATCTGTGTTGTTTAGAAGGTGAGTTTCAAGCTTTATGTAGTATTTCATTTTATCTTCACTGCCACCTTACAGAGTAGAGATTACAGGTGAGGAAACAGCATCAAAAACATAAAGCCACTTTGCAAATGCTACTCAGCTAGTCAGTAACACTGTCCAAGTTAAAACCCAGGTCATCTTGTCTTCAGGACCAGTCTTTTCCATGGTGTCCGGATCCCCTGTTCTAAACACACCACACAGGTTAGCAATGACTATATATATAAAGTTTATATATAAAGTCTCTCTATATATAAAGTCTCTCTCTATAAAGTCTATACACATACACACACACACACACACACATGCACACACATCACATTTCACATCATAATCTGGACGTTTTCTTGTTTCCCGACTGAAATGATGCATAAAAACTACATATGCCAAGTGACTCCCCACAGGAACCATGTTTAGAGAACCAGGCACATGAACATACGTCACAAGTGGCAATTAAGTGCGTAAAATCAGCAGCACTGACCCAAGAGTGTAAACAAACAAGAAGACTAGGGAGTATTGCTGATCACATGCACAGTGTATACTTAATTGCAACTTGGGCTCTTGAAGTTAGAATACAAATTTCCATTTAGGGAAACTGCCAACTGAGGGGGGGGATCTCTGTTCTTAGTATCTATTTTAGATTTCGGAGGACAACACATTGGACTTTGGAGTTAGCAAACATTTAAGTAAATTAGTCAAATACAGTTGCACAAAAACAACTAAGAAGATTTATACAAAATCCATTTTCTTAAATATTGAATTCCATGGCAGTTGACAGAGAACAGGAAAACACAGATGTAAGTAAGACCTTGTCATCTCAGAACTTCTAATGAAAAAGGAAGACCTTCCCCCTTACTTCATTCATTGAACATGACTTTCTGGTGGAGAAATGAGAGAAGGAGCTAGAACTCCTCACTTGAGGGCAGTTTTATTTTGATCTCATGGTTTCTGTCGTATGTTAGAAACAAAGATAATACAGTGATGCATTCTATACATGTTTATTATTGTACATTTTTACGTATGTAAATCCACATATCCAAATGCAGTAGGAGTCAAAGTCTGGGTCTCTATTTCTGCACTTAAATGCATAAATAGTCATATGAAAGAAAGGATCAAGCTACTTACTATCTCAGTGGGATACTAAATGAAAACTAAATAAGTCTCTCAAATAAAATAGAGGATTAGACCACTTCATGAAGAAAATCTATAATGTGCCTAGATTGTTTTTGGCTATAATTATAGTCAGTGGAAGGTTAAAATAAAGACAACTTCATGTTCTATCATAAAATGCAACTTCAACTACCAAACTTAAATTAACTTGCTCTACCTGAGAATATAGACATTATGTCTTCCAAATCTCTTAGACAATAGCTCATGATCTCATTACCTTAAAACGTAATTCTGATGCTTATATTGAGAGGCTGCAAGTTCAAATTGAACATTTAACTTCAAGGAACATTATTTTAAGCAACTTCACACAAAATAAATATGATATGGTCTTCCGAATATATATGCAATAAACTTTTTTTTAAAATTGCATTGCTGGAAAAAGTGTTTTCCTTTAAAGGACAAAAAATTTACATTTCATAACTTCAATTTTAAAGAAATAAATTTCTTTAACTCTACTTAGTTCTTTATTTGACAGTATTTTTCTCAGCATAGTTCATGAAGAATTGTGTAAGTGCTTCTTTATTACATTAACTAGACTCATGATTTCAGAGTTTTCAACTGCTCTTTGATGACCATTAGTAAAATGATTGTTTCTCCTAAAAGTATTTTTGTCAGCTATTTACATGAAATCATTTTTGCCTTCTAAAATATATCTTTTTTAGGAAGCATAGATAAGATAAGCCTCTGCCTAGCTTTAATATAACCTACCTGTTTACTTTGAATAGTTTGTGTGGTACATAGTTCAAGACCTGTAAAATTTATGTGTATTGAGATATTTACTTAAAAAGATATTTACCAACTGAAAATGGAACCAGTGTGTTCTGAATTTTATTTTGAGAAAAAAATCAGCATATGATTAATATATTCTTTATAATCTGCTTTTTCCACTTAATGTAGATAAAATGTTTTAAATATTATTAAATATACTTTAATGGCTTATGCAACCTGCTTTTAATAGGTCCTTGTGTTCATTATGTATATTTATTAAGGCATTGGAAAGTCAAAGCGAATGTAATATTTTTAAAAGGAAGCTGTCCACCTGTTAAAATCAGATTTCACCCTTGACACTACTTGGAAAAGTCAGTGTATCTAGAGAGAGACAGTCCCAGGAGGAGGAAGTCCTGAATTTTAGGGTGATATCTGAATGTCTAGGAAAGTTATTTAATGTTTCTTGGGACTTCAAGGATTTAAACATCTAGATAATATGAATATTGTACACGGTGAAAGTCTCTTGAGACGGCTTCCATTTTTGACATGGATGATGAAAACCATCGGCTCACTGGGCTCAACAAGGGAAGGTGCTCCGGTGAAGGTGACCTGGCTTCCTCTCCTCTGTGCAGGGTCACTGCCACTGCAGGCGCCCCAAGGCCTGACCCTGGAGGTTTCCTTCACTACCAGGCCAGTCCTACTTTTCTAGCAAGTGAGAGTCTGGCCTGCTTTCTCAAGCTGGCACCAACTCATTTTCAAACTGTGTCAAGCCATGCATTCTATTCAGTGACAACCTTCTTTCTCTAACCTCTGAAGAGGAACACTTTTTTTTTCCCTGACTGTAGAAAATCAGATGACGTCACCTCATTTCAAGGAAAAAAAATCTACAATGGCAACCAGACCCCAAACACCGTTTGTATGCAAAGAGAATTAAACTACTGGAAAAGTACCCGTGCCAGTAAAGTGTGGTATCATTAAACACAGAACTAAATTTGAAGCAGAAGTAATAGAAAAAAACATATCTTGAAATGGGATAGGGTCCATTACGCTCCTTGATGAGATTACTCGCCTCTCCAATACATTACCCAAAGGCGCTTCCAAACCGAGGGAATGCATTACACTGGAATTATCAGGACTTTTCTAAGTAGGTCAGATTTTGAAGCAAACAAGGCTTGAAATTTTATGCAGTGTTACAAAAAAAACATCTTAGAAGCTGTACAACCAAGGTGCTAATGACTTTTCAAAATAATTTTTAAAAAATGTCTTGCGCAAACATTAAACACCACTTCAACGCGCAGAGCGACACACCTGGGGCTGTTCTTCCACCATCGTCTCAGCTCGGTTTTTATTAACGAGCCGAAGTTTAATCACATGAATATCTGTGTTCTTTTGGAAACGTGAAACAAGCTGGGCTCCAAAGAAGTTTAAAACCCGCCTCTTATCATTCTGAATAGAACACATGTGATCCCAACTGTAAATATAAAGTATTATTTCTACCACCTACCGGGTTTTCTCTCATGATGTTATCACAAAACCATGAAATTCTGGTATGGTGTTTTTAACCACAGTTTAGTTTTCTTATAGGTGAACCTAAGATAGCAGGTTAACTGTTTGTTTTTGTAACTTTATATGGAATATTGAAAATCTCTAGCAGGTGCAGCATATGTCTGAGAGTATCCTATGTAGCAACATGATCATATCCACAGTGAATTAGGAACCCAGCCAATCAAGTACAAGTTGAATAAAAGAATGTGAATCAGTAGGAAATCAAAACTTTCTTTTGAAAAATCATCTCAAGTAATAAAATTTAGGGCTTTTGTACATGTCTAATGTTATGTTGATAAAGGTGAAATAACTATGGACCAAAAAAGTACTTGTGAAAATAAATAATACTAACACAGACCTGTTTGGCTTACATCTGCTGTGGTCTTTGAATAGTCCACCATGAAGTGTCGCTTTAGGTGCAGGCAATGAAGCCCCCAGCAAAGATGCCATCTGGGAGTGAATACATTAGGCCAATAATAGCTATTGTGAATTACTGTGAATAACACAGACTTAACACACTGGCACTGCTAACAAGCAGGCCTCTGAGAAAAGGGACTGTAGAACTATAACACTGAACTTTGGTGTGAGGGAGCAAAAAGTGAGCGAAATCCCTCAGGCTTAGGCCCTAATGGGCAGGCAAGAGGGTCATGAGGTTAAAGGGAGAGATGCTCAAAAGGCAGAGAAAATGTTCTTGAATGATCTTACACGTTACCTGGACCAACTTCTTATTTTAAAGAGGAGAAGAGACTGGTACTCCAGAAACGAACTTTGCTGTTGCCACCATGTCACCTAGTACACACATAATTTCTGGTGCTTCTGATATTACACACTTTCTGATTATGACCAAAGAGTTGTTCCAAGTCATATAAAAATTTCAAATGAAACCATATCACATTTTTTCAAACCATATATTTCCCGTCCCAGGAATCCAACCTAATTTATAATGTCCATCCACTACAATAATACATATTGTAAAGACAGATAGGCAGAAGAAGCATATGTAATCAAAATAAATTGATAGAGGATTTTAAAATAAAAATAAGCAATGACCAACAGAAAAAGGTTATGATGTTTCTTGTTAAATCCCAGCATTACTCACACCATTCCCCAAACTTCATATCCCTTTTACTCTTCTTCCTTTATGTGCCTTCAACGTGAATCCCACATGAAGACTCTCAAATACCCATCTGTTCTGCCATCTCAACAGTGACTATATCCCTAACTAGATATCTGGAAATGCCTCAGAGAGCAAACTCTTAGATGCCCTGCTGGCATGGCAAGGTCAAGTCCAGACGATGAACATGGTACTTCAATCTTCTTGAAGGAAGACATAGCATCCAATCCATCCTCACTCTGTGCTTCTTGCCCCTTGATCCCTTCTGTGCTCCCGTTAATAAAACTCCCATTCTACCCCATGTTTAAAACACCATCATCTTGATCTTAGGATCCTCCTTTATCCATAGGTGCAGTCAGTCACAGAAAATGTCCACTTCCAATGGTGTCACTGTTCCCATCCTTAGTGCGAAGCTTTCCGGTCAGCTGCCTACATTTCTCAACTAGTCATTGAGTGTGTTTTATTCTTTCCATCCTTCCCCTTGATAGTACATCCTATAGTTGTAGACATTATTTTAAACTGTGATAAAAAAAACAAAAAAACCCCAAATAATGAGATCTACTCTCCACAAATATAACAGTACAGTATTGTTAACTATAAGCCTAATGTTATACATCAGATCACTAGAACTATCGCATCTTCCTTCAGTCAGACTCTATACCCACTGAACAGCAACTTCCACTTCACCCTCTCTTTAGTCCCTGGCAACCACCATTCTGCTCTATTTTTATATGAGTCTGACTACTGTGGACATCTCATAGAATTGGAATCAGACAGTATTTATCCTTTAGTGACTGGTTTATCCCACTGAGCGCAATGTATTCAAGGTGAATCCTGGTTGTAGTACATGACAGGATTTCCTTATTTTTTATGACTAAATAATTTTCCAATGTATATCTACCATATTTTCTTTCTTTTTGGGTATGTATGTGTCAAATACGTTTTTATTTTTAAATTACAGTTGATGTACAATATTATATTAGTTTCAGGTGTACAACCCCATGATTAGACATTTGCATACTTTATAAGTGATACCCCTGATAAGTCTAGTCCCCACCTGACACCGTGTGTAGTTATAATATTCTTGACTATATTCGTTATGTGGTACTTAACTACCCTGACCATTCGCTAACTACCAATTTGCACTCCTGAAGCCCCTCACCTTTTTCACTCATCTCCATAAACCACCTCCCATCTGCCAACCATCAAAATGTTCTCTTATAACAACATTTTCATTACCCATTCATCTGTTGACAGAGAAGCAGGTTGTTTCTACCTCTCGGCTACTAAACAATGCAATTAACATGGAAATGCTAATATTTATTTATTTATTTAAGATTTTATTTATTTATTTTTAATAAAAGGAATGGAGAAAGAGGGGGAGAGAAACATCTATGTGTGGTTGCCTCTCATACGCCCCACTACTGGGGACCTGGACCACAAAACAGGCATGTGCCCTGGCTGGGAATCAAACAGGTGACTGACCCTTTGGTTCGCAGGCCAGAGTTCAATCCACTGAGCCACACCAGCCAAGACGAAATGCTAATATTTCTTAAAAATCCTGACTTCAATTCTTTTGGAAAAATACCCAGAAGAGGGATTGCTGGAACATATGATAGTTCTATTTTTAATTTCTTGAGGAATCTCCATTCTATTTTCCACAGCAGCTATACCATTTTAAATTCCTACCAACAGTTCACAAGGTTCCAATTTTTCCACCTCCTTGCCAATACTTGTAATTTATGTGATTTTTTCTTTCTTTAAATAACCATCTAATAAATGTGAGGTGATATAGTGTCATTTTTATGTGTATCTCACTGATAATTAGCAATCTCAAGCATCTTTTCAGATACATATTAGTCACTTGTATGTCTTTTTTGGTGACATATCTATTCAAGTCCATTACCCATTTTAATCAGATTATTTATTAGAATAATAATAATTATTATTATTTTATTTTGCTATTGAGTTGTAGGAGTTCCTATATATTCTGGATATTAACCCCTTATGAGATGCATGGTTTGCAAATATTTTCTCCCATTCTGTAGGTTGCCTTTTCACTCTGTTGATTAATTTCTTTGCTGTGCAGAAGCTGTTTAGTCTGATACACTTCCACTTGTTTATTTTTGCTTTTGTGACCTGTGTCTCTGGTGTTATATCCACAAACTCACTGCCAACACTAATATTATAAAGTTTTCCCCTAGGAGTTTTACAGTTTCAGGCATTCTGTTTAAGTCTTGAATCCATTTTGAATTGATTTTTGTGTGTGGTGTAAGATAATGGTCTAATTTTATAGACAGGCATTTTTAAAACTTAATTTAATACCTTGTTTAGGTATACCTATATACGTAGTAAAATGTTAACACAAATTAAAGAAACAAACAAAAATTCAGAATTGTGTTTCCCAGGGGTTGGGGGGCAGGGAGTCACACAGGAGGCTTCACTGATAACAGTTCATTCAGTTTCTAAGTTGGTTATGAGTACCTAAGAATTTATTATATTCACACACACACAATTTTAGATATATGAACTATTTTATAATAAAGTAAAAATAAACATTCATTTTTAAATGAATAATTGGGTCCTTAGAGGGTTTTTTAAACCAATCTAATAAATTTCTGAATTATTTTTTAATACTAAACTTTCCTAGTACACACTTTAGCAAAGGAACTAATTCTACTTAAAGGTTTCAACTCCGATGTAAAAAGCCTAACATCCATTGGGTGGAGCACTGCCCTCTTTTTCTAACCGTATAGATGAATTCTGTTGAAAGTTCCTTCCGTAGAGGCAGTTTATAGGAATGCACTTTACTTGTATTTATTCACTGTTCTCTACTAAGTCTCAAGATGCAAACAAAATCCAAAGTCTATTATTATGTAAACTATTGGTGGACAATGAAAAACACAGTGAGAGATCCCCACTCCCTTGCAGAAAACCGCCTGTGAATGAACTGCTGTCGCCAGAGCCTCAGGGTGGGCACTGAGCTTGTCTGCATCAGAGTCTACGGCAGGCAGGCTCGGTGCTGCTGACACTTCCGGTCAGGTAATTCCTTGTTAGGTGAAGTGGTGCTGTGCACTGCAGACTATCAGCAGCATCCCTGTCCCCTTCCCACTGGGATACAGTGGCATACCTTGCCTCCAGTTGTGACACTGAAAAATATCCCCAGACATTGATTGCCAAATGCCCCCTAGAGGATGAAAATGCCCCCAGTGGAGAACCATTGTATGAATGGCACCCTCCAGAGACATCCCCAGCAGCAGCACCCAGGGGCCTTGACATTGGGAATAGAAATATGAAGGAAGTGATGATAAGCAGTTTGGTATACAGGAAACTGAATTTAGACCAACATAAATATTTTATCATTGTTTCCTTGAATTTTATACAGTTACATGGAAAAAATAAGGAAATTTATAAATGTACTCCCACTGGGAAACAAACATGATCCTTAAATAGTATTAGGTTTTGTGCATTTCTTCAATTAGTTAATAGCAAAATTTTGAATATGTTAAAATTCAGTCACATTTTAAAGAAACTAAATTTTCTGCCTAATTCTTATAAGCCAATGAACTCCATGTTACCAAAACTCATGATTTGTTTTGATAATTTATTAGCTTTTAATTAGCATTGGATATAGCTAATTACTCCTTTCCCCTGATTACTCTGTTTTCTGGTTTTCCCTATTCTCTGGCCACTACCTACCCAGCTCCTTCACCAACTACTTCTGTACCTGACTTCCAAATTGTGGAGTTCCCCATGGTTGAGTCCTGGGCCTTCACCTTTTCTCACTCCATGTCATCTCCCCACGTGATCGCATCTAATTCCATGAATTTACATACCATCTGTATGATATCAGCGGCCTACTTGGCACATTCTGTTGAATGTCTCTAAAGCATTTTAACTGAGATGTCCACACCTGCTCCTCTCCCAATGACCCCGTCATCATACACAAAATGTCCTTAAACCCCACTGCTCACGTCAAGGAGAGTGAGATTGACACTTTTCTCAGTCTCGCCTTCTTATGCGGTCCTCTACTGAGTGTACTGATAATATAAGATCTCTCAATTCCGCCACTGCTCTCGTCCCCACAAGCTCTATTTGGTCCAGGCCCCCGTCACTTCCGGGCTATCTACTGCAAGAGTTTTCTAATCTGTTTCTATGTGTCTACTCTTGTTCCTTGAGAATCTGGTCTCCACTCTGCAACTAATTTAAAAATAGTATTTAGATCATGCAACTTCCTGTGCAAATTTTCAATCACTTCTGATTGCACTTAGAACAACATGCAACCTCCCTACCATGACCTACTGGTCCTGCACAGTCTACATTCTGCTGCTGACATCTCTTAGCAACTTTCCCCTTTTTACAAGTTCCAACCATGCTGGCCCTTACTCTCTTTCCCAGACAGACCAAATTCTTGACCAGTTAGGCACATGCAGTTCCCTGGGACGAGAAGGATCTTTCTGTGTCATTCTGGCTCATCTTCAAGGAAAGTTCTTTTGAGAGAGACTTTCCCTCATCCCCTCAATTATATACATCCTGCTATATTAATATTTAACATAGATCAGTCCTATCATATAACTCATACAACACCCTTATGAGCTCAGTATTATTATTTTACAAGTGAAGAAATCAAGGCTTAAGAAAGTTGGTAAGATACCCCAAATCACAGAGTAACAGGATTGAACCACGGCTCTCTAATCTCAGAATTTGGGCTCTTATCCACACGCATACACACTGCCATTCCCAATGTAGTCAGTCCAATGAAGCTGGAATGTATTTTATGAACTATAGCTTCACTGACTTCATATGATTTTGTTTCACCCACTAGTCTAATCTGTGAGCTTTTGGAGGGTAGGAGCTGTGATTATTGATCTCTGAGTCTCTGGGGCAAGTAGTACTAAAAAATGGTGACTAAATGTGCAAAAGAAAAAAAGAGAGAGAACTCACCTTGAGGGAAAATAATGCTTTCCTTACTCAAGACTTTTAATAGAACATTTAATACCCAAACAGTAATGACAATAAAGCAGTGAGAGAGTTAAAGATTAGGACAGAAAAGGTAGATTTGGAAGCATGCGGGCATGGTATTAAGTCACCAGTGGTGGGGAGGGAGATAAAAGTCCATCAGAAATGACACTAACACACAAAGATGAGGACCCTGACAAGCTAAATGGCACTTCTGAACTTGTCTCTAACCATAGACAAATATGGACATTTCCAACCTTAAATCCTACTTTATGAGTTGTGAATGGTATGTTCTTATGATATATAGACATTAGAGATTCCCACCCCTCCAAAAAAAAAAAAAAAACAAAACAAAAAAAACAATGAAATCAGGGATAGTGGGAGAATTCTAGGGAAAAAATGGTTTGTAATCACAAGTACTAAATAGCCTCTTTTCTTTCTCAAAGATTTAAGGATGCAAGGATGCTTTATAACAATGACCCTGCCCCCTGCACTCCCCTACCCCTGCCAGTCCCCACTGGTAACCTCAACTCCATTTACCTCCTCCCATCTCTGCAAAATGAGAGCAGTATTTCAAATCTCTTCCCGTGTTTTTATAAGTGAACTTGGCTGATCCTACCAAGATAACAAAAGTACTGTAGTCAATGAAGGAAAACTTAACGACTGCTGATTGTATCATATTGCCTAGTAAGTTGATCATTTCATATCTGATGCTTTCATTTTCAACTGTTTATTCCAGACAGTGTCCCTTTTAGTGAAAGAAAACATTTTGAAAGCACCATTACTCCATTGGAGGGGAAAGACTTCTCCAAAGTTGTGAAATTAACCTCTCCCTTCATTCACACACTTGGTTCTATTTTTACACTTGTACCAGTAATCTAAAAGAAAAAGCACTAAAAGTCAATTCCAGGTTTCTAAAACGTCTGACTGTGCATGCCCCAGTTCTTTCCAGCACCTCCCAGAAGATGCAGCCAATTCTTATTTCTGCAGCGCATCAGTGTTTATCATTTGTTTTACAACAGCACTGCATGTTCTTGAAAATTGACTTAGATGAATTCCGCCCATCGTTTACAGAAACTCAAGAGAGACAAATGGCCTTAAAAACAAAATCCACCACTGAGGCATAGTTAATTTACTAAAAAAGCATTTCTTTTTTTTACCTTCTCAGTTCAATATTTGCTTCATTACAGTGGTAACTCTACCCCCGGCCTCACCAGCCTCTGTATTTGTCAAGATTTATGACAAATTTACAACTTATAATTAGCCGTTATTAAAATTCACTGTGGGAAAGCTATTGCTAGACAAAAGCCTTTCCATCCAGCTTGCTTTAAAGGAATATTGATGATTTTCACCTTCAGGATGGCCAAGAGCAAAATCATGGGTGAGTTTTTTGTTGCACATGTATGCATAAACCGATTTGTTATGGACAAATGCTCTAAGAAGTGGTTAAGTCAAAAAGACCTGGAAAAAAATCCTGGCTGTCTCTTATTAGCTGGGCAATGAAAGTCAATTGCTTAATTTCTCCATGCCCCAGCTTCCTTGTGCATAAAATGATGACATTAACAGTAAGAGTCACATAGGGACATTAGGATGATTAAATGAGAACATTACCCAATGCAATGCCAGGCACATAGTAAATGCTCAATAAATAGCATCCATTAGTATTTTTATTAATATGGTAGAGAAGTAATAAACTACAAAAGGCCCTCACCTCCCCATTTGCCATCTTCAGAGTTGTACCATCTTCCTTACTAATAAAAAAAAAAAATCTGGGCAGCTTGCAACCCTGGAAGGCCGAGGCAAGCCTGGAGACTTCTGTCTCAGAGAGGAGAGGACAAGATCTAGGACAAGATCCCAGGCCCTGGTTTGCCTAAACCCAAAAAAGGCACCTCCCCACCCCAAGGATTAGAGGGGCGCATGACATCACATCATCTATTCCTTGATCTGTGAGCTTAGACAAATTTTACTCCCTCATGCTCAAAGTGAGAAGATAGGCAGATGAGCTCCGGCAATGTTTTCTGAGAGTTAACTCAGAGCTGGGGGTAGGGGCACTGAGGAGGGCAAGAGCAGGAACAGGGGTGTCCAGGGGCCCACTAGCAAGCAAGATATTTTGGTGGGGACTTCTCCTAGCCTCACATGACCAAACAAATAATCAGGAGAAAAACAATGGCCAGAACACAACCAAGTGTGCCTCAGTGCAGGTTTGGTTTTCTGTTTAAACACATCTCGTCTTCACTCTATTAATTTCAGCAAACAGTTTTGTGGCTGACCCACAGCTCAGCAGCACTCTGTTCTCAGCAGTTTGCAAAGTCTTTCTGGGTGCGGTCTCATTGTCACCTACCCTTGAAAGATCAGTAGTATTATAATCTTCACTTTTAAGTGAGGAAACCAAGGCATAGAAAGGTTCAGAAACTTCCACATGGTTGCTGGATTACAATGGAGACAAAATTTGAGCCCAAACAACACTCATGATCTTAACTAACTGTTGTCCTCTATTCCCACTCACACCGGTAAAACAACCATCAGAAACTTGGTCTTGCTTTCTTGGGTTCCACACTGAATTTTCTGCAATAATATTTCTCTAAAACTTATATGGCTGAGCTGGTATGAGCCTTTAGGAGATTCTAGGTCTCTTTCATTCAATGTTCTCAATGGGTACATTTCAAATACTGTATCGTGGTTCAACTAGACTCACGCCACTGGGAGCGAGCCACGGGAACGTGCCACGGCAGCGTGGATGAAACATTGTGAGCCCTGAGTTCACAACTCCGGGTGCTGTGTGATAGGTGCATGAAAATCTATATTCTGTTCACCCTCCTTTTGTTCGTGTTTGAAATGTTCCACAATAAAATAATTAAAAGCAATAAAAACTTCAACCACAAAGAAGAACACTAAGGATTTTAAGCTGTTTCAAGATCCAGAGGGACTCTGGTTCAGTAAGTAGCGCTTCTGCTGACAATTCCAGTCTCAGTTTTGAGAACTGAGAGTGCAGAAACATTTATTTAAAATCTCCCTAGTACAAGAACCCTCCCCCCAGAATGTCTTAATCTTGTCTATCTGGAACAATAAAGAGATTCCCAGAATCACGCTAATGGGTCTGTTGTTGAAGCTACTGCTGTTAACTGCAAAACCTTTTGCTTCCCTCCTCCTTATAGGTTTATTTTTCACAGCCTACAAATTACTAAAGACTATTTGCATAGTGAAACTTCAAAATTTCCACCCCCATACCCTTTTCATGGTTCTCTTAAAAAAATCAAAAGAAAGAAACTCACCCGTTCTGTTGTGCATTCCTTCCTTGCCAAAGTGTGCTGTGGTTTCGAAAACTAGCCCAGTCCTTCTGAACTTTTCTGTATCCGTTATAATATTAAAGAGCCACCAGGAAAGGAAGTGGTTAGTCAACTTGCTAATTTTATCAGTCCCTCCCTCTGGTTAAATAGTACCTGATGCTACAGACACAAAATCAGTTTTCCAGCTCACTTTCCTGCTACAGCACAACTTTATAAAAACAGCATAACTTGAGGGGAAAGAGAATGCCAGTATCTAGTTCTTAAGCATGAGACAGTTAATGAATGAACACTTTATTACTATTAATAAGAAGCCTGATAGACTACAGAAACCAGCATTCAACAAAACGAGGAGGAGGAGGAGGAGAGAATGTCTGTCAGCTGCATACTCTAAGCTAACTCATTCAGTGAGGTAGGAAGGGGAGTGATTTTTAATGCAATCAGAAGATGTGTGGGAGTAGCTGGTGTTTCATTTGTTGATAAATTATTCTGCCCTGGAATGGAGCCAGTTTACCAGATATAGAAACTTCCACAATTTGGGGCCCCGGCTCAGGCCATTGTCTTCCTCTGAAGTTTAGCAATTAAAACATAGGACAATGTAGCAGATGTAGGCCTCTGAGTGAGGGAAAAATAAACGTCCTCTGAAGAAGCTATGAACCGGATTTTTTGCCCCCCAGGTACAAAGATCTGCAATAAATGAGAAGAAAATACAGAGCCTAAGACATATTTCAATGATAAAGTACTTTTGATATGTTGATACAACTGCAAAAGATTGCAACATACAAAACACCGTCACCCCAGCACCCTACAACATGCAATTTTCTGAGCTACTATATGGGTGGCATTTTAATGAAATCTGGAATAATCACTTGGAAGTGCATTTTCCACCACATGTAAGGGTTATGGCGTTAAGGAAAAGAATGTCTGAAAACCAAATCATCATTGAAGGCTCATTAACTCTTGCCTCGTACTGGCTGAGAAAACGTTCCTTCAGAGCAGTTTTCATACATTCCCATGTGATGATGGTGTCACCAAAAGACTTAAATTTGACCAACTGAGGCAGGTTAAGGGAACTAGCAATTCACTACTGCCACCATTCCCTATTCAGTAATCCCTCTGTTTGGCGCAACTCACTAGTAACAGGTGAGGGGAAAACTTTGGAGACCTACTGCACCTGTTGGCTCTCTCGTTAGGTTTGTTTTCTAATTAGAGCTAAGAAAATGTAGTATAATGAAGTGAAATGCAAGTGAGATGCTTAACTCTGAGATCCCACCTACGATGTCCCATGAGGAGCAACAGCTCCGTGGTTCTAAGTCCTTGAGGTCACATCTTTGTATTTGCCTGAGTCTGAGGGTGAGACCAAATACCTAAAATCAACACATCACATGCATGACCAAGTTCTTTAATCTCTCTCATGCACATCTGTAGCATCTGTACCGTCAAAGAAGGAAGAAGGAAATGTACCAAGTTCCACAGCAGAAGGAAGAAAAAGAAAAAGAAAAAAGAACGAGAACTACCCTCATCCTCCCTTTCTCTAAAACTGTGCAGCCAGCTTCCTCCCCCCTCAAACATACCGACTTGCCTCTCTCTGAAATCCTTGAGCATATTTCTTTAGCCTCTAAGACTAGGCACAAATTCGTTCCATGCAATGTCTTTCTGGAAGCCTCTTCAGGATTTACATACATCCTCCATGTTCACCTAGAATACTAAGCTTATTTAGCACAAAGCCCCACTTTCAGATTAAATATTCTGCAAAGCCTCTTTTGCTAACCTAGAATGAAACTCATAGATTCTAAATTCAACCTCTATACAGTATTTTTAAAATAAATCATAAAATGCTGTCAGGCATGAGTATTCACACATTTAAGAAGTCCTCCAATGTCTGCCCTATTACCAATGAGTAAACATGGATGAATAGTAGTAATAAGAAGCCAGTTCTTACAAGAAGGGTAGGAAAGTGAAAGACTGGAGGGTTGAACAGACATCAGAATAAAATTTAGTGCTGAAATAAGAAACAATGAACCAGACTTATAGGCACGTGATAAAATAAAAGAAAAATAAGATGAACCGAAGCCCGGGTAGTAGTTTGCTAAGGCAAACTACAGACTACAGAAGTAAAGAAAACATAATGAATGACTAATAGTCTCTCCTAAGAACTGAGAATTATTCCTTATTCATAAAAGATTTTAAAGGAGTCTCAACATTTCCTCTTTTCTGCATCGCGCAAGGGAACTTCAAACACACACGATAATGCTGTGTGTGTTGGTTATTCGAGTTCCATAAGCTGTGCTGTGTCGGTGACACGATTTTCCAAATCATAAAAAATTAATTCATACTAAAGTTTCTAATAATAAAACAGGAAAGTGTATGGTACTCGTACGTCATTGTGAACCAAGACCCTAGACAAACCACTAGGCTTGCAACTCAGCTGGCGTCAGGAATCAGGCAGGACCACGGAGGAGTGAAGGAGGCTAGGGGAGGGCTGCCCTGAACGCAGAGTGCAGGCTCAGCTAAGGCCAGCCACCGCTGGCAGCCACAGCAGGCTCCTAGCACTGTGCCAGGCAGGTTAGGGGCAGCGGAGAGCTTCCCAGCTTTCAAGAGAAAGTAGACACCTAGATAATTTTTTATGGGAAATCTCCTTTTTTCAAATAATTGGCAAACAGAAAAATTTGTTTGCCATTTTCGGATCATAAAAATCCAAAAATGGCATTTGGATCATAAAAATGATCATAAAAATTTCATTTTTGGATCATAAAAATTTGTCTGCAGGCTAACATGATCTAGGTATTAGTTGCTAAAAAAAAAAAGGTAATTGCATTTGTAAAGTGTGTAATGTCAAAGACATGATAGTCAGTATAACAAGCAAATGACCAAGTACTTTGATCCCATTTTGTGAAAACAAGTATATATCAATTATATAGAATAGACTCCAGAGTATCAGCCAACATGTTAATAAGAATTCTCTATTGATATATACATTTTTTCATTTTACTTTCCAGAGTTTTCTAATTTTGTTAAAATGAACACATAAGGTTTTACAGTAAGAAATAAGCAACAGAAAGTATTTAATATATTTAGTTTTTGAAAATTAGAGAACAGTGGCTATGAAAGCTTCTCTGAGCACCTTTCAAGAGAATCACAATTAAAATGGACAAATAAATGAAATTCCTCTCAAGTAGTCAATTCTGTTCCATGTCAAGCACTGGCTAAAGACCAGATATAAAAATTAAGCTGTCTAGAAATTAGAATGTGGACTGTGATCAAGTAACTGGGCTTATTACGTTGTATTCCAGATATATAGTTCATTATTTTATTCCCTTTGTTAGACAGTCAGGCCCAGAGGCAGGGTCTAAGATGGAACAGGTGATACAGGAAGCCCTCTAATTGTGTGTTGATTAAAAAAGAGTTAGGCTTTAAAGAAGTAAAAAGGAGATTTCCCTATGTGCTAAATAATAATAATAAAGTTAACCTTCAAAATGAAGACATTTTAAAATTGAATTACCTTTTTCCTATTTACAAAATTAATATTAGAAGCTGAGTCATGTTTGAATTCAATAAAATTATTTTATAACTTCCTCTAAGGTTTAAGAAATACTTTATAAAACCTCTCTTCATATAATCCAGTTTTATCCTTCAATCTGCTGAAGAATTGGACCACATTTTACTTCTATAAAAACTTAATTTCACCCAAATTAGAAATATTTAATGGAAATGTTTCAAAGCTGATCCCTGTAGGCACCAAACATGACATCCTGGAAAAATAAGCTAACACCTTTGTAAAAAATCATAGTTAATAAAACCATTTAAAATACATATGTACACACACTGAAAATTCTGTAATTACTATTTGATTTCTTTAGAATTTATAAAAATGTACCAACAGACTGTGTAGAAGGGAATTTTTTACTTTTTTAAAATTGTTGTTCAAGTACACTTGTTTCCATGTCCAACCCCCCCCTCACCCCAGCCATCCCCACCTCCCACCCTCTGTCCTGTCCCCCTTTGGCCAGTCCATGTGGGAACCTTTAGAATCAAAGTAACACTAGTGTGGAAACTATGACATGCTTTTTGGAGATGGTGTCTTTCTTGTTAGGACGTACAGCCACACTAGTGTTTACTTTGGAAAGAAACTCACTGTCTCCAATCTCACGCTCCATGCTTACTGGAGCTTGAGTCCTTAAACATGTCTTCAAGTTTATCCATTGCTGTTCTGCAGAATCAGATTATACAGCATGTAAACTAAAAATCCTTCCTTTCAGTTACGGCTTTTAATTTTGATGACAAAAGCACGTGTTTGCAGGTTTGAAAGTTGCTAGTCTGACATTGTTGGACAACCCAAGGTAAAACAACAACAATACCCATTGACCAGCAAAAAAGGAGGTATGAAAATCTTACAATCATAGTGTCATGCAGCACGCCTCTCAAAGGAAAGAATCCCAAATGTAGTCTCTTTACACTGTGTTAAGCATTTGATTAAGCTTGCTATTAAAGTATTATTTTTAATCAAGATATTGCTTATTGGCATACATCTAAATAGATTTTTAAAAATTGAGATTGGAATACAACATATCTAGTACTTGCTTTAAAAAAAAGGATACCAATCACGGTATGTGTGTGTGGGTGTGTGGGGGTGGGTGTGTGTGTGAGTGTATTCCTCAATAAACATAATGACACAGTATTCAGCTTCATAACTAATCAAATAAATGCAAATTATAACAGATTAACATTTTTTCTGTCAATTGATGCTAATATATGTTGATGACAAGCATATACAATCTGAAAAGCACTCTCCTATACTACCGATAGAAGTGTAAATTGGTATCACTTTCCTGGAAAAAAACTGTTACAGTATATCAAGAATCCTTTATAAAGTTGACAATCCTTGAGACAGACTCTATTTCTCAAAACAATTTCTAAAGGAAAAATTAATGAAAGGGATTTGGATGGTGATTTACATAAATGAATGTCCATCACACCGTTACTTTAAAATGTTGCTGAGCAAATTCCATGTGTGCCCCAAATAAGGGGAATAATAGAAGAAATTATGGTATAATTGTATGATGAATTATAACTTCTACAAGTCATGATACTGAAAATATTTAATGGCATTAAAATGCTTATAATATAATGTTAAATAAGGTAAAAAAGATACAAAAATATGTATGTATTATTATCCATATCCTGAAACACAAACACACTCCACTCAGCCTCACACCTCAGACATGAAACGTATCCACAAACACTAAGTCCTCACTTAACATCATCAATAGGTTAGGTTCTTGGAAACTACAACCTGAAGCCACCTTCACCACAGGCTAATTGACATAAATAAGAATTAAGTCCCTAGTGCATCTTTCTGGTCACAAAAACATCATCAAACATCTAAATTCTAAAGACCCAAATGCTGCTAATATTAATCACTGAAATAAGTGTGAGTTTTATACACACATGTAAGAAAGATGAATTAAAAACAAGTAAGAGAATTCTTCTCTACCCTGATTACTTCAGTTCAAGGTCATGGCTGCTGGAGCCTCTCCCGGCGGCTCAGAGTGCAAGGTGGGACCCATCCTGGACAGAACTCATCACACCCACACCCACACCCACTCAGACTGGGACAATGCAGACATCCTACTTCCCCCACAGGCACGGCTTTGGGATGTGGATAGAGACTGGAGCCCTGGGAGAAAACCCACTGAGACATGGGTGGGGAGAGGATGCAAACTGCACACAGACAGTGGTTCCAGTGGAGAACTAGGTGTTTATTTCTCATCAATATTAGGAAAAAAAACCCAACTTTAAACAAAATGCCATTATTTGAGGACCTGCTATGTTTTGTAGAAAATAAACTGGAATAAGGGCCTAGATGTGAAGAGTGGTTACCTGTGAATGGTATGAGTACAGAAAAATTTTACATGCTTCTTTTTACCTTTGCTTTTTGACCAAGTTTCCTACTTTGAGCGGCAAATCAAAAAATACTTCATAAATGTGAAGACATCTAAAAATTTTGCAGCACATTTCAAGGGTGCCAGAAACTTTTTACATATGCCAGTGCCCTTCACTTGGTCTTTCGGCTTCAGGAATTGTATTTGGTTGCTGCTTTGGCTTTGTGGATTTTATATTTTACTCTTCGATACAGTGACGCCTGACTGGCAAACAGATGATTAAGAGTGAAATCAATCAACCTCATGTTCATGTGGAAAAGATTCTCATCTGGTCATCTTAGTTACTCCACAAAGAGATCCAGATACAGTAGTCCCCCCTTATCTATAGGGGATTTGTTCCAAGACCCCCAAAGGATGCCTAAAAGCATGGACAGACCCTAACTTTATTTATGCAATATTTTTTGTATACATGCACACCTATGATAAAGTTTAATTTATAAATTAGGCATAATAAGAGATTAACAACAACTAGTAATAAAATAGGACAATTATAGCAAAATACTGTAATGGAAGTTATCTGAATGTTGTCTCTCTCTTAAAATATCGTACTGTATTGTACTCACCCTTCTTGTGATGAAGTGAGATGATAAAATGCCCTATTAGGAAAAGAACTGTCACCTTTTCACATAAAGGAATCATCATGTGGCTTCCCTTTGGCCTATCTGAATATCCAGTATCGCTACTCTTGTGCTTTGAGGCCATTATGAAAAAGTAAGGCAACTTGAACACCAGCACTTCCACACCAGGACAGTCCATCCGATGACCAAGATGGCTTCGCAGTGACCAGTGGGCGAGTAGTGCACCCAGTGTGGAGACGCGGAACGAAGGGATAACTCGCGTCCCGGGTGGACAGAGCCTAAAAACTTGAGATTTTAGTTCCTTGAATCCTGATCCTTGAATGGTGTGCAATTTAAAACTTATGGACTGTTTATTTCTGTGTTTTTTCATTGAACATTTTTAAACTACAGCTCATTGTGCGTAACTGAAACTTTGGATAAAGGGGAACCTACTACACTTAAAAATGGATTTTTGAAATCCACATCCAGTTTACTTGTAAACTGAATAAGCCATTTTTTTTAACCTGGGACAACAACTACAGTGAGTGTTAGATTTGAATCAGGTGAAGAAGAAAGAAATTTATCTTTGTACATGCCCCATGATACCACACACCTGAAAATTTAAGTCACTTAATTTTCACAGCAATCCTGAGGGTTACATTTTCTCACATCTACACTACGGATGGGGAAACTAATTTACCACATTAGATTAAGTGACCAAGATTCCATAATTGGTAAATGGAGAACCCAAAGCTACTACGAAACCAATACCTAGCCTGAAGAAATTTCTTTTGGAATCTAGATAGTTCACCTGTGGTAGTCTTGAAATTACTTTGAGAATCATGAAATAAATAAGATTAAGAAGAAAAACAAAAGATGTTGCCTCCTCTGTAGTTACTAGGGTGGAAGATGAAATAAGACCTTACAGAGAATTGGAAAAAAGCACACAATTGAATATATAACTGAGGCCATGTTTTCCGAACTGAAAGCCCTAACTCACAATCCGACTGTGTAAGACGGAAGTGGTCCCAGAGCGTCACGTTTCCAGCCACCGTTTAATTAAAAATAGATATGTATATAAGTGTGTGCACTTACATTGGTAATTTACATATTATTTGCAAATGCTAAATAAAATTCATAATTACTTTGTTGACTTTAAAGGAAATTTTTAATGATTAAATCATATATCATCACAAAATGAAATAATAGAAAAATGTATGAAGACAACAGTAAAAACTGTCTTGGAACCTTTCATGACAAAATAGCCACCACGAACGTGTGGCGTGT
This sequence comes from Glossophaga mutica, assembly GCA_039655065.1. Classification (NCBI taxonomy): domain Eukaryota; kingdom Metazoa; phylum Chordata; class Mammalia; order Chiroptera; family Phyllostomidae; genus Glossophaga; species Glossophaga mutica. Next base: position 78,666,268 of record CM077313.1, on the reverse strand, counting down.
CCCACCTCCCGGACTGCTCCCCATTCGCACACACGGAATCTCAGCAGCACTTAGGAAAGGAAGGCTGGGGAAGCTGACCAAGGGGGACAGTTAGTGACGTGGCACAGACTTTGGATGGACGTCTGTCTAACTGCCACAGTAACATTTCTTCTACCTCCTCATTCGGGCTGGGGTGGAGGGACAGACGGAATACTCTACAAACACAGAAATAAAGAGGGGAGTGTTTTGATTTGTTTTAAATATTTTTCTAAAATTCAAAGTGTTAGATATCTGATTCTGCTATTTACTACTGTTTCCCTTGGAGCAAATTATTTAATTTCCCTAAGCTGAATATTCCTGTCTATAAACAATGGCAATAACTTCCAAGAGTTCTGAAAAAGTAAATAGAATTATACATATTATAACTAAATAGAATAGTATCATAGTATTTTAAAATCTCTGTTTTAGATCCATGAGTACTGACAACCCATTCTTCAAAGAGGATTTATAATCAGTTTACCACATAGTAGTCAGCCCACTGTTATACTTTCTGCTACTTGAACTTGGTATTTCACCAAGTTTAAAAAGAAATCTCCAAACTTACCTTTGACTTCCTCTCTCTCATCTTACATTATTCCTATGCTCTACTAGGGAATATCTCCTTGCATACTTTAAGTATTAGGAAACCAGAAATCAGAATAAGGTCAAAGGGTTTCACACATCCCTTATTCCTTTCTAAATGCAGTGCCTAAAAAGTACCCAAATTGCCAATATTTCTTTCAGCCCTAGTCCCAAGAATGAGAACCTGCGATCATGCAAACATCCGTGGGCTCTACCCGGTGCTGTTCTTGTAGAGACTGGGTTGTACTAAGTAAAGCCCATCCCGTCCACCAGGCAGCAAGCAGGAGGGAATGCCAGGACCCACTTACGTAATGGCCCCACTGTGACATGCAGTTACAATACCCCTGTGCCTCCTGGGATGCAAAAGGATAAGTTCATCACCAAGTCACACACAATCCAAGTGGTCTGAACTCTTGAAGAAGTTTCACCAATTGATGGTCACTTTCCCTCAGTGCAAATGTATGACTTCCCTTTTTGGAAAGGCTCCTGGGGCCTTGCAATACCTTGTTTAAGGAAAATAATCTTGACGTAGCACTCTCGTCTATTCCCCAAGGGAGTAAAATAGTTTTATTTTTCAACACTAGGGTGTCTTGGGCACCATTTTGAGATTTTCATGAGCAATATCTATAATATATTATCACTCACTCACTAACTATATAGTCCTAGGAATGTCATTAAATGTTCTGGCCTTTGTTTTCTCATTTATAAAATGTGGCTGACAAGGTCCATTTCATAGAATTACTATAAACATTAAATAAGGTCAGTTACACAAAGGACCTTCCCACAATGACTAGCATACTGTAAATGATCAAAAATTGATAACTACAGTTACCTCAACTCATCCATCATAAACAGAATTTAAACAGTCCTCTCTGCATTCTGAGAGGAATATTATAATGACTTTGTGTATGCTCTTTCAATACTTAAGTTGGCTATAAGCTCATTTTTGGCTTTTTTTTCTAAAAGGTTTACTATATATTTTTAAAAATCCTTTTAAGAACCATAATCCTCTTGAATGAGGACTAAAACATGTACTTAGTTTCAGGCAAACAATTGTTCAACAGAAGCCCCTTCAATTTTTAATTCCTCCCTCTTCCTTCTCCAAGCTCACGGTTATTCACTGACTTTTTAATCTTGAAAGCCCGTCAGGGTACATTATTTATGTTATATTCAATAGGGTGAAAGAGAAGAAAAGGAATTTTATTCAGGACACTAACTCTAACCTTGAAATGTTATTTTCTGAACATTTGTTCTGCTCACTGAGCAAATTTTAGTCTTCAAGTCAGATATCTAAATACGGTGCTTGAGCTCTGCTTAAAGGCTAAAAATATAGACTTCTGCACAAGGTGATGGTTACAAAAGGAGGTGTTTAGAATATGGTTCAATAGAAGCTAAGGTAATTGAGCATTCGCTATATAGTTCAGCCAGAAGGGTTTCTCATCTACACTGAAGCTGTGGAGTCCAATCTTAGGCTATTATCCTCTGAAATATATTTTCCTTCAAAAGAGAGTCAATTAAGTGGTTTCCCTAAATCCTTCACCAGGTCCTCAATTTTCATCACCTGAAGACAGCTAGTCGCAGAAAGCTTTGTCAGCCCCTCTCTCTTACAGTACCTATAAAAGCACACTCCACAAAGCATACTATCCAATATTTTCCTCCTCTTGAGAAAACTATTAATAGAAGTCAGCGAATAGTTATCATGCTCACTAACACCACATAAAACATGGCCATCGTATAGAAAGTTTAGTATCCTCCAGCACACATTTCACCTGACCCTGCTTTGAACTTGCCACCAAAGCTCTGTTCTTCAATCTCACACCTCATCCTCCTCACACACACCTTTCCAAAAGGAAAGTATCGGGGATGGGACAGAAGTAGCGAAATGAAACAAAGGCCTGAAATGGATACTTCCAACTCTGTTTTCAAATGATATGTGACATCATTTCATTTTTAAAATTGTATTTCTTTTAAGTAATTGGAAGTGATAACTTCGGATGAGGACAGTGAGACTAGGATACATAATAAAAATTTTGATGAGCTCATAAGCAAATATTGCCTGGATGAGGGAGTGAATGGAAGGACTCATAGCAATATTGGAAAACCTCAATAGGTTATTGTATTATCTCAATCTTCTCTTTAAATATTTATTACATGTAAGTTTCATGAGCTTATCCTGTCTTTTTCAATACTTTATCCCCAATGCCTAGAAACATACCAGGCAGGGGTAGTTTCTTAACAAATGTTTGCTGAATGAATAAATACATTTTCATTTTCCATTTATTTCCTTTTTAACTTTATAGTCATTTTTATGATAATGCAAAAATTATTTTCTTAAACGTCTGAGAATTCCCCTTTCAACACTCAGAACTCCTCTTTAAACACTAAACAGAGGAGACAAGTGAAAAATGGAATCATAATTCCTTAATGAAATTTTCATGGAAAAATATTTGGCCAATTTATATGGAGTACATGAATTAAGCCTTTGAGAAAATTAGTTTCTAGGCAACATGTGTCCTTATTTAATGGATAAAATGCCAACATTCATACTGGATATACATTTGACCAGTTTTTTGCATCATCCTCATCATGATATCACTGGATAGAGAAGATCACAACATGAAAATTTCCCTAATCATTTCATTTATTCTTATACCATAACAATAAGCATTGCCTACACATTTACTTTTTAGTAAAAAAAAAAAAAAAAAAGTAAAATTGTGGTTAAAAAGCCAAGTAGGTAGGCAGCAAGATAAAATAACTAACATAGGGACAAAATAATTGTAAAATTTAAGGGAAGCTTCTGTCTACTATGTTGGGTAAAGTACATTTAATAAAGAGTAATTTGCTACATTCAAAAATGTCTTTGTAAATAAGCTTTTATCATGCATTGATATTTCTTTCTTTTTTTGCAGTGGTTTTAAATTTTATGCATGCCTGAAATTGCAGTTCAATATCTTTCCAATTTATTTATAAAATGACATAAAATGTACTTAAAAATGTCCAAACAACTACATCCAGATTTTTGAGTTTCTGATATGAGCTTTCAGAATAGAATACCGCCTTCCATAGAAAAGGCAGCTCTTGTTATGGGGTTAAATGTTCAATAGAAAAAAAAATCATTTTTCTTTCTCCAATTACCAAACACCTCTTCATACATCTTTCAAAATGACCTTTTAAAATGGAATGTGAAATGCATAAAAAATTATGTCTCTATATGCACAAACTCACAATATCCTGAGGCATGACTTCAGCAGGAAAATTCCTGATGGTTTAAGGTCAATTTAAAACAAACAAAAATGGCTTAAGAAATAACTGCATCTTATAGAATTTTAAGTACTTCTCTTTTGCCATGTTACATAAAAGGCACATCTAAATTTAGACATCTGTAGATAAACATACTATCCCCGAAAAACCCTAGACCACAGAAGTTCTAGGGAAAAGTCTGTATTATATTAAACACGAGACTCCATTTCCTTGTTTTGAATTATTGGTGCTGCTGTGGCAACAGCACAATAGGGAACTTTGTTGCACTCTCAGCAGAGCTATTTATATCCTTTAACCTCTTCCCTGGGAGTTCTTCCTCTATGAAGTTCTTCCATTATTTTAATAAAGCAGTCCATTCAAAGCTTTTCAAATATCATTGCTAAAAGTGAACAAACAAATGCTACCTCTGAACTGCTTGGAGAAAACATTCTGGACGGGAAACTAATCTCTTGCAGTGTTTGAAGTACCTGAAAACCCATTGCACAGATCATGGGATTCTGAAATAAAAAGATAATTTTCTGCAGCTGGAAGGAGTGTCACATGCTCTCTTAATGCTCTGAAAAGTTACCAAAGCATCCAGAAACGGGAAATAGCCAGTTAAGAAATAACTAAAATACTTCAAAGGAGACGAGATTTCTACAAAAGAAACGTTTAAGATGGCATGCCTTCCTGATTGTGAGATGAAGCACGTTCAAGGACGCAGACCTGGGAAAAGACCTAACTAGTTGCATAAGGAAAGGTACACGTCATTAAAAAGTGTATTTAATACTTACCACCGACACAGGTAAATTAACCAAGCATCCTAAACTGTAACTATAAGCATAATTTTAATTAGTATATTGGCTAACCACTTAGTTGGATCAAAGGTGGGACCTTTTAATAAAATCTTTTGAACACAGTAACTAAAATTAATTCCCTTATTTGAAATGAATCAAGATAGTTGAAAGAAGTTGCTAGAAAAATGAGGAAATGAGAGAGAAAAATAACTACAGTGAGTCTTTTCAAATGGCTGAGAAATGTTTGGGGTTGGGGGTAGTGCAAGACAAGATAGAAGAGACAGGCAGAAACTATCAAAAGAGAAGAAAGGACTATACAATCTATGCATAAATGAAAATTCCTCTTCTCCAGTTTCATCTGTCATCCTCCCCAAACACCTTCTACTGCATGTACAAGGAACTTCACATTTTGCATTAAACCAGCCAAGACTTTACACTCTCCTCCTACCTGTCAACACTTGCTGTCACACCTATCTGTCCCTTCTCCCCCCCTCCCCTTTTGTCGCTGGCACACTTGCTTCCACATTTTAGGCTGGAATAAACTCTGTCAGTGTCCCTCACTCAAGCAGAGCTTGTCACTGATTCTGCAGTATGGCAGGCCATCATTCCTCCTTCTGCCTGAGTGTTCATTTCTTGCCATTATGAAGGCGTTTTTCTTTAGTTATCCCATGAAACTGGGGCATCCTCTTGGGCAGAGCCCACAGAACACTCATTCATTCATCATTGCACCTCCATTGATGTTTATAAGAATTGTGCCATGATTACTGAGTGGCTGGTAATGATAGCATCGGCCCAAGTGTCCGTCAATAGATGAGTGGATATAACAACTATGGGACATTTATACAGTGGAATACTTCTCAGCCATAAAAAAGAAAATTTGACCCTTTGTGACAGCATGGATGGACCTGGAGAGCATTATGCTAGTGAAATAAGCCAGTCAGAGAAAGACAAATACCATACGACTTCACTCATACGTGGCATCTAATGAACAAACTGGACTGACAAGCAAAACAGAGGTAGACGCAGAGACAGAGAGTAGATGGCAGTTATGGGAGGGAGGAGGTGAGCAGGTGGAGGGACTGAGCAAAAAGGAAAAAGAACTCAGGGACACAGACAACAGTGTGGTGACTGCCGGGGGGAGGGGATAAAAGGGGACTAACAAGCAATGAGAAAAATACAATAAAGATTAAATAAAATACCAAAAAAGAGAAAAAAATAGTATCAAAATGAATTTAAAACAATGAAAACTACATGTTTCAAAAATTACAGTGTTTCAGCACGTTTCAAAATGTTAACTCTGCTCATATAATAGAATGCAGGAAGATATTTAGGGTATAAAATAAAAGTGACAAGAATACAAAAAGAAAAAATTAGGAGAAAAAGACAAACAAGCCATTTTGTCACTGTCTACTATGATTATAAGCAAACTTATTTAGGCAATATTCTCATATTAAAATTTTTTGTAGTGAATATTGTAAAGGCGAAAATGAATAAGCATTATTCCTAGTTTTATATTTGGATCATGAATAAAAGTAAATTGGATAAGCTGTCAATCCATCTATTAGCTATTTCATTATAAAATGTAACACCACCCACTTTCTGTATTAGAAAAGGATCACACGTTCTCTCTTATTAAACCTATGCCCTGTAGAGGTGCTCTGTCATGCTGAGAAATGGCATGTCAGGAGACATTATGTGCTGCGGAGACAGATGTCCCTATTCAAAATGCATGTACAATGATTAATCAGAACTCAGAACATTCCTGAAAACTCAAGAGCCACACTTAAAAAACAATTACAGAGAGATATGTTAAAATAATACCTCGAGAAGCTGATACATGCTGAATGCACTACCCAGGAAATTCAAAAGAGTATTTGTAGAACAGGAGAGGGGTTGTATTTTGCTAGGTTCCAGGCAAGAGTTTACAATGGACTGCTGGAGGAAATACTGCGCCAAGATCCACAGCGGCTCCTGGGGGAGCTTCCCCCGGCCTTATCCTCCTTCAGTAGGAGCTGTCTGCTCAATATACATGCCTAGGCCGTCGTTAATTCCATTTCTAGTTTCATAAACAATGTAGCGCTTTCACTCTTGGGCATGTCTTTGATCTTATTTCGTGCGTACGTTTGAAATCCCAAATAGCACGGAAGTGTAAACATATTTTTGAGATTTATCCATGATTTTATATATCTGTATCGATATTTGCCTAATTCATTCATTATCAAAGCCATACAATCCATTTGTGAATATACCTCAAATTTTTCTTTTTTTCTATTGATGGATATTTAGTTTGATTCCAGTTTTTCAGTATTATGAACTATGCTGAAAGAAACATTCCTTTACAAGTCTCTTTTTGTACACATGGTATTTCTATGAGAATCTCATAGATACTCATAGTATGTCATAGATACTCATAGTATCTCTATGAGATTATATCTTCCAGTGGAATTTCTGGGCCCTTATAAGATATACAAAGTGACTATGTATATAGTAATAAACTGCTCTCCTAGGTGGTACTAATTTATACTCCCCACTATTGTGAAATTTCCAACTGCTCCATATCCTCCCCAACACTTGCTTGGTATTGTTGAACTTTACATTTTGTCAGTCTGATAGGTGTATGAAATTGTATGGCATACCAGTTTTAATTTGCATTTATTTCCCCAACACATTTTGGCTGTTGAGTGGCCATTTGGATTTCATTTTATCAGACTTAACTACCCTTTTTTTTAAGATTTTTATTTATTTATTTTTAGAGAGAAGAGAAGGGAGGGAGAAAGAGAGGGAGAGAAACACTGACATGTGAGAGATACATTGATCAGTTGCCTCTCACACACTGCAACCAGGGACCTGGCTCACAACCCAGGAATGTGGCTTGACCAGGAATCAAACTGACGACCTGTAGATTCGCAGTCCAGCACTCAACCCACTGAGCTGCACCACCCAGGGCCAGACTTGACTGTTCTTATTCACCCCGTTTTCCACTAGGGTTACTTGCCTTTCTTTCTGATATCCTGAATGCTAAACCTCTGTCATACTTACGTCATACATATCTTTTCCTGGCCTTTGACTTGCTTCTTTTTCTCTTTCATTGTACAAATTTTAAATTTAACATTCAGAATTATTGTTCATAATTAAAATTTCATTAAATCCATAGCTCAATTTGGGGAAAATTAACCATTTAAAATTATTGAGTATTCTGACCTGTAAGAATAATATTTTTCTATTTACTTATATCTTTTCAAATTACTTTCATTAAAGATCACGTTTGTACACAATGATTATTGTGTCTCTCCTATTAGATTTATTCCCAGGTTCCTTTTATTTTGGGGGCTGATGTTAGAGATGCCTTCTATTATATTTTCTACCTATGGAAATACCTCTTCTTGATCCTTGTACACAATCTCTTTATGTATTTAGTGCTCCTTATAAGCATATTGATTATGAATTAGTGAATGGCAGGCTAATACCCTTCTCCCCAAAATGTTGTGAATTTAAACAAGAAACAAAATTCTGTGATTATGGTAAACTATTGGATATTACTTTGTTTTAATATCAATTGAGCTGAGGTTAATATGTGAGAACAATAGAGGCAAGAATTACCCAAAATTTCACAGGCAAATTTCAGAAGAAACTGTGTAAAGAGGTGTAAGATGCCCAGAATCATGCCTTTCAGACAACATCAAGAAGAGAAAGACAAAACCAAATCAGAAAATGTATGTACTATAGAAAAAAAATGCCCCCTCCATCCCACCGACTCCTGGAGGGGGTCACTACTACTGCACACTCTGTGTGTGTGTGTGTAGATCTTAATTAACTATGTCCCCAACAAGAAAGAATTAATATAGTTACAAGGTTAAAATATAACCAGGAGACTGAAAGGTCGGTTACATTCCAAATGAGAAAAGCACCCCTACAACACTCAGATTTTAAAATAAATTTGCTTTAACTGATATTGTTCAATCCAAATGTGAAAACTACAATGTTAGTACGGGAGGTGCTCATCCTACAAATAAAAAAAAATAAATATTTAGAATATTGCTATTCTGTGATAACCTATGGTGTCACTAAAATTGGCACTTCCAAAATTCCACATAATGCAAGTTACAACTTTTGGTGGTAAAAGAAAAACTGAGCTTTGATGTCCTATCACCTTTCAGCCAATGTTGCCATACTCTACCTTACCTAAGAATTGTTTCTGATATATCTTACTCTTTCTTCCCAAGGAGAATGGAATTACGACTTCTTCCTTCTTTCAGGCACACACTGATTCATCAAATGTTTGTTAAATTCTATCTACGCATCGTGGGGCACTCTGTTAGATGCTAGAGGGGCAGAGCTGAATGGATTGTGCTGCTTTCTGCCCTCAGGGAAGCTTACAGACTCCTACAGAAGGCAGACATTAAAGGAGGGCTCACCATTCTATCCGAAAGTGCTGTGTCGAGGGAAGTACAGGGGGCTGTGAACACTGTTGGGGATCTGAGAGAGAGGGCAGCACGACATGCCCACCTTGAGGAAGCGCTGTTCAAACTCAGGTTTGAAGGAAACAGGAATTTGGGTGAAAAAACGCGTCCAGGCTGAGGGAAAGGCAGGGGGTGCATGCAATGTGAGATCACAGCATTTCCGGGTTCCAAAGTTGGTTTCTACAGCTGAATCAAAACAACCAGGAAACTAGTGCCAAGTATTTGAGCTTTGACTTCTTACTCAAACATATGGCAGCCTGAAATACATGGACTTTCAGGTCCAACATGATGGGGAGAGGCAGAATGGGGAATTCTTAATGTTTTAAGCTGTGGATCTTTCTAAGAACATATTTAAGTACCTAAAATGTACTTAGGCAAAAGATCTGGGATCAATTCACAAATAGCTCCTATACAATCTAACTTCAATATTCACATGTATACATAGAATACATGTGTACACAGAGAGCCACATATGCGAATCTCTCTAATGGAGAATATGTAATTCTTTTAAAAGCATACACTTTACACTTACAGAATCTATATTTCCTGCCCTAATTATAGTTTCTACAAAAAGATTTTACTGTAAGATAATGATATGTAATAATGGTAAGTGATAACCAAAATTACACAGGCATGTTTGCAATTCAGACACACTTTGCAGAATTTCTTCCACATTTCAAGGAATTTCCATATAATTGTTATTAAATAAACTGAGTATTCTTTCCAGGTTATGTTTAGCATGCTGAATCAATTTTAATGCTACATTGTTCTTACAGGTAAGAATGTTACAATAGAAATCAAATAATTTCACTACAAGAAAATCTGGGTAACAATTTCAAAAATAGTCAGTAGAGATGGTAATTTATTTTGTCTTTTCAGTAAAAGAATGAATAAAATGCCATTTCAAATGATGATATAAAATCCACACAGACTTAGCTGTTTTTCTGTTTATTTTGTTTGGCTTTTCTAAACACCAAAGGAAAAGAAGGCACCTGGTCCATAATGATTCAGGGAATCATCAATTTTGATCATCAAAATTATCAATTTTACAGATAAAATCTAATCATAATGTCGGAAGCAACCATGACTAACAATTTAGCATTTTTTCTCATGTTCTTTTTTTGATATATACATTCAAAAACAATTCATCCTTTAAGTCTATAACCTACTTTAAAAAAAACAAAATCATTTAAAAGATTTGGTAGGTGACCTATTTTAATAAATGGGTAATATTCCACAGAAGCAATGTCTCACATTAACTTGGCCATTTTCTGCATTAGGAGACATTCAAGCATTTTTTTTTTTTTACTCTTTATAAATAATGCAGCCTTGAGGCTTTATATTCTATTACTACTAATAATGTGGGAAATCAATGGCAGAAAAGGTGATAGGAAAATAAATCACCTTTCTTCTCTAAATCATCTTTTAAAAAATTTATACAAACATTGATTGAGGTCTAACTCTATGCCAGGCATTTTGATAACACTGAGAACATAGGGATGAATGAGGACCAGTATCAGTTGCCAGGCACTCACTGTCTATCACAGTGGTTCTCAACTGAAATGATTTTGCCCCACGGGGGACATCTGGCAATGTCCGGAGACATTTCTGGTTGGTATAACGTGGGGGAGGCCCCTACTGATATTGAGCAGGCAAGGCCAGCGATGCTGCTAAACATCCTACAATGCCCAGAACCAGCCCCGCAACAAAGAATGATCCAGCCTCAAAGGTCAAAAAAGGGGGGCTAAGAAACCCTGTTCTCATCCTTGCCCAACTCAATCAAATTGAAGAGATCATCTCGCTCCAATGATAACAATTAGTAAATTATTTAAAAAAAAACAAGTGCACCAGTAATCTCCATGAAATTAAATATTTAGGTCAACAGAATGGCCCAGTTCCCATACTCGTATTTCCAACACAATGACTCCACGTAGTACTGAAGGAACTCTGCAGACTGGCAAGTGCGGGGATTTACATCTGGGGCATATACTTCAGGCTCTATTCCGTGCAGCTTCTGCTCTCTGTAAACCTTTAGACTTCAGGATTTTCTCGGGCAAGGAAATGAAAACAAGGTATTTTTAACTACCTGCTCAATTGCTTGGAAAATTACCTCTTAAAACATTTGAACACCCACTTCTCATTTTTTCCAAAGCCCTAGAGTAGCCAAATGATATTAATCACTGGAACTCCTTGATGAGGAAGTGTAATTTTTCAGCTTAGACAGCTTGTTTTATTTTTCATGCTGTTTATTTTGGAATAAGCACGTATTCCGCATATTCCATATACATACTATACGCTGGTATATAGCACTCATAGTATATGTAGATATAGATATACATTTGCAGGACACGTAACTGTACATTTGCTACAAACCCTGCAGCAGCACCTTCTCTGAAATTCTAGAAGACTCAATTTTGATAGACCTAGATGAGCCTTCAAAAGGCAGCAGACTCCTCACAGCAATAAAAATCTAAGTAATTATAAGTTCTCCAACTGCAAATACAATATTTATTAGGCAAAGGAATGCTGATTTTGTGCAATACTCTATGTAATGGCATTGTACAGTTTCTTTAGTCTTCCATTTGTTCAAATAACCATAACACAGCTGGTGGCAATAAAAGCTACTCAATTGTTTTCTCACTGTCTCAACCTGGAATAAATGGTCCAGCTCTTGAAAAGAAGTTGTTCTTTTGTCTGATAAATTCCTTTCAAGTGGTTATCAATTTAACTTAGAAGTCAAAGCATCCCATCAGTAAATACCTCATCACATAAAACATCAAATACCACCCTCCCTCTTATTGAAAACACTGGTTTGGAAAATAAACAGGGCAAAATGGCTCACTGCTTTTAATCAGTGTAATGAATGCCATTAGCTCAAACTGCAAACTCCCTATTCACCAGAAGTGAATTATTTAGTTCCAATATCCTTCCAACGGGTTCCTTTTCTCTTTAAACTTTAATTAAAATCAACCAGCCACGGAGGACAAATACCATATGATCTCACTTATATGTGGACTCTAATGAACAAAATACACTGACGAACAAAATAGAAACAGAGGCGTGGATACATGGAACAGACTGACAGTCGTCAGAGGGTAGGGAGTTGGGGGACTGGGTGAAAGAAGGTGAAGGGATCAAGAAAAATATATATATGTACACACACACGCGCGCGCGCACACACACACATATTTATAAAACACATAGACACACACGACAATGCGGTGATAGCCAGAGGGAAAGGAGGTGGTGGGGGTGGAGGTGGGCAAAGTGGGGGAAATGGGGACAGGGATGAAAGGAGACTTCACTTGGGATGATGGGTGCACAATGCAGTGTGCAGAAGATGTCTTAGTGAGTTAGACACTTGCAACCTGAATGGTTTGGTGAACCAATGTCACCCCAATAAATTCATTTTTAAAAAGGAAAAAAATAAACCATGTTTGAATACTGAGAAGCCTAGGAAAGTATTTTCTAAAACAATTTTTTTAAATGTTGGTTCTGGCACCCTCTTTGACGCTTGCAAGTCCTTCAACTCACTTGGAAATGCAGTTCATGTAACTCAAACATCCATAATTAAAGGAGGAATGAAATTCAAGCTATTCAGCAAACTTTTATGGAGAAAGTTCAATGTGTAGAATTTTATGGTACATGACAAAAAGACACACTTATGAAAGAAAGTTTTAGCTCAAGCAATTTATGTATCAATTGTATGTTTGTCAACAAAACACGGAAATTGATAACAAATTTGAAAATAATTGTGAAGTATACAATATAATTGGTTTTTTGGAAGAAACTTTTAAAAGATTTTCTACTGTTCTGTTTGATTTCTGAATAATCGAATAGGTTTAGAATGTTTATTTGCTCTATTAAATATCCAGGTTCTCATGAACGTGCAAAGTGATCAAGAAATGTACATTTTAAATCACTCCAACATCTCTGGGGTGGGGGTTGAAGGGTTAGACAGATCCAGCAAAAAAAGAAAAGAAAAGAGAAAGAACTCATAGGCAAGAACGACAGTGTAGCGATTGCAGGGGAGAGAGGTGGGTGGAGGTGGAAGAGGGTATGGGAGTATAAATGGTGATGGGAAAAATACAATAAACAAACAAACAAATATTACTCCAATACCTGTGAGTAGCACCAACATCAATTAAAATGAATCAGTGTTCATTCATGGTGCTCAGCATTCTACCAAGTACAAAGCAGAAGACTAGTAGAATTGGAAATATAAATATGGCTTCAAGAGTTTTTTGGTAGGATTTTCGTAGTTATTATGTACCAACCTAGCATCTCTCACCTACCATGTATGCAGATATGTAAAAGACAGAACCAGAAGCATGCAACATTCCTGACCGAGGAAATGAATTACAGAAGAGCCCTTTGTGGGAATACCCTGAGTATCAGGGGAGACAAAAGCTTCCGAGCTAAACGAATGTGCATGGACTCTCTTTTTGAGCTAACTCCAAATTCTGGGTGTTTAGCAGCCACACACGATAGAAAACAAAATTATTTATGAACTGATACAATAGGTCTTTTGGTCCCTGCTAATAGGTCTTTTGGTTTTTTTAAAAAATAGTATCTGATCTCCACACTTAAAATTCTGTCAAAGAAAATAACATGAGCAGATAGATAGCTCACAAGATATTATTTCCAAGAACATTTTTGTGTGTATCATGATTTTCACTTCAGTCTCAAATTGCAACTATCTTGGAGATTATTATAATTAAAAGTTAAATCTCATTGGATTGAAACACCCAATACTGATTCCCCCTTGTTCTGAAAAAAGAACAAGTTGGGTTTTTTTTTATATATATTTGCAGGATCTTTTTTTTTTAACAACTAACAGACTGAAATCAAACCAAGTGCGCTATTTATAATAAAAGTCCTCACTATCCTTCAGTCCACATCAAGACTCTTAAACGCCCATGCTCTGAACCGAACAATGCCTCATGACGGACGTACATAGACACCTCTGGGCACCATGTCTAAATATCCCTAGAGGAACTAAATAGTTTTCTCTTAAAGGCCCTAAAGTACATAGCAAAAGTCAGTGAAGAAGGTGTGGCCTAACACCATTAAATGCAGTCAACACTTTTAAAAGATATATAGTTAAATTTCTAAATTCACTTATATAAACAGCTTTCTTTATCTTACAATTCAAATTTTGTGGATTTGAAACCTAAATTTGAAGCAAGGGTTGTGAGCTGTCGATAAGACGGTAAATTATTCTTCCCCATAAGAACTCATCATGTAGCAGGCATGCACGGGTAAGACTGTCTTAACATGGATCATCCTTTCTAAAACAGGAATGTGTTAATCCTTCAAAATGAATTCCTGGCCTCTCCATCCACGTCCTTCTTACATAATGAGTATATGCACAGTCGTATTTAGCGAGCTAACATCCCCCATACCTAACTCTACCATGGCTGCAGAGAGAGCACTCTGCTTGTACAATAGCACAATACAATCTTTAAAAACTATGATGTCTACAATTTATTTAAATTAATTAGTTAATGTAGGTATGTTTACCCTGTTTTGTTCTTTGACTCATTGGTTATTTAGAAATATGTTGTTTAATTCTCACATATTTGTAAATATACCAAATTTCCTTCCTTTTTAAAATTTCATTCTATTGTGGTTGGAGAACATACTTTACATTTCTATTGTCTTAAATGTATAGGCACTTGTTTTACGGCCAGCACATCCTGTCCTAGGGGCTGGCCCTAGACAACATTCCTTGTGCACTTGACAATGACATGCGTTACGGTGCTATTAGGTCTCTGTTGTTTCATAGATTTTTGGTATGCCTAGTTGGTTATATTGTTATTGAAGTCTTCTATTATAGGCTTATACTTGAGTATTTTGTCCCTTTAATTATGTCAACTTTTGCTTCATATATTTGGGGGCTTTATTATTAAGTATGTAAATGTTTATAATTACTAGTTTTGCCCCCTCAGGTCTCTTTTGCTTATTTTTGTATCACATAACATTTCTCCAACTTTTACATTTAACCTATATTTATTGTCATACTTTCCTTTAGTTCTTTAGATATGGTTTCCTTATATAAAAAATATTTATAATAGCTGATTTAATTTCAGTCAGTCCAATGGCTGGGCTTCCTCAGAACAGTTTATATTGACTTTCTTTTTTTCCTATTCATGGGCCATATTTTTCTCTCTCTTTTTTTTTTTTTTGTCATACCTTGCACTTTTTTGTTGAACACTAGACATGTTAAATAATCCAATGTGCACCTCTGGGAGTCAGACTTGTCTCATCCCCAGGTTTGCTGTTTTGGCTGTTTGGTGTGGTTATTGCTGTTGCTGCCACTGCTTCTGCTGTTGTTTACTCAGTGACTTTTCCGAATTCTCTAACATTTGCATTTTGTCATGTGTGGCCACTGAAACTACTGCTGAGCTAGATTTGTGATCAGCTGATGACCAGACGAAGATTTCCTTGAGTGCCTCAAACAGCCGTTTCTCTCAGCTTTGCTAAGGGGCTGTGTGTGCCCCTCGGGGCATGCAGTCAGTGCTCTGGTGGGGAGCTGAGGACTCTGCCTTAGCTCTCACTTCCTGCTGTGCAAACACTCAAGTGTCTGCCAGAGGCAAGAGACTGGGACCTTCTCAGGTCTTTCCTGGACATGTGCAAATCCCTCCACATTGCCCTGAAGTAGACCCTGACAAAAGCTCCATTTTTATATAAAGCAAAACACTGAGGTATCCTCAGTAGGAATGCTTATTAAATGACACAGAACTTGATTTACTGTGGATCTGTCTTTTTCTATTAGCTAATGTTTTTCTGCCTAGCTCTGAATGAATCATGGTGCTATGCTTGTCAGAATGAATTTCTCTCTGCATATTTTATAGATGATTTAAAAAATATAGAACCTGATCCAAGCATTAAAAGTCAAAATGTTACAACGGTTGCATATTTCAATAAAACTTTGAAGTTGATAGTGTCCGTAAAAATGCCAAAGTGCTTCTCTCTTCAGATTAAAATTCTTAACAGTTGTATGCAAACCTCTCAAAATCAGCATCTTCTCCTGTAGCCCACTCTCCAGCCAAAGGTTTTGTGATTTCCACATGTGCTCAGCACATACAGCTTACTTAGAGAAGGGCTTATAGAACCAAAGGCTGTGACTTTACAGGCTTGTTCAGGGACCTTCCTGTGAAACGATAATTGAATCTTTCCACTCATGGTCTCTCGTTCAGAGACCATCTCCTGAGTGCTCTCCAAGAGGATGAGAAAGAGCGCACCATTCTGTCAAACGCTCCCAGTTCTTTTACTATGAGTCACAGGAGACTCTACAGAACTTTCTGGGATCAATCTGCCATCTTTCCATTTTGTCCCCGGATATATGATGAGAAGAGGTTAGTCAAATAAAAAAGCTGCTTGAAACTTGACATATCAAAATCAATCCACACATTTTAACAGTTCCCCCTCACTGAATTCCTACAAAATGAGAATCTGCTTTTAAGATGAGTCATTGGATTTCATGTGACGCAGATGAAAATTAATGTGTTGATATTTTTCATATGAAAGCTTTTAGTTAATAAATAATATCTGGCTTAAAATTAGCTGACTGATGACCACAGTGGAATACAATAGGTCTTTCTAAAAGATTTTATTAAACCTGGCAACAGGTTTAATTTCCTGAATAAGAAAACTGATTCTTATCAAATGATATATGGATGTGGTAAAAGATAATTACGATGTTACTCTATTTTTAACTCTTTGGAAAGGAAATGGGTATTGTAAGTGGGAAAATCTGTTAATGAAATATAAAGTGTAAATTTAAGCACAAAAGCACCAAGAAAGGCAAAAGTTAAGATTCTCAGGTTAACAACCATTTAGCTCTGTTAAAATTACTATGTGTTTAATTAGACAGTTAAGAGTGTGTTTTAATGTACCACAGGTGGAACGCAGGAGTTAATGTGTCTATGAGAATTTAACATCTACATTTCCTTACTCCCTCAGGTTTAAATATGTAGCCTTTGAATTGGGCTGCTGTAGCACTTTGCAGTTAATTGATTTGCTTAATTTTATTTTAAAAATAAAAGAATAAAGCAATGTACAGTATTTGCTATAATTCATGTTTAAATGGTCCTTGTTGGTTCTAAAAAGAATCCCTCAGTAAGGGGAATACATTAAAGGATGTGTTTACATCTTTGCTGGGACCAACCTGCTTGAGCAGAGATCTTTTTTTGCCAGATGGTGTTAATAAACAGTAAATCAGTACGTTAAAATGAAGCAGAAGGAATAATCATTTAGTTGTATCATTTCATGTTTTAGGAAAGTAGCCACAGTGCATGTATGAAATCCTTACACCGCCCCTGCTTTATACTTCAGCACTAAGGAAAAAGACACTGAGGGAGTGTGGCCATGTGCCAGGGAAGGACATTTGGTCAATGACTAACTGCATATACCATGGCGGTCCCATGAATTATAATGGATCTTAAGGAAAAATTTATTCGCAATGTTGAAAGAAAAGGATGGACCCAAATAAGACATTGAATTTACTGCTAGCTCTAGGTGGTTTAAACAGAGACACCAGCATGCCATTCACCTGCCCTGTGCCTGACGGAGGATGAGGCAGGGGGTCAGTGAGGGACCAAAAGGAATGGGCTGGGGTGGAGGGGAATGTGGAAGCCCACACACGCCTGCCCACGTGTGCCCTTGAGTGCATTCTCATTCATTCTCTCTCTCTCTCTCTCTCTCTCTCTCTCTCTCTCTCTCTCTCTCTCTCTCTCCCCCCCCCCACCTCCAGCCACCCCCGCTCTCTCCTGCACAAACTCATTTCCATTCTTTCCCTCTCTCCTCCTCCTCCTCTGGTATTTCTCATCCCATGCTTTATCTCTCTGGGTCTCTTCTGATCTCTGCTCTCCCTTTCTCTCCCACTTTCTTCCTTTCCTCCCTCCTTCCCCCGATGTCTACTCTCCCTCCTCACTCCGGCACCTCTTTCCTCCCTCTATAGCCCTCCCCCTCCCCCACGGTGTGCACACAGGGGCACACACACACACTTTATCTTTTATATTGTATTTTCACTGTACCTTTTCTGTACTCAGATATGTTTAGATACCCAAATACTTACTGTTGTGTTCATATTGCCTACAGTATTCAGTACTGTGACATGTTGCACAGGCTTGTACCCTAGGAGCAGTAGGTTATACCAGGTAGCCTAGGAGCGTGGCAGGGCGGACCACCTAGGTTTGTGTAAGTGCACTCTGCAGTGTTCGTAAAATGACAGAATTGCGTAAGGACTCATTTCTCAGAACCTGTCCCTGTCATTAAGCTACACTTAACTGTATGTGTTCGACTTCACTAGCTCCACTCCAAAAATGCTATGCAATGTTGTTACTATACCATCATGATTTTACATTTTTGTACATCCCTCATTTCACCTAGCACCCTACTTCCCAGTCAGGATCATTATTACTTTCTGCTTATTAAGTAACAGCGTTACTGTTTTTAAGTAGGAACCCTACAATAGGGGGCATGGCATAATAATCTTGAACACTCAACACAGGGGTAAGACATAAAAATATAAAAAGCTGGGGCAAGCAGAATTAGCCCTTCCTATTATTAAGAGAAGAAAAGCCCTATATCTGCGAGGATGACAAGGTTTGTGCTAAGAGCCAACAACAGTGGTGAAGTCACATCAGCAATTAAGGTTTCTTTAAGATAATACTTGCGAGGTTCTCTTAATCATTTCACTCCCTTGTAGAAACTCCCTGATGTCTCATCAAAGCTTTCCATAAAGCTGCCTGGCTCTGAACACTCTCCAGGGTATGGCCACACCTATGCTTCCAAGTCCAAAGATTTCCCATTATTTTCCCATATCTAATTCTCCAACAAAACCAATCTTTTTGCTCATCTCAAATGCCCCTCTCTCATGCCCATGTCTTGCTCTTACCACACTCCCTGCCAGAAGTCCTAGTCCCGCCTGTCACACAGCTGAATCCTCTCCACCCTCCAAGAACCAATGCAAACTTTCCTCCTCCTTTTCGATGTCTTTCTCTGTTTTCCAGCCTGAAGGAATCTTACTCTGCCACACCTATACTGCTTATAATCTGTCTCCTGACTCCTTCCTCCTAATGGCCTTTAACTTCATTTTGGTTTTTCTCTATAAAATAGCAGCTAACTGGATAGTTCCCTGAAGGAAGTTGTGGCTTCTTTTCACGAATATCCTGAAAACATTTACCTTTCGCCCTACAACCTAATCTTCAAATGTCTGTTGAATGAACCCATGGACAAACTCCTGGGAGACATGAATCAGCAGGCCACTACAACGCAAAGTAGGATTGGGTTGTTTATGTGTTTGACTTATGAAACAAGCCTCTTTTAATTGCACCTACCACTTATGTGTATGTGTGTGTGAGCAAACATTCATAATTTTGCAAAACACATGTTGAATATACAAAATGTTTAGTTTGTATGTTCCAATTTTGATTATTCATGACATAGTTTCCTTTCACAGAGGTGGATAAGAGCTACTCCTAAAATGCAATTCCACATAATAGTAGTTGGCTTGGTACTACTGCATTAAAGAAAGCACTTCAAAATTCATATCAAAGTACTACAGAGGGCTCAAAATTACAGGAATCAAAGCATTTTAAATGTGTGATTAAATATGCTATAAAATTATTCTTTAGAATACTTATTTTGTTAAAGAACATATGTTCTTCCTCAAAATAACTTGCTATTTTTGAACTATTACTCAGCCACATGCTTCCTTCAAGCAGCAAAGGTTACCTCAGATAAACTTGATTTTACAACATTTGAAAGACTTTCCTCTGCTACTCTATGCCAACTGAAAACTCGTGAGTCATAGGTGAATGGCAGAAGCAGTCTTGGAGGTAATTTTTCCTTAATGCAACTAGTCTGAAATAAAATTTGTTTTGCAATTAATATTTTATAAATCCCCTCAAATACATAATTTTACTTGCTTCACAGCAAGGATAAACACCAATATCAGGATTCCCCCCATTTTTCAGGGGATGCAATCCAGTCTGAGAGAAGTTGAGTGAATGCTGATGCGAGCACGCATGGCTGCTTCACGGCGTTGCCCAGAGAGCTAACTCTTCACACCCTCACACTGAGTTTAAGATTTGAGGCACTGAATTAGTCACCCTTCATCTCAGATGGAACGGTCTTTGATAGCCATTTCTTTAAAAACAGTTGCATCCAGCTTGGCCAATGAACTTGATAGGTCTTCCTCCTTGCAGTGTTTTTGGTCAGTCATTTTTCATTCGATCCACTGACTTTGTGCTAAGTTGGAAACTTTCGAAGTCCATGGAAAGATCAGAAAATTTTAAATCAACGTGCCATGCCCCAACACTGTCGCAGAGATAGTGCTGCGTGTTTCCAAACCCCGTTTCCTTTACCTCCAGGGCAGAGGACTGTCTCGCATTTCCCAGGCTCCCTGAAGTTAGGTGGGACCATGTGATTAAATTACAGCTGAGGAAAGGTGCTCAGAAGTGACGACCTGCACCTCCAGACCTCGCGCACCCTGCACTGCAACCCTCCATCCACAATTTCTCTCTTGTTGCAGGCCAGAGGCAGAGGCTTCCCTGGGGCCTCCTAGGCATCCATTGGCAATGATGCCACGTAATGGAGGAAGCCAGAATTTCTACATGACTGAGGAGAGCAAAGGCTCCCAATACCTGCCCTACTACCACCAACACTAACTTGAACTGGATGACAAGAAGGTGAGAAACAACCCTTTATGGTATTAGGCCACCACCATTTGGAGCGTGTTAGTTGTGATCACCTGCTATTTTTTGTTGTTCAAGTACAGTTGTCTCCATTTTCACACCACCACACCCCCCGCATCCCCATCCCCACCTCCCTCCCTTACCTACTCTGACTTAAACATGAATGAATAGGAATTTCTCTTTGTACTTATTTTTTTATTTTAGATAGAGGAAGAGGGAGGGAGAGAGAGAAACATCGATTTGCTGTTCCGCTTAACCTTGCGTTTACGGTGCGATTCTCGTCTGTGCCCTGACCGGGGATGGAACGTGCACCCTTGGTGTGTGGGGACGACACTGCTACCCAGCCAAGGCGATGATTTCTCTTTTAATAAACACTTTACAAAGAGAAATGTGTGATTTCAGGCACAGGTTCCCCAGCTATTATTACCTTTCATAGCCCATTAATTGCTTTTATAAGTGTGCTTTGGCTTTAAATCAGCTTGACATAAACAAAAAAATAAATTCAAGATGTTAAGTAGGGATTATAGATAGCTTCTTTGAAACGTGGCAATAATATTCTTAATTTGTGTATTTTTAATTCTTCACTATGTTTCATACACCTTAGGATATATGGGATAGATACATACATTTATACATACAGGAGATATATATATGTGCATACATATATGATAGGTTCATTATATAGAGGATATAATTAAATATATAATTAAAATACTCTTGTATAAACTATTAAATATCTAAGATTTATACGTATAATGTTAACATTAATGACACAGAAAATGCTACGTGTCACACATGCAGACTGGAGAGGCTGACACACTCCCCAGCTTCCAGACAGCGGGTCTCAGACCTCCAGACCAGCCCGGGAATCAGCAACCGCAGTGACTCACGCCAGGCCTCTCTGGATTTGAGGATCACTGCCACCGGTCACAGTTCCACATTGCTTGTGTGGGTGGCCTCAGATATTTCATAATATTTTTGGTTCAACTTCTCTATTGAAAAGTTAACTTTATGAAGGCAGAAGATTTTTGTCTTTTACTTACTTTATGTTGCTCTGTGCTGATATATGCTGAGTGCTCTTAAGGCCAACTGATTGGCATGCAAAACTATTTGTAGATATTTTCCGATGATAGTAATAGAAGTGAAAATCAAGAGGAATATAAAACTGCAAAGCATCATTTTTGCCGAGAGTACTCTCAAGGAACACAAGCATATACTGTGCACATAATTTCCTTCCTTTAACACATACCTCAACTACAACAAAATAAGTTTCTGATACTAACTTTGTAGTCGTTGAGAAACTGGGAAATATCTCAATCTGAAAACCACAGACACATACATAAAAAGTCATTCACCTGTTATCACTCAGATATTTAAAGCACATACATTAAATGAAAATTTGTGAATGAGGTAAAAGCATTTAGACACGATGTTAAAAGCTATACATCATTTTTTAAATTGCAGGTGAAGTCCTACCTGAAAAGGCTCAAAGGATCAATGGCTAATGTTGGTTTAATTTGTTTTTATTAGTATAACAAAAATTGGTTCTTAGAGACTCCCTGCCCTCTACCTGACCCAAATTCCACCAAAGAGCGTAATATAGTAAAGGCTTTGCTATTTGGATGGTGACTCATTCGCTAAAAATATTTGTGAGCACCGACCCTGTACCAGGCCCCCATCTAAATGCTAAACACACGGAGTGGTCTACTAATCTGTCCTCAGGTGGGTGATTATCAAGGAATGCGCACATTCAACCTGTAATTACGGGTGAGAAAAATGCTATGGTGGAAAGGCAAGAATTAACAGTCACCAATGGCAACTGAAGGTTTCAGGAACATAAAAGCCAGGAGCTGGCCCAGTGAGAAGCATCCTCTCTGGCTTTGCCCAGGATCCAGATTTTACTGGAAGAACATGCAAGGAATGTTTTGGGTCACCCAGGAAGTATATTATATTTTACCAAGACACTAGTTTCTGTAAAACCACCCACTTAAAACACAGATATTTTAGATTTTATGAAAATATTCAATATTCTAGATGCTGTATCTAAACTCAGTGCTGTTGGCTCTGGCTCTAATGATTTATCTCACGCAGGCCCATCCCAACTTCAATAATATGATAATTCAGAGAGATAAAAGCATTTCACAATCTTTCCACAAGTATATTTACACAGGGTACAGTTTTCCTTCTGGTGTCAATAGTCCACTACTGCTCCCATTTTATTTTATTAATTGGCAGGGACTTTTTAGTGTGATTCCATCTAAATACTGTGTGGTTCCTTTTCGTGTTCTCACTAGATTGTTACTTCAGAGCTGGAAAAACACTAATTTTATTTTTTATTCCTTCAGCTCCTGGGGCAGAATTCTGTCTAAAGTTAGCAGGCATATTTGTAATGGGTTAAATCCTAATTTTAAAACTATTTACTTAGTTTTCTACCTGCAGGAGGCCATAACCTATTTATTAAGAGGAAATTAACAGGTATTAAAAAGAAATGTCAAAGATACTAGGTACCTAATTACCTAATTATTTAATTGATGCTTTCCCTAGAAAACCAGAAAGATCGATCATTAATAAGGAGGTGTTAATTTGGGGGGGGTGGGAGGGTAGATGGCTGTAGGTAGCAGCAAACACTGACTGGTTGGCCCACCTGAAGGAAATTTAAGAAATAATTCCACACCTGTAAAACTACCCACTTAAAAAAACAGATGCTTTACAAAGATCTTTATGAAAATCTTTTATTTTAAATGAAGATTTACATAGAAAATTTAAATTATCTATGTAAAACATTCAATTTCTGCCAGTTTTAAAAAATTTATCCTGAAATAGAGGAATATAAAAAAATAAAATATTGGGAGGAGGTAGAAGAGAACACAGGGAGGTAAATGGTGATGGAAGGAGACTTGACTTGGGGTGGTGAATACATAACAAAATATACAGATGACGTATTACAGAACTGTGTACCTGAATCCTAGATAATTTTATTAGTCAATGTCACCCCGATAAATTCAATAAAAAAGTTAAATTTTTTCTTATGAGCTTTGAAATAACAACAGTTTTTTCCCCAACTGTATCTCTAAGATTCCAGCTGCAAAAAGTTTGAATCTTAAATTCAAAACTAGAAATGTCAGTGATATCGGGTAGCAGAGTAGTTCATAAGATAAAATTACAAAGCAAAACATAATTCCTTTTTTTCTATTTCAATTGCTGCAGACTGATCTCCTTTAAGTATTTGTTTGAATAATTCAAACGATGCTGCATAAATGCTGACTACATAAATAAGTTAATTATTGAACGAATTACTCTAGGTCTCATTTTGCATCACAGCCTTTAACACAATGCTTGGCACACAGAAGATGTTCAATAAATGTTCCATGAAATCAACTCTCTCTCCCACAGCCTGGTGAGAAGACCTTTGCAGACTCAATTCTCTAAGACTTCTCTTGTTCCTATTTCTGCTTCCTCTATCTCATATAGTGGATGAAAGACCTGTATTAGAAAATATTTAGACTGTAAAACAATTATCAAATGAAGAAGTAGAATAGCATGCCTCAATCCTCAGTTTTCCTCAGTTTTCCAGCACCCACAAAATTATCTGTTGACATTTATAAACACACATTCATCATTTATATTTGCAAAGAAACAAGTAAGGCATGACACAATACACCAGAAGTCACTGTGAAAGGCAAAGTCTCAAAACTGCAAATAATTCAACCAAGTTCAATGTCAAAATAGGATGTCTAATGAATGCAAGCATTCCCTATCGGTTACCATATAGCTACTTTTCAGAAAAACCTTCCCCAAAACTTTTTAACATCAACAAGAGCACAGAACTAGTTAAAACAGAATCTGTTTATTTGTAATGTAAGTATTGATGGTTGCCCAGTGTTTATCTGCTTCTAAATTCACCGGAACATGTAAGAAAAGTTAAATTCTTTCACTTCAGCATCTTTAGAACCCTTTGTGATTTAAAAAATTAAAAACATCAAATAGCAAATTCAATTAGTAAATTTGCTATTGCTTTCTTAATCTACCATATTTTTAAAATTTAATTATCCCAGGCAAAACTTTATTAGTGAAGTTATACATAATGTATTTTTATGTACCTAAATAAATTAAGCATTTTTAAAGGCCTTAAAATAAGCACTGCATATAATTCCCTGCTTTTTCAAGGGGCTGGGAAGAAAGACTATTCAGATTCTCTCCATGACTAAAATTTTCCAAATTTTCTTAGTTTTTGCTGAAATACTTATAAACTAACCTATAAGATGGACATGAACATAACCTTTATGGGATAGTTTTTAAAGGCATTTTATTTTGTAGAATATCAGGTTTATTATTAATAATTCAGAAAGAACCTTCTCTCATATGTTTCTTATCCCTCTCTTACTAAAATTGTCTTTCTTTTTAAATGACAGAGATTATCCTTAGGATCTATGGCAAAGAAAATGAAAGAACACTTTGCAAAGAAAAGTATCATCCACATGAATTAACTATGTAACTATGTTATAAAATAAGAGATAAAATTTCTAGTAAAAGTTGAAGGGGGCATGACTCATTTATTTCCACCCTCTTCCAAGACAATCCTCCACATATTAGTCTCTACTCACTACCCCCAGTT
This sequence comes from Glossophaga mutica, assembly GCA_039655065.1. Lineage (NCBI taxonomy): Eukaryota > Metazoa > Chordata > Mammalia > Chiroptera > Phyllostomidae > Glossophaga > Glossophaga mutica. The sequence continues at coordinate 78,640,848 of CM077313.1, read as the reverse complement.
CCTCTTTTCCCATAAACCTATTCCAATCTCACTTACCACCTCATCACGCCACTGAGCCTGCCCCACGAAAGGCTGGGTCCAGGCATCAACCCATGCAGCAACATCTCATCGAGTTGACCACTCTCTCCTCCTCGGTTCAGTTTCTTCACCTGGCTTCCTAAACACTACACACCCATGACTTTCCTCCTGCTGCAGCTCCTGCTTTTCTGGCTCTTTCTGTACTTCTCACCACTGAAGTAAGAAATGCCCCAGTGCCCACCCCCATTCTCATGGCTTTAAACACATGTCTATGCTAATGACACCCCAAATTTTATCTTCACACCAGGCCACTTTCTAGAACCTAGACACATGCATCACACTATGTACTTGACATTTTCATTTGGATGAACGTACATCTCAAACTCAATTTGCTCAAACTGAATTCCTGATATTCCCCCAGAAAATGTGCTTCGACATCCTCCTCTTAGTTGATGGCAACTTTATCTTTCTAGTCACGAAGGTCAGAATCATTGGGATAATCCTTGATGTCATGTTTTTATCACACCCCAAATCCCTTAGCAAGTTCTGCTGGCCCTTGCTACAAGTTGTTTCTAGACGTCAACCCCTTCCAAGCACTTGCACTACCGCCGATGTAGCCCTACCTCTTGACCCATCTTCTTCCTTCCACACTGTCTCACACACTCCCCGCCATCGACTCTCCCAAGATGCACTTCATCCCTCAGTTTAATACTCTGGAATGGTTCTTCATGTCAAAGTAAAAGCCATAGTCTTCACACTAGCTTCAAAGCGATTCAGCTCTCCATTTCTTTAGTGACTTTCTCCCCTGCTAACCTCCCTGTCGCTTACTACGCTCCTGCCCACACTAGCTTCTTGGTCTTCACTGAAATGCCAAGCACATCTATAGAAGCAGACAGCAGATTAGCGGCCACCGGGGTCATGGGGGAGGAGGATATGGGAAGAGTGCTTTATTATGTGGGTCTCCTTTTAAGATAATGAAAATGTTCTAGAACTAGCTAGTAGGGATGGCTGAGCAATATGGTGAATGTACTAAATGCCACCAAATTATACACTTTTAAATGGTTAAAATGGTGAATTTTATATGTATTACACTACAAATGAAAAAATGCCAAGCATACTTCCTACCTCTGCTGTCATGGTTTCCTCTGCCCAGAGAGTGCTATAGCCACAAATACCCACTTGCCTCACTCCCTTCCACCTGTAAGCTTTTGTTCAATATCACAGTTGCAATGAGGCAAATCCTGACCACCCCATTTACCACCGCAAACTGCTCCTCACTCTGGATACCTCTTACCCTGATCTATCTTTCCTTTCTAACATGCTGCATAACTTACTTACTGAACATATGTATTGTTTGTTGTCTCCTTCACTAGATGGAAAGTTCCATGAAGGCAGAGGTCTTTGTCTACTATGTTCAGTGATGGAGTCCAAGGTCCAAGTGCCCAGGTAAGCACATGGTGCCCATAAACACTCTGTAAATAGTACCTGTGAATAAACGCTCTTCGGTGTTCCCAGAGATGGGCAATGGCTGAACCAGTCATGGCAACTAATTTCTGGAAACTATTTAACAGCCTGATTTGTGTAACAAATACATTAGCCCACTATGAGCCAGACAATTTGCAAGGTTTTAGGAATTCAATGGTGAACGAACAGTCCCGATACTCCCTCTTAAGTATAACAGGTACTTTGTGGAGAATTCAGTGTGGCAGAATAAACTCCTGAGGATGTAAGTTAGTCTCGCTTTTTTTAAAATTTGGCTTTACTAAGGAAAAATAAAGGCTCTTGTTTTTTCATCACCATGTTCCCCAGAAGATAACCTTCAAAGTTATCTTCAGTATCCTTGTGGTTGACATCTTTTGAGTGATTAGTTGACTGATCAGTCTGAAAAAAGGGGCATCTAGGTGGGTGCCCCCAAGACAAATCCTTCCTGGGCCTTTGCATTGGGAGGCTAAAGCCCATGAGGTTGCTGAGCTAGAATTTTTGTCTGAAAATGGGGGAGCAGATGAGGTCTCAGGGTTGAAGTGGCCCCACCCCTAATAGTTTCCAGATACTTAGAAAAGATAGGGAATGCAGTTCTACGGGGTGTGAGATAGATGAGCCCATTTGATAGTGAAGCTTCTGAGCTGATGCCTGCTGGCGGCCGTGAAGAAGAAAGAATTAGTACTAAGCCCTAAAGCTTCAGGAGCTGAAGCAAAATTTTCCCAGCTGTCGCAGAGTGAAACCAGCTGCCAGTGGAGCCACCCAAATCGAATTGACACCACATGCCTAAGTGAGGAGCCCGGGAGAAGTGACTAGCATGGACTGAGGATCAAGTCCCATCCATCCTCCGTCTTCTGAAACCAAACAGGCCTTGAGATGCTCACATACACAGAGGAGGAAGGAGAAATCTCCAAGATTGAGTGACGTTTGCTCTCTGGTCAACCTTAGTCACAAAAGCAACCCTGAAAATCAAGCTCTTTCAACATCTTATTAAGCAACACTGCTCTGTAAGCTCGTAGAAGGCAAGAATATTATGCCATTTGTCTGTAACTGCTGTTGTAACTAACGCAGACCCTTTCACATATGAACTCGTCAAGAAATGAACAGAGGCTGCAAATGAGATGAATGAAAATCTGTTTGCATTTTGCAGTAGTTTAATACTTTTCTAAAAAAGAATACCACTTCATTTCAGCTGCCAATGTGTACGGTAGTGAGGTTTTGTTTTGGGTCCTGGAAATATTGTCTCCTGTTACTAGAACTCTGGTTCCTATTGCATAAAAAGAATCTCGCTCCTACCCCTCTAGTCCCCCACTCTCCTATACAATTTGGTTTTCTTTTACTCCTGCTCAGCTGTTCACTTGGGAAGAGCTCATGGGAAATTACTCATTTTATTTTAAAACTTACATTTAAGCTCTTGCTTTAAAAAAAAGAAAGCCTTACTGTCATGCTGGGTTATTCAGCAACAATCTATTCCCCTCCATGGGATAAACTCAGCCTTCACCCCCATAGTTTATCTGCTTTGGGAGCTGGATTACTGCCTCATAAAGCAGCACAACAGTACTATTATCACATAATCATTATCATTACCTCACTTTCAGCCATAGAGATCCTTCCAATTCTGAACATCTTGCCTACTAATCTTGCTGTATCTATCTTCTCCTGCTGTGAAACTAGTGTGTTCCATTTTCACGGAAGCTTAATGCAATCACGAATGGAAAAATAAAATATATTTTTTTAACTAGGCCTGCCTTTTATTGATACCATTGTGTTCTACAGGAATTTAAAATAGCTCTATATCTCATTCAAGTAAGCAAAACAAATGTGTGGGTTGCAGTGGGGAGCTGGTCTGAGCCTAGGTCCATGCTTTCTTCCCAAGTCTTACCTTTCCGGTTCTGGTTGTATTGTTTAAGATAGATTCAGTGGGACACCTCTGAGTGGGAACTCCTCAGGCAGCAAAGGGATTGTCTCCACTGTCAGTGGAATTAGGAAGCACTGCCATTCCATCAAGATTTATCCAAAGTCTAGAAGTCATCACTACTTAACTGGGACACCCAAATTGAATTCCTTCATTGATAACTTTAACCAAAAAATGAGCCATTCTTACTCTCCAAAGAAGACATAAGTCACACCCTCCAAAACTTGAAAGAAGTAGGCATTGGAGTCTAATTTTCACAACCACAGAAAAAATGTTAAGAAGAATTTCATAGCACAATCAATTTGATATGATTTGAAATCAAATCATCAAACTCGTCATTTCTTTATGTTCATAGAACTTTTGAATGTGTTTTCCCACTCAGGGTTTTCTCTTAACGTTAATAATATAAAAATATACATTAAAAAATAAGTGAATGAAATAGTGGAGAAAATACTATAATTATCAAAATTCCAACCACTCTCGAATAATCACAGTCAATATCTCGCTATCTAACCTTCCATCTTGTTATACATAAATTGCTAAAACAAAATATTTGTTTTCCAAAAAACTGAATCACTCAGAATGCATTGTTGTGTGCTCTCTTTTCCATTCTAAAGGCACGTAATAGACCAAGAGATTCGCAGAAACTGAACTGTAGACTTGAGAGCCAACAGGAACATTTAAGGAAAATGTGAGAAATGCATCTGAAGAGAGGATATAGGGGGAAAGCAGAAGGCAGAAAAAAATATAAGAAGTTATAATTAGCATGCAAATTTAGTAAAATTTTACTCTGCTATTATTACTCTGAAACAAAGAGTAAAGAGAAAATAATTAACATTGACCTTAATCCTTAAGAATAGAGAATGATAGAAATATGTTAAAAATTCCTCTCTAAAGATGAAAATGAGGAAGAACACCAGAAAAAAATTGAGGAAATATTATAGATTGTTGATGATACATTATCAGATTAGATCAACTCAAGGGTTCAAATTCAACTTTATACCCCTCACTTTCCTATCCAATCACTTTTTCCCCAAAACAAGCCAATTAGACTCTTGCTCCTTCCTTTGATTTACTCTGATAATATTTTCCCATGCAAAAATAATATAAAAATTAATGATAAGAAAGTAAAACTGTGAATCACACAATTTCAATTGTCTACTAAGGGGTATCAAGTGCCTACATATGGCAGAAGGTAGGCTATATGCTCAGAAAGCCCCTTGGAGAACCACAGGCTAGTGGGGAAAACAGTAATCAGGAACTTCTGAGTCAGAGAATGTGACAGAGCACTGTGTGCTGGGGAATGACAAGTAGCTATCCCAATGTTTCCCTTATCATGGACTGGAAAAAAACACAAGATTCAGAAGGATCGGAAACAGGTAGAGCACCCTCACTAGTGGCTGGAAGCCAGCTCTTCCAAGGCCATAACCTAAAATGAAATCCATGCTATTTCCAAAGGCTTGCTAAAGCCTCAGAACTGAGCTGGCCTTATATAACAGAAGATGGATAATTAATGGAAGCAGCCCAGTCTCCAGCTAGACTCATTGCACCTCCTTGCCCGCTCCGTATCATAGCATCTCCTTATGGCATATATTTGAAAGCAGTTGCATTTCTTGGGCCAAGAAGAAAGTCCCACTATTTGATGAGCTATGGCATGTTGAGACTTATACCATAACTAGCAACAGCATCCAGTCAGGAGTATAACCAGTCTGATGCTTAGGCAGGTCAGTGTCAGGGAACGCAAACTTGGCATGTAACATAGGTAAGCCGAGTAACCAGAAAACTTCTAGCTAAATTACACTAAAATGTTATTGACTTGGGCTTTTAACTGTATGGTGGTGGTATTGCCTTTCCCATTACTAATGAAATAAGAAACACATTTTCTTTATTCATTTATCTTACTGTGACACAGGTAGACTACTGATAGTGGAAACCACAAGGAGGTAGCAATAGGGGAAGGCCACCGTTTACTTCATATAAACTGCAATAACCCCTGAAAAGCTAAAAGCAGAAACAGTATAGACAATTAAAATTGCTTTATAGAAGGGGAATATATCTTTTCTTTGTTAAATATCAGGGAAGACTATAAACCTGTCTATGGCAATAACAGGGCATTTCTCAGAAAGAATGCTCCCCTAAAAATATTAGCAGGTCACAATTTCATTTGAGATGTGCTCTTTAAATTTTCCATGTACACTTAATTTTGTGGAGTAGCAATTGACAACCTAGATAGCTAAAGAAACATAGTTGATAAGTAGCACGGTTGAGCAGAAAGTATCTGTGCTTTGAACTTACCCACATGTAGCCCAGCTGAGGGTCTCACTGACTCATCAGACCTAGACAAGCCCCCCTCCTCAATTCCAGGCCCTGGGAAGCCCTAAGTCTTCTGAAAATATCCCCTAATTCCTGGAGTAAAGCTTTTGTGATCTGGACCCTGAATCCATCTCAGGTGGTGGTGCTATTTAATTTCAAGTGGCCAAGGAAGGCCTCAATAATAAGATAACACATGAGCCAAGGGTGGGAGGAAAAGAGGAGTAGCAAATGTTGCAAATATCCTGGGGAAGAGGGACAGGGAAATGCAAAGGTTCTGAAGCAGGTCTGTGTTTCCTGTATCCAAGGACCAGCAAGGATGGGACTGAGGGGATGGAATCAGAAATGTGTATGTGGGGTGCATGCTCATATCACATACAGTCCTGTGGAAGTCAGTGGGGAAAGAACCACTGGAACGTGTTGTCCTGGATGAAGTCCAAGTTGTCCAGAGAAAATACACAGCACAAGTTATAGCAAAGGCAAGCTGTAAAGGATTACTCTTTTTGAATATGTCACCTCTTACATTTCATGCAATATTCCTTTAAATGTTATTTGTCTTTTTTTTTTCTGCCTTGGAAATTTTATCCTGTATTATGATAAAAAAGAGAATGAAATTCCGGGAACTATTAACTGTTCCCCAAAGGCACTCCCATTCTCCCGTGGCAACTTAATACATTTGAAGCTGAGCCCATTTTTTATGAAACTATAGGAAAACTCTGCCAGGTCTCTGCTCAGATTTATCACTGTATTTCTCTTCCCTATCATCCGAAAAGTTTTCTGAAGAAAATCAAAGGTACATCTGAAATAGAACTTTATTTTTAACTTCTTTTACCACTTGAAAAGGACAGGGTTGTCAATGACGCTGATCCGATGGGTGAAGGAAAGAAACCGAGGCGGTCAGGAAGGCAGCTCAAAGTTTTCACAAAGTCCTCGGTCAGCTTTAATGGACATCAAAACAAAACCTATGGCCCTGGTGAGCGAAAGCGTTCGTTCGCTCGCAGCCTCTCTCTGAGCTCCCCTTCATGCCCTGTGGTCACAGGAGCTCCTCCTTTCCAAGTTAGAATACATATTCCCCCTTTGTGAGAGTCAGGTCCATTCAAAGCAACCCGGATAAAATGGGGTTCCTTCTATTTCAAGTGGCAGTTTAAACTGTGTTAAAAGGATGTTGCCTTCTGTTCTTCACACACGATCTTCGTTTCTCTCTTGTGTACAGGGGGCAGCGGTGGGGGGAGATGTTCTGTCACCTTTTACTGGAGGCTCTTTCAGGGAAAACAAGTTAGTGTCAAATTTGACACTTGGAAGTAGTGTCATAAACTAGGCAATTTCCCACTGTGAGTGAAATTGCCAGTGAAAAATTTTCAAGATACACTCAAAATACCCCTTAGCAGGAGTGGACTGTACCCAGGGCTAAAAACCATGGGCAAACCACTTGCAGGCATCCTCACCATTACGAAGATCAGTGCCTAAGGCAATGTTCCTGACCAGCGCAAATGCTGGAGAATTGCCTCTGGAGTCAATTCTTCCCTAATAGGCCTAGAAGCTACAGACAATTAATTATTACATTATGTAACTCCCACTGCTAAAAGTTAGCGGAACCTTCTATGGTTTCACTGTGAGTGTGCTGCTTTGCAGCCAGGGGTGCAATTTCATCAGCCCACTCATCTGCATCTTCATGCTACTTAATCCTGGCTTCCCAGGGTTTTCCTTTAATTGGCTCAGCCTTCTTCTGCCTTCAATCAGCCTTTTATTCTTGAGCTTCCAGTGAAGATGACTGAATCTGAAAATTGTGGTGCCAAAGTCTTAGAGCAGAGTTGGATGTATGTCTCTGCCTAAAACTTCTCCATTTGGAGGGTCTGTCTTTCTCTGATTAACGAAGGCACAGCTCTGCAAGCTTGTGGAGTCCACACCGTGCTGGGGAAACACTGGAGGAACCAGTCATTACCCCAGAGTGGAGGTTCGGCAGCCAGCTGCCGGAAGCACGTTGGTGAAGGAATCGGAAGACGTGACTTGCCTGCGGTTGATTTCACCATATGACTGCAGGCAGTGCGGTCTCTCTGAGACCTCAGTTTACTCATCTACAAGTTGGAGGTGAAACCACCTGTCTTGGAGGGGTTTGGTCAGATAGAAATGAAATTATAAATGGTAAAATGCTTTACAAATTATAAATGCTAGAGAAATTAAGGGATTTGACTATTATAGGTATTCTCAAACCCTAATTTGCTAATCATTGTGGCAGTAAATAAGTCTTGAGGACTTGATAATGTTTTTATTATTAAAAAGTTAATTAAGAAGCCTCTTATTAGCATGTGCAATCAGGCTCACTGTTCTAATTGGTTCACTGAAATTTCTACTGCTCAAATATCACAGAAGGTACCACAATAAAATCTTGAATAAATGTTAATTACCTAGCATCAAAATGCACTGAGGAATAACCAAAAGATTTATGGCCACTGACACCACTCAGTCACCTGTTCGGGACAATCACCTGTGACAATGACATAAGGACATTATGCCACTGCCAAGGTTTCAAACCCTCCCCCCTTTGATGAGAGACCTCTAATGGTCATAGGCCGCCCACTCCCTCCTCCGAGGCCTTAACCCCAATCCCAAACTATGTAGAGTCATCTGGGTTCCTGACACTGATTGGTCCTAAAATTGAGTTCAACTGTTTAAATTTAGACTTGCCTAATTTTTCATCAATGACACCATTAATTTCTCACTGACCTAGGCTAGTACTTCAACTGATCTTCCCCCAAAATGTCTTTCAATAAATTCCTTTCTTCTTTTTTCTGACCATTAACTCCCTAGTGTGCCTTCATGATCTCAATCCTAGACTAACAGATGTGTTTCCTCACCAGACATCTATGCCTTAGAACTCCTGCACTCTCTTCCACAAATGGCAGAATTAATTTTCTTAAAATACCACTTTTAGGTGTCATGCAAACAATCCATATCCAGTGTCATGCCCAGCTTTAAAATTTTAGGTCTACCCGGAGTGATTTTTCTTAAATGAAGTTATTCAACAGCAAGACATTTCCAAACTGTAATAAATTGTGGTTACTAATCTGGCTGTGTTAGTAATGTGTGACCAGACATCTCCGCATCAGGGAGAAAGACTTAGCATGGTGCTAAATATAGCTCATAATCACGCCTTGTACAAACATTAGTTACGTGCGCAAGGACTAAGTGACTGTTTCACAGGAACTCTCAGGAGCCTGTTACCCTGGAGTTCCCCAGCCTGTCAGAGATGTGAGGTCAGTCTGCATCAGGGATGGAAGCAAAGGACACGCCCAGTCATGGTCTTAACTGGGTTAAGGTCAGGGTGACCAGCTGTGCCAGTTTGCTGGGACTGGGAGGTTCCCAGGACATGGGACTTTTCATTTTAAAACTGGGAAAAGATCCCAGGCAAACTGGGGTGAGTTGCTCACCCTACTTAAGTCCATGGTGAGTGGCACCAAGCTGAAGAAGAAGAAGAAAGCACAATCGGTGAGGTCAGGGAAGTCAAAGCCACGAGGTATGGGCCAGAGACCACAGTGCCAATGGCCAAGGAAAAGTCACCTGCAGCATATTTTGCCACATTGTTTACTCTTTCAGATGCTTTATCAGCCCACCGTACAGCTGTACATAACGAATCTTAATTCAGTCAAGGGTCTGAACTGCCATCTGACACCACATGAGGTACCAAGGTCTGTGTGTTCACTTCATCTGTTTGCTTCATTCCAGGACAAAAGTCCAAGTGCATCCAAAGTGTACATAAAAAAATTCAATTTTATAAGCCATGAACCAGAGTGCGCATGCAGTGTTAACTATCTTAATTTCCTTTAAACTGAACTTAATATCTACCTTAAATCCCTGATTCCAGCTAATAGCAGACAATTAAGTCATTTCAAGTAAATACAATCAAATTAGCAATTATTCAGTTCTTTTTTCCCCTATTAATTCTGGTACCTTTTTTATTCTTTAAAATTTCATCTCTACTGTATGTTTTTCCACTCAATTATTTGATTTAAATTCTGTCAGCCTGGAATGAGATAGCCTAGAATGCCAATCTCGTCTGTAAGACCCCCTGACATCCCCAGGGTTTCTGGATTTGGGAAGGGGTAAGACCTAGGGCTCTTCTCAAATATCAGTAGTGTCCGAGCCACCTAGACCACTGACTGATTACACATCACTAACGACAGCCCCTCAGTTTCACATTCTGCGGGTCTGGTGGGGGCCCAAGGCTGTGTGTCTGCAGCAAGTTCCTCAGTGATGCTGAGGGTGCTGGTCTCAGGGACCGCACTTGATTTTTGTGGTTGTTCTTGTTTTTCCAGTCTTTATAATGTTGTTCAAAAGTTTTCTTTTGTAATTGTTATTAAATTTATTGGGAACACATTAGTTAATAAAGTTATATACAGGTTTCAAGTGTATGATTCTATATCACCTGTACACTGTATTGTGTGTTCACCACCCCAAGTCAAGTCTCCTTTCATCACCATTTAGCCCCCTTTATCCTTTCCTACCTCCCCCAGACCCCCTTCCCTTTGGTAATTACCACACTGTTGTCTGTGTCCATGAGTTTGTTTGTTTATTTGTTGTTTTTTAACTTAGTCCCTTCACCTGTTTCACCCAGCTCCTCAAACCCCTCCCTTCTGACAGCTGTCAGGCTATTCTCTGCATCTACGGGTCTGTTTCTATTTTATTTTGTTCATTAGATCCCACATATAAGTGAAATCATATGGTGTTTGTCTCTCTCTGACTGACTTATTTCACTTAGCACAATGCTCTCTATGTCCACCCATGCTGTGGCAAAAGGTAACATTTCCTTTTCTTCACAGCCGAGTAGCATTCCATTGTGTAGTGGCATAAATTTAGAGCTATTCTAGGTGACTTTAGCTCCACTCTCTGAATTGTCTCCCTCAATCCTTGGATCTCTCAAGTGGTAATAAGCTATTCCAGTGAGGGTAGAATGAATGCCTTACCTGTCTAGACTTGGGGACAGGTCAAATAGTACAACACAAGAAAGCATGGGGGTGTAGAAGCCCTTCAACTAGTATCTCAGAATTACCATTTTGCCAAATCCACAGTGTCATTCTCTCAGCATTGTACACATAGCTCCCCTTTGATGCATCTTGTAGCCTGTTAAGTAGTAGTGTAAAGGAAAAAGACTTGACAAGTAGTCTAGAAACTTCTAAGGCAGGCTTTGCCTTTTAATAGCCATGTGACCTTGGATAAATTCCACCAAGTCTCAGGTGTCTCATCTATTACAAAAAAAAAAAAAAAAAAAGGCTGATATTATCTTCTCTGCCATGGCAATTTTACAGAATACTTTTAGGACTCAAAGGTAATGTTTCAGAACATGCTTTGAAAATATTTAATGGTTATATTTAAGGTAAATATCTATTATCATGCCCATAAATTCCTATCAGCCTAAACTGTTAACTTTACAAAAACTGGATATTTATATGGCAATACTATGTACACGCAATATAACAATTGTGTACATGACTTCCCAACTCCACATAACGAAGTCAGTAGCTTGAAATCAAAAACTGCTATGAATCAGGACTCGTGTGTGGTTTGTTTACTTTCAGAGAGATAGTTGTTAAACATTGACCAGCATACCACTGTCTGTCTACACGAAATACTGGGTTTTGAGAAGTATATTTCCAGTGTCAGTGTATGATAAAGTAATAAATATATATTTTCTTTTTTATACCACACAAAAATGTTGTCAGTTAAACAAAACATACTTAAGTATATACAAATGCGGTGTTTTACCAAATTCTCTCCTTTATCTGTAGCGGCGAGATAAGGATCATCCAGGACACTGGTTTGAAATGCAAATTTCAGGGCTTCACCCCTGAGAATCTGAACAAGAGTCCAAGGAAGGATCCTGAAAATATATCTATTTTTACAAGCCCTGGGGGATCCCAGATTAGTGGCCCTGAGATGACGTGTGGCGCTGTTGATAAAAGGCAAAGTCCTCTGCCTGCCACCTGGCCACACAATCCCTTCTCCCCATCTCCCGCTGCTCCCCAGTGCATGCCTGTCCTGCACGGAGAAACCACCATCACCTCTTGCAACAGAATCCTGGAAATTTTGTTTTACCCTCTTTACCAAGTTTCCTACATTACAGCTTGAGAGCTCTCTACTGTGGACCCTGAGCTGACAAAAATAAAATTGATTTCATAGCCTTTTATCAAACAAACTTAGTAACTGTTTCAAGGGCACATCCCAGCAATAAGTCAGGATCAATTGAAACCTCGGAGAAAGTGGCAAGGAAAGGGGTAGAGAGAGAGAGAGAGATGAAAGTCTCTGTATGCATTGTTCCTGCACAAACTACAAAATAATGCTGCACGTTTTGCCAAAGCAATTCTACTTTAGTCACAAAAGTCTTGCTCTATATAAAAATAACTTGTTTTATAAATTAGCTGTCAAATCCTTAGAGAAGACAACCATGAATAATTTGTTGTTGGTTATATTTCCATTATTGTCACTATTTAATCCATAGGTTAGTGATTAATGGTTTTCAAAGAAAACTTGTTTGAAGTATAGAGAATGAAATCTATTAAACCAAGTAAAACCCGACAAGACTCATTTCTCTTGGGGTCCCATCAGCACTGAACCTGCCACGCCATAATTAATGGTCTAAGAGATGAAACGGGACGACTTCTCCGTCACGTCTCCTCCATGTAAGACTTCAAAAATGAAAAATAATGAGTGAAGGTGTAAAACAAATTACTTGATAAGCCGAGAAGCAGAATAATCCCATTAAAATAATTAGAATTTTGTGTCGAATTATTAGGCACTGTTATTTTGTTGGAGGAGAAGCCCTCTTGGGGTGGTCCCTGAGACATGTGGGCATCATGTATGATGCTAACATGAGAAATTGAGGGTGGACTTCTGAAGCTTGACAAGGAGCCTCTAGAAATACCTCTCTCAGAATTAAAAGGCTGCTTTGGGGCACCAATCTTTGCAAAGTTACCATATTTTTCAGACTATAAGATGCATCCCCCCAAAAAATTTGGGAGGAATAATGGTTGTTAATGCTGCTGTTTGAGTTCTATTTACATTTACATTGGTGAAATATTGTTACTTATGCCATTAAATATTTTACCACATTTTTTGCTTCAAAATTTGTTTTCCTATTTTCCTCCTCTAAATCCTAGGTGCATCTTATGGTCCGAAAAATACAGTATATACTTTTCGATACAATTGCTTGCTTCTTTAGTTTAATGAAGAGCTTCCTACACATCTGAATAGTACAGAACACAAAACTGGGTCTGTATTATGAGGCTATGCTCAGAGATTCATAGGAATTATGTTTTCAAATATGGAAACATAATTGGACATAGATGGACTAGAAGAAGATCAGAAAAGATGATAACAGTTGATTTGTTCAGGGAGAGGAGACCGGGCATTAAGTTTTCCATTGCACAGTAAGTGCAAATTAAGAATGCTGACGGTAACTGAATTTGGCTCTCCACACAACATACAGACCCACAGTCTGTGTTCCTGAATGGTTAGCAGGTAAACCATTGCTTTAACCCAATCGATTTAAGGCAAGAAACTGTTTTTGAGCACGAACTATGAGAAAAACATTTAGCTAATATCATGAGGAGTGGAGAGAGTCCAGGATTCACTAGAACCCATGTCATGGAGAAACTTAAGTCCAGTGGGAAATAAAGATGTGAATGAAACTAACCATGATAGAAAAGTCACATGCAAAGCGCTCTGGGAAACCTAGGGAGGCAGTGATTAGCTCCAGGTGGGGGGATAGGCAAAGATTCTACTGAAAAGATAGGAAAAGAGAGAAGCCCATACTTTTCCTAAGACTTGGAGGCTGGCGACAGTGGTTATAGGTACACATTCAGAGGCTTGGTGAATAGAGTAACAAGGAAGAAACAGCGAAAAGAGGCTATAATCACACATTTACTGCAACTCTGGGGCTTTGGGTTTCAGATCTGCTAGCAGCATGCCTGGCACGTGGCAGGCACTCACCATATTTCTGAAGAAGACCGTCAAGCCCAGTAGGATCAAAGAGGAAGAATACTGCAGATAGGAGAGCTATGTGAGTGTAAGATTCTCCCTAGAAGGCAACCAGTGCGTCAATGTAAAAGTGCAGGCTAAGTCTCATTTTACATGTGTGCACTGAAATGTCAGGTCACGTGATTGTAATGAGCAGGCAGCACAGATCACAAATGTGCTCACTATTTTATCTTCACTGAAAATTAACCTGCTCTCATTTTGCTATCACAAAAAAATGGCGTCTCATTTATCAATGTGCATCCTTCCATGAATTCCTACATCATTTTACTTGTTTTCATCAGTTTGAACAACAGAATGCAAATATGATTGCTTTGCTACCTAAAGGATAGGGGAAATTTAGAGACTATTACACTCAAATCAAACAGTGCTTCAATTAACACATATAAGTAATAGTTTGATTAGCAAATACCCATGGAAGAGAGGATTTAAGCCAAAGCCAATGCTATGGAAACCGCTGTATCCATCTTCTCCTGCATCCATGTTTCCCATTCCCCAGCCACCAATTCATATAGAGTAGCTCTGCCTCTTCACATAACATAGCCTTCAAAACTATAAAGAAATTCTAGTCTTACCACTCCACTTTAACCAGTACCTATTCACAGTGAAATTAACTCAAGGCATTTTTTTTTTTATTTTTAGAGCTCCCTACTTGTAAATCATTTTCTTTATTCTTTTTCTTTTTTTTTTTTTTTGTTTTGTTCTATTTTTATTTATTTACTTTTGGAGAGAAGGGAAGGGAGGGAGAAAGAGAGGGAGAGAAATGTCAATGTGTGGTTGCCTCTCATCTGGCCCCCACTAGGGACCTGGCCTGCAACCCAGGCATGTGCCCTGACTGGGAATCGAACCTGTGACCTGCTTCGCAGGTCCGTGCTCAACCCACTGAGCTACACCAGCCAGGACTCATTTTCTTTATTCTTAATAAGGAAAGGCATTAGGACTGCTGAATTTTTAGACTGCCTCTTAAGCCTACTTAGCTGGTTCTCAGGTTGTCCTAAACACTAGCCCACATGGTGTCCCCTCTTGAATAGCATCCCACCCCCATGTAAAGAGGTATGGCTTGAACATCCCAAGGTGGGGAACTCAGATGTCACTTGACTGTCACCCAATGGATCTGTGCAGAGAAAAACCTTGCACAACTGAACACAGCAGCCATGTTGGAAAGACAATACTATTTAATTCTTGTGGGATGACTTGAAGAGGGAGGCACAAAACCAGACTTGCTCCCTGCTCTTCTGGGATGTGAGGAAGGCTGCTAGAATCTTGAGGGAATAGAAGAGCCTATGCTACATCTGAATGAGCCTACATCACACCAGCACAGGGCTCTCTGCCAGCAGGTCCATCCCTCTAAGCTTGTCCCCAGTGGATTTTCCTTTCCCAAGTATAAACCAAGCCCTGGCCTTCATCTCTTAACTTTTGCTTTTCTTTAAAACTAAAGTTGCCATTGTATTCTCTTGTTTATTTAGAATGTATCCATCTGTTGCCCAGATTATTTCTGCCTGAGGTTATGGAGTTTCTAACAAATAATTATGTTGTTGGAATGCTTTACTTTCATTAATAAAGTGATTAATGCACCCAGCAAATAATGTTGACAATGATAGGCTTTTTAAATGAACTTTTAGAGTCGCTGTTTAGAGTTTTGTTTATCCATTTTACCTACTTCCAAGAGAGGATTCGAGGTGGCTTAAAACACAAAAGACAAAACCCATTAATGATGCATACAAAAACCAATCATAAAGTCAAATTTAAAAAAGTAAAATAATAGAGAAGAAATGACATCAGAAAACCTGGACTGAGGAAACGTGTGGGTCATTTATGGTGATAAACAAAGAGAAATTTATCACCGGATCTTTCTTTACAATTCACCATGCAACAGAGTGCGGTCTTTTACTAGCAGCTCCCATGAAGCATGCAGAGAGGCACCTCACAGGGCCAGCTACATGGTGGGGGCCGAGTGCCCCAGCTTAGCAGAGCCCCACCCTTGGACTAATGCTCTGCTGTTGTCTGGAAATTTTTAATCTTCTTTTAAACAAGGTTCCCAAATTTCCATTTTGCACTGGGCACTACAAATCACATAGTTGGTCTTGCCATCTTTCCAACATCTCGTTCTCATATCAGCCCCTAGATTTCTTCTTCTAGCGTGTTTCCTGTTTGGCAGCATCAACTGTAGTGTTTGTAAAATTTAACCTACATTTTTTTCCCTAAACATTAAAAATAATTCACCATAGATACGTAAATACCCTCTGCCAAAACCAGCAATTTCAAATCTAATAGACACTGAACATCGGGACACAATTCTTTTATTTTGGAGAAAGAAAAAAAGCCATCATTTTTCTCCCTTTCCATACTTAAGCTCATGACACGTTTCATCAGAAAGAACGCATTTATTATGATGTTTTCTTACATATAGTTAGATGTCTTAGCTGTAAAATCTGTAGACAAACTTCAGGTTTAAAACCAATTACCCAGTTTGAAGAAGTAAGAACATCAAAATGAAGAATTTGATCTCTGAATTATGCCTTCCATGAGTTTTTCCCTTGATCTTTTTGTCTTAAGAAATAATTTTTTTCAATGTATTCAAAGAGAAGTAAAAATCCTCAGAGGGCATTTTATACCATAGTCTGCCTTTAGATCTGTTATAATTACTCCTCTTACCAGAGGGATGGATTCCCAGCCTGTTCTTCATGAATTTTTGTGCATAGTTGAAAGACATCTTTCCCATACATAACACACCAGGTAAAACAGTACTTGGCAGCTGCTGTCCACATGATTGATGAAGACTATTTCTGCATATAATAGCACCAGAGCCCCCCGTTAACCCATCAAGTCTAGCACTGGAGCTGCTGTTAGCAGGTGGTTAAAGTACCCTGATCTCAGTATCCCTCCATTCTCACTTAAACAACCACAATCTTCCAAGCACAATGCTGGGCACACCAGGTACATCACTAGACAAAACTTTTCAACCAGCCTGTAGCTTAGAATCTAGTAGGCAATACAGACAAGTGGGCAGATAATTGTTCACATTGTGGAATTATAAAGGAAGAACCCAGAGAAAATTTCTCCAAGAATGTGACATTTAAACTTATTTAAAAATATTTAGCTTTATTAACAATTTAGGTTTTTTTTGTTTTAATCCTCACCTGAGGACATTTTCATTTGCCTGTTTAGAGAGAGAGAAGAAAGGAGACAAACACCAATGGGAGAGAAGCATCGATTGGTTGCCTTCGTATGTACCCAGACGGGGGATCAGCCCCTGGACCAGGGATGAGCCCGCAGCCTAGGTGTGTGCTCCGACCAGGATCAAACCCACAACCTTTTGGTTACAGGATGATGCTCCAACCACTGAGCAACACTGGCCAGGACCAATACACTTTTTAACTTAAGGAGGCTAGAGGTAGGCTTACTTTAAGTTGATGACCCTTAAGTTCAGGGTCCTTTACTTGCATAGGAACCTTTCAAGACATTTCGCTAATCTTGTATCCCTTTATTTTATTTTATTTTATTTCATTTTTCAATTACAGTTCAATTACATTCAATATTATTTTATATTCATTTCAGGTATACAGCATAGTAGTTAGACAATTATATACTCTACAAAGTGATCCCCTCAATATTTCAAGCATCAACCGGGCACTGTACATAGTTATTACAATATTATTGACTATATTCCGTTTGCTGTACTTTATATTCCCAAGACTATTTTGTGACTACGAATCTGTACTTCTTAATCCCTTCACCTGTTACATCCAGCTCCCCAAATGCCCTCCCCCATGACAACCATCAGTCTGTTCTCTGTATCTATGAATCTATTTTGTTTGTTCATTTTGCTCTTTAGATTGCACATATAAGAGAAATCACATGGCATTTGTCTTTCTCTGCCTGACTTCATCAATCCCTCTAGGTTCATCCATGCTGTTACAAATGGTAAGATTTCATTTTTTTTAAACTTGGCTACACAAAAGAACGTATCTCTGTTCTTAAGGAGGACCCCCAAACTGTATAAGATCCATAACCCACAAAACCCGGGCCCTCCTCTGAGGAGTCATATCAACTTTTGACCTCTCACCAGAGTCCCTCTCAGAATGACAGGCTCACAGAGCTACATGCTGTTAGCTAATATCAGTTCCCTTTTACTACCTCGTGGACTTAAGAAGATAAGCACTAGTTTAGAAGGCTGCAAACTTTATCCCCTTCAGCCTAATTTTCTCAGACTAAACTCTCTTCCTGAGCTCAAAGTCACAGTGCTATTTCCAGCCTTCCTCCTACTAAAGGCAGAGGGATAAGAGCCAAGGGACACATGGAACCAGAGAGAAAAGAGGTAAAAAAAGACAGAGGTGTGCTGGAACTTCTCACTTCCTGGTCATGGTCACGCCCCTCAGCCCGTTTGAGCTTTCTAGGCAACCTCACTGGAGGGAAGGAAACACAATTTGCCTATTCTTCTCTAGAAATATTTCCCTCTAATGTCACGAGTTTCCTTTATAACAGTGACAGAAAACATCAGAATTGCTGTCTGGGTGAAATTGTGTTTTAAGAGGTGTGACCTTATCAGATGGTTTTTAATCAAAGAAGTGTGTACCAATCACAAAAATGGAGTTTTAAGCTTCATTTTCAGTAAGTTCATCTGCTTTATTCGACAATGAAGTTATCTATAAATAAAAATGCAGTTAGTTATAAAGAAAATTTTTCTTTATAAAAACACTGGGCAATAATAAAAAAATCAGAATAGGAATAGTGAATTCTTGGAACATTAAGCAATCACCTTTATTCCATGAAAGTGCACATAACCCAAGCAGTTTAAAGGTATCCCCAATTCTTTGGCCACCAAACATGAACATTTGTACCAGCTAAAGCACAGGGATTAGGAATTAATTGCAAGCTAAAGAAATTCAGTTCACATGGTGCCATTTCCACCTAAATTTATTTTGATTTATTCTATAGAAATGTAAGAAAATCTTTTGGCCACATATATAAAGAAGATTACCATGAGACTTAAGTATAATTATTATAACACAAGGGATAGTGAATTTAAAAATATATTAGCACAGTGGCTTAGAAAAAGAGACATTCAAAAGATATAATTCATCTGGTAAGCACTAACAGGTCACACTGTTTCAACTGAAAAGAGCAAACGGAAGTTCTCAAAATATTAGAAAACTTCTTTGGAAGCTAATGCTACATAAAATCTATAAGAATAACAATATGATAATATTTCTAACAGAGGAAAAACGACAACACAGTGACACAGCAGTAGGCTGCATTTTTAATTGATGCTGAGGGACCTGCAACAAGGTAGCACAAAATTATCTTTGCAAAGGACTCTTTCTCCTATAAATTTGGAAGTTTTATCAGATATGGTTCCAGGCTCTCTATATGCAGCTACAAATGTTGATAACACATTGTCATCTTTTCGAATAGTGCAACCTTTAAATGGTTGTATTTTGGTAGCATCTTAAAAAAAACCCTGGCTGTACAATGAATGCATTTTGGGTATGATTATGCACTTTTAGCAAGTTCAGTTTCAATGGAAATGTGCCTTACCAAAAATGAACTTGAACTTTCTTTTTGTTCTCTCATAAACTAGAACACTTACAAGATATCAGCTGCATCTGGTGGCAAACAGCAGAAGTAAGCAGTGAATTTTACATGTTCATTCAAATCGTTAAGTAATTTTACTCAAATAATTGGATTCACCAGAGAACTAAAGAAAATATTCACGAGTATTAGAAAGTTTCTACCAGAAGGTGAAAAGTCTAATTAGATTTATGGCTGCCCTAGATTAATATAAATTCACTGATCAATATTTCAAATCTAAGGCATTTATAGCAGTTTTTTTATATGCCCTCAACCTTCAAAACACCTTTACTTGCCCTTCAAGGGCAAAATATACAAAATCATGCTAGTCCCCTGCACATCTGCTATAAACATCTTTTCCTCCCATACCACCAATGGGTCGCCCTCTCTCCAGCTTTGCTTCCCTCCAAGGTAGAGCCAGAGTGACCTTCCCCCTGAAACACAAAACTGATTATGTCATTCCTCTATTTGAAACTCTCCAAATGTTTCCAATTTCCCTTGATTCACTTGAACTTGGCTCACAATACACTCTGAGATTCGGTCACAGCTCGAGTAACTCTGCTGTATCACGCTCATTCTGTCTCACAGTTTATTTAGGCTGTGACCAGCCATGGGGAACTGCTCTGAATTCCATAGATGTATCAACTTGTCTCTCATCTTGCTGCAAAAAATCTTTTCCCAACTTGACTCCCTATTTTTTTCAGCTTAACTCTCATTTCCATGGGGCCCTACAAGAGCTTATGTTCTTGTAGTATTCCTTACTTCCTTTCTCATAAACCCTAACTTACCACACATTGTTATCTTTCAGGGGTGGGGAGAAATGCTTCTTCCCCATTCCTGAAGTTTCTCTTACGTGAGAGGGATGCTCCTGGCACGACACTCTTACTCTTCTGAGGAGTGAATTTTGAAAGAGCAACTCAGAGTCCCTCACCTTTTCCTTCCTGGGAGCCATTTTACCCACAGGGGCATGAGCTTTGCTGGTAGATGCTCTGCTGTGTCTTCCAAGGGCCGGGTCCCCCTCTCCGCAGAGGACTTTCAGCTGTCCCATCCCCATCCTGGGGACATCTCCCATAGTAACAGAAAGGCTTTAGTATTAGAAAGCCCACTTGCCCTTTTTACAAGCTACACATTCCAATACCAGCTACATCAATATAAAGGTCATGCTGTTTATTGAATAAATGAATAAGTAATTAGATGCCATCCACCCAGCTTACCCACTATTCTGGCATTGCTGTTACCACCAGTTAAGGTGTAGCTTATTTTCATTGATTTCTGACTTCCAAACCCCTTCCAACATTTTCTATCAAATAAATTTTAGACTCTCGACATAAATCTGATATACTTTTAAAATTCCTATTAATAGCAGTCTATTTAAATAAGCCTTAAATTGGAATCAGATGAGCTAGCACATTAAGAATTCACTAATTTGCAGATCATTTTCATCTATTAGTTCATTGCAGAAAAAATCACACATTTAGAAAAATGTTCAAACAGCAATTTCACTAACATTTCAGCCTTAAACTTCAAATATTCTAAATTTATCTTATACAATAAAGTACAGACATGTTATGATTAAGTATAGTTCAAGATAGCTAAAAAGAGGTAAGTTAGAATTTTGGAAAGAACTAATAAGTTAATGAATTGCATTATGAATCAAGTTAGGAGAGACAGATTTCTTGCTTTATTTTGAGAGTTTCTGGAACTGGTCAACTTCAATTTAAAAAATTTTATTGACTATAAGAACAGATGTTAATATTCTGAATGTTTGCTAATAAATTTTACAAAATTACTATTTTATGTTTAAATATATTACTTTAAAAGAACTAACACATTCTTAAATATATTTTCTGATTTACTTAAAATCAAGAAACACATTTTCCCATTGATATAAGGTAAGATCTAATAGGAAAATATAAATCATGTAATAGAAATATCTGACAGAGAGTGTTTTTTTTCTTGTAAAGTATCTGTTATTTTAAGGGAAGAATGCCTGCATACACTATTTTGTGGCAACTTCATTTTTATTCATTCAATTATATTTAAAAGTCCATGTATATGCATGAATACATAATTAAACATTCTTGTAAAATGTGTTTCTAGCCTTGAAAAAAAAACATATATATTCTTAAAATCTGAGAATTAGGATGCTCCTGCATGAAACATAATGAAGGATGTGTCGATGTCTCCCCTTTATACTCATGACAAAAGGGAAAACATTCCAAGAAGAATTACAAATGAAAATCTAAGTTGTACAGGACAGGGAAAAAATGTGCAACCAGCAGAAGTCTTTGGAGATATATTTTTAAACAGGAGGTTCTGAAAACTCCAAATTTAGCTTCATAAAAAGAGGTAGTGCAAGTGTGAAGCATGTGGTCACTTTGGCAAACTCTGTATAACGTCTCCCTTTACCTATATAAGGGGATACTGATGCCTCAGAAATGTGCACAGCAGAGGTCCTTGGTACTGTTTATTCACTTCCAGTCAGGTAGTAAAGTATCCCAATGTTCCATGAAGAAGTCTTCAAAACGCACCTACCAAAACAGCCTGCTAAAGAGAAATCAACAACGTCTGTAATTAGATACTCCGCAGTTTGAGGAGAGATGTTTTTCAACTAACTACATCTGCAAAGATCAGCCAGGCTGACTACGTGTTCCTTGTCTTGACGTGGCTGCATTTTTTTCACACTGCCATTCCCCCTTCTTCCTTTTCTATCCCCGTATTCTCCACCTTCCTCTCAAGCATTTTTTAAGTATTATTATTTTGGTCTCAGTGCCCTTCATCTTTTCCCATCTTTATGAACTGTTCTCCTTTTTTTCTGGCTCCCTCTGGCCTTCTTTCAGTAGTGTAGTTACTTTCCAGCCTCTTATTTCTTTAGAAATTCAATTTCTAAGACACTCTATTCCTTCTAATTCTCCAGTCGTTGGTCATGCTTTGTAAAGAAAATGTAAACTAAAGCCTTCTTTCTCTCAGTTCCATGAGACACAGAGCAGCAATTGAAGAAACAGCAAAAAGTTTCTGTGTATGACATCACTGAGGTCCTCAATTTCAAGGGCATACCAAACTTTTCCTATAGACTACACCTATGGCAAAAGCACCCATAACTGGGTGGAAAAAATCAAACCTGTTCACATAGAACTATTTCTGTTACAATTTAAATGTGACATGCTACCTATTTCAGGGGTGCCATATGACTTTTAGTTAAGCTTTTAAGAATCTGGACCCCTAAAGTCCATTAACATTTCACATATAATTTTAAACAAATATCTGCAATTCAAATCAAGTAACAAGTATGAGCATATGAACAAAACACATCATTGAAGGAAGCTGGGTTTTCAGATACTCTTACCTCGTTAAGTAGAGTCTTTAGTTATCAGACCCTGAAAGCTTTCTTATTCTCTGATACTCAGTGTACAAAAGAGGCCATAAACTAGCATCATTATCATAAAATGAAAATCGAGTTGGTGACATTAGTGGCAGTTCACCTACGCCCACTATCAAGGTGGCATTCCATTGCATGACCAGCAATCTGCACAATCAGGGCTTCGCCCAGGAATACGCATGTACTTCACATGCCCAATACCTAAAACCAACTGTATAATTTTACCAACGCTGTTAATTTAAAAACATACCATTTTTCTGAATAAGATGATCAATATTGTAAAGATGTTAATTGTGCAATTACAATTAGTGCAATTACAAACTATTTTGAAGGGAGAATTTGCAAATGGAATTTAACAGATTGATTCTGAAAGAAAAAAAATGTGTAGGAATAGTTAAAACATGTTTTAAAGAAAAAAATAACAGTGGAGACTTTCCTGTAGGTATAAAAACTACTCTAAAACTAGGGTAATTTAGACAGTATGATGCTAGCAAAGCAACAGTATGCTCACAATAATAAAAGAAGTCAACAGATTGACAGATGTATATATACGTATATACATATAAATTCAGTAGAAGATGAAAATGAAATTAAACAGTGAGACTCTTACCTTACACTGTTAAAAAGATAAATTCTACAGCAATTACTATACTTAAAATTTTTAAAGAAAAAAGTAGAAACAATACAAGAGACTTTGTCATCGGCATCAGTAATCTTGGGGTTAGGGAGGTATCTAACTGCCTATATTTGAATTGTGAGACTATCATTTAAAACTAACCTTGGGTAAGTATGGTACATTTACACAATGGAATACTACTCAGCCATAAGAAAACATGAAATCCTGCCATTTGCGACAACATGGAGGGACCTTGAGAATATCATGCTAAACAAAATAAGTCAGTCGTAAAAATGTAAGAACCATATGACATCGCTTCTGTGTAAGATAAAAAACTGAAACTCACAGACACAGACAACAGTATGTGAGGTAGTAAGGGGTAAATGGGGTCAAATATATGGTGGCAGAAGATGACTTTGGGTGGTGGGCACACTATACAATATACAGATGTCATAGAAATTACACTTGAAACCTATAGGAGCTTATTAACCAATGCCACCCCAATAAATTTAATAAAAAATAAATAAAACCAACCTTGGATAAGTTTTAATAAAAAATTAAATAAAAAATTAAATAAGTTTTAATAAAAAATAAATAAAACCAACCTTGGATAACCAATCGTCTGTGAAAGAAAAATACATAGTATCCTGTTTGTAGGGTTGTTCTTAGATTCAATGAGGGTACGCATGTAAGAGTCTTAGGTGCCCAAGAAATGCTGGCTGTGGTTATGATTCTCAGTGTGGAAACAAAATCCAGAACCATAAGCGAAAAGAATCACATGTGGGTACATCAGATTTTAAATTATTTTTGTCAAATATAACCACAATTAAGTTAAAAGAAAAAAGTATGTAAATATTTACAATATATATCAAGGATATATGTTATGAATATGAAAAATAAGCACCTTAAGAAAAAATGAGGCAAATGTCATAAACAAGTTATTCCCAAGAGAAATATAAAGGCCCATAAATATATGACATTTTTCGACCTCCCTAATAACCTAAGAAATACACTTCTTTTTTTATTTCTGATTAGCAAACAGTGATTATTCACAGTATTGTAAAGGAGTAAGGCAAAAAAAAAAAAAAACCTTTCTTATGTAACACATGCAATACATTTTTCATTCTTTTTTTCCTTTTTATTTAATTTATTGGGGGGATGCTGGTTAACAAAATTATACAGGTTTCAGGGGCACAGTTCTACAACACATCATCTGTATACTGTATTGTGTGTTCACCACTTCAAGTCAAGTCTCCATCCATAACCATTTGATGCAGACCCCACCTCATGGGGTCCACCATTGTGGATGAGGCATGAGACATTCACACGGACTACTGAGTCCAGTGGAGGAAAAGGGACAGCATGGCTTTTCTCTCAAGGGGACCAAAAGCCTTGGCCCTTGCTGTGACCGGCCTTTATTAGGTTTCTCAGCCCATTACATTATGGTCCTCATTTACTATGCACAGGTTAGATTTAGGTGGTTACCTTTTACAGACAACATAGGAGCCAATGCCGCTAATCACATCACAGAAGAAGGATGTTTGCAAATGAAAAGGGAAAAGTGGTTGGATGGGTTATACTGGTCCTTGCAAGGTTCTGCATGGATTTTAGGAAGTTACAGTAAGCACTTGCTGTCTCAATTCAGGATGAGGGAGTTTTAGCAAAAGCAAGTCTCGCAGCAGTCCAGGCACAGTGCAGGCCTGATTCCCCACAGGAGAACCTATCGTGGACATGGGTCCTGTGCATCTATGAGTGGGAGCTGGGCCCACACCACACAAAACAGTCTCCTACAACCATTTATCCCCCCATACCCTTCTCTACCTCCCCTCACACTCCCTCCCCAATCAGCACACTGTTGTCTGTGTCCATGAGTTTTTTCTTTTTTGCTCAACCCATCTGACTGCCCCTCAGCCTCCCACCCCTACTCCTGAAAGCTTTCAGCCTGCACTCTGTCAGTATGTCTATATTTTGTTTGCTAGTTCATTTTGTTCATTAGATTCCATATATGAGTGGGGTCATATGCTATTTTTCTTTCTTTGACTTTCTTATTTCACTTAGCATAATGCTCTCCAGGTCTATCCATGCTGTAGCAAAGGGTAAGATTTCCTTTTTTTTTTTTTTTTTTTTTTTTTAGAGCCAAGTATTGATAGTATTATATTGTATAAATGTACCACAGCTTTTTTATCCACTCATCTACTGATACAGGCAGTACACTTGGACTGCCTCCAAATCTTGGCTATTGTAAATCACACTGCAACGAACATAGTGGTGCATATATTCTTTCAAATCAGTGTTTTGGGTTTCTTCAGATAAATTCCCAGAAGTGGAATCACTGGGTCAAAAGGCAGTTGCATTTTTAATTTTTTGAAGTAACTCCATAGTGCTTTCCACAGTGGCTGCACCAGTCTGCATTCCCAGAAACAGTGCACGAGGGTTCCCCTTTCTCCACATCCTCACCAGCACTTGTTTTTTGAATTATTGATGATAGCTTTTCTGACAGATGGTATCTCATTGTGGTGCTACTGTGCATTTCTCTGATGATTAGTGACATTGAGCATCTTTTCCTATGTCTATTCTTTATGTCCTCTTTGGAGAAGTGTTCATTCAATAGCTCATTTGCCCATTTTTTAATTGGATAGTTTTTTTGGTATTGAGTTTTATAAGTTTGTTGTAAATTTTAGGTATTAACCCCTTATCAGATGTATTGGCGAATATATTCTCCAATTCTATGGCTTGTCTTTTCATTTTGATGGTTTCTTTTGCTGTGCAAATACTTAGTTTGATGTAGTCCCATTTATTTATTTTTCTTTTGTTTCCCTTGCCTGAAGCATATATTAAAAAATATGTATTGCTATGAGCAATGTCAAGATTTTGCTGCCTGTTTTTTTCTAGGATTTTTATGGTTTCAGGTTTAACATTTTTTTTTTAATTTTTTATTTTAATTGTTGATCTTGTACAGTTTTCTGTCTTTTACTCCCACCCCAGCCCACCATCCCAGCCCTCCCCACCTCCCTCCCATTTCCACCCCCCACAGGTTTTGTCCATGAGTCCTTTATACTTGTTCCTGTAAACCCTTCCCCTTTTCCCCTAAAATTCCCTCCCCTCTCCCCTCTGGTCACTGTTAGGTTTAACATTTAAATCTTCAATCCATTTTGAATTTATTCTTGTGTGTGGCATAAAAAGGCAATTCCACTGCTAGGATTATATCCTAAGAACCCTGAAACACCAATACAAAAGAATTTATGCACCCCAATGTTCACAGCAGCACAATTTACAATAGACAAGTGCTGGAAGCAACCTAAGTGCCCATCAGTAAATGAGTAGATCAAAAAACTATGGTACATCTACACAATGGAATTCTACAGAGCAGAAAGAAAGAAGGAGCTCCTACCCTTGCAACAGTATGGATGGAACTGGAGAGCATTATGCTAAACGAAATAAGCCAGACAGTGAAAGACAAATACTACATGATCTCACCACTAACAGGAACCTAATCAACAAAATAAACAAGCAAGCAAAGTATAGCCAAAAACACTGAAATTGAGAACAGGTTGACTATGATCAGAGGGGAGGGGAGAGGAGAGGGGATAATGGGGGAAAAGGGTGAAGAGTTTACAGGAACAATTATAAAGGACACATGGACAACAACAAGTGGGGGTGGAAATGGGGGAGGGAGGTGGGGAGGTCTGGGGTGGTAAGAAGAGGTGAGGGGGAAAGGCAGAAAACTGTACTTGGAAAAACAATAAAAAAAATTTTTTAAGTTGGTCTAGTTTCATTTTTCTGCACGTTTCTGTCCAATTTTCTCAACATCATTTATTGAATAAACTATCTTTAGCCCATTATATGTGTTTACTTCCTATGTTGAATATTAATTTTTTATAAAGGTGTGGGTTTATTTCTGGGCTCTCTATTCTATTCCATTAATCTATGTGTCTGTTTTTATGCCAGTATCATGCTGCTTTAATTACTATTGTTTTGTAGTATAGTTTGATATCAGGTGGTATGGGTCCTCTATGTTCTTCTGCTTCAAGATTACTGTTGCTATTTGGGGTCTTCTGTGGTTCCATATAAATTGTTGGAATATTTGTTCTAGTTCTGTGAAATACGCCATTAGTGTCTTTATAGAAATTTGTTTAATCTGTAGATTGCTTTCAGTAGTATGGACATTTTAATGATGTTAATTCTTCCTATCCATAAACATAGTATATGTTTCCACTTATTAGTATTTTCTTCAATTTCTTTCTTCGCTGTTTTATAATTTTCTGAGTCCAGGTCTTTTACATTCCTGGTTAAAGATAGCCCTAGGTATTTTATTCTTTTTGAAGCAATTGTGAATGAGACTATTTTCTTAGTTTCTCTTTCTGATAATTTATTATCAGTATACAAAAATGCAACTTATTTCTTAATATTTATTTTGTACCTTGCTACTTTACTGAATTCATTTATTATTGGTAGTAGGGTTTTTTTTTTTTGGCAAAATCTTTAGGGTTCTCTATCATGTCATGTGCAAATAATGATAGTTTTACTTCCTCCTCTCCAATTTGGATGCCTTTTATTTCTTCTTGTCTGATTGCTAGGTCTAGGACTTCCAGTACTATGTTGAATAAGAGTGGTGAAAGCGGATGTCCCTGTCTTGTTCCCAATCTTATAGGAATGCTAGTAGTTATGTAATACTCATGAGAGGAAAAAATTGGTAACACCTTTTAGAGAGAAGTTTCTGAAGATATATAGAAATTTAAATATGTATTACTTTTCTCTTAACAATTCTATTGGTATGAATTTATCCTAGGGAAATAGAAAAGTGTGTAAAACATATAAAATAGGTATTTCTACATACTGTTGTTAAAACAGCAAAAGAAATAAATCAATAACCTAAGAAGTAGCACTATAATTACTGAAGCAGAACAAGATCAATAAAAAATATTCAATAAGAAAAAATGAAGAATAGTATACGTAGTATAATCAATCCTATGTAAAACATGTGGATGGCAATATAGCTTTATATTTGAAACGAAAATTCTGGAAGAATATATATTTAACTAGTGGGTGGCCATCTTGATGGGGTAAGATTATAGGAAGCCACTTTTTAATTTATACTGTTCGGTAGTGTTTGAATACTTTTTAACATTAATAATTGCTTTTATAATAAGAAAAAAGAGAGACATTTCCATTTTGGAAAAAAATAAAAGACAAAGAAACTCATAACAATTACTATTCTAGTTTCATGTTCTCATATAATACTAACAGCTACCTGCTTTTTTAAAACACCTTTTTCAATAAGGCCCTTGTCAAGAATTAATATATACTTAAGTTTTAACTTCCTTTTTAAAAGAGCTACAATTAAAAGAACCACTTTAAAAAAATTCACAAACATGGTTCTCAGTTCAAAGTTTAACTTTCAAGTAACATCTCCATTAATATCGAAACCAAGAATTACAGCCCATAGCAGGCAGAACATTAAAAGAAATCTTAATAACTGGAATGGGTCCAATTTAGTTTGACTTTCAAAGTGTTTTTATACTTTAAAAACCAGGAGATTCCCTACATACTATTAAAACCTGTACCTTTCATGCTAATTTTTAGAAGGAGAAAAAGTTATTTCCTATCATTAATGATAAACGAATTCATTTCTTTCTGAAACTATAGTTATGAGGAAAATTCATGTTTCTTACAGCAGAAACAGAACATGATATTCTTTTTCATCAAAGAAGAGTATTAGAATCTTCTTGAGGCCAAATATTTTGGTTTTTAACATTTTTACTAAAGCAAGCTCTAACTATATTTAATATGGAAAGCCACCACCCAATTTAGTGAAGAATTTCACTTCCTCAGGAAGCAGGGCAACAGTCCTCTGACTAGATCTTATATCCTTCAGAAAGAATTAAGTAGGATTCCATCGAGGGAGAGCAACTTCCCTATCTCTACAGCATGAAAAGTGGACATCACTGCTCTTAGTTCAGTCTTCATTCCTCTCACCGAAAGGTGTGTGGTGGCTATGCGGCACTCACCAGAGGTCTAGTTCTGAGAAAGGGGAGCGAACACACACAGCTGTAAAATGGGAATAACGTCACCTGCTTTATGAGATGTGCGGAGACCAAATGGGACGCCTACCCCACATAGGGGCTCAGCAAATGTTACCTCTTCTCCAGCTTCTCTGTAGCAGGAAAATTCATGGTGAGTGCACCAAGAGAGAACAAAACTGTGAAATATTACAGTAATAACAATTGTAAAATTGTAATTATGTGATTTTCAAAGCATGTGTTTCTTCACGTGAAACACATGCTTTGAAAATAGAGTATGAAATTAAAAATAAAATAAAATAAAGTCAACCAAAGGTAGATGACCATTAACCAACCATCTCACATCTAATTCCTTTCTTTTTTAAACAATATGTTCACAAGAGACCAAGAGCAAGAGCACAACACTAGAAGCTTCTTGGGCAGGACAGAATTGAAGCAGTGTGTGGAACTGGATCACCTCATTCCTGGGTTACTGAGCTGACTTGCAGCATGCGTCTTCAGATCAGGATTATGATGGCGGCAAAGCCTTACTTCTCTTACACTAAAGTCCCTCAAACACTAGAATCATGACTGGTCTCTTGCCCCAAAATCTTCATGTAATTGTCTACTCTTTGCTTAATGTTTTCCGCCTGATCATCAATCAACCTTCCTTACCCATACTGAACCCCAACACAGATTCTCTACTTGGATTAAGGTCTGTGCACCCATGGCAAAATGCCACGTGGATTTCAGTCAACACGTGAGTGCCCATACCATCCCCAGACTAAGGCACTCCTTCCCTTGTTCTTGTGCAAGCCAATCCACCCTTCGAATCCAGTTTGAGATCTGCCCCTCCCTCAATGAAATGAATGTATACACATTTATAAAGAGAGAGTTACTTCCACAGAATTTTTTCCTATCTCTCAGTTTCATTTTTATGTTCATACTATTAGTCTATGGCTTTCTTTGCGTGGCATGGTCCTCAGTTCAGAACAGAGTCATGACTGATATGATTCTATTTTTTAATCCTTTAGAAAACTTTTATGTGAGTGTAGTAACAAAATTCTTCACAGGTGCAAAAATAAGTATTTGCCCATGCCCTCCCCCATCAGAAAAATTCTTGGTCAGAATTGTGGCATAAGTTTAACACTCACCTAACAAATCACTGAATTTTCATTCTGTTTAGGTCTTGAGAAGATACCACTTTCCAAGGATAGTATACACTTCTGTAGTCATTTGTGTTGCTTCATACACATGTAATGCACTTGTGAGGGTCAGGCACTATGTGTATAGGCATGATGTTGCAAAGTAGGTATGTTTGCCTTTTTTATACAGGTGAGGTAACGGAGACTGAAAGGGCCAAGGTCACACGACAAGTAAGCAAGGGCCGACTATCAAATAAGGACCTTCAGACAGCAGGGTCTCTCTGCGGTGCTCTGCCCCTGCCTGACCAGACAGTGGGATCACATATTCTATCCCTGCCCCAACTCTCAGCCTCTTGCTGGCATTTGAAGTGTGTTCTGAGATCCAGAAAACCGCTCATCAGATAAGTATTATTTTTATTATTTTTTTTTGTACTACGCTTGAGTACCAGTGATATGAAAGTGCTGGGCAGAAAAACTTTTCAAGTAATTATAGTCATTCTATCACATGGGAACACTGAAATTGCTGGGGGTTTTTTTTCTTTTCTTTTTTTTTTTTAGACTAGACAACTCTCAATTATGCTTTTTTAGCCCTGGACAAATGTTCTTCAACACTCACCAAATTTTGGCAGATGGTTGACAACAACAAAAAAAAGCATCTTCTCAATTTTTATCCACAAGTCTAGCAAATGTTCGAACAATAAAATATAAGTTAGGGAAACTTATATTGATGAGCATTTTGAAAATGTTTCACTTATCCAGTTATTTTCCAGTATTCTCAGATTCACTGCAGAACATTTTGTAGCCTTAATGGAAAATTCCAATGAAAACAAAACATAACATTTTCAAAGAGAACCACCTACTCTTTTAACAGTAATTATGAGAAAGATACACCTTTAAAAATCAAGAAGAAAAATACTATATTCAGGAATAACACTTCTAAAATAATTCCCAACCTTATTAGTAACCCAAAAATAAAAGTGAAAACTACCATTAGATATTATGCCCCTATCACATTGTTTTTAATTTTCAAGTATAGTACGAAGTATTGATAAGCATATAGGGAACTAGCCACTTGTTAATTATATCAATGGGACTGTAAATCCCATACACATGTCCAGAGAGTATTTTGGCAATATGTATATAAACCTTAAAATGTTTATATGCCTTGACCCAGCAATCATTTCTAAGATTTTATTACAGGCAAGTGAGCGCTCCCTCTCTGGAGCATGCCTGCGCCTTTCCCTTCTCCCTCTTCTCCCGGAGGCAGACTCACAACCTTTGCCTTTCTCTCTCCTCCGCTCCGAGGGCCCTTCTTCTGCCTCTATAACTTGTTTCCTGAGCCTACACAGCCCAGCTGGTTCACTTCTACTACCTCTGTAACTTTCTAAATAAACTTTCTATTATTAAAAAAAAAATTATTGTACATAAATGATAGGAGACATGCTCAAGGATTTATGGGCAAAAAAAATAATAAATAATTTATAGTAGTCAAATACTCAAAACAACATAATTATAAAACAACACTAGTAGATGGGTAAAAAATAAATTGTGGCATACCCACACAATGGATGCTAAGCTAACATACAAAAATCCTATTTAGAACACTATTTCATGACATGAAAACTGTTTGTGATCTTTTGCCTTATGAGAAAAAGCTGAAAACAATATATGCCCTGATTTGTTTTTCTAAAAATGTTCAAGGTCACATCTGCAGGGGAATAGAAAAACAGAGAAGCAAACAAACAGAAGCACCGCGTAAGACCCACAATATGTGGATGGTGGAGCCAAGTAATTTTCTGTCCTTAGGTATGAGCGGTGACTAACTTCCAAGGTGACCCATCTTCCTACCTTCTGGCATTCACTCACTTGTGTGATAAAGTCCTACACTGTATCAAGGTTGGTACATGGGATTAATAGAATACAGCAGAAAGGACAGTATGTCACTTCTGAGGGTAGTTCATATAAGACATTATGCCTCACTCTTCTTGGATCTCCCCCTCTGGGAGAAGCATGAAGCCCTGTGGAGAGGCCTACACGGCAGGAACTAAGACGTACTGCCAACAGCAGTAGGACCGGTGAGGACCTGAGGCATCTACCCAATCACCATGTGAGGGGACTGTCTTGGAAATGGGGCCTCTGGATCACTCAAGCCTTCAGAGGACAACAGCCCTAGCCAACAGCAGGACTGCAAGTTCATGAGAGACACTTGGCCACAAGAGCCCAGCTAAGCCACTCCCAGATTCCTGACTCTCAGAAACTGTGTAAAAAAATAAATGTCAACCATAATTTAAGAATAAAATTTAAAAATTACAGAAAGGAAAAGAAAGCATTCTTTACAAATAAAAAAGAAAATAAATGTTCATTATTTTAAGTTATTAAATTTTAGAGTAATTGTTACATGGTGGTGGTAACTAATGAAGAATGTTTCTCTATATATTCTCAAATTTTATGGATTACCTGTACTGCTCTTTAAAATTGGAGAGAGGAGAAAGTGCTGTTTTAAAGCACTAGACATTGTCAGTATAATCTTAATACAGATTTTTAAGATTAACTCCAGTGTCAATTTTTCAAGCTAAAGTTTCCCAAGAATTCTTACCAGGTAACATACATGTGCTAGGCCAGCTGCAGAGAGGTCCGAGTCAAATATAAACTGAATTCTCCAGTTACAATAAATTAGAAAGCTGAAAAAATGCCTAGAAAAGCCATTTGCAAATAAGAAATGAAAGTAAATTAACTAAACAGTCATTGCAAATAGTTTAATACTTTATTTATTTATTTTTAAAAAGGAGAAAGGAAGGAGAAAAAGAGGAAGAGAAACATCAATGAGTGGTTGCCTCTCACACACCCCAAACCAGGACCTGGCCCGTAACCCCAGGCATGTGCCCTTACTGAGAATCGAACCAACAACTCTTTGATGCTCAGGCTGCCACTCAATCCATGGAGCCACACCAGCCAGGGCCAAATAGTTTTTAAAAGAAAACAAACTATGTTCAAGGAAAACAGGAAGAAAAAATACCAAAGACAAAAACAATTACGTTTTTAATAATGAAACACGTATAATTGGTTAATAAAGCCAAAGATATTTGAAGAGGGAATGAAGGAGAAGAAGAACAAAGCAAGCCTTTATACTCAAGAACAGGATCAAAAAGTAAAATAAGAAAATAAAATCACTAACACAGGAGAGGTTAAAAGAATTATAAAGTGCTATGTATAGTTAATTGGTAAAAAAAAAAATAAAACTTCAATGAAATTAAGATTCTCCCAAAAGACTATAGAATATATACATAAACAGACCAAGAGTTCACAAAGAAATTTAACAATTATTGCCAAATAAAGTTTCTAGACCACTATGATTTTGTGTGTTAGTTCTTTTAACCATTGAAGGAACAGAAAAATTTGAAGATATTTTTTAAAATCTCTTAAAGTAGCCTTTACCTTTCTTCTGGCAGATATGGTAAGTCTACTAGAAAAAGGTCCCCTCCTCGAGTACTTTACCGCATTCGTCTATAAAGCTGGACTAGCTATACACATTATAATGCAATAGGTGACAATGTACAAGTTATACAATCACAAGTGACAGACATAGTAACCCTAACACTAAACCTGAAAAACAGCTGGGGAAAAAAAAAGCAGAAAACTACAGGTCAGTATCATTTATGATCACTGAGGGAAAAATGTTAGATGAAATATATACCAAACCCAGCAGCATATTAAAATAACAATAAAACATGTCTAGTTCAGTTTGTTTCAGAAGCCCCAGAATGATTTAATATTGGGAAACCTACTAATAATCATCAATAGGACATAAGCAATTAACATAGAACCAGTCCCTCAAAAAACAAACTAACATGTATGCATATGGATACATGTCCACAGGCTAGTAAACTAAGTTAGTGAACATTATGACAAAGACTCTCTTCATCTTAAAGTCAGTGCCTTATTGAATGTTTAGCAGAGTCATTTTGAATAATGGCAGATGTAGTATGCCCTTCATTAAGATGCAACTGTGACTTTCTTACCAAAACTGAACAAAGAAAATGAACAAAGATTTATAAGTATGGAATGGCAGATTATGTGTGCATATAATCCTGCTGCTTATCTTCAAAAAGAAAAAGAAAAACCAAGACAAGGAACATGGACAGAGGGCTCATGGGGCACAGACGACGGGGTGGGATGGACTGTGGAGGGGGCAGGGGAGGACAATGGGAAAAATAATGGGACAACTGTAACTGAACAACAATAAAAAAATGTTTACTTAAGGAAAACAAGAGATTTAACTGAAATCTATGAAAAGTAAAGAGATTTTGGTAAACTTTTCAATATGCCACCAACAGCTGCAAAGTTCTCAGGAAAAAGCCTCAATCACAGAAAACCAACCAATATTTCAATCTTCCTTCTTTCTCTTTTCTCAAGGTACAGGACAAAAGAAGTCACAGGGAAGAAATGGTTGTACCACAAGAGTACAACTTTCAAAAGCCATCTTATATGTCAATCTGACATACCAAGATGACTGCTTGCTTTTCAAGGAATGAAAAGTATTTCATAAATTGTCTAAATACGTATTTATCTGATTGACAATAACAGCTTGGAATGTGCCAATGGAGCCCAAGGGTACAAAATATACATGTTCAGGCCAGTACTTGCCTTTTCTTCAGGAAGACGAAGGCAATAAAGTCCCCCATGAGTGAAGAGAATAAAATGTTTCCTTCATCTACCTTATTTTCTTTGGACTTGCTAAACTCCAAAAGTCACAATGTTCTGGGATCACACTTTAAATCACACAAGAACAATGGCCCATTTTGGTGCCAAGCATCAAAAGCTCTTTGAGGACAAGGACACAGCCACTTTCTCAGATGTTCAATATTTCCTGATTAAATCATCCAAACAGAGCTGACTGATTATTAAGTTACTAAACTTTAATAGAGTGAAAAAGGAACAATCCACCCACATTAGCATAAATATGAATAAATTTGGCAGAGACTGATTTTCATGCACCCTTTTTCTTTCCATAGTATGAATGACACCACCTCACATATTAGCAGAAAACTTATATATACTGACTAAACCAGCTTTCTGGGTTCTTTCAAGTTATATCTCTCCACATAAAGAACTGAGATTCTCTCCAGGCCATTTATAATGTCTCTCATCCAATGGCATAAAAATGCATTCTTCATTTAGGCCAAGTAGGTTTCAGAGTTCATATCTGTATCTGTATCTTAAGTACAACTGTATGAAATTCAAAAAGGGGGGTTAAGTAATTATGTAAATACAAAGTTATAAAACAGTTTTTAAGAAATAATCAGTTTATTAGAAAGTAACGGTTTCCATCTATTTCTCCTTTCCATTTTCAGGAAACAAATAACAAACGATTTACTAACAGATAGCATAAGTCCATTATTAAACACTACTACTTAAGTATAAGTTTTTCTATTATTTTATATTATCTTTCAAGAAGTAGCATTTTATGGTTCCAGATGTAAATAACCACAGCATTATCATCTTCTGAAATGACGCATCAATGTGCTTCGGGAGGACCAAATCCCAACTGAGACATCTCGGACAACTCTCTGCCTCATTTCCTGCTGCCTGTGACACAATGTGTGCATACTGCCTGTTGCATCCATTACTGAAATTTTCTTATTACTTAGTTTGTTAAGTAAAGGCATACAAGTGGGATTTAGATTTTGGTAAAATTTGTAAATATTATCTTCCTATGCCGTTTTGTATCACACAAACGCTTACCAGTTTCTCCAAGCGCTACATGTCAGTATAATTGTTATCTATATGTTGGAGAAGCACCCAAATGAGATTCCCCCCATCGGTAGGATGTTTCCTTTTAAAGCAGTAAGAATATATGTAATGAGGTGGAGTGAGAGAGATTAGACCCTCTCCCTTATTAAACTGAGAAGATTAAATTCCAAGAAGCATCTTCCCTTAAATTCCAAGAAGCATCACTCTTATCCCAGGATGGACAGAGGCACGCATTTATCTCTGAAAAAACAGCTCTGGCTAAGTCAAATGCCACTTTTTGTAGCTTAATGGGGGGGAATTAAAGAGCGGGAGTCAGGCAGACCATTAAAACGACAGCAGCTTCCCACTGTGACTCTGACACTTTCTCTATGATATTGAATAATTATACTCCAAATCTACTGCTTCTTTATCTGTGAAACAGGATAAAAATACACACCGTATAATGTTATGTTGTCATGCAGTAATGCATAGAGTGATTAGCAGAGCTCCTGGTACTAGAGGAAGAGTGGATAAACCTATAGCTATTATCACAGTGAAGTTTAAGTTCTAATATCACTAATGCTGTGGATGAAATATCCTCTCCTCTTTCAACTGGGTAAGGAAAAAAAAACTAATGGGGGACTGCTGAACTTATAATCCTAGAAGGCTTGCAACTGTAGAAAAATTGTGACACAAAAGATCCTTCAGAGGCACTTAGCAATCTATGATTTGCTGCCCTAGAGATGTGTCAAGAAGTGAAGCACAGAACACTTCATCGCATGTAATGGGAGACTAGGGCTGCAGGATGTTTTTCGAAGAAGTGGTGCACCACTGCAAATAGAACTGCGAGTTTCCCACCTCCGAAAAGCAGGCTGTACCTGAACATAGGTCTCCGAGTGTGAATGATCCAAACATTCGGCTTTGCAATTTTATCTGAGTCGATTGAGGATAGGATGAAGTAAAATTCTCCTAATATCAGCGACTATGTCTGCTGTCACCTTCAGTCGATGATCATCTGTCACATTAGGCTAATAGAGAAAATGCCTTTTCAAAGAACATGGTCATAAAAGTAAAATCCCCAGAAATACCACATTAATAATGGTCTGTGGACAAACAGGAATTCAATAACTATTATCAGAGTATACAGTAATTAGATCTGTGGAGGAGAAAGTGAAAAACAAGCCACACCATCTTTCTGCAGGTAAAGCAAGCATAATTACAAAATATGGGAAAGCATGGTCCCTCATAAATACACCAGGTTTTAAGAAAGAAAAGGGACAGATTGGTCCTGAGTACTCCTCATCATTATTTAAATGCCAAGCCTAAGAACTTACCACTGGCATACAATAACTCTTGGACAGTACTCTCCCCTGTGAACAGATATTTCTGTAACCTGTTAAAATTATTCTTTGTCTTACCCTAGAGGGAAAAAATATTAAAATAAATTAACATTTCACTGGATTTCTAATTGGAAGTGGCTGCTCTCAACAAATATGTTTATCAAACAGTGTGACTGGCAAAATATATTACTATAGCTGTAGTTATCCAAATTACATGCTGTCTAAAGAAAAAGGGCAAAAGCCATCTGGCTCATATAACTTGCATTTTCTAGACAGCTTGCAGCTGGTTCTGATTAAGCAGCATCTCAGAACCCTGAGATCTATTTTTATCCCTGAGAGGGTATTTTTAGGGCTCGCACATCCAAGGCACAAGGCACTGGCATTAATAAGTGAACAACTATCTTCGATTGTAAAAAGGTTCATGTAAAACTGTGGTTGGATCATCAGCTGTACAACACAGACTGAGAGTCACATACAACAGCCTGAAACCTAATTTTGAGACCCTGCCCCTCTCTGGATGTGTTCCAAGGGAGAAAAGACACTTCCTCTGACTTAAGAATACTTAAAAAAAGATAGCTCAACAAGAAACATCATTTTATCCATACTAGAAGCTCGGTACAATTATTATCCCATTGGACAGATAAGGAAACAATAGTTTAGAGAGGCTAAATAACAGGCAAAATGAAGGCCTCTCTAAAGTGATGCCTCTTAAAAGGCAGCAAATAATGCAACCAGGAATCACATCCGTATCTTCTGGCTTCAGAGCCTAAGCTACTAATCATAAGATTATATTGTCTCACCACTGGCAGAATTAATAATTAATTTTAATAATTCACTTTAGCATAATAAAAGTTAATACTATTGTATAAAGAAGTAATAAATTTGGATGGAAGAAACATAGTAGGACACTCTAGAATGGCATCTATAGGAATAAAAGTGAATACGAAATAAGGAAATTTTTTCTTTTAATTTAAAACTCTACAGTGGTATCACCTATTAACCTAGTCATCATCAGTATAATCATCAAATCAGGATGAAGTCAGACTTGGGTGCTAGATAGAAACATGAAAAAAAAATTTAGATTACTAAAAGGACATGGACATTCCTTCCCCATTATATGAGATCTGTCCAGAAAAAGTCCAGCCATTGTTAATACAAAGAGAATGGTTTGCATGCCATTGATACAACCTAGAAGCCAAGAAGAGTGGCCACTAGAATGTGCATGTGTGAACAATGACGACTTCACTGTACTAGTCAGTGGGGGCAGTAGATGCGACTGAACGAGCATGTGTACTGTATGGCCATCAAAAAGCAACAAATCTGTATCAAATTTTGCATTATATTTGACCATTCCTCCACGGAAACTATTTGGATGATGCAGAAGGCTGCAGCTGTAGGCAACTGGTGACTGGCAGCTTCATCACAACAATGCACCGACTCATGCATCACGTCTCCTGCAGAGTTTTTGGTGAAACATCAAATTGCCCAGGTGACTCAGCCCCTTACAGCCCAGATTTGGTGCCCTGTGACTTCTGACTTTTCCCAAAACTAAAATCACCTTTGAAAGGGAAGAGATTTCAGAACGTCGATGTGATTCAGGAAAATATGATGGGGCAGCTGACAACTGGGAGAACTGTGTGAAGTCCCAAAGTGCCTACTTTGAAGGGGACTGAGGTATCATTGTCCTGTGTACAATGTTTCTTGTATCTTGTATCTTCTTCAGTAAATGTCTCCATTTTTCGTATTACATGGCTGGATACCTTCTGGAAAGACCTCATCATACATTCATACAATATTCTGTACTTGTCATTATAAAAAAAATCGCAATGGCCATGCTTACAAATCTGCACTATAAATTACTTTAAACATTACTTATTTATGTCTTTCCAGCTAGAATGCAAGCTCCAGGTCTTTACTGCTCATTTTTCATCCTCAGGGCTCAGCACCATCACCAACACTAAGAAGTGCCTGCTGAAATCACGACTGCAAAAGTCATTCTTTCCAGGTACAGACTTGAAATACCCAATATCCCCAGTTTTCTCCGGAATAGAGCTTTCTTCCTGGTCATCACCAATTAAGTAGATACTAGTGAACTATGTAATTTTGTCATAAAGGCCAAGTCAAATAAGATCCTCAGAATACTATGTATCAGAGGGAAAGCATGAAGATATTGGCACTTCCACTGATGTTCTTCATTCTCACATGCCTGGGAAAAGTCAAATCATTTCGGATGTCCTTGACATTCACTGAACTTCTCCCAGCACCGTTAGGCTCAAAACTTGGTAAGCTGTTTTAAAATGTGGATGAAATGCTATTGTATACATCACCACCAATGGGATTACCAAATCACTAACCCAAGACTGACATTTTCTCCTTTGACCATTAGACATTCTCCTTCCACAGCTACAATTACAAGCTTTTGTGTTTCCAGAGGACTGGGCATGCATTTTAAATAATTATGGTCATATTTATCATCGTGACACCGAAGGAAGGGCCACCCTGTGTAAAAATGTTCGGGAGTATTTCATTCCTGTCCTTGACGTCATGACCGTGCTCTCCTTACAAATAAATACCTTCTGATGGTAAAAACAGAGAATAATGAGTAGTTGCCAAGTTTCCTCTCCTCCAGACTGTCATGGAGGATTAAGTGTTAAGATGATGAGGTTGGCTATAAATAAAAGGGATTATTTCATTATGCATAAATAAAAATTATCAGTTTATATCATGAGAAACAACCTCATGTCCAAATTAGGGGAAACAAGAAATTTTCCATTTATGTTATGACCTTGAGCAGAACACGATTCATATGAACTTAGTTCATATGAATTTGGTTCCACATAATATAACAACTCCTTAAAAACAAAAACAATACTTTCCTGATCCTGGAAGTCTATGTGTCACAGGGTACAAAGAAAGAAAAGGAAGTGACTAGTTTAAAATAGGCTGGGTAAATGACTCAATTACATTATAATGAACTCTTTTCAGCATCCTTTAGTCCTAAAGGTAAAACTTGGGTCATATTTGAAAAGGATTTAAAATCACGGTACAAGATAACTTAGTTTACATTGTCTAAAATGGGAAAAAAAATTAGCCAAAACTTATATTCTTTATTACATAAGCAATAAATAGCCCAAGCTGATGCTTCTAATAAGAAATTTACTGAATTTAAATTCTTTGAGAATTAGTAATCACATTATAAATTTGAATTTATATTATTCAACTTTCTTTCCTTTCTCATTGACAGCAAATTTTTCATTAAATTTTCTTCCTATACTCTATACCAGGGATTTTCAACCTTTTTCATCTCATGGCACATATAAACTAGCTCTGTGGCACACCAAAAAAATATATCATCTATTTTGCCAATTTGATTTAAACAACAGATAGAATTTTGATTTATTCACATTGGGCAGTATTGTTGTATTGGCTGTTGTTATGTTTTAAAATTTGACAGTCTAAGGAAAAAGAGGTCAGAGCCCCTCACTAAATAGGTATTGCATGTTTTAAAAATTCTTGTGGCACACCAGTTGAAAATCACTTCTATATGCTATCAGTGATTACTTTGCTACAATTGGAATAGATACACTTGTACTCTTTGGTTACAAATGGCTAGGCCCACCCCACAAGCTAAAAATGGTTTCAGATTGGGGGCGTTTATTTTTGTTTTGTTTGTTGTAGGTAATGTTAGAGTAGAAGTGGGAGCTGGATATTGAGATAAAAACTGTGAAAGGCTATGATCTTGGTAACTAATAAAAAACAGTTTATGTGGTATATATATATATACACACACACAATGGAATATTACTCAGTCATAAGAAAAGATGACATGCTATTTGCAACAACATGAATGGATCTTGAGATTATTATGCTAAGCAAAATTAAACCAGCCAGAAGAAGCCAAAAATCCTATGATTTCACTCATATATGGGCTATAAAACAGAAAACAACAAACGAACAAACAAGAACAACAAAAACTCATAGACACAGACAACAGTATGGTGGTGACCAGGCGGAAGTGGGTAGAGGGCAGTAAAGGGTAAATAAAGGGGGTCAGATCTATGGTGACAGAAATTTGACTTGTATTGTGGGCACAAAGTGCAATGTACAGATGATGTATCATAGTATTGCACACTTGAAACCTATATAATTTTATTAACCAAAAGTCACCCTAATAAATTTAATTAAAAAATAACATTTGAGGAAGGGGGCATTGAGGGACTGGGTGAAAAGGTAAAGGAATTAAGAAAAAAAATAGACACAGACAACAATATGGTGATTACCAGAGGAAAAAGGGGGTAGGGGAAGTAGAAGAAGATGAAGGGGGATCAATGGTGATGGAAGGAGACTTGACTTGGGGTGGTGAACACAACACAACATACAGATGGTGTATTGTAGAATTGTACACCTGAATCCTAGATAATTTTATTAAGTAACGTCACCATAAGAAAATCAATAACAATTTTTTAGGAACATTTAAATTTTCCTCTCAAAGGCAGGATTCAGCAACTTTTCTACATCACATTTATCATGCCTCCACTTCTACCCCAAATAATTCTTGTCCCTCCACTCTTGAATTAGGTACTGAATAGGCTGATCTGAAGTCACCCACATGCAAACCAGTTCTAAACGGAATCATTTAACAGTAAACATAGCACTTAGTACATGCTTAATAAAGGTGTGTATAAGAATTTCTTTTAGAAATTAGAGATTGATATAGTTGTGCTTTTCCTAAGAAACATGAATGCAATTTGCTTTTTGTAAAAAAAAATAACACAAATATAAAGATTTAATAAAAACAAATAACTGTAATAAATAAGTGATTGTAAATAGTAAGAAACATGACATGTAAAATAAAATACCTGTTTACTTTTTTATAGTTAAGACTTCCTACTTATTTATATTTTCCTAATAATGAAACTTTTCTTCTTTATGCTTTCACTTTTTATTAAGTAAAATATGCTCTTACGAGATGTCTCAAATAATTTTTTGAATGAGGAAGGGCATATATTAATTAAAATAAACACCTGGGCTAAACTTATCTTGTGCCTGCCTCTCCCCTCTTCCTGCACTTGAACTTAATCTGAAGTCACAGAATTTAGGCCACTAAAACAATTTTACTGCGCGCCGCCCCCCCCCCAAACACTGTGCTGCTCCCAAAAAGAATTTGTAAAATGCTACCTATTTATTCAAGTCAATGGCCCTGTGTGTACCCATATTATTTTTATGATTCATATAGGAAATGAACTCCTCATTATTCTTTCATCTCCTGTAGCCACAGGAATAATCGAGTAATTGAAAGCCTAACATTCAAGAAGTCTCTCTGGGACTATTTATCCCTCTACACCTCCACTTTCTTTCTTTTTTTTTTTTTT
The DNA here is from genome assembly GCA_039655065.1 of Glossophaga mutica. Lineage (NCBI taxonomy): Eukaryota > Metazoa > Chordata > Mammalia > Chiroptera > Phyllostomidae > Glossophaga > Glossophaga mutica. Next base: position 78,597,946 of record CM077313.1, on the reverse strand, counting down.
CTTTTTTCTTTTTTTTAATAATGGGATCCTGGCCAAGAGAAGTGTTCTGGTGTATAAAAAGAATTATACAAAAGAAAAAGTCCAAAGACAACCTTCCACTGGGATTTGTTTATTTACATCACTAAATAAACTAGGTCCTGCTTATTCCTGGCCTCATTTTAAATACACAAATATTGTTTTAAATATAAATAATTATTTAGAACACTGAAATAAGGAAATAAACTTTATTCTGCATTTTAAAACTAGGGTTTAAACAACTGATGTAAGTAGAATTCCAGACATGATCACTATTTAATATATGTTTACATTGTATTTTTCAAGACTCCCTAGCACCTTTTATCCCCTTCTTTTCACAACTAACAGCTGCCATGACAGAAGCCGTAATTCACTTGCCAAAAACAATCAGCTTAAAGTTTCCACAGTTATGGAACATATTGCTTTCCACAATTTCAATCAGATTTCAAAAGTATAAAGTTTTCACCCTGGCCAGGTGGCTCAGTTGGTTGGAGCGTGGTCCCATACACCAAAAGGCTGAGGAGGGTTCAATCCCCGGTCAGGGCACATATGTGGGTTTCAGGTTTGATCCCAGGTTACAGCATACACCTTGGTTGTGTTGCAATTCCTGGTTGGGACACCTACAGAAGGCGGGCAACCAATCAATGTTTCTCTCTCTCCTTCCCCCTCTCCCTTTCTCTGTCCCTCTCTTTCTCTCTCTCTCTCTTCCCCACTTCCTCTCTCTCTAAAAATCAATAAACATATCGTTGGGTGAGGATTTAAAAGAAAAGAAGCATATAGTTTTCTCTGTATAAGGATTTCATATTGGCCTATTTTTTAAAATATATTTTATTGATTATGCTATTACAGTTGTCCCATTTCTCCCCCATCATTCCCCCCCACCCTGAATACCCTCTCCCACCCACATTCCCCCCTTTAGTTCATGTCCATGTGTCATAAGTTCTTGGTTTCAACAATTAACTACCAGTAAAAACCAATGGTCTGTATGTTTGCGTCTTACATATCTAAATCCCATCCAATCCCAGAAAGATTATCAGTGAATGTTTGAGTATCTCCCAATAAAAAATGATGGAGTATGTGTTCCAATTTCTCTGTAAGTGTTAAAACCAATATAAAGGCTTTTTTAGAGAAATCAAATATAGAGTCAACTGAGCATTGCCACAAATAATATTCCTAATACGTACATGTTTAACTTGAAATTTTCCAACAAGTATTTAATATTAAAGAAAACTATAGAATTTAATTGTTAAGTAAAAAAGATGACACTGACAATAACCCTGAATGAGATTATAAAATCTCATTTCAAATCAAATGTTCTCATTTTATTTTATAGACATAATAAAATAGCAATCATAGAACCAGAAAATATATTCCAGAAGAATAAACAGATGAAAACATTCTATTCTCTGTCCTACCACATCCAAGTATTCCCCTCTCTTTTATGGCTCCTATCACATTTGTTTTCCTGGAAAAACTTTGACTACCAGGGGTGGGAAACTTAAGTAATTCTAATTTCTATATTTGCTTTTTTGGCACTTTGTAGAAGCTCAATCATTTCTGAGAAGAAGAGCTGAAAATGCTAGATTTTTAAACATCTCATAAAGCATTAATCATTTATACAATGCAATTTTGATATCCAGTTAGAAGTAAAATAATAAATAAAAATAAAATGTGTAGTAAAATATCTAATTATATGAAAAAAAAATAATATAATGAAATTGTGGTAGGAATATGAGGGAAGAAAGCTATTTAATAAATGATATTGAGATAACTAGTTGATAATTTGAGGGAAAATGGAACCAACTTTATGCCATACTTTATAATTAAAATACTAATATCTCCTCTCTCTATATCTGTATATATGTATCTCTATTAATAGGTATGTATAGTATACATAATTATAAAAAGTAGCATAAAATAGAATGAGCATTTTTGAAAGAACAATAGCTTTCTAAACCTTGAGTCAACAAAAAGAGCAAAAAAGTATAAATTTTGTGTAAAAGTATAAATTTCCTCAGTATTAATCTTTAATACTGAGGAAAGTAATAGTCATGGTAGAAAGAAAACAACTGTTGCATAAGTATATTGATCAAATACAAGAGATAAAAAGGTTAATGTGTTTTAAAGATGGGACAGATAATTCGAGACAAAAACATAAAATCCAGAAAAAACATAAATCAGTAACAAGTACATGCGTACAGAGAAATCAAAGTATTAAGACACACAAAGAAAAAAAGAACATTCAAGCATTTTATTTATCAAAGCAATGCAAAGCAGTGCAAACTAAAATACTTGTTTTCTAGCATTTTTTTAGCCAATAAAAAATGCTAGAAAACAAGATCCAACACTGTCCAGATTCTTGGAAAAATAAAACTGATAATGCCATACATTATTGTTGGCCATTTACATTAGAAAGCAACTTAACAACATACTTCAAGAGCTCTTTTTAAAATATATTGTATGACCTATAATAATATTGGAAATCTTTAACCTGAATTTAAAGACCAGAAAGTTTAAATTGAGTAAATAACTGCAAAAAGAAAAAAAGGAAAGAAAACAAAGACCTATTCAAATAGATTTTTGTGATATAATTTATAATAGCAAAGCATTATAAATTTAGCTCTTTAACATCAGAGAAATAATTAAGCGAACTACCAATTATTTTACCACTGCTCTTGAAAAACACTGATTAAAGAGTATAATACATGGAAAGGGCAATATAAATTGAAACTGAATACGATCCGAAACTGAAAGAAAATAAGCAAATTGCACAAGTCAGTATATTGAGGCACAGTTTCTTTCTGATCATACTATTGTCTACTGTATAATTGAAAATTGAGAGAAAAAACTATATAAATTATTAGATGTTCAAAATTAGGGACACACAGAAGAATCAACATAGGAGGTTAGAGTTAAAAACAAAATTAATTCCTTTGAAAGAGATTACAATTTCTGGGATGTAGTATTGTGTAGTATTTACCACGGCATTTCAATTAAGAAAAGCTAAGGACAATGGGAAAATAGTGCAGTAAATAAATGAAAGGCAAAATGAAAATGCTGATGGAAAGTTGTTTCTTTATGGAAATCAAGAACTAAAGCTGGTTTTAAGCTAAAGAAAAGAGAACAGAAATTAACTAGTCCAAAAAACTGGAAAATAGAAAAGGAATATTATTTTAAAAAACTTCCCCAGTGACTACTTTTTTTTTTTTTTTCCCACTTTCCCCTGGTCATTTCTCTTCATGCCTGTGGCCATTGATGTTGAACTTTGAAAAGCAAGAAGGTTACAATCAGCGTTTGTTCTTGTACATTTACCATTTGGACACAAATTTTAATATTAACTTAGAAGAAGAACATGGGTGCAGAGGTTAGAAGAAAGGGCAGGCTATGCCTTAAATCCGTATAACTATCTGTAAAATGTAGTGTTCCTTCTACTTTTACTTGATTAATGTCACTAAAATGAGAAAATTCATTATTCATGGGTATTCACACAACTCTACCCAGATCAGCCACTGTGCTGGGGCGCATCTGATGTGCCAGAAACAAACTAGGAAGTGGTGTGTGGGAAGAAAAAAATTAGAAGTTGTCAAACATATTTCCTTAGGCATTCAACATAATCTGTTATTCTAATTATTTTCCTGGTATTTGTGTAGCCAACTTCATTATTACACAAACTAAAGCAAAACTTTAGGTTTCCCCAAAACTTTTCTTTCACTATTCCTTACATGGCAAAATTGGCATAAGCACGTAACTTACACCCGATACACACAAACACATATGTATTATATTGTGAAACTTTCTACTCAGGACATTATGCCCCTGGGTGGTATATCTCCTCACATTCCTCCAAATACACAGCTATTTTATGCTTATTGAAATCTGTGAAAATAACTGGAGGACTACTTCCTCAATATTTCCCTTCTAATCTGAGTGACTATGAAAGCAGGATTTTATAGAGCCAAAACCAGCATCAATGGTGAAGACAATATATACAGTTTGGCGGTGGGAAATGAATTGCCTGAAATCATTAAATAACTTCACACAGACAGCCAAAGATCCCAGGTTACTTATTAATATCAAATTACCCAAAATTAAGGCTCGCAATTTTCTGATGCAAGTTCACCTCTAAAATTACATGCCAGGAACACTTCAGAAAGGATGCTTTTAGTGAAGTTTTCCCTAAATAATAGCATCTTGAGAGGGGAAAGCAATGGAGAAAAAGCTGAGACAACTATAATAGAACAGTAAAAAATAATAATAATGAGAAAGTGCCCATGATATGATACTATGTAAAATGAGTACTATAAAAAAATGGTAGCTATGACGCAATCCCTACTGTGCTTATGGGTGAACATTTTCTTCTTGGCAACGGAAGATGTTTTTGGCTGATCAGAGCGCTGTCTTTAAGAAGTCTACTTGAGTTGGGGTGGTAAACACACAAAATAACATTCAGATGATGTAGTATAGAATTATACACCCAAAACCTATGTAATTGTGTTAACTAATGTCACCCCAATAAATTCAATTAAAAAAATAGCATCCCGAGGGGGAAAAAAACTTGCAAATACAATGATCCTTGATTCATTAACCCAATTAGGAATGTGAAGACTGTTTAATAGCTAACATTTATAAAGCACATATGATATTTTAGATACTGTTCTAAAGTGCTTTACTTATGTTAATTCATTTAATTCCTCAGAAAAACTTTTTAAGGCACATACCTTTAATGACTCTGCCCATTGTACAGATGAGTAAATTGAGAGAGTTTATGAAAGTCAGTGTTGGAACTGAGTTTCATCCCAAGTACCTAGGCTGCAGAGCCCGTGGTCTCCACCGTTACCTTCTGCTGCCCAGGTGCCAACCGCTGTGGCCTGGGCCTGCCTCTGTGCTGTTTCCTGTGAGCCATCTCTTAGTTCCCACTGTAACAGGTTCTTGCTCACTAAGCAAAAACATTGCAATGACTGAATAGATGCCAGCTAAGCCACTTCTTCAGAAACAATTCATCTTAAAGATGAGGATTTCGATGCCGAGAATGGTATTGGAACATCTTAAATCTTAACATCTCAAAACATAAATTCTTAAATCTACTCATCAGCAATTCAGTATCTTTTTATCTAAATGGCCTTGAACCTACTTAAAAAAAAAAAAAACTATAATAAAGCAAAAGCCTAGTAAGCATAAGAATAATAGCGGGGGAGAGGGTATGATGAGTGTCCAGAACATTCAAATATTAAATTATTTCTAATTTAGCTCAGAATTAAGTAGAAGTGCCTGTACACAGGTACACCATGCTCCACAATGCAAAAAATCCTGAGGAAAAAAATCCGTTAATAGGAAGAAAACTGTTAAAAGTTTTCTGGGCTGTCACAGGTAAGTATCTTAAAGACCTGAAATGCAGAAAGTAAAGAAATGGATAATCATTTAACAATATCTGGGGGAAAAGTGACCTGGTGAAATCTAGCAGATACCTACATAATCAGAAGTATCAACTAGAAATTCCAAGAGAGTTCTGTCACCTGAAATTTTAGTTAGTTCCATTGGCCCACAGGAAAACAAATGCAAAACAAACAAAAGATCACTTGAATCTGCCTATAGATAGCTGGGAATATATGCACTAAAATACAATGATGGGTGCTGGCAGGGGTGTGGAGTTTAAACAAAGATGGCAAATAGAGAGGTAAAAGTCTTCCAGAGCTTCCTCTTAAAAATGTCGGAAGAAGAGGGACAGGTGTGGAGAAGTTACTCATTTCCCATTACTGTGAAGTAGTTTGAGTGTAGGTACAAAGTGTCCTGCAAAATTCTCATTCATCTTCCTCAAATGTAATCAGTCCTCTAGGCTGACTTCACTACCTTCCTCTTTTTATTCTATTCAATGTAAATGACGCCGGTATCAGGACGCATGTGGGAAAAGGAAGAAAAAGGGAAGGAAAGACAAAGGTACTCACCAAAAAAGGTGAGCTACTTGAAAGGAAGTGCTTCCTGGGTGGGGCAGGGCTTCCCTGATCAGCCCAAGTCCTGGCAGAAGCCCTGGGCCCGCAGAAGCCCTGGGCTGACATTCCCCCCTGAGGCTCAGCCTGCGTGGAGCTTGAGTGGAAACCTTCTCAAGTTCCACACTTCTCCATTTATCACTGGGTGGTGACAAGAGAAAACTTCTGAGATATCCTACTATAAAATACAGAGGGCCAGAGAGTGGGAGAAAGAACCTAGTAGTTACCCAGCTCATAGCTGTGGGCTAATGAACAATAGACCGCTCACATTCTGAGTGTAAGTCGGAGTTTGAATCAACTTCTGTAGTGCCTACCAGATGCCACCGCATCCCACGTGTCCATGAACTTGCAGGCTCATTGCCTGTAACCAACTAACAGTAGTAAATATTTCTTCCTTATGGACTGTGCACCTATTGTAGAACTGCCCCTACTTCAGTATCTCCTGTCCCCTGTATCTGTGGCCGATGCAAATTCTTATGAATCGGCCTATATCTTTCTTCTCTAAAATGCAATGGATAAAAGGGCCTGTCATCTCCAGGATGGTGGACTTGCTGCCTTCTCCATCTAGCGCTGCTGCTAGTGGTTCAGACTACATTTCCCAGGACCTGGTCTTTTTCTGGCTGGCATTTGTCTCGGTAAACCCTTTCTGTGAAAAAAAGCTTGGGCCCATGGAAGTTTTTCTAACAGCAGCTAAGTTCAATAGGAGGTTCGGGGAGGCACAGAAAGCCAGATTCAGCCTTGGGTCCATTATGTGTTCTAAAGCCACGCATTGTTTATAACAAAGCAATTATGTAGTTATGTTGATCCCTTTCCATTTCCTTTATTTATTTCCTTGCAGCTCAGAACATGAGGAGAACAGAGTAGTACCTGAAACTCTGGAATCCCAACCAAATAGAAAGCAAAAATGGTTGTTTTTCCAAATTAATGGGAAGTGTGGAAAGCTAAATTTAAACAGGATTAAGGGAACTACCAAGAGGTACAATCTGAGACAGGGAATGGGGGAGATCTTCCAGCAGGCCCCGGAGATTCTCTAGACCAGCTGTCCTGCAAGGTGGTCGTGACCTCTAGCCAAGCAGCCTTCCATGACAACTAAGGAACTGGGCCTGGTCCCCTTATATGGAAAATGAGAGGACTGCACCAAACCATCTGCAGAGCACCTACAGGCACCAACACTCTGTGGTGTTAGAACTAAAATTAACTAGCTTTGGCAGCACCTTTAAAGTGAAAAACGAAAACCCACATCAGTCCCACATCACAAGACAAGTCAGCCAAGAGCCAGAGCAATCTCTCTCTAATAAAGAAAGAAAGGAAAAAAAAAAAAAAAAAAAAAAAAGCTGTTGACCTGCAGTAGCTTTAGAAACTGCTGAGGAGGGGAAAATTATAATAAGGAATTAAAATAGAACATTGACCTCTGTGAAAAGATTGGATATAAGAAGCAGCAGCACTGAGCTAAAGGAAAAGTAGTCTCTCCTTGTATTATTTTTAAAGTAGGTATGTCCTTGGATATAGTTAAAAAATACTGAATCTTCAATTGCCCAACGGTGTTAGCTCAATACAAAACCGGTAAAATCCCAAGTTAACTTGCGGATGAATTATGGTACTTAGGGTGCATCCAGAATCCAATGAGATCCTATAGATGGGATGAGCCCAAGTCCTCAGAAAATGCCAAGAAGCATTTGAGGCAGGCCAAAAAGTGCTGGAGCGTTCCACTGACACAGAACCCACAAGTCAACACGAAGTTTGCACTGGAAGATACAGCTTTTGAGTGCAGTTTTCCAGGGATCCAGCCAACACTCAGAGATTGTTAAAAGAAGCTCTCGAACCCACAATGGTTCCAAATAGAAGTTTGTATTAGAAGGGAATTTTGCATGGAAATTTATCACTCGCAACCAATGGATTCAACTGCTGATCCCATTACCTCAGAGGATCTTTGTTTTTCCTGGAAAGCCTTTACAAATTACAGGTAACCACAGTCTGAGCAGAACTAGAACTTCTGTGCACTTTTAAACAAGCCAATTGTTTCAATGAGATAAGTACATTACTTCCACCAGACAGATAATTGTTTTCTCGTTCGATTGCAGTGCATTTGTGTACCCAGGTATAAAATGTTACAAATGGAAAATTACTGAGGAGCAAAGCAGTCATTAGTGTGACTTATAAATGGAGCAAAGTTGTCGCAGAAGTTTTACTAATGCTCTTTTATGTTCCTGTACACGTAGAGCTTATTTTTAAATCTATTTTATACCTGCTTGCAAAGCAAACAGCAAAAGCAGATCCCTGTGCCTCCGCACAATATAAACATAACTAAGATGTCAGCTGACCCACATCAATGGCTAAATGACTTGGATAGAAATATACACAAAAATAAAATGAATTCAAGAATAAATTGCTTGCCGCTATAAGAAATTCATACCTTTGAGGTCTGTAGGAAGTAAAAATAAATAATTTTAAAGTATCACTGTTGGAAATAAGTATTTCTAGATTTTACTTTTTACATAGAAGAATTGGTCTAGGAAAGTACATCTTCATACTGTGGTGACACTTTTACTCCCTGAGAGAACCCTTAACTGTTAATCGTGCTCAATTAAGGAGCCCCGGGGCACATACAAGAGACACCGAGTGACACAAAAAGCAACATCAGCACATTGTCAGTTCAAGGCAGATGATTTCCAGATGGAAGGTACACATGGTAGACAGCCCCTGAGCAAGAATGGCCGGACAGAGCTCTTACACACTGGAAGTTTGAATGACAACATCTAACAGACAGTACATGTTCTGGGGGCACCACTGGTTCCATTTAATTAAAAGGAATGTTAGCTTTCGATGCTAGTGCTTTAATGCCTTTGGATAAAATGTTATGACAACTATTCCCCAGCTTTGAATAGTTTCTGTGTCAAATATATCAAACATACATGTTGCTCATTATAAAAATAGAGCTGTCATTTTTCCCAAACTCTCTTTATAAATTCACCACATTTCATATTGTACAGTCAGAAGAAATTATTAAAGGGTATAGACTACAATTTCTTTTTTGTTTTAAATTTTAATTTTCAATTACAGTTGACATTCAATATTATTTTCATTCGTTTTAGATGTACAGCATAGTGGTTAGACAATCACACACATTACAAGGTGGTCCCCCCAATATTTCAAGTAGTCACCTGGCACCACACACAGTTACTGCAACATTATTGACTGTATTCCCTGTGCTATACCTTACATCCCTGCAACCATTCTGTAACTACCAATTTCAAGACTACCATTTAACCATCACATATTGGTGAAATACCCAAAACTGATATTTAGACACATCTAAGAGAAATGTGCTTCACAGAACAAAAAGTATTCTTTCAAAGTAAATAAAAAAGGATACTGTGAGATTATATGATGTAAATACAGATCTAGAAACATATAAACAGGTACAGTATAATTTTTAATAAAGTATGGTAAACACATAGGATCATTTTAACCAATGATTTCTTTCTAAAAAATTACATAGGTTGAGTCTGTGAGATTTTAAGAGTTAAAAGACTTTGTAATAGAAGAAAAATTACCTAGGAACCAAGGGTTCTTAAAAGTATTAGAATTTAAGATAAAAATAATACTTGCATTTTGTTTTCTGGGTTGGTTTGTCTTACTGCTACATGAAGTGAAAGCTATATAAAGTAGGGTTAGGGCCCCTGTAATTGATTTTTTAATCACACTTTTAATATTTAGGAAGAATTTTTTTTTTGCCAAAGCTGCTTTTAGACAAAGTTATATAAAAGCTTTTATTAGTTAACATATTACAATATTTTTATTATATTAAATTGATAAAAACCTCAAAAAAGAGAGGTGAAGAAGAAGAGTTGCTATAAATTTTTATTTATTTTCTGAATTGACCCAAGGCCACTTTTATAGCTTAGAACCTTTTTTTTTCTTTTTTTTGACATATAGATATTTTTCCCAGCATTATTTCTGCTGTGAGGAACTTTAAAAATTCTCAATCTGACCTGTACATTTTTGGAAAAGGAAATCAAAGTCCTGGGAATTAAAATGTCAAATCTGATTCTGTACATCTACTTAAATGCTAAGTCACAGTGCAGAGGAACTCGAACTCCTGTTTCAGTTTTCATTGAAATAAAGAAAAAAGGGAAGGCGGCATTTAGAGACCTGGAACCTCTGAAGCACCGCCGGAGTAACAGGGTAAGGTGCAGCCATCGTGGGGCTCACATTCTCGCTCAGGAGATGGACAACCCCAGGTCAGCAGAGAACTCCGCCACCAGCTGCTTTCTGTGTACTGACTCATCCATTTCCTCTAGTCCCGTAACTCCGACCCGGATAGCCCAATCAAGCTTTCCAGGAGAGCCTCTGGAAAGTCCTCCCCTGTGGACTTCGTTCTGCCATGAGACTTCTGTTCCCATGCTTCCAGAGGACTCCAAGACACCGCGCTCAGCCTAACCCGCACTAGCCATCCACGTTCTTACAGCTGCTTCAGATAATTTCGTGTGAATGTCCAATATCACTTGAGAGTCAACAGAACCAAAACCAACATCCTCTCCCTGAAAACCAACTGCCTCTTTCAACTTCCACATTCCTGTGACTATCATTATTATTCTCCAGTTCTCTTTTTTCATAGTATTTTTTTTTGTATTGCCATTTAGTCCCCTTATAATCTCCTCCCCCTGCAATCACCACACTGTTGTCCATGTCCATGAGTCCTTTTTCTTTTTTGCTCAATCCCTTCACCCCTTAACCTCCCCCTGCCCCAGTTCTCTCCAGACTTCTCAGTCCAAATTCTAAGCCGTCTTTAACTCCTCCCTTTCCAATGACTCCCATATCTAGTCAGTCTCCATATCCCATGTGTATTAGCTGAGGTGCTCCAGAGAAACAGAAATGTATTACAGGGAACTGGCTCCCACAATATGGGGGCTGGCAATTCCACACTCTGAAGAGCCGATGTTCCGGTTTGAGTCTGAAGGCCAGCAGACTGCTGTAGAACCAGCATGGACCAATGTTCCAGTTCAAGGCTATCAGGCAGAAATCTCTCTTACATTTGGGGGAGGTCAGTCTTTTGTTCTATGCAGGCCTTCCACTGATTGGATAAGGCCCGCCCATGCTGTGGCATTCACACTGCTTTCCTCAGGCTACAGATTTAAATGTGACTCTCATCCAAAAACCCACTCACAGAAATCCCTTCTGACCAAATAGCTCAGCATTTGGTGGCCCAGTCAAATGGACACACACAAAAACTTACTGTTGCACTGTGGTTTTAATTTTCTAAAGTTTCACACTCTCTTCCATTTTTACTCCCAGTACCATTATCTCAGTTCGGGTCCTTATGATCTGATTTTCAGCACAACGGTGTAAACCAAGCCCTTCCCCCATCCTTTAGTTCAGGCATTGCTGGGTATGCTGTGGATACATTCATTTTCAGAAATGTTGCTGTTGTATCATTTATATTCTATTCCTCAACTCACAATGGCATCTTAGCCTAAATAGACCCAATTCTTTTTCTTATCATATGTTGTTCCACATAATCCACCCCTCCTTGGCCTACTGACCTGTTTCTTTCATCACTCTCCTAATTTGGAACTTAGGTTATAACTGGCCAATAGCTTAAGTTATCTTCTTCACTCATCACCCCCCCCCATTCTCTCCTCAACATGCCCCCTTCTCTGGAAGTTACTGTGCACTCACCTTTGCTAACCCCAAGCCCATCTATCTGCCAAGGCTTGTCTCTATTTTCAAATCTTTGCAGAAGTTTGCCTAATTCTCCAAACAATATAAGTCTTTAAATTTTCTAAGCCTCCTGTTCCTCTAAAGCGCACTGTCTTGTTCTCTAATTTATTTCTGTTGCACATCCCTCTTCCCTGGTTCCCAATTTCACCCTATTGCCTTCAAATACACACTGTCTATTTATCTTGGGCTGAAAATCTTTGACTCTGTGATGTCCCAAGCACTATGTAAGACAATGGATATACAAAGAGGTACCACACTCAAGAACATTACAGTGTGATAAGACAGGTCATTATTCAAATTATGCAGCAATGAACTGCATGCTATAACAGATCTCTAAGACAGCAGCACCTTTAACAAAGGGAGAAACTAAACCATCCTAATAGAACGAGGTGTAGGGGATAAATTTAACTGGGGGAGGAGAGGAAAAGACATTTCAAGTACTGAGAATAACAGGAGAAAGAGACAGAGACAATGAAGAATATACACAGAAAGAAGCAACAAAGAATATCTATATATATAGCATGATGAGACATTCACCACAATGGCAAACTTACTGGGTACAAAGGATCAGAACTCAGACACGGAATGGCTGGCAAACAGGAGGTTTAATTCAGCCAAAGAATCATGGAGTAAGAAGAACAGAACCCCAGAAGCAAAGATGTAAGTGATACTGAGAAGGCTAAGTCACAACTGAGTGGGGATGGAGAAAAGCAGGCCTGGCCGGAGGGCGGAGCCCAGCTGCTCCAACCCACAGCAGCGGGCAGCCCCTGAAGCACAGTTAAAAGTGCGTCTGTCCCTATTCAGGATCATAAAGAACAAAGGCTTTTCATAAACTATTTAGTGACAAATCTAAGCTCACCTGGTAATAAAAACTGGCTTAACCAGACCTGAGGCTATTTATTCTTTCTCTCATTTAGTATTAATATCAATGAATTCCACTGCAGAAGTATTAATTTTTATTCTTATATTCCCTGCCTTACATAAGAGCTGTCTCAGATCCCATTAAAGGTGACATGACATGGAACACAGTTCCAAAGGCTCCATACCACCTTTTTAAAAACATGAGAAATCCTCAATTATAAAACGCATGGCCTCTAGGGTTTCGGGTAAGATTCTATGAACCTTAGATTTTGTGGTCCCACAGAATCAGTCAGACAGACTGCTGGGCTAAAAAGTGGCCTATTGACCTCAAAGGTTTCACCGTCCATGGAAGATCCATTTAGAAGTCTTTTTTTCCACGGAAAGTTTTCCACACATATTCAGCGATTAACCTCATTTGGCATCAGTGACAAAGTGTATTTTACATAAAGAACATTAGTTAGAAACAAAACAATAAACTGCCAATCATGAACTCTTGAGTCAACCCCTTGCCTCCCCTCCTAATGCCAAGAATACTGGGGGAGAAAATTGTGAAACAACATTCTCTTTGCCTCCTATAACCTTAATAGATAGTTTCCTGGAACTGTCTATTCAAATAAAAAATTAATGTCCACGCATAGCTGGAAATGCCACACTGACAAGTGAGGAAAGCATCAGACACCAGAAGATGATGTAAAAAGTCAAGGAACTATAAAGGCTCAACAAAACAGAACTTGCTCAGCAAGGTAGTAATAGGAAAACAGCTTTTTGCCTGTTTACTTAATATGTGAATACATCTTTCAAAGTGAAGTAGCCATAGTCAAGGAGGATCTGGGTCCAGAGAAACAATGAGTGGATTATATCATTCAAGAAGTTTTTTCCAGTGTTGTATCAAAGAAGACAAGTTAGCCTAGCTCTCCCCTCACCAGAAGAAAAGATGCCCTTGGGCCTACACAACACATGTATGGTTAAGACATTGTGACCTGCTGCATGGCACCTAACAGCGAGCGGTGGCGGGGGGGGGGGGGGGGGGGGGGCGGACAGGGGCAGGTTGTGTGTTTCCTCTGCCACCTTAGGATGAGGGAAAAGTTCTGGAGAGAAATATTGGCAATAGTTGCACAAAATGTGAATGTACTTTATGCCATTAAAGTATATACTCAAAAAGGATTAAAATGGTAATTTTGATGTTAGATATATTTTCCCATGATAAAAAATAATTTTGGTAATATATGAAAAGCTCTTATAAATCACAAAATAGAGAAGTCTAAAAGAAATACAGGCAAAGGGTACAAACAAATTCAAAACGAGAATAGAATTTAAGAAATAATGGAGAAAATGTTCAAAACCACTAATCATTAAGAATGTAAGTAAAAATTACTGAACTATTTTATTTAATCTTTGAAATTAGCAAAGATTAAAAAGACAGAATTTTTACATACAAATGGGTAGTTATTGCAAAATACTCATGGGTGTGTAAAGTAGAGCATAGGAAATACAGTCCATAATAGTGTACTTATTATATATGGTACCAGGTGGGTATTGGAAATATCGGGGGGAACATTTCGTAAACTATATGACTGTCTAACCACTCTGCTGTACACCTGAAACTAATACAAAATCATGTTGAATGCCAACTGTAATTGAAATATAATTTTTAATGAGAATTTTTTGTTTTAAAGAATAGCCCTTTTCTCTAGCCACTGACAAGGTCAGGCCCTTTGTCTACATCTCCCTGCACTGGCTTAGACCCGATGATGGGTATCCCCTCTCCGAGCTGACAGCCATCAAGAAAAAGAAGAAAAAGCAGGCTCAGGGTGCCATCTGGGGACCACTTCCTGATGCTGTCGCTGCCTCAGGCAATGGCTTGTGTGGCCAACAGTCAACTAATAGCCAAACAAAGGGAATAATACACTTTGCACAAACACTCTAAAAGCAAGAGAAGACAGAAAACAGACACGCCTTCAGGAACTGCCATACAGAAAGGCAAACAAGAAGCAGTAACAATGTGGGAAGGACAAAACCCCACAGGCACCCAGACAAGCAGCCGCCTTGGCCCTGCCTCGGGGATTCTCAGGTTGTCAGAGCAAAATTAGAAACCTCCATCAGCTCTTAGTACAGAACCGACACTGTGTACATAGCGACAGTGAGAAAGTCCAATAAAAATCAATTGTTATGAAAGCAAAGATAAAGAAAAACATTTTACATGGATTTGATCGTTGCAGGACTTCATAACAAGTGAAAGTTCGAGTTCAAGATATCAGGAACATGTCTAGAGAAAGCCCAGCAGAGTTCCAAAGCGGCATGTCGTGTTATACAACGTGGAGCTCCATCTCTCTGATCTTTGACAAACCTCCCAACACCTTGTGCTTCAGTAAATCCTCTAGGATATCTTGCAAGCAAAGTGAGGGATTGCTTTAATTACCTGAATATTTCATTCCCCATTCAGAACCAAGTAAGTGGCTGGCAAAATACCTGGCACAAAGCAGGAGCTGAACAAACATTTGTTCAACTGAACTGAAATAAGATTACCTGTACCTACTGATGAAATTGATTATGGTTCCACCTTTCCACCCGTCTTAACCTATGAGAAATACCTGGCCTTTTCTCTAGAGAGAGCGGTGAAGTTGCCGTTCTTTTCTACCTGGTATCACAAGTACCAACTACCCACCAGGCATGGTGCTTCAGAGGTTTGGTAAAGCTTCAATTCCCCCAAATCAGCATCTTTGACTCAATCTCTGGTGACAAAAATAAAGACGTTTTAAAGCATGGGGGGGGGGGCATGTAGATGATGCATAGGTGAGCAAAATGACGCTCCTAACAAGAGAGAGCTCATAAAGCTAAGCCACCTCATAGACTCACTCACATAAACTGGGAGTCAGCCTCTTTCAGTGTCCTCATCTTAGAAGGATGCTAGGACTCAGTTGGTGGCTTTCAAGCTTCTCACCTTCTATTTACTTGTATGAAATACATTTCATATTAAGTGTGCTCTATTTATACATATAGAGAAACCTGCTTATCTGTATAAAACTCAAACATCAGTTTCATATATTAATACTTAACTTCACAATGTATGTGTACTCTGGTATGTTGTGATGTGGTTTATTCTATTCTAGTGTTTACCACCTACTAAATGGATTTCATGGATAATTAACAGTTCATGATATACATACAGTTTGGAAAACACTGGACTAGGTGAATTCTTTCCAGCTCATTTCAAAAAAGTTATGATTTTTACTTAGGAGCAACCTAAAAATGTCCACCACTCCCAAATACTAGTCTCTCGATGACCTTTCCAAAGCTAATTCCTGAGTGAAATGACATAACCCCTGTGACATCTTTGCCTTCCCTTCTTCCTCACAGTAAATACCCATGATCCTTTCCACTCACCAGGCTTTAAAAATGATTTTCCCAGGGTGCATGACTAAGCCAAATCTGACAGCAGAAGTGAGCACAAGGAATTTTGCAATAAAAAGTTAAACATCTACTAAAGAAACTCCCTTTTACCCACAATCAAGTCCGTTTGTGTCTCTATAAACTCTCGGGCACTGATAGTGGAGCGAAAGTAAACATGCCAGGCACGCAGCAGCAGCAGCACACCGCATAAACCTCGACTTCCATTAAACGAGAGCTACTTCAAAGTAGAAGCATCCTGCCTTCCAAACTATAAAATTTGTTCCCAGAAATAAAAATATTCTAACTTTGTGGAGTATCATCTATTGTCACTTTTGTAGATTTTCTTAATTGTCTGCTCCCTGCTGCCACCCGCCCTACCTAATCCATTCCACTTCCACGATCTTTAGTCATGTCCCAAGCTTGTGGATGTGCAGGAATCTCTGGCGGAAAATAAGCTGGCTTTGAGTCAAACGATACTTCCCAATCACAACTGGGGCTTTTTCAGCACAGAGCTAGGGAAAGGCCTTGTTTATGTCTTCCCATTACAGCTTAGAAACCACCTACATCACGGTCCCCTCAAAGGTATTACCCCCTTCACACGGAACCCTAACAGTATCATTTGTGTGTGCCAGTGATTTCAAAATGCTTTAGTCTACTAAACCTTCTCTTCTAAGTCTACAGGGTAAAGAAGAAATAAATTCCACAGGTGCTTAATGGCATTTGGCTATTTTAATCATTACAGTTTATAAAATAAAACCTAAAGCCTCGGTATTAATTAAAGAGCACTTCAATTCACACATATGAAAGAAATACTAATTTCAACAACAACAACAAAAAAAACTGGGTCCACTGTAATCCTGCAATCAAAGCATTCTGTGTATTCCCCACACTTGGCAAGACACATTTTTATTTTTAATTTTTGGACTACTAATTCTGGAGGAAAAACAAACACCATTAACTTCCTCTTCAGTCATTAGCTGTCTGCACCAGGTGTTTTTATCGCTTCCTGCCACAAGGAAACACGATTGAAACAAAAAATGATATTCAAAGGAGAGCTCTCTGGCTGATTCCACAATCATTCTTTCAAGACTTGAGACACAGTGTAAACATATTTAAATAAGGGTACCAAGTGATAAAACTACTCAGAAAACCTTCATTCTTATTCTATGATATCATCTCATGCTATAAAATAGGCCTGCCAAGATTATTTGATGAATAAATGGAGTTACTCAAGTTAACTTTTCTTCACCTACACAGCTAATACATGGCTGTGTTAGAATTTAAATCAATTCTGCTTCATACACAACCTCATGGGGGAAACTATATCATAGTTTTCCCTATGAACCTTATTATCAAATTGTTTTTATTTCAGCCTTTGTGTATGAGTGGTAAAGAAGGTGATTAATGGAAACCGCAGGTGATAAGAACATGAGGACTGATTTATCATCCTACACCCTAAACAGTATTCAACAGTTATTTACTGAGTCCTATACACTGGATAACACACTATATTCTGGGGATCCTAAACAAAGATGCAAATTATAGTTCTTACCCTAAGGAATAAGAAATTTACAAAGAGAACTATGTTCACCTGCATGGGCTTCTGTAACAGAATACCATGGGCTGAGGGGTTCAACAACACAACTTTCTCTCTCACAGTTCTAGAGGCTGGGAAGTCCAAGATGAAGGCGTTGCCAGATTCAATGTCTGGTGACAACCTTCTTCCAGGTTTGCAGATGGCTGCCTCCTTGCTGTGTGCCCACATGGTCTTTTTTGGGCGCATGCTCATGGGGAGACAGATATTTCCTGTCCCCTTATAAGGACACCGATCCCATCATGAGGATGCTGCACTTTTGACCTAAACTGAACTAATCACCCCTCAACAGCCCCTACACCAAATACTACACACTGTACACACTGTACACACTGGATGCTACAGTCCCAACGTACGAATTTTGTGGTGACATAAACATTCAGCTCATAACAGAAACCCAACAGGTAAAACAAATAATCAAGTTAGCTTGATAATGTAATTCTAAAATCATTATCATTTAATTACATTTAACAAATAGCTACTGATAGTAAAATGAAAATAAAGTTGTTTTCAAACATTCATTATTTTTTTTAAATTTTTATTTTCAATTACATTTGGTATTGGTTCCAGGCATACAACACAGTGGTTAATTGTCGTATATTTCACCAAGGATCCCCCAGTACTTCCAGTGCCCACCTGGCACCATACTTAGCTATCACAACATTACTGACTACAAGGAAGTAAAGTTTTGACAGGGAATAAAACCCATGCCACAGACAATACTCTCCACATTTTACATGTGAGGAAATTGAGGCTCAGAGATGATAATTTGTCCAAGAAGCAAAAATGAGAAAGTGAGAGAGATTTAAGTATGCATCTACCTAGCTTCAAAGCCCAGCCTCTTTTCAAAGAACAGGAGAGCTGTAACCAGGGGCAACAACAGCCTCCCTCCCTGCCTCTCCTAGGGCGTGCCTAGCATGACTCTCCCCACCAAGGAAGAGAGTAGCCCCAAGGGCCGGGTGCAAACACGTAGAACACATACAATCCCTCTGTATTAGAGATAACTACGGCCTGAATGCTGGTCCAATAAAAGCAGGTCAGAGAACTAATTAAAGCACAGTTCCTAGACTAGCCAGTCTCACCTGGAAAGGAGGACATTCCATCCAGAAAAACAGCAGAGCCACTGACTGCATGGCCAAATACAGTATGATTATAATTCTCATAAAAATATTTCATGAGCTGTAGCAAAAAAAATAAATAAATAAAATAAAGATGCATGCATATTTGAAATATTAAATCAATGTTTTAAAAAGTATTGTAATGTTGAAGCAAATCAACCTGGGATGGTGACACAAATACCATGTGTCTTTCTTCAGCTCTGAGAGGGTCAGTGTTACTCAGTGACTGATCGGCTGCAGCAAAATGTTAGGGGTATATATCAGTTCTGCCACTTTGCATACTAGGTACCAAATATGTACCCTGTGGATGAATGGGTGGAGGAAAGTATGGATGCAGGAAAGAATGAATAGTAGCCACACTAATTGGCCACATTCCGAAGTGTATACTTAAATGTCTCATTTTACTTAAGCTTTTAAAATTGTTTTCTCACCTTCCAATTAAATATCTATCTGTATTCACTTCGAAGCCTAATTTGTATTGTAAAATAGCCAAAAGGTCTAGGTTTTTCTGTTTTCAGAAAAAAAAATTACATGCTACTACTTCACTTACAGTTGTGTTTTTTTTTTAATTTGGGGTTGATAAAAATTCTATACTTAAAAGGAATTTTGGGAAAATAGAAATTACTGAGAATAGAAAGTGTATATATGTAGGGGAGAAAATATAATATATGAGGTAAATTTTGTTTATTAGTGGTGCAAATTAGAAAAGATAAAAGAAAAAAGCAGTGATTTTTATTTCAATGGACCATTTACTTTCATTTCAATGATAATGTAGAAAGTTTTACAGAAAAAAATGCCTTTCCTTCATCTTACTTTCTGGTCATTGTTTTCTCGTTTCAGAATCTTATTGTTAATGTCTTTTATCTTGCATTACGGGGATCTTTTTATAAGCCAGTTCACATCATTTTGAAAAAGGACAAGCCATACATTCATACACATATACGCATATGCCTGTAGCTATTTATTAACATATTTAATACACACAATTATATATGTATACATCTCTCTATATAGAATTTAGAAATGAGACAACTCATGTGGTAGCTAAACATTTACTTACAAGTTAAACTCCTTTATGTATTGCATGTCACTCACAAAAATACCTCACAGTCACCCAAATGTGAGAAAATCATTCTTTTGAGAATTCGATTTAATTAATGTGTCTGGGTTTTTCAGCACTTGGTTTGCACCTCAGTGATGTGTGTGAAAGGGTGGCCAGCAGAACTCAGATATGACTAAGTGTCATAATGTCAGGCCATACTGGCTGCTTTCCTCAAACACAGTGGCAGGAGGAGTTCCACGGTGGCCACACCTGCGCACCTGCACTCTGAGCTTGTCAGAGGCCCACCAGGCCTTCCCGTGCCCACAAGGCCTTGTGATCCCTGAGGATTCTGGCTCAGCGGGGCCTGGGAACCTATGCATTCAGAAGTCCCACATGATTTTTGTCAGACAAGCCTGAGGAACGCTGATGTCGTGGATGGGAGAGAGTTCACTGATGGAGAGGTGTGCAAATGTAGTTCCCCCGACACTAGGAACAGCTCATGAGTGCTGGAAATTGCTTTAGACTGTGGCGAACCATGGAAGATTTTTGAAAAAGGAAATAATAAGATTTGTACTTTACTAGGAGTCACCAGGCAACATTAAACAATTAGGCTGCGTGGAGGAGAAACTAAAAATAGAGAGACTAGTTTGGAGCCTACTATGATAGCTGTAGCAAGAAATAACGAGGGCTAAAGGTTGGCAACAAATATGGAGGACAGAGTCAATCAAGGTTCAAGACAACGGGATGTGGAAGGGAGCAGAGAAAGAGTTTCAAAAACGGCACCATTGATTTAAACACAGGTGGCTAAGAAGATATATGTGATATTTACAGAAAGAAAGAAGGTCAAAAAATACACACTACATGAAATATGAGTAAATAAAATAATAAATGAGTGGTCCAAAGAAGGACCATTTGCTGACAGAAGAAATAGGGTTTTACTCCCTGGTCTACCATCTCCTTGCTAGCATGCGCTGGACATGCCTCTTAAGCTCTCTGAACCTCAGTGTCCTCATTTATAAATAATGCTAGTAAAGCCTATTTTGCAGAAATGCCCAGAAGATTAAATGAGATTAAAACATAACACTTGATTTATAGTAGGTGCTTAATAGACAATAATCATTTATGCCTATTTTTACTTTCACTTTCAATGACTTAAAACCATTCCAGACACATAGTAGGCACTCAGTATACACTTGTTGAATGAATGGATTATGGTTGCAATTACAATTCTATTGAAGACGGAGAAAAGATCATGGGATTTGCCCATTAGACAGTAATTGGTACACTCAGAGATCGCTTAAATGCCTAGGGGTTTTGAACACTTGAATAAAGTACCAGTCCAAGTGTTTTGGTGAGGACATTCTAAATACAGTATTGTTTAGCAAATGTTTTCTTGAGTTGTATCAGTTTGGTTTTTATACTGCACATTAAAGAAATCGGAGCTTCCAGCTAGAAAACAAAAATCTGCTTTATTAGCATTAACAGTTTTAAAAACACGTTATGCTTTAGAGTTTATACAGTATATTATCTCATTTGATCTTCAACCCTGGAGTTAAGGAATTCAGTTACTACTATTGTCCTTTCTATTTTAAAGATAAGAAAACCGAGGTTCAGTAAAGTTGAGTAACTTCTAGAGCATGAGTGTAAAACCCAGAAATTTAATTGAGGTCTTTTGACCACAGTGTTCTGAGCTTCCCCCTACTACTACTCACACTCCTCAAGCCCAGTCATGTTATTCCAGATGGGCTCTCTCCTACCCTTTCAACTGCCCTAAGGTTTTCCTCCTACAGTCTTGAAGTGAAAGGTAAGGCAGAGTCTTGAGGGTTTCAGAAAGTGCTGAGAGTACCTCTCCTTTCTCAAAATCCAACCAGCACCAGAGAGCATCTATCCCGCTTCCGGTGCCTGTGCAGGACATTCAGCTGATCCTTGCTAGCTGCAACAGAAAATCTGCTGTTCTCATGGGAAATATCAGAACTGTCTTTTTGGAAAGTTTTTCCTATAGAGAAGGTAAAAGCTTCACTTGGCCCGGTAGCTCAGTTGGTTGGAACATCATCCTCTACACCAAAAGGTTGCAGGTTCAATCCCCGGTCAGGGCATGTACCTAGATTGTAGGTTCAATCCCTGGTGGGGCACATGCAGTTAATTAATGTTTAGCTCTCACAATGATGTTTCTCTTTCTCCCTCTTCTTTCCTCTCTCTTTAGAATCAATGAATGAATATATCCTCAGGTGAAGTTTAAATTTTTTTTAATTTTTTTAAAGATTTATTTATTTTTAGAGAGAGGGGAAGGGAGGGAGAAAGAGAGGGAGAGAAACATCAGTGTGTGGTTGCTGCTCACATGGTGCCCACTGGGGATCTGGCCTGCAACCCAGGCATGTGCCCTGACTGGGGATCGAACTGACAACCCTTCGGTTCATAGTCTGTGCTCAATCTTGGAGCTACACTGGCCAGAGCTTAAAAAAAAAAAAAAATTAAGGTAGAAGTTTTAATTTTCTGATCTTAAGTAATTGGTTAAACAGAAAAATTCATCAGTTTTTTCATCTTGAAAATGGGGGATACAGATAATAGCACTTATGCCATAGGATTTTCACTACTATTCCATGTTCTACCACATACAAAGCACATTTAGAACTTGAACACAATGAGCACACAATACATAGTCATTGCTACTCAGCAATGTGTGATATCCCAGTCTTACAGAGAAAGTGACCCAGGTCCAAAACGATCAAGATACTTTGCACGAAGTGACCAAACATCACCCTGTAACAGACACCATGCTTCCTTTATGGAGCAAAACACCCCGAGGTAATCACTGAAGTTTTCATCAACCGAAAGTGTCACATTCACTCCAGTGATTTTAAATCACTCGCTTGTAAATTAATGTACCTTTCAGTCCATAAATTGGAATAATGGGTGTGGGAGTCTAGACCCATAGTTGAGATTCAATGATCTTAAACATAATAAAATAAGTGAGAAAGATGCATGTAGAGAAAGGGTTTTTTAAACTCTTAAATATGTCATCTCACACATCTTCATAATAAAATTAATTTGTCTCCTTTCAAAATAGAACTAAGAGTTTAGCTTTCATAACCAATTAGACAATATTTCCTTTTTTAGAAACTATTTTTTCCTAAATGGCAAGAATTCTATATTTACTTTCTCCAGTTCTCCTGTACTTCCCTGGTATTTCTTCAAACAGTGGACCTTGACATTGGCTGCATATTGTAATCACTTTGGAGGTTTAATGAATACCCCTATCTAGGCCTCGCAAAGGTCCAAGTCAGTCTGAATCATGGGTTGGGGGTCCCACTTCAGGGCTCTTCTTAAAGCTCTACAGATGGGTTCTACACTGATAATGCATAGCCCAAATGGAGAATCAGTGACTTACCCAACGTCTTCCAAACAATAGAATGATGGATTTTTTTTTTTTTGCCTTGTTGTCGGCTGTCTGTAAAGAAAGTTGTTTTACTTCAAACCACAAAATTGCTTACTCTGAAAGCCAACTTTGATCTTTAATACAAGTTAATTTGATTTCCCTTGATCTTACTTTTGTGAGAGTCCCATTCCAGTAATTTTTCTAAGTTAGGTGGGGTGAATTATACAAGAAGACTCAACATTCAATTATAGTACTAGCAAAAATAGGGCATGCGGGATACAGATTAGAGCTCTGCAGATTTTAGGTTTGATGTTAATTTTGTAATACCTGAAATTATAAATCAATGAGAAAAAATGTAATTCTAAGAAAATCAGCATGGGAAACAAAGCTTTATAACATTAAAGTATTTGACAGAGCTACATAGCTATTTTGAAATCCTTTTTTACTCAATTCCTGAAACCCTTCTAATGAATACTGGATTTGGATTGTGGAACAATGCGGGTTAAAAGAACAAGACAAGCCTAGAAAATTTGATCTGGCTCTACTGACAGGTAACATAAAAGAATATAACGTGTTACAAAGGCAATAATTTTATTTTCCTGGGTTATTTAATAATGCCATTTTATGCATATGCTGTGATAATGGTGGAATGAAATAAATTCCAGGTACTCTGAGAGGAGCAGGAAGAGAGAGACACTCAACAGCCAAGACCCCTCACGCTTTGTGTGTTACTTGTTTTAAACTGACGCAAACATTGAACTGCTCTGCCAAGCCTCCTACACCAGCATCACCTGTCTACAGAGTGACCCTTTCCATGGGGGAAAACATGGAGTAAGGCAGAGAACCACAATCCAACAAAAGCCTCAAGGGTATGAAGCTGAACCAGGTTCTCAAATACAGGGAACAGACATTTAAGAAAATATTTAGACTTATCTCCTTTGAGCCACTGAAGTTAGTAGGTAGAATCTTAGGCATAGGTAGAAAAATTCAGGATTGAAAGACTGGTTTGTTTCTTGAAATATTCAAGAACTTTTTTTAATGAATCATATGTTAAGTGCCTGGCATCTTTAAAAAAGGACAAGATACTGTCCCTAAAAGTCTCAAGGTCCTTGACCCTTCCATCTTTTAATTGATAGGTTGATGCTTGCTAATTTGAAGCTACCCATGTTTTCAAGTGTGACCTTTGTTCAGATGATTCTGAAATTCCTGTCTTGAGTTGAACTTCTCTTCATCAACTTTACTCTCAAGTTAGTCTCCTGATAACTAGTAGAAAGATGGTAAACAATAAAAACTAGAACTTGGATAACTAGACCTGAGTTCTAGATGTTCCACTCAATTTACTGTGAGAGCTCCCTAGAGCAAGATACTTGACTCCTCTCAATTTCTGTGTTGGCGAAAGAGGACTAAGAATTGTATCTACCTCAAGTGTTATGAAAAGAATTCCATGACATAAAGAAAATAGAGTAGTAAAGCCCCTGGCTTGTGAAAAAACTGAGCGAATGCTAGCTATCTTTCCTGTCAATATCCCTCACTCTCACAAATTCTAGCATCATTCTTGATCTTCAAAATTACCTTTTTCACTTCCTACTACATTTGTCTGTCTTCTAGTCAATTGCCATATCCTGGTAATTATTTTTTTGAAATATTCTAAAGAAAATGTTCCTCTCCATTTTTATTTCTCCAAATGAAATCTCCTAATATTTACAGAACCTCCAGCAAGAGTACACAAATAGAGGCAGTTTGTTATGTTTCTAAATTTTTTAAAAGTATAAATCAGTCTATCAGCTGTTAAATAACATATGTTCCAACCTCCTACCTTGGAAAAATATACCTTCAAAATGCCCTAGAAGACCAGGTTTAAATTTAGATTTTCAGCTTCCTCTTGGTTCCAGGCCCAAAAGTCTGAGCCGAAGGAGAATTGGTGCCTCGCCACTGTCTCCAGCCATTCCCCATACCCTTTCCCCACCTCCTCACCTCTGTGGATTCTCTTCCCACCACGCCATCCTTCCCTAAAGCTCTTGAAGCCTCACCAGGGAGAAGGCACAGATATTGAAGCTCTACTATTTATGTTGATGTGCAACCAGAGTTGATAAGAATTGAGTAAGATTATAAATTCTTTGAGTGTCAATGTCCATATTTGACTTTGTACTAAATACATTCTTTTGAACTGAATTTAGGCAGATACCTACCCTTCCCCCCTGCAAAACACTTTCTGGCCCTCACGCTACACATAACCCCTACAGTTACTGAAATAATTTACAAGCACTGAGGAATGATGAGGGTTGTTCTCTAGAATGATGCAAAAAGAGACATACAAAGAATCAATCTTACAGTCTAAATCAAGTCGTCCATCTTGTCTTCATCTCTGCATTTATACTGTATAGTGCCTTTTATCAACAACTTGTAAGAGGTACTAAGAGGTAACTTTAATTAAAGGCATGGTCAGTGTGTTATTCCTAATATCTAGCACAGGGTCTGGCATAGAATAGGCATGAAATAAAAGTCCGGTGAAGGGGTGAATGAATGAGCAAATGCATGAATAGAACTTGCAAGCCAGCAGGACTTCAGAAATCATTTCAGGTGTTTGGTATAATGACTTCTTTCCCAAAGATACCCACATTCTTATACATGGAACCTGTAAATGTTACCCTATATGGCAAAAAAAAAAAAAAAAAAAAAAAAAGGGCTTTGCTGATATGATGAAAGATCTTGAGTGGGAGAGACGATTCTGTGTTGCCCAGGTGAGCCCTAAACGCAATCCCACACGTCCTTATAGCAGGGAGGCAAAGGGAGATCTGACAGCACAGACGAAGGCAACGTGACCACTGCCTCAGACAGAGGCAGAGACTGGCGTGACGCAGCTGCAACTACAGAATGCTGGCAGCCACCAGAAGCTCGAAGAGGCAAGGGACAAATCCTGCCTCAAAGCCTCTGGAGGGAGCACCACCCCACTGACACCTAGTTTTCTGCCCAGTGACACCAATTTTGGACTTTCAGACTGTGAGAGAACAAATTCCTGTTATTTTAAGCCATCAAGTTCATGGTGATTTGGTACAACAGCCACTGGAAACCAACGGAAGATGGAACACTGCTATCCGGAAAGGTAAAGTAACTTTCCCGAAGCCCCAAGCCAGTCAAAGCCCCAAGCCATTCGGGGCTGAGCTGCGTTTCTAGTAAAGATTTCCTGACTCTTCCCGGCACCTTTACTCTCTCCTTCCATACTACTCAGCTGCCTGCCCCAGGTTATAAAACCCACAGCTCTGCGACTCTTAGATCTCAACCTCAGCACCAACTACAACCTCTTCTCAGGCCATGGGAGGGAAACTGCAAAAATGATAAATCCTTTACACTCACCAATGTTACCATATTTGAGCCCCCCAAAAAAAATCATTTCATGAAAATGGCCATACAACATTGCTAGTGAAAGATCCAAGAAGATACTCGTGGCCAATATTTTCATTAACCCACATGTAACTAACAGTACAACAGCAAATGTGCAGAGGGGAAAGGAGAGAGGGTGTGCTTATAAAAATTGCTGGCCCAGCAAATAGTATAAAAACACACCAAAAAGGTGAAGCAAGGCAGGTGGCATAGAGAGCTGGTATATAACATAAAAGAGGAATGGAATGAGTCCATCTGCTCGAATGTGAGCCAATCTGAGACAGAGACAAAACTGGAAATTGTGACAGAGCCTGGAAGTGACGGGCTTTCCCATCGGTGCAGAAAGACCTGCAGACATCAGAGTTTACGACACCCACGAAAGGACAGTCACAGGTCGCATTTGAGAGAAAAACAAACGTATGTGCAATAATTCTAAATCCACACTAGATCTTTTACTATCTTCTCCTTTTTTACAACTATACCTTTTATGTACCGATGCAACAAAAATTCATGACATATTTTCCAAATAAGGAAACTGGGACAAAGGGAGATTTAGTGAATAACAGCCAGATGACAGGTAATACTTGTTCCAGAGCCTATGTTTAAATCCTGGGCTTTACTATTAACTCCAAACATGCATTTGTGTAGTTTATCATTAATAGATAAGGTAACAAAGTGTTCAAAGCAAGAGATATAGGTTTATTTCGACCTCATGAGTATGAAGACTCTTTTTCATGGGGGTGGGGAATAGAGAATAATAAGGAATACAGGCATTAAGAACGCACAGCCACAATAAGATGTAAACATTTCCTTAATAATCCTACAGTTATAACAAGCAAAATAAACAATCTAACCTTAACAAGTCCCTACTCACCAAGGACCTCAGGTTTATCTCATAGTTTGAGATTTAGTCACTCATTTAGACTGGGGCAAATCCCTATGGATTCAGGGAGTTTGCGATCAAACTAATGGGTTCTGGTTTTATTGTCAGTGGATGTTACCCCACAGGAGGCTGGACCATTGCATCATGCAGGGCAAAGACATACTTGTTATATGTGTGACAAACAAAAGCCTCCCCAAAGGGGTTCCCCAGGGAGCCCTGTGTGAAAGGCATGCAGTGCTTGCCTGTTCCACATCTGTTCTTCCCATGATCTTTACAAAAATGAACTTCCTGGGCAGATGGGAAGGGAACCTCAGGCGACTAGAAATATAAGGTAAGACAAAGTGTCATTTCTCAGATGTATACTGCCCACTGTCGAATAATACCAAAAACGCATCTTTAATGCAAACGCACAGTAACTGTAAGATCCTCATTTAATCTTTCTTAAGGCTTGAACTATTATATTAAAGTGCTTATAAGCTCGTTATTTTTTCCTCATATCAAAAACAAATTGCATTAAATTTATTGGGGTGACATGGGTTAATAAAATTATTTTAAATGAGAGGGACTGAAAACATATATAGATTGAAAAGCCACAAATTTTAAAAGAGCTGTTTCATATGCATATTTTACGAACACAGGAATACAGAATATAAAAAAGTAACTTAATAATACAGTATGCAAAAAAGCAGTTTTAAAAGTTTAAAGGATCTTGGACTAATGAATTCTAAACTAATTTAAAAATAATTTCTTGGTTAACAATTCAAAATGCTTTTACTCTTTTCTGTATTCGTAACTGCAACGTGCATTTTTCTTGGGGAGGCAGGTAGCTTGTAAGTGTCAGAACAGGGAGAAGGCCAAGTCACTAAAAGGGAAGAGGCTGGCAGGGCTGCTTCTCCACCACCGTGCTAGCTAAAGCACTTCCAAATTTAGAGGCTTCTCCACATTTAAGGAACTCAGTCTGCAGCCACAAAGTCTTGCAAACAATAACCGCCCTATTGCAATGTTAATTGTTCAAAGAATAGGCAAGCCACCCTAGAAAGAGAAGAAAAAACACTTCAGTGGGTAGCACTAAACAGAGGTCAAAGAACATCTCAAAACTGTCTTTCGGAAGAAGTGAAAAGAAAGGAAAGTCAACAAATGGGCGGGGGGGCGGGGGAACCCACAGAGGAAGGGACTTGATTTACCAGAGATCAAGCAGCTTGGTTTTGCTCAGATATTTTCAATCTCCTCCCCACCCTCCAATGATAGCACCACTATCAACAGCCTCCTCACAAACTGTCCTTTTTTTTCCCTCACTTATTTGGCTCCTTTTATGTGCTAGGCAGTGTATTACTTAACTAAGCGAGCAACTGTGAGTAAAATAAATAGCACTGCTTTAGTTTATACCAAAAAAAAAAAAAAAAAATCTTAGAAAGATGTCCCTAGCTCTCAAAAAGCTGAGTCTATTACTAAGACAACTCCCAGCACTAAGAGAAGTTGTACAATCAACAGAGGGAACAGATGTCAGAGAAGCCCCAGCCACGTGGAGCGGCTTCACGGGAGAATAGGACTGAAGTCTTGAGGATAAGTAAAGACATTTATCTCTCAAGAACTAGGGGAAGGGGTGGTGTGGTGGTGGTGTGTGTGTGAGGGGCAGTTAATAGTGTAGAGTCGGGATGGGGACACCCCTAGCAGTGAGAAAGTAGGAAAGCAGGACCTGGAGAAGATGCCCAGTTCCATGTGGCAACGAGGACACGGTGCAGGGACCACCGAGAAGAGACAAAGGGAGACAGACAAACCTGGATGGGGTGCAGGGTCCTTGTGCACCTCTGGTGGAGGTGATGAAAAGCCACTGACGCTTGCTAAACACAGCAGTGACTTGATCAGATTTAGGCTGAAAGAAGATTAATCTCGTAATAGAAAACAGACGTGCTACCAGGAAGCCCAGGGCCCACTCCTCTACTAGAAACTGTATAGAACTTGAGTTATAGAACTTGAGTATTTACCTTATCCAATTTTCCTTCCTTCACTTCCTTTCCTCCTCATGTATTTTATTTTTTAAAACTTATTGTATAGATCCCAAGCCCTTTTTTAGAATTAGGAAGGACAACGGTAGAAGAAAGAAAGAAAACGGAGAAAGGTAGGAAGGCAGATGGGTAGGCAAACTATCTGTTCTCTCAATAGACAGGAAAATGAATGCTACTTTGACGTATTTTATTGAAATTTGGAGATTTAGTAGCACACACTGCCTAACACAAGTTATGGTGTCTATTATTTTTCTTCTTTCTATAATTAGCTTCCTGACTTTTTCTACTAATCTCTAGGCCCTTTCACTAATATACTACTACCTGTAAAATCTGTTTTCCAATTTATTATTTCACTTTCAACATAAAGCCAAAATAAGATATTGATATAGTCAAGTCTCCATCATTAAAGTATGAAGTGCCCTCTTACAGGCACAAAGATTCAGCTACATTAAAAATAACATAAAAACTACCCCCGAAGAATTTTTCATAGCTATGCACTTTTATTTTCTTAAATCTTTAATTACAATACTTCTTTTAATACAACATATGAGAGAATACAAGTGTTTCTGATCATATCAGGAAGCTATTTCATAATCACTGGATTAATAGTTTATTTCAACAGACAGTACACCCTAAATGATAGTAAAATTCCCAAAACACCCATGTCCGTGAATACATTTGGCATCCTAGTGACAAACCAAACAAGTACAATGACTTGGCATTTTTGCCTATCGTAGAGAGATTTTAGAAAGAGAAGTTGAGGATAAAGTTCCAGCTCTGCCCGACTGTAGAGCCATCTCAGAACTCCAGAAAACATATGAAATCTCGGGATCAGAACAACACCGGTCAGGTAAGCAAGCAGCCCTCCTAGTCAACGTGGATGGGGAAGGTGCCACCTGCTGTTACGGCCCACGCAGACGTTCTCAGAGTCCACCCCTCATAACTAGCTTTCCTTGTTAATAATTTGCTTATACGTGATTTCAGTATTTCTTTCCAAAGAGCAATTTCCTCCAAGAGTGAAAAATAAAAGACAAATGCCTATGCGTGTGCTGCTGTGATCATTTGCCCTCTCTCAGGACTCATCTAATTCCAAAGGGGGTGCAATTACTAGGGCAAATTCCAACTTCAAAGGAAATTCCCCAGCTCGGCCAGCTGCCAGTGGAACTATAAAATCAATATGAAGAGTAAGTCTTCCTGGAAGTTAAGAAGAGTCTGGGGAGAAAAGGTTCATTATGCAGAACTACCTAAGGAGCAACGTTCTATCACAAGAGGAAAGAGGCTTACATAATCAAATGCTAGGAAGTCATCATGAAAGAAAGACTTAAAACAATTTCACAGACCATCTTGGTTTTTCCATTTTCTATAACTCAATATGAGATTTCAAAGAAAAACCAATAATTTTGTCGTGTGTCTTTTATTTTGGATATTAAAGTAACTCCAAAGCAACACATAAATCAACACATGGATATGCACTGAGAAAACTTACTGAATATCATTTCTAAGACACGCATGGAAAAGTCAAAACCATAATAATGTCTCACCTATTATAAACCTCAGAATCGTGTAAATCTATATAGCAAAGACAGAGAGAACCAAGAAAATAAGGCGTTTCAGAAGACAGTTAAAATATAATCACTATAGGTAAGATAAAACAAAGATGTATTTTGCTCATAAAAGAGACCTTTGTGCATCTCCTGGGAACCTATAAAACTTGTTCTTATCTTACTAACAAGTTTATTTAACATAGTTCTTTGCTTTCTAAACCTAAAATAAATTAGAGACAATAAATTATAAACGGAGGAGACTGCTGTATATTGATATTCTCACAAGATGACAGACAAAAGTTAAAAAATAAACAGAATATAAGGCAAAGCATTTGAGTGTTATTTAGAGGAAGAAATATGGCCCTGTGCACCTCTGTATCGCTCAATCTATTACAGTATTGCCACACAAACACGAAAATGCACAGATGCTATACAACCTATACCTACACAAAGTTCTGGCACTCTTAAGAGCAAACTCTACTGTATACAGAGAAAAAAAATTATAAAGGTCCCACAGAATGCTATAAACAAAAGGCTGACCCTGTGCATTTTCAGAAATACCAAAATGTTGCTCGTGGATCTTCAGAAAACAAAGCCTACTATTGTTTTATAATTTTGTCCATGTAAAATAAAGATCAGTGCAAAACAAGTATTTATCAATTGGCCTAGATTTTCACAGTAATATTTAAAACTATGAAGGTGTTTAAAAATGTGTTTAAAACACCAATGTGCAATAAAGACCAAGCATAAGAATTGTGAATATTAAGGAAATTCTTCCTCAGTATATATGAAACCATAATTTCAGATAAACTGACATGACCTTTTTCAGTCTTCAGCTGTCACTGACATGACTTTTATACACTAATTAAGGACACAATATTCTACATTACATACGATATTCCCATTTTCTGGAGAGTTCCCACTAAAAACAACAACTTGAATTTTCTGACAGCTACTCAGCTTCACTATTTAGCATGATTTGTAGAAAAAGGCTTAGTCAAACAGCTGTTAGAAAATGTTTATAAGTTGATTTGTCCTGATTTTAATGGGTTTCTATCCCTTTAAAGGAACCTTACTTAACTCTTTAATAAACCCCAGTTATTAAAGAGTTAATAAACTCTTAAGTAATTGTGAAATACTGCACCTCTTGTAAGCAATACCCTATTTGCACTCCCAGGTGTGAACGGTTAACACAAATATGGTGAGACTGGCCAGCTATTCACCACAACTGTTTCTATCTTTTCCTGGGCTATTACTAGACTACACTTCCCAAACTCTTTTGTAATTAGGTGTGACTATCTATCTAAATTCTACCCAATAAACTGTGAACAGAAGCGACAGACCTAGGGAAACTTACACGAAATCCACTTCTTCCATTTCCCTTCCATCAGCCTGATGTGGAGAGGTACAGGTATGTTAGAACCCATTAGTGGTGGAGGTATGAGCCACCTGCTCTAAGCTGTCTGGGGCCCTGAACAGCCACTAGAAAAAGAACAGCCCACCACTCAGGAAACCCTTTCGGTCTTTATGTGAGTAAGAAATAACCTTGCTTCCTGCCTGAACTGTATTATGGGGTGTTTGGTAGTGCTGCAAGTGAACACAGTAAGAAATATATAAAGTAAATCACCCACCAAAATTTAATGCAGCAAGTAAAGGTGGGAACAAATAAACGTGCAGAATAAATTTAAACAGAACATTTTGGGAAAAGGTTGTGCCTAACTTTTAAAGCACTGTCCCTCAGCAATTAGAGAATGGATAAAATAAAATGCTCACTCTGATTGTTTCAAATTTGAATATCAGATTGAGAAGTTTAGACTTAGAAATAGCAACAGAGCTCTGAGCAGTGTGGCTCAGTTGGTTGGGTGTCATCCTGTAAAGGGAAAGGTCACCTGTTCAATTCCCAGCCAGGGCTCATAGCTGGGTTGTGGGTTCCGTCCCCTGGTCAGGGCTCATAAGAGAGACAACTGTTTGATTGATGTTTCTCTCTCACGTTGAAGGGATGTTTCTCTCCCTTCCTTCCCCTCTCTCTAAAAATAAATAAGTAAAATCTTTTTAAAAAGAAATAGCAAAAGAATAACTGTAAAGTTATAGTAGTAAAAATATACTTGAAACAATATTTAATAAATGTAATACTCAGTGTTTCCCACCAATACTATACTCTGCGATCAAATTCTATTACAACAGAACCTTCAAGGGATTAATTTATTTGATTATCTTAGAATATTTTTATTGAATACCACTTGAAATAAATAATTAGCCAGGAAACTAAAAATATTCTACGTATGCACAGCTTATTGCAATGAGGTTTGACCTGTATTTCATTAAAAAGCCATCTGATCACTCACCAGGAGAAGCCATTACCTACTTGATCGGTCCTATGGCTATTTCGTTTACCATTCTTTTTTTTATTTTTATTGAATTTATTGGGTGTACCATTCATTGTTTATGGTAACGCTGTGAACAAAGTGAAGAGAAAGTCCCCACTTGGACATTGTGAAATTTGTTTGTAGCTCTGTCCTGGTTTTCGTTTCCTACTTAATGACTAAATGGCACCACGGTGGGTAACGTACGGGAGTAAAAGTGGTGAATCATTAAAGAGTTCGTAAATTTTAAAAACAGGGGCAGGCCTTCTGGGCCCCATATGCTCCTGGAAAACCCAATGTTGTGCTGTATTAATTGAACTGTGAAGCTTTTATTGGTCCTCTTTAAAAAATGCTTGCAGTGAAGCTTTCATTAATGCTTGCCCTCAAATTGTTTATACTACTTAGCATTTCCATAGCAAAGTTATATTTCAAAGAACTTTTTGATTATCAGCTAATCTGCATTTTTATAAGAGAATTCAGCTCTTTAGCAAAACAGAGGCATATAGAGAAAACTCAACGAATTTTTGTCTAAGATTTGCCAATGAAAAAAGGAACAGAATACAACATAGAATATCTTGCCACAAATCTTTAGCTTATACAAATTGCCTGGTCCTCTGACTCCATAAGGGTGGAATAGTTATTACATGTTCCCACAGTGGTGAAGAAAAGAAAAATGAGCTACCTTTATGCAACGGGCTTTGAAAACTTAAGTTATCAAACTTTGCAATTACTGCCATGGCAACTCCACCATTCAAGGTCATCTAGAAGCCCACAGGACCACATCATTGCCTAGTTCCAGGGGCCATGATGCACCTTGTGGTCTATGTTTGGAAAATTCCTTTGGGCACCTTCTCATCAAAATTACTTCATATAAATTAGATTCATTGAATTAAAAGTCATACTGGAATCATCATAGGGTTGATACAGCCTAATTTATTTACTCTTAAAAATGTTCAGGCTCAAATCACGTTTTCTATGGTATCATACTAAAAATCTGATCTCTGCTAAAATAGATAGAAACATGTTTTGAGGGAGTGGGGAAGGGAAAGAAATGTACCCTATAAGGATCTCTTTGGTTCACATCGACATAAAAACAAGGAAGGCCTAGGTAGCTGAGAACACATGTAAACCACTAGAATGTCCCCACACATTATTCCCTCCTCCGCTTTTCCACAGCACTGCTGTTTTATCTATCAGAAAGCAGAATAAGCGAGTTATATCTCAGCTGACAGGAGAAAACACCTATATTAACACCTAGATCGGGATTTAATGAAGTATTTTTTGTTTTTCTAGAGTCCCAAAATAAGAAACACTAGAGTTTGTTAGGCAGATTAAAGAATATTTCCGCATTTCACCCAGTCACAGTGAAGAGCAGGGTGTCCTACATTATTTAGCACCCCTCCAGGTCTCCCACACCAGCCTCCTTAGGGGAGGGGCCTGAGGACCAGTATTGCTAACAAGAGCCTCCTGTGATTCTTATTATCAGACATGATTGGGAAACTCTAGATTAGATGAGCCCTAAAGTCTTCCCTTCTGAGATTTGGCACTTCTGATAAAAATTAAATTACTAGAAATGGCATCCATACAGCTGTACATCAGAAATTAAGTTCTGTTCATATATATCTTAAAGTACTCAGTGCAATGAATGAACTAAAACTATTTACACCTCTGTCTCCCCCACTAAAGGGTGCAGTCCATAAGGCCCATGATTTAGTACCACTAAACAACACACCGCCTGGCACAAAATATTTGCTTCATGAGTTTTGAATGAATAACTGTCAATTGCAGCAAGTAGCTGCCAATCTTATCCACATAGTCTTCCCTCATTCAAGCTCCTCAGTGCCAAAACACAGCACCCAGTGCCCTAAGAACATTATGGGCAAAGCAAAACTAGAATAAGAACCAGTGATTCTATATTCAAAACTCAGCACTTATTGTTTGACTGGCTGAATGATCAAGGCACTACTATTTAGCAGTTGATATTGACTATACTTGAATATGGGTGAAGAACTTGCATGAGACAGGGAAAAGAAGAATTCACACCATCCAGGACAAATTTTCAAGACAAACAGAAATAGTGTACTGTGTCTGTGAAATGGACTATTAAAGAACTTCTGTAATAACTGGAGTGAATCTATTTTCCTGGTGCACAAAATCCCTTAGCGCCCTTTGTGGAACAAAAGCAAAATAAATGGATGGCAAATGCATAAAACCAATTTAATTCTTTTTGCATAGTTAGAAAAAAGGAGATGTAAAAAAAAAACACTTCTAAGTCAAATGATTAGGTTATTTCTCCCCAGTGGAATAGTGATGGTGCCATAAGATAGAAACTAAGAGCAGAATAATATATTCATGTTTGTGGCCAAACATTTCCCAAGTGCATTTCAGGTCTCTAACCATGGTTTGTACTTACTGGCAGTAAGTAGAAAAGACTCCCACCCACCTGGCCTGTTTGCTATGACTTTCCTCAATTAAGATTTCATTCATAAAAATTTCCCAAACAGAACTGATTAAGACCTCTGTTTAATGCTGCTCTCACCAGAGCAAACATATTTATGAGAAAGCACGCAAGGAAATTTTGAGGACTCTACAGTCAAGAGCTTCACTCAGTATTGTCTCATTTATCTCCCACTTTTTCCCCTCTCCAAACTGCACAATTATCCTCCTGGCAAGAGTTCCCTCACCGACATAGCGGCCTCCAAGGATATTTTCATATTATAAAGGCAATATTCTTGAGGACAGGGTAGGCTGAATTCAACTGTCAGATATTACCAGTAGTGAGCTAGTGCCAGCTGTATGTGAAACTCACCAAGGCATTGGGTATTATTTTCCTTTTTTTAAAGAGTCCAATATATTTGACCATGTTATGTCTTACAACAGATTCACCTATAAGAACTCCTATTTTTTTCCTAAAATGCTACAAGTTGTTATCATCTTCAGCAGGAGAAGCTGAGCTCTGATCACAGTCCCTCCTCCGTATGCACCTTGATGGACCAGTTCACATCCACTCTCTGCACAGCCAACCATCTACACTGGGCGGACAGTATGACTCACACTAAATCTCAAATCCCCTTTAATTGTGTCTGTTTCTTCTCCCTCAGGAGGAGTTAGCTGCATGCACTCATTTGCTTTCCTTCTTTTTTACCTCCCAAAGTTCAATAAATGTTGCTTCTGACCATCTGTTCCTTACATATATACAGCATTTCTATGGCTTTGCTGCCCAATGTACTTGACCTCTTAAGCAGTTAACGACATTAATAACAAAAATCTCACCCTACCCTCTGTTTCACACATAAGATGAGAAAACCAAGAGTAATTATCACCCTTACACAGACCTCTCCAAAAATAATACTTTTAGAATGCAATTAGATGTAATACAAACCTACCTGAGAAATTCTCTAAGGTGCCCATAGCTCCCACTAAGAATCACCATAAAATCTCTTATTTGTTTAAATTTCTGCCATTTGATCCACTTTTCCTTAAGCATGTAAAATTTTAAAATATTTCTTATTACATTGCATTGATTCTCTTTTTCAACTAAGTTTATCAAAATATTTCTGCATTCACTCATTGCAATGTAGTTACCTTTAAATAGTCCTTGATGGGTAAACAGCGAATCTAACCACTTCTAATAGTGTTCTAATGGGACTATGCATTTCTCAGTAAACAAGTGGGTCCAGGTCTACCCATTAGAAACATGGTACATGAAGACCACACAGACACTGCAATTCTATGCTTGCACTATTCATAAGTGAGGAAGTTGTGTAAATTGAGTTCCATTATAATTTGGATTCAAATTTTTCCTGTGTAGTTTCATCTCTCATTCACCTCGATGACATCTGCACTTCCTGTCCATTTCAAGATTACATATCCAGGTAGAAATGCCTTTTCAAATGTTTCATTTGCACACAGTCGTTGTTACTGCCATAAATTCTATTTTCCCATGATTCAATCTGTCCTGTCACTCTCCGATGACACAAAGGTGGGAGGTAACAGTATGGGAAGGGTGTGTGTGTGTCTGCACGCGTTTATGTGTGTGTGTGTGTGTGTGTGTGTGTGTGTGTGTGTGTTGAGGGGGTAGAGAAAAAAGGAACAGGGGAAATTTGTTTAGATATATAAAAAGGCCTTGAGTACTGAAGGCAAGCCCCTATATAAATTCTAAATAATAACTTCTGAAAATGGAGGAAGTATTTCGCCTCTTCTGTACTTAGCCAATTTGTTCCTATTACTTTTAGTATGTTTTTTAATGATTCCAACACATTCTACCACAAGAAAAAAAAAGTTTGACTGTGGTGGTTCTAAATTAAATGCCTGTGTTAAATTATGCAATTTTGAAACATTAAATTTATATATAAATGAATATATATAATATATATTTAAAGTGCAATATATACATATATAAAATGCTAACATGGAATTAAGTTCATCTCAATAGAAAGGATAAGAAGACTAGACTATAACTGATGAGCAGAGCAGCTCACACAGGGCAATTTATGAGGGCCAGCTGGGGAGCAAGGAGGGGCAGGGAAAGGAACAGGTGCAACAGGTTATACCAGTGGTTACCGAAGTGTAGTCCCCAGGCAGCCATAGCCCTGCAAAAATCGCAATTATTGGGCCCCACTCCAGACCTACTGAGTCAAACACTATGAGCATGGGTTTTTTTGTTTTGTTTTGTTTTGTTTTGTTTTTTTAGAGAGAAAGGTGAAGGGAGGGAGAAAGAAA
This sequence comes from Glossophaga mutica, assembly GCA_039655065.1. Classification (NCBI taxonomy): domain Eukaryota; kingdom Metazoa; phylum Chordata; class Mammalia; order Chiroptera; family Phyllostomidae; genus Glossophaga; species Glossophaga mutica. The sequence goes on along the minus strand of CM077313.1, from coordinate 78,559,946 downwards.
GAGAGAGAAACATTGATCAGCAAGAAAGAAACATCATTGGTTGCCTTCCGTACATGCCCTGACTGGGGACTGAACCTGCAACCAAAGCATGTTCCCTAACCAACTGGCAACCTTTCAGTTTGCTGGACAACACCCAACCAACTGAACCACACCGGTCAGGGCCATGAGCTTGTTTTGAACAACCCCTGTCAATGATACCGATGCATGGTAAAGTTTGGGAGCCTCTGGGACACAGGGATTCAGAGATAAGAGGCTGAGGTTACCCTTCATCTGCTTATCCAAATGACAATGCCACCTACAAACCATGCCTGTAATGAAAAACTCTGGAAGAGAGCTCTGCTCTATCATCTAGAATCAACAACCACAGTTCTACACCCCAATACTTTCCAGTTCCAAATTCAACAAGCAAGCTGCAGGCCTCCTGGGGGTGTGGGGGAAGACTCATGAGGCCATGACCTTTCAGAGCAGCTAACCTGGGTGTGGCACTCTGCAGAGGGAAATTCTTGGCAAAGATTTCCCTTTATAAATTCTAAATATAATGTTACATTAGCTTCAATCTTGGAAGTTGGATAACTCAAGGATATTGAGATGCTGAAACGGTGTTTTAAATAATATATAGAAATGAATCCTCCTAGAGTAATCCAAACAGAAAATTCTTTTTAAATTCGTTCATGCTAAGTATGTGGTTTCTGAGCCTGCTCCGTCATTCTTAAGACTCGGTCTGCGCTTGTTCCAAAAGTGACACCCTGTTCCTGTAGGAATGGGTGTTGGCAGTGCTGGTCACATTACACGAGCCACACAGTACACTGGATTCGGAGGAAGCAGGTGCTGAGATTATAATTAAGTATGCATAGAGGAAACCGGAGTGACAGCAAAGGGTGGGGAGGAAAACTATCCTTCCTGTGTGTCAAGAGGTGAAGGAAGAGTGATTCCACAAGCTGACTTCCAAAGTCCACAGAACAATTTAAGAGCATACAGACACTTACTAGGTCAGAAAGACCATGGGTGTGAATTAGATGCCTACCTCATATGGAATAAACATTTACAACTTCATAAAATTCAACCCAAATGTCACATGAGATCTGGAAGAAAGAAAGCCCAGCGCTCAGATAACAACAAGAATGAAATTAGTTGCCTGAAAACCCAACTGGTTTACGTAATAGAGAACTGGCTCTAGAATAAATATTCAGAATTCAGTCCATCAACGAATCTTCATCAGAAAAAGCAGAAAGTCCTTTCATGACTTAAATTTTTGGTTTAAAGCAACACAAAGCAACATCTTTCATGCACAGTTAAAGGTTTAAAAAGCAATAAGACTGACCGGGCTGCACTGGTGAGCTCATCACGGGAGTCAGTAAGACTGATGGGTGGGATACAGGTTCACAGCCTTCCTTCAGCTGGCAACGTCGGTCTCTGGGGAGCTGGTGGAGGAGAAACCTAGAACACAAGATAAATGCATGTGGATGATACATGTTATATCAAACCACGAAGGATAAGAAACAGAGTCTCCGCTCAGCCACAGCTCAACTGTGGGTCTTTGAAGAAGTCACATCAACTTCCGGTCAAGATGGAGGCATAGGTAGACACACTGTGCCTCCTTGCACAACCAAAATAAGGACAACAAAAATTTAGAAACAAACAAACAAAAAAATCCTGAACTGACAGAAAATTGAACTGTATGGAAGTCTGACAACCAAGGAGTTAAAATAGACACATTCATCCAGACCAGTAGAAGGGGCAGAGTTGGGCAGCTAGATGGAGAGGGGTCATGGCAGGGAAAAGTGGTGGCTGGCAGACCAGAGTGCGGGGTGGCAGCAGGAAGACCCAGTGAGGTGCCCAGGCTGCAGATGGCAGACCCCGGGCAGTCACACATTCGCACCCAGATAAACCAGGTGAAACTGGGGAGCAAGACAGACCGGGCAACCCAGGGCCCCAGTGCAGAGAAATAAAGCCTCAAACAATGATGAGAACACCTGTGGGGCTTGAGGCAGCGGGAGAGACTCCCAGCCTCACAGGAGAGTTGGTTGGAGAGACCCACAGGGTCCTACACAAGCCCACCCACACAGGAATCAGCACCAGAAAGGCCCAGTTTGCTTGGGGGAAGCAGCAGAAGGGACTGAAATCCAAAAGAGTGGAGCAAGCACCATGGTTCCCGCTCAGACCCCACCCCCACATACAGCGCCATAGCCCAGTGACTGGGTTGCCTCACCCTGGTGAACGCCTAAGGCTCCATCCCTCACTACATAACAGGCGTGACAAGACAAAAAAAAAAAAAAAAAAGCCCAAAGGGAAGAACAGATCAAAGCCCCAGAGCAAATACATCTAAGCAACCAAGCAATAGCCAACCTATCAGATACGCATTTCAAAGCGCTGGTGATCAGGATGCTCACAGAATTGGTTGATTTTGCTCACAAATTAGATGGACAAATGAAGGCTACATTAAGTGAAATGAAGGAAACCGCACAGGGAACCAATAGTGATGGGAGGAAAACTGGGACTCAGATCAATGGAGTGTACCAGAAGGAAGAAAGAAACAACCAAACAGAAAAGAATGAAGAAACAAGGATTCAGAAAAATGAGGAGAGGCTTAGGAACCTCCAGGACATCTTGAAACATCCCAACATCCAACTTATAGGGGTACCAGAAGGGGAAGAAGAAGAGCAACAAGTGGAAAACTTATTTGAATAAATAATAAAGGAGAACTTCCCCAATCTGGCAAAGGAAATAGACTTCCAGGAAGTCCAGGAAGCTCAGAGAGTCCCAAAGAAGTTGGACTTAAGGAGGAATACACCAAGGCACATCATCATTACATTAGCCAAGATTAAAATGAAGGAGAGAATCCTAGAAGCAGCAAGAGATAAGGGGACAGTCACCTACAAAGGAGTACCCATCAGACTGTCAGCTGATTTCTCAAAAGAAACCTTACAGGCAAGAAGGGGCTGGAAAGTAGTATTCCAAGTCATGAAAGTCAAGGACCTACACCCAAGATAGCTCTATCCAGAAAAGCTTTCATTTAGAATGGAAGGGCAGATAAAGTGCTTCTCAGATAAGGTCAAGTTCAAGGAGTTCATCACCAAGCCCTTATTATATGAAATGTTAAAGGGACTTATCTAAGAAAAAGAAGATAAAAAATATGACAGTAAAAAGACAGCAAAATCACAGATATTAATAACCACATCTAAAGCAAAAGCGAACTAAGCAAACACCTAGAACAGGAACAGAACCACAGAAATGGAAATCACATGGAGGGTTAGCAACAGGGGAGTGGGAGGAGGAGAGAGGGGGAAAAGATACAGAGAATAAGTAGCATAGACGGTGGGTAGAAAACAGACAGGAGAGGGCAAGAATAGTGTGGGAAATGTAGAACCTAAAGAACTTATTGCACATGGACATGAACTAAAGGGGGGGAATGTGCGTGGGATGGGGTGTGCAGGGTGGAGGGGAATGAAGGGGGGAAGTGGGAATACTGTAATATCATAATCAATAAAATATATTTTTTAAAAAGTCACATCAACTTCCCAAGTGTCTGAAATCTTCATTGATAATGATCTATATCAATATGTTATTATAGATATATACAGGTATTACATATAGATATATAATTAATATAATGTATGTGTCTATTATCTGAATTTTATCTATAAAGGAGCAAATTTATCAGTCATGCTAAAAACACAGAAATATTGTGAACATCAAAATAAAATCTGTGAATGGGAAACCACTTCACATAGTTATAATTAGTTCCCTATTTAGTTGTCACTATAATTTGTTGTTGTTGTTTTTTGTTATCATTATTTTAGAAATTTAAAATAGTTTGTGGAATTTTGGATGTAAGTCTCTCATTACCTAGTATTTTTATCATTGTCAAAGATTTCCATCTAGAGATAAGACATCTTGGTGAAGGAATTTTAATGGACTTAAAAAAGGGGATAAATAAACCATAAAGTATAAGAGCGGCAGGAAACTCCCCTTACAATTTCCATTTCTTCTTGAAGACTTTCGCAATCTTGTTCCAGCCAAAAGTAGTAACAGCTATAGTCTTTCGAGGAGCGGCACAGGATGGGCTTCTTGGAAGGAATTTAAGGGGCTTTCTGATTTTAATTCAGATGCACTCACCACTAGACATTGCAGCAAAGGAAACGCAACTGGAAGGGCAGTTTCCTCGCAGTTTACTGGAATTTGTTGAAGTTTAAAAAAAGGAGAGGAAGAAGAAGAAGCTTTTAATGTTGCTCTTAATGAGTTTCTTGCAAAAATAGTATGGCCCAATTGCACTATTTTTATACACAGAATGCTGTAACTCTGAGAATTAGGCATCTCTTTACCTTGAGAATCCAATGTATTTATTGTGATTGGCTTTCCTATCCATATTTTGAAAGTGGTATTACTATTTTTTGGTCCAAGTATATAAAGCAGGATATAAATATATATTTCTTTTGAAGAACTATGTAAGCTCACCAAGAATGCCTATAATACTTTCAATGGTCTCTCAGTAGAAATATGCTCATTATTAGAACACTTAAATAGAGTCATTAATTGTAGCAGGCTACTTCTCATCATCTCTTTAATGCTGGATATATATTATGATTTAGTAACAATGAATTGTATATTTTTATAAATCTTCAGAATTATATGATGTGCTTATTTATATAACATTATTTAAAGAGTCTTAATTTCCATGTTGATGAAAAGCAACATTTCTTTAAAAAATAAAAAAGGAAGAACAGAAAATTTTTTATTTCTGTATCAGCAGACATTCTTATTCTGGCTTGTAAATTTTTAAAAAAGTCAATGTCATATTTTAAAGAAAAAATCACTTGCATAGTTTTAAATAGTTACAAAGTACTTTTAGAAAGACCATACTGATGCCATTTTTATTTTTTTAAATATTTTATTTGTTTATTTTTAGACAGAGGGGAAGGGAGTGAGGAAGAAAGAGAGAGAAACCAAACATCAATGTTTGGTTGCCTCTCACATGCCCCACACTAGGGAACCTGGCCCGCAGCCCAGGTATGTGCCCCAACTGGGAATTGAACTGGCGACCCTTTGGTTCACAGGTCAGCACTCAATCCACTAAGCCACACCAGCTGGGGCTGATGTCATTTTTACATCAACCATGCGAATAGATACTTGTCACTCTCCCCATACCTCCTTCATAGGTGAGAAAAATAGGTGAGATGTCATCTGCTTCATAATTAAAAGGTAATGAAACCAAATCAAAATCAAAACTTGAATTAGATGTAAATTTATAGGGCATCTAAAATTAATGTGTGGACTTTGATATTTTGGGCATTTTTATCTTTTTACATTGCAGTCTGGAACATATCCTAAATGCTCTTGCTGCATTCTGGATTCTCAATGGTTTGATTTTCAATTGAGAATAACAAAAAGCAAGGGGCAGGAAGGCTTAAGAGAATGTAAGGAAAGGAACACTAAAAGATGCCTTCCATCAGAGACACAGTTCTCAGTGTTTAAACAAAACAAAAAAAAAGTTAATCTGTAAAGTCACTTTGTATAATCCATGCTTGTATATTTCTAAATACAACTCAGTTTAACCAATAATATCCAATAGTTAACAGTAGTAATACCAAGGTGAAATTTCTCTCCTTGTCCCAAAATCTAAAATTAGAAAAGATGTTTCTATTTTCACCACTTCTGCCTCTTATTTCCACAAACATAAATAATGCTGGTCCAGGACATGCTGACTTATGGCTAATGACATAATTATTGGGTTTTGCCTTCATAGCCCTAGATTTGAATTGCAGTTAATCTCAAATGAAAATACAAATTCTACTTCTAAAATATCATTGTTAAATGCCTTTTTAAAATTTAAACTACTCTCCTTGCCATTCAATCTTTTTAATAACTTCCTAATCACGACATATTCCTCTAACATTAGGAAAGCCTTGTTACCTGAACAACTATAAAGAGAATTAACATTCACTACTATGTTGATAGGTACTGGTCTCCAGTTATTGTGTCTTCATTCATAACGAGCCACAATGAACCAAAGTGTCACAACTACAGTTGCATAACTGGAAACTGGTTCTTTTTCTTAAATATTTTATTTATTTATTTTTAGAGAGGGGAAGGGAGGGAGAAAGAGAGGGAGAAAAAGATCAATGTGTAGTTGCCTCTCATGCATCCCCTACTGGGGACCTGACCTGCAACCCAGGCATGTGCCCTGACTGGGAATCAAACCCTCAACCCCTGGGTTCACAGGCCAGCATTCAATCCACTGAGCCACACCAGTCAGGGCTGGAATATGATTCTTTAAAGAGCCCTCCTAACAGGTTTCAGAGGTACTGACCCTTTAAACATACATGCACATTGTGTGTCTCTGTGTGTGTATGTGTGGTGGGGGGGGGAAGAGAGAGAGAATTATCAATTACCTACCTAAGCTTCCCTTTTTCCCTTTCCTGGTGGCTAACAAATCAACAGATTAGCAGTTCCTATTCACACCTTTTAGGGACAAAATTGATATGAAATTTTACAAATGAAGCCCTTTTTAGCTCTTGGAAAAGAAAGACGGGTCAGTGGGGAACATCCATCAACAAGAATGAGCAATTTATTCTTAAATCTTCCCATACTTCTTTATCCAAATGGGCTTCAGAGAAACACTATTTTCTGAGAATGGAGACATTTTCCCCTAGTATGTAAGTCATCCTTACAATGAGCCTAAACTAGAAATGATAGGAAACTGGCCTTCAACTGGGTAGATAAATGAAAAAAGAAAAAGGAAAAAAAAAAGTACTGTTTATTGAGAGTACAGGTGATCAAAGCAGATATAGGAACACATCTGGTTTCAATTAATTTGCATATTAATTTGCCTTTGCTGTAAAAATATGTGCACACTTAAGGACATAAAGAGAAGAACAGCAAGAGGAAAACTGTTGCTACGAATCTTTTACTTAAAGAGATACAAGAACTGTTATTTTGGCTCTTGACTATCCTTGACCTACCTGAATCCACAATTAGAAACTAAGAATCTTTGCTTCAAAATCAGCATCTCTGACTCCAAGTTAGTCTGCTGCCTGCAAGTCAGTGCTTCGATATCCTGCGACAAATAGCACAAGGCAACAGCTCCAGGGGTGACATCCTGCAATGTCTTAGCTTACCTGTGCAGCCAGCCCACACTGCTCTCCTTATCACTGTGGTCGTGATTCCATAGGTCCTCCATGCATTCCACCCTACATGGACTGTTCCATAGTAATGACTGGCAAATCAGCAGAGCTTTACAAATGACAAAACTTGCCCAAGGATTATCTCCTCCAATCATCAAACAGCCCTTCGGGGTATACTGAGTAAGCCATTATTATTCCCATTTTACAGATGAGGAATTAGAGGCTTAGAGAGGTTCAGGATGTGTTCACAGACATGCAGGTGGTAAGTGAAGGCCAGTCCTCTGACTCCTGGCTCAGAGCTTTCCTGCAGAGCACCGCCAGGAATGATGGCCATTCTAGCACAGCTGCTTCAGTGTCAGGGCTGTCTACCTAGTTGTCACAATTTTAATAATGACACATTGAAATGCAGGTCTTCTTTACTAAAGAACCTATCTAGCCAATGAACTGAGTGAACTCAGACACAAAGGGTGATAAAGTAAATAAAAAATCTAAAATAAATGTCTGCAAGAATTCTCATAGCACAAGCTTTCAAATCTGACTTAAACATCATGTTCTTACCACAATCTTTCTATTTTTTTTTAATTATAGTCTGAGCTTCTTATTATGGTTTTCTTTTTCTTTTTTCCTTTTGGGCAATTGGTATTATTTTGAACAGTGTGCCACTAAGAAAGCAGAATGCTTTTGTAGTTTATGTAGCCAGCGAAAACTATATGTCTCTAATGTATCTTCCCTCGATTCAGGGCAGTTGTAATGCACAGTTCAGTCTGCGGGCCCTTTTCTTCTCAGATGGAGCCATTAGCTCCAATTCCTCTGAAGAGTAGGATTCACAAGCTGACTCAATTCATAGCATCCACTGTACAGATAGTTTATTAGTGGAATAAGCCTACTGTGCCAGTTCATTGAGTATCAGGGGGTTCTTCGGACCCACAGTCTCTCTCTCATGCCTCGGAACCTAAAATTCTGCCACAATTTCATCTTCAGAGAAAAATACTAGAAAATTGCTCTTAACATTTTATTCAATTCAACAAACTTTTATTGGCTACATCAGACACTCCATTACCCATTATGGAAACCTCAGCTTTTATTTCATTTTCTGCTTCTTGCATTTCACCAGTCCCCTGATATCTTATTTTTTTAATTATATTTAATTATTCTTTTACAGTTGTCTTGATTTGTCTCCCTTTGCCCCTTTTCCATCCAACATCCCCAATTCCCTCAGGCAATCCCCCCACCATAGTTCACACCCATGGGTCATGTTTAAGTTTTTTGGCTGCTCCATTTCCTCTACTGTACTTTATATCCCCATGGCTATTCTGCAACTACCTATTTGTATTTCTTAACCCCCTCACCTCTTCACCCATTCCCCCACAATCCCCTCCCACATGGCAACCATCCAAGCACTCATTGTATCCATGATTCGGTCTCCGTTCTTCCTGTTTGCTTAGTTTGTTTTGTTTTTTAGGGTTTTTTTTATTCCACTGTTGATAGATTTGTATCTTTTGCCATTTTATTGTTCATAGTTTTGATCTTTTTTTTTCTTAAATAAGTCCCTTTAACATTTCATATAATGGTTTGGTGGTGATGAACTCCTTTAGTTCTTTTCTTGTCTGGGAAACTCTTTACATGCCCTTCAATTCTAAACGAGAGCTTTGCTGGGTAGAGCAATCTTGGCTGTAGGTCTCTGCTTTTCATGACTTTGAATGTTTCTTGCCAGTCCCTTCTATCTTGCAAAGTTTCTTTTGAGAAATCAGCTGACAGTCTTATGGGTACTTTCCTGTAGGTAACCAACTTCTTTTCTCCTGCTGCTTTTAAGTTTCTTTATCTTTAACCTCTGGCATTTTAATTATGATGTGTCTTGGATTGGGCCTCTTTGCATCCATCTTGTTTGGGACTCTCTGTGCTTCCTGAACTTGCATATCTATTTCCTTCACCAAATTAGGAAATTTTTCTTTCATTATTCTTTCAAATAGATTTCCAGTTTCTTGCTCTTTCTCTTCTCCTTCTAGTACACCTATGATGCAAATATTGGACCACTTGAAGTTGTCCCAGAGGTTACATATACTTTCCTCAGTTTTTTGGATTTTTTTTTTTTGTCTTGTTGTTCTGATGGGTTATTTTATGCTTCCTTGTGTTCCAATTCATTAATTTGATTCTTGGCTTCATCCACTCTGCTGTTGTTTCACTGTAAATTGTTCTACATTTCAATTAGTGTATCCTTCATTTCTGACTGGATATTTTTTATGTTGCTGAGGTCCTCACTAAGTTCCTTGAGCATCCTTATAACCAGTGTTTTGAACTCTGCATCTGATAGAGTGTTTATTTTCATTTTGTTTAGGTCTTTTTCTGGAAGTTTTTTTTTTAAGATTTTTTTAAAAAATGTTTTATTTATTTATCTTTAGAGGGGAAGGGAAGGAGAGAGGGAAAGAAATATCAATGTATGGTTGCCTCTTGTGTGTCCCCTGCTGGGAACTGGCCTGCAACCCAGGCACGTGCCCTAACTAGGAATCAAACCGGGATCCTTTGGTTCGCAGGCCCACGCTCAATCCACCAAGCTACACCAATCAGGGCCTTTTTCTGGAGTTTTGATCTGTTCTTTCATTTGGGCCATATTTCCTTGTTTTGGCAGCCTCCCTGTGTTTGTTTCTGTGTATTAGGTAGAGCTGCTTTGACTCCATGTCTTGGTAGCGTGACCTAATGTAGTAGGTGTCCTAAAGGGTACAGTGGCATAGTCTCCCTTATCACCCAAGCAGGGTACTCAAGATGCATTCTTTGTGAGGTCTGAGTGTACCCTCCCCTTGTAGTTGAGCCGTGGTTGCTGTTTGCAGATCAATGGGAAGGATTTACCCAGACCAGTCAGCTGCAAGGATTGGCCGTGACCACTTACCAGTCTCCACCCTGTGTGGAGGATCAGTTGTGCAGGGGCAGGGTGGTGGTGCTCTGACGTGGTCTGTAGCTGTCCACTGGGTGTGCTGGCCCTGGGGTTTCCTGAGTGGTGCAGGCCCCACCTGTGTTTTGCTGGGGGCCACCCTGCCTGAGCTATAAAACAATCTCAGATGGCTGCTCCCTGTGCTAGGCTTGGAGATTCCCAGGTGAAGCCAACCTGTGAATCTAGGCTGGCTGCTGCTCGTGGCATGCCTGGGGCTCACTGAGGCCACCTGTTGCTGGTTTGATAGGATTTAGAAAGTTGTGCAACATGAGCCAAGACTAGCCATTAATATGGAAAAGCAGCCAGGTGGGACCACAAGCTGGTTGGGGTGGAGTTTCTGGGGATCTCCAAGGTGGTTCAAACAGTGTTAGACAGATTGATGGAGTCTCAGATAGGGCACCAGCTTGCCAGCTCTGTAAGGGGAGGGCTTAGAAAGGGGACAATGGACTCTGTTTTCCTTGATGCCAGACACTTCAGTTCCTCCCTGTATGCCACTGGTGCCTGTCAAGCTGTTACCCCAGTGCTAGAGCTCAGAGAGAGTGAGTCTGAGCAGGTGAGTCTGTATGTGGTTTCTTTAAGCGGAACTGTTTGGGGCTCCCACAGTTTCTTCCACCAATAAAATCCCTGCTTGTTTTTGCAGCCAGAAGTTGTAGGGACTTATCTTCCTGGCACAGAAACCCTGGGCTGGGGGGCCTGGTGAGAACTCCTCACTCCTGAGATATCCCTCTTCAATTTTTATCCACCCCATGTGGGTGAGAGACCAACCCATCCTGCTTCTGCGTACCTCCTACCAGTCTGGATGGATGTGGTTTAATTCCATAGTTGTCAGACTTCCATTCAACCTAATTTCTGACAGTTCTGAATGATGGTTGTTTGTTTTTTGGTTGTAGTTTTGATGTGGTTGTGCAAAGAAGTGATCCACGTCTGCCTACACTGCCGTCTTGACTGGCAGTCATCTGCAGATATCTTAAAAATACCTTTCATATTTGGGCCCTCCTTTCCATTTTAATGAATGCTGCCATAGTGCAAGTAATCATTTGGTCTTGATTAGATTCTTTATCTAGCTTCCTATCTGGTATCCCTGCCTCTAGGAAATGTATGAATGAATGAATGGGTGAGTAAGTAAAATCTGGAGTCTGCAACCTCCTTAGCTGGCATTCAAGTTCCCCTCCCACTCCATTTTCTCTTCTTCTTTTTTTTTCTCCTCACATGTAACTTCTATGGTTCCAGGCAATCTGTCATTATCCTTAGGGTAATATTCAACATCATAAACTAGTGCTGACGCACAGACACCAATAAATCAGAATGAACACTAAATATACCAGTTGAGTGTAACTCCTGACTTTTCATCTATAGTATCATTCACATTTCCATGTTTTTTGTGCCATTTTCTGCAAAGGATATTATCACCTCTTCTCTACCTCCCTGCTCAAATTCTTTTGATTTTCTTTTTAATCCTTACCTGAGGATATGCTTATTGGTTTTAGAGAGAGAGGAAGGGAGAAGGAGAGGAAGAAAGAAACACTGATGCAAGAGAGAAATATCAATCGGCCACTCTCATATGCACCCTGACCAGGCATCGAACCCACAACCCAAGCATGTGCCCTGACAGGGAAGTGAATCTGCAGTCTTTTGATGTATGGGATAATACTCCAACCAACTGAGCCACCTGGCCAGGGCCAGCTCAAATTCTTTAAGGCTGTGTTCAATGAGAATTCTTAAGCAACAACTCCAAGCAAAAGGTCAGCTTCCTCATCTATGTTCCCACTGTGTCTTGTTCCATACTATACCAACACCCTTTTATGTGAGATAATAACACCTCTTATGTTGGCAAAATATACCTATCCACCATGAGCCAATGTTCCTCGGTTTAGGGATTGTACCATGTTCATCTCAGTAACTCCCACACCTAGCACAGTGCCTGGCACATGTGCATGCACAATAAATTCTTGGTAGATGAGTGAGTCAGCAAAGGGAAAAGGCTAAACCAACGAATCTGTAGTTGCCTGACTTTGGGACTGAATCATTTACCCAATCTGTTGGTAAAACATTTTGAAGGACGAACACACAGTCCTTTGATTTGGATCAAAGGAAGAAAGAAATTTACTCTGGAGTGTGGACTACCATCTAGAAAGAACAGACCCAGATGGGGCAGGTGCTTTGTGAATCAGTGGGAGACACTGGACATCGCAAAATGTCCCTGAATTACGATATTCAAGATACTGTCACTTCTCAGATCATTGGAAGGGTTCAGCTTCTCACCTGCTTATTAGCTTCAGTTTTTTCTCCTCCAAAGGAAATTCATTTCTTTATTCGACAAGTTCTACAACCCCGCAATTACATGACAATAACTGAACCACTCTTCATCAAGACACAGGAGAATGGGATACAGAGATTTAGGAACACTTGCTCTTTTAATGTTAGTAGCAGAAGCAGGACTATGCAAATAATTCTCCTGATAATACTTAGGTTGTCTTCAGCAACAGGACCCTAGAGACTCTGGAGACTGGGAAACTGATGGGCACAGATGGGAGCCACAACTACAATACAATGAGGGAACCTCCCCTAGTACCACAGCAGACACCTGGAGCTCAGAATCAGTGAACGTGCTAGAAAAACTAGTACATCTACAACTTTGGTCTCATCTTGATCTCCGAGCAGTTACCTACCAAAGACTATTGGTTTCAAAAGCAGTCTCCTTGCCAGATACTTGCTGGCTTCACCCTTAGAGTATAGCTAAGAGCAGAACATGTCGTGCCAAGGGCCACACATGCCCCTCCCATGCATACTCTGTGCTTAGATTTTAAAAGCAAATAATAAGCTCCACACTAAGACTTTTGGAAGAACCATTTAAGCACAGGCTACATTGTAGAATGTAATATAGAGCAGGAACGCAGCTTGGGAGGTTAGTTATGCATATATTTTGCATATTTAAGATAGGATTCAGTAGTCTATACTATAAATATAACTCAATGGTAACATCTAAAAATACATAACGTAATCAGAAATGGTCTGCAAGATATTTTATTTCATAAGAAGAAATTCTGCCAACTACAGTACCTGCACTAATAAAAACAGACCTTTACTCAGTAAGCCTTGATTTTTAAAACACTGTGATTAGCCCCAGGGTCTACAGTACCCAAGTCATACCCCAAACAGTTTTTATATAATAAAGACCATTTTATCAAAAAGCCTTCCTTCGCTGATCTTTATTGGATCATCTTTGAAGTTCCCCACCTGCAACTTCTCCCCCTTGGGCAATAGGGGACAGGGAGTCACAGCCACTATTATCATCAGCCTGTGTTTAAAACGAGATCCACAATGCCCAGAAACTGCAGGACGTACGTACAAGGCTCCTTTTCAGTCACGGCAAAGAGGAAAAAAAGGCTTTGTCTACCTGTAAATACACAAGAGACAGAAGTCCAAAATAGAATTGTGAAAAGGAAGTAAGAGTGGAAGTGAAGGAACTCGTAACAGACAACCTCTGACACCTGTGCAGTAGGAGGGCTTTGTGACTCTCACACCGCAACCTTCCCTGCAGAAAACTGCCTGGTCAAGCATGCTTAAAAGAACTGGCTCTGGGTCTACTACCCTGCCAGGGTGGAGGCCAAGTTATGATCAGCTAGCAAAACACAAAAGATCTTTATTCATCACTGCTATTTAGATTGACTTGGTTCTTTGTCAAACTTCAATGTCGAATACACACACACACACACACACACACACACACAGCCTGTGATTTCTTTGATGCTGCAACCTCACCCTTGCAGATCTGATAATCGCTTCATGCAGGAAAGTGCCCATGCGAAATAGCTCACTAGCTGGGATCCAGAAGTCAATTAACCTGTCTGAGCCTCAGTTGCTTAAACATGAATTATTTCACTTACCAGGTCATGGTGAGGCTTGGAGAAAATGAATGCAATCATAAGGAGAAAGTGCTGAAAAATGTTGGCTGATTATCATTATTAGTACAGAAACCATATTTTACTACAGGCCAACTCCATCCCAGGAGAAAACAGTGGCATGCGGTGCCTCTCACCCCGGAAGAGAGTTCTGCTGCAAAGCTATTCATCTTGCTCACTCCACTAGGGTTACAACAGGGATCCAATTACTGCAGCTTTTTTCCCTTTCTTTGCTTCAGTTCTTTTAGAAGGCAACGTGTACCCTAAGGAAATATACTGTGTTATCGTTTTCCTGTGAATATACCATTTGCCCATTTCTTTCACTGATGTTACTAATATTTTAAAAAATCACTTGGGTATTGATGGAAAGGAAAACAGAAATATCAAACGCAGTAAGTTAGGAACAACTATCATTTTGTAGAAACTTGAAGAGAAACATGAAGCATATTCCCTGAGCACTGCATAAATCCTTCTATAAAGGACTTTTCTGCTGTTTTAACAGATCGCCTTGGGAATTTCAACAGAATCTAAGGCCTCTCTTTCTATGTTGAGGAGGGTTTTACTGATCCTTTTACTCACTGCTCTATCTCTTGCTAGTGGTCAGTTCAATTTTAAGCCAGCCAAGATACATCACCAGATGTGGACGGATGTGCACCTCAGGTGAAGAAATGACCAAGCAGATGCCCACATGCTGAAGAAAGAAACAGGGCAAGTCTGAGCCACCAGGTCCCCTGCCAAAAGACGTGAAGTGCGTGGGACCCCTCCCCAACAATACTCACGTTATCACTGACTCCTTTTACCCCTCATCCCTTTAAACCTCTGACCCTTTTCCACTAATCTTCTCCAAGATCTCTTCCAACTAAATAGGTAATTTACTTCTTTGATCCCTTTTCAAAGCATCTCTTTTCACTGAGTTGAACCAACATCCCACCTCTATCTTCTCACCCCAATCCCAAAGAACTCTATTCCAACAATTTATCTCAATTTCATGTCTCTGGTTCTTTCACCTATGCTTTTCCTTTTTCTACAAAGGCATCTGTTGAATACACACCAGTTCTTTTGCATACACCTAAATTTCTAGAATACACTGACATGTAAGAAACGAATCCTTGAACTTCACCCTACCAATTAGTATTAAACTTTCTAACTTGCACAAATGTTACATTCAAGTTAAGACTAACTCAGGTTCACGCTATGGAACTTTGTGGGCTTCATTTAGCACAGGAGCAGCAGTTCTAACCATGCTTGAATTGAACATGTACGCACTGAGTGCTTACTCTGCATGTTCAAGTACAAAGCTGAGCAGGTCGCTCAGATGGTTCCTGCCTCACAGATTTCACTCCAGGGATTCCTCAGAATTTGGTCCAAGGACTCCCCTCAAAATTCAGTCTTTTCTAAGACCTCCCAGATCGCTGAGCTAAAGTATGAGAACAAAATAACAAACACACAGAGAGAAACACAGTGGGCGGGGGGGGGGTGCACTGGCCTGGGAGTCTGACAGACCTTTATCCAAATACCACCTCTCTGATCTTCCTGCTCTACTTTCACAGGCAAATGACCTTACCACTCTAACCTTCATTGTGCTCACCGGTAAGCTGCTGGCTCTAATGTTTGTTCATTGCAGGATCACTAGGGACAAATGACAATATATTTAAAATACATGGCCTCGTAGTCAGTAAATGTGAGACATCATTATGACGGGGCCTCTGTGTAGCAAACTGCCCCTGGAGTTGTGAAACACTGCAG
Organism: Glossophaga mutica; assembly: GCA_039655065.1. Taxonomy (NCBI): domain Eukaryota; kingdom Metazoa; phylum Chordata; class Mammalia; order Chiroptera; family Phyllostomidae; genus Glossophaga; species Glossophaga mutica. The sequence goes on along the minus strand of CM077313.1, from coordinate 78,544,251 downwards.
CCCTAACAGGTATTATTTCTTAAACAGAACAGCCCAGCACAAGGGCAACCGGAATTTGGAGAAGAGAGTTTTCACTGTACAGGGACTGTACTGTGGAGGACAGGATATGGAATTTCATTCAGACATGCGCAGGTGGCAAAGCCATCCTCCTTTCCTGGAAGTTCCTTAAGTCCTAACCTCCATGAATTGTAAATAGTTTCAAGAAATCATTTAACAAGTACCTTGCTATATCCTTCAACTATTTCATGATTAAAATGATCTGTTTTTGTATTCCCATATTATAAAATGTTTTCAGGGTTAAAATTATCCTTAAAATGACCTCAAGCCCTGTGCTAGACAGCATGTTGGTTGTTTTATGTTGCACATTCCATTCCCAACAAGGTGTAGAATTTTATACAGACTGCTTCCCAGGTTTACCATGTTCTTTATATACAAAATGATAGCCCTGACCTCCTGCCAGGAGGGGGCACTCTTTGGGTTTCTATACTACTACTACTGATGGGCCGCAGCTTCTCTATCCATGTAAAAGATGTCCACTGAGAATTAGGATGGTCACTCTTAGCAGAGATGAAAATTCACCTGCCCAAGGAAGCCAACTGTCTCATGATGGGATCAAGCCTCTTGATCCCATTAGTAAAACACACTAATCAATTAAGCCAACACAGAGCCAATCCTATTAAACCTCATTATCCCTGTGAAGAATAAAGAATAACTAATACTCCACTTCAAAAAATGGAGAGAAATTTCAAATTATAAAACCTGCACAATAAGATAACAATTACTGAGTGTATAAATATAATCTCAGAACTCAAAACAAGTTCAGCATCAATCCACAGGACATGAATTCCCTCTGCGTGAAAAAGCCTCCTTTGAAACTGAGTATCTGTATAATAAACAAAGGGGCCAAAACAAATCATTTTATGGCAGGCAACCGCTATTAATGTCACATAGGGGAGAGATACAGCCTTTGCTTTCATATTCCAGTCCTGCAGGAAAAACGTGCATATATACATATATATTAAAATAGACTGAAACAGATCAGCACATATAAATAGCTCAATGCAACATCTGTAGCAGTCCTTAAGATTGTATTAAAGTTCTTGCTGTTTATCAGGTTGGTAAATCATATCAGCTCCTGCTTATTTAAACTGCCAGTTGCTGGGCAACAACATCTTCTGTCAACTGTCATTCACTCTCAAGTTCCTCTGCAATTCTCCTTTGAGAAAAAAAATAGTGGAAAATTATTGAGATGCTTACCTGGGACATAAGAAATGCACTTAAATTTATCCCTGAGCTTAAAGAGTCTGAGAAGTGAGTGAGATGGAGAAAACAAACATGTGTAGTGACTTGGAGGAGGGGCGGTGTGGTAGGGGCTGTGATGTGGGTGAGCCCCCAGACGGAAAAGTCGAGGGACTTCACTGAAGTAAATTCCACTTTGGGAACGTGGTCCCCAGTAGAGGTGTGTCTGAGACAGAGCTGTCCAAAAGAAAACATGCACTCTGGGGGAAATAGGTGATTCTGAACAAAACTGATGTCCAGTTTCGTCTTTGTTTTTTTTATAGCCATATGCTCATCACTTAAGAATAAATAACTGGTATAGTCACAGTAATCACTCTTCCTTGCTTTGTATGCTGCCTTGTTTTTGTCTTGGGTTCTTAGAAACAAAGTGAATTGCTACCATATCATGAAAATTTCTACTATGTGAATGGTGTTTTATTTTCTTAGATGTAAATCAGCATCCATTGTTTTACTCAGTCCAAGAGTTACCTACCAGTAGCAAAAATCTCTTTTAGGTAAGGTAGGCTTCTCGGCCACGGACATAACATAATGTAGCATCTATGCAGTTCACTCTGTCCATACAAGTAGTTCTAGAATTGCTGCTCCCTGTCCCTCTGGGCCTCAGTATTGGACCAGATCGCCTCTAAAGTTCTTCTGAGCAATAATGTGTCATAAACCCATCAATCTTTAAATAATACAGTTCTCAGTTGCAGCCTATACAAAACTGAACCAACCCAATAAATAAGACTTGTTTGTGCAGCTACAGCCCATAAATATAGATAGAAAGGTGCACATCTAAAGACAAAGAATATTATTAAAATGTAAAATGTGCTCTGTGGCACAAACCTTTATAAAAATGAAGAGGGATATCTTTATGACTTCAAGTACAGTATTATTTCTTAAACAAGACAGAATTTATCAACTTTGAAATTAAAACCTTTGTTCAATAAGAGAAACTCTTAAATAAAAGTGTAAAGATAAATTACGCCTAGGAAAAAATATTGCAGTGCAGACCAACACAGAATTAGTAATGGGAATATTTTAAGAACACCCATAAATCAGTAAGAAAACAAAACAAAACAAGAACTATTTAGAAATAGGAAAGGGAATGCCCTGACTGGTGTGGTGCGGTTGGTGGGGCGTCGTCCCGCAAGTCACAAGGTCCCCAGCTAGATTCCCCATGAAGGCACATGCGCAGCAGGTCCCCGGCCAGCCATGTGCTGGAGGCAACAGATCAGTGTGTATCTCACACATCCATGTACCTCTCCCTCTCTCTCTCCCTCCCTTCCCCTCTCTCTAAAAATAAATAAATAAACTCTGGAAAAAGAAAAATGAAACCGGAAAAGGAGTGAACAATGACCTAAAAGGAAAACTTCCAGAGCCAATAATAATCTGAAAGAATACTCAGTAAGATACCAATCACACCCATCAGATTGGATATCATTTTAAAATCTTACAATCCTACTGTTGGCAAGGATATGGAACAACTGAGATTCTCACACCCGTTCAGAGACAGTGTAAATGCAGGCACCATTTAAGAATAGCAATTTCCTATAACCTGTGGTAGGCAAAATGATGCCCGGCCCGCCAAAGATGATGTTCAGGGCCTTATTCCCAGAACCTGTTACCTTACGTAGCAAAGGGGATTTAAGATTGCCGATGGAGTTAAATTTGCTAGTAAACAACCTTAACATGGAGAAATTATCCTGGATTACTCAGGTAGGCCCAGTGCGCTCACAAAAGTTCTTAGAAGTGGAAGACAGAGGCAGGGACAGTCAGACAGAGGTGTGGCTGTGGAAGAGTAATCAGAGGGATGCAGGCCTGCTGGCTTTGGAAAAAGGAAGGAGGCTGCAATCCAAAGAATGTGAGAACTCTCTAGAAGCTGTGCAAGGCAAGAGATGAATTCTCCCATAGAGGTTCCATAAGAAACCCAGCCCTGCCAACACCTAGATTTTAGCCCACGGAGACTCGCCTGAGACTTCTAGTCTCCTTAACATAAGATAACAAATTTGTGTTGTTTTCAGCCAGCAGATTTGGCTAATTTGTTTCAGCAATAGGAAACCAATTAATGACCCAGCAATTCTTCTCCTAGGGAAATTCTCCGACATGTTTTTTTGGGCACATTCACAAGAATGTTCACAGCAAGACTATTAAGAACAGAAATTTTGAAACTAATCTTAGTCAGCAGGAGAATGGCTATATGAACACTTTGGTAATCTATATAATAGAAGAGTAGATAATAACTACTATATAGGACCTAGGGCTATATATATCAACAAGAATCCGGCTCAAAACTTACAGTAAATTAACAAACTAACTTAAGCATGATTTAGATAACATACCATTTGCATAAGGTTCAAAAACATACAAAATAATATGATGATATTTGTGGATACATGTAATTAAAAACACATAAAAAAACAGGAATGATGAACACTCTACTCAGGATAGTGACTATCTGAGAGGAGTGAGTGAATTGTACAGGGTGCATCAGGTAATCTTCAATGTTTTAATTCATGAAACAAAAATAAAAATTAGCCCTAGCTGGTGTAGCTCAGTGGATTGAGCGCGGGCCTGCGAACCAGAAGATCGCGGTTCGATTCCCAGTCAGGGCACATGCCTGGGTTGCAGGCCAGTTCCCAGCAGGGGACACACGAGAGGCAACTGTACATTGATATTTCTCTCCCTCTTCCTCTCTCCTACCCTTCCCCTCTAAAGATAAATAAATTTAAAAAATTAAAAAAAAAGATTTAAAAAAAATTAAAAAAGGCTTTAGTTCATGAAACAAAAGTGAAAAATAAAAACAAAAACAAATAAGACAAAATGTAAAGGTCTGTCGAATCCATAGCGAGTAGATGAGGATTAAATTTATTAAATATATCATAATAAAAAATAAACAACACATGCCTCAATGATGTATTTTCCTCGTGTCCACTGGCAAACAGGCAACTGCTACTTCCCCAACTCACAGAAAGTAATCTCACCCAAGGACCTATCCCTATCAATTTGCCAATTAAAAGACAAAAATACCAAAAAGCAAATAGCAATATTTGACCCAATTTTTATAACTCTCCAAATGTACACTGAAACAAGCAGATTTTTATTTTTCTGTTTATTTTTAAGCAATTTCATCTCGTGTCTGAAAGTCAAGAAGTAATTCACATTGAGAGGATTTTTTTCTGCGTGTCTCCAAATAGACACACTGAGCTGTGAAGAAGGCTATTTGTAAGTGGGTATTTATGAAACGGACATAATAAATATGCTGTCACCTTTCAAACAAAAAGTGAGATGATTCATTTAGGAAAACAGTGTTTGAATAAGTTGTTAAGTAAACAAAATAGCATTCTACTGACCATTATCAGAACCCTCCATCAATAAGGATTAATAAGCTATAGACACAAATATTGAGGAAAAAATATAAATCTACTTTTTGTGATTTATAATTTTTCCTTTATTTTTTATACTTCTATCAAACATGTTTCAATTCATAGTTCTCTCTTTTTAAAGTGGCAATGTCTGTCCAATGTCCCAAGGGCATTAGGGGATTAGGAAATGCCTATTCTGCTTCTTGGGAAATGTTAAAAATGAGGGGGGTTTCCACTTCGACTGTTTTTCCTCATGAATGGAAAACTTTAACTCTTTCTCTAGGAAGCATTCACAATTTAAAATTTTGGCACCAGTCTGTTTTTGCCAACTTAAATATGTGATGTGGGTAAAAGTAGAAGCATTGTATTGCAACCCATTGTTATTCAAATAAAACTCCGCCAAGGTCCCTTTCTTTTAAGCCTTAGAACACTAAATGGATTATATTTAGTTCTGGGTGGCACGCAATTTAATATTTGTGCCTGCCAATACTCCAACCACAATGAAAAGGCAGTAAGAGCAGCTCTAAAGAAAATTCTGTTTCTTCATTGTTTTCCCGACCAAGCCAAACCTGAGTCCAATAAGTGTATGGCTCAATCAACAATTTTGAATATCAAAAAATAAGGATTGCCATATTACTATGCCTGAAATAAAAGAAAGACATCCTACTCCAGTTTACTTTAATTTACATAAATACTATTTAGGGTGCCAATGGAATGTGAACTATTACCTAAGAAATAGTGGCTTAAGAAATATCCCAGCCAGATATGATCTTATAATCCAAGTTTGTCCCTTTAATAAACATGCTGAATTTATGCAGAACATGACTGCATTTCACGGTCCAGGATCACTTGATAGAATCCTTCTTATTCAATAAGACCCTTTCCCTTTCTTGATCTTTTCCTCTTTTTTTTTCTTTTTCTGTTTCCTTTGTCTCCAACCAATCAGCATGAAGACCTTTCCTTTGGTGGATCTACATTCTTTCATATTTTTATGTGTCTCCTTCTCCAGAGAAATGTCACCCCTTGTTCCACCCACTTCTGAGGGGTCTTCCTTCTCTGGCTGGGACCATTTCCCCTTCAAGCACCTACTCTGTTCATTCCTCCTAAGTTGGGCTTCCTGAACGTGACACAACAGCGGCCCCTGAAACCATCTGGTCTGCTTTTTCTCTTCAGAGGAAACTGCCCACTGACCACGGACAGATCACCTGAACACAGCCCCTGTCGAAGACTCATCAAATCCATTCTATCGATGAGTAAATTGCAATCATTTTAAAGATGTTCTCTACATTAAATTGAAGTATACTTCCCTGTAGGTTCTATTTATTGGTCTACTTCATTCAGTCTCTTGTGGGTGATCCAGAATCTCTGTTACGTGATATAGTCATTCACTTACTTGAATGCTACTGTTTTCTTTGAATTTTAATTAAATACCCTCTCTTCATTCAGAGAAGCCATTAACCCTAATACCTTCAGCCCCCATAGATATGCGCTGTTTCCATTGCCAATTGGTGTTAACCAAAGAAACAATTGGCCCGTGCCTGGGTAATATATTGGCGTGTATGAAATAGCAGTGCCCTTACCAGCTCAATCAATCGAAAAGCATACTACCACGCCCAATCATAATACATCACCCTGGGTTTATTACTTCAAATTATTTATCTCCCTGAGAAGTTACCTTGCTTATTTGTTGTTTCTGTGGAGTGTCTGTCTCTACTGCCTGATCACAAACTCCATGAAAGTAAAGATGATGTCTGTCTAAAGTACAAGAACCAGAAAACAGTGTCTGGCATATGATAATAGTCCACATATACTGCTGATGTTCAAATAAAATCGAGGTAAAATATTGCTTCTCAATATTTTCCACTTGACAAATATTCAGGATCACTTACCGAGCTAAATCATACAGTGCCTAAGTGCTGGCCATAAATTATAGAAACACAGAATGAGGGCAACTCAGGTCTTTGAGGACAGGGAGTGTTCCCAGGATGACAAACTGAGCTCTACGGAGGAGCACGGGGATATCATTCAAAATTTATAACACGCAAGCAGGACTGCAACACCTTTCTGTTTCACTTTTTTTAGCCTTCAGAGGACTTGAGACTTCAAGGAGATTGGAAAAGAGGTATTACAGGGACGGGGAACAGAGTGTGTGAACATCATGGAGATAAGAAAAAGAACAATCTAGGAACTGCTGTGGACCAACCGAGGTGATGGCTGAGGAGAGGATGGGGAGGGGAAAGGAAGGAGGCTGCTGAGCTATCAGGGAAGATCATGTGAAAGGGGGCACAGGGAGCTACTAAGTGGATTTAAACCGGAGCATGACCTAATTGGATTAACAGGAAAAAGGAATGCTAGTTCACTTCAGTGTTCAGAAGCAAATTTAAAAGCACAGGAACATAACTCAACCTGGAAACCAGTGTCTCCTTTAGGGGGGAAATGTTCTTTGTTCTGTGACCATTAGAATAATGTATACTGCAGAGACAAGTATAACCAGGGGCAGGAAGATTGGGTGGGAAGCTGCAACAGGATTCCAAGGAAGAGATGGAGGGAGACTGAACAAAGGCGAGGAGAGTAGGGTTGGACCAGAGAGGATGGAGCACAGGGCTGCTGAAGGAAGTAGGACCCACAGGGCCAAGTGATGAAGGGGTGAGTGAAAGGGCAAGTCAGATGACCCCCAAGCTTTCCTCTTCCTTTTTTCTTAACAGAATTGTTTTACTTATTATTTTATGTTTCAATTAAAGTTTGCCTTCAATATTATTTTGTATTTGTATCAGGTTTATAGCATAGTGGTTAATCAAATACTTTTCAAAGTGATGCCCCCAATTATTTTTATGTTTGTTGATATTAGAGGGGGTATGGAAAGAGATAGAGAAAGAAACATCAATTGGTTGCCTCCCATATGCACCCCGACTGAGTATCAAACCTGCAACCTAGGTATGTGTCCTGACCGGAAATCGAACCCACAACCTTTTGTTGTACAGGGCAACACTCCTTCCAGCTGAGCCTCACTGGCCAGGGCCCTCCAAATTTCAAGTCACGGAAATCAGAAATAAGGAATGAGGAACAAGCAGCTCAGAAGCCTTCACTTCCCCTGAACAGAGGAAAGGAAATAAATATATCAGTATGTTATTGGTTCTCTCTGAGCACTGGTATTTAAGGTGATTTTATCTTCTTGAGCCTTTTTTTTTTTTTTTTAGTTTTCTTTAAAAATGCAGTATTCATAATTAAAATATTTTTAAAATTTTTCAGTTTTATTATTTGATTTCCTTCCTGCTAAAGAGGATAAAAGTCATTAAAAACAGAACCAGGTATGACATGTAGATAGATTTAGGTGTTTGGAGATTTAATTTTTTGCGTAAACAGAGCCAGCAATAAAAGCGTATGACAATATCAGGTGATCCATGTCAACTTGGGCTTCTTTTATTCTTGTAATGTGGTTATCTGCCACATGCCACAGAATGTGTAATACCTCCTATTAGGGTATGTCATGCACAACCATAGTCTATACCAAATTAATATTTCAAACAAATATGTAAATATGTTGCTTCAAACTTTTACAGAATTATAGCAGCAACTCATCTTACTTGCACATCTAACATCCTGACACGGTAATTTAAGTGTAGTCAGTCTACCATCCTGCCAGTAATGGACAGACCTCCTTATATAACATGCCATCTTCATAAACACACAGACCATAAGCATTATATAGAGTTTCCTCAAATGTGTCTCAGTGTAGTCAGTTGTGTGGTTTACAAGTGTTATAACCGCATCTCCTGATTTCTTTGAGGAATTTTTCTACCAGGTTTTGAAAAGAATTACTAGTAGGATTTACTACAAAATGCAAATATGCCACTGCAGAGACTTGCATCATTCAACAGTAGGTCTGGGGAAAACACCAGTTTACAAACAAGGGGGTAGAAATAACTCCCCGCTTGTGAAGCTTACATTTAGGTGAGAAAGCAGCAGGGCATAGGGTTTTGGAAGTCTTTCCACTAGGTTGCCATAACCCTATGAGATTGAAAGAGTGGGTTTAAAGAATGCCGGTGGGACTGAATACACCTAACAATGAAACCCAGTGCTGCTGATATAATGGAAGATTTTTACAGGAAGAGGCCCCCTCAGCTTGGTGCAACATTTGCTGCTATAAGTATACTGCACAGACTGGGGGGCAGGAAGAGCTGGAATCATGAGATGTAAACATAAAGCTGAATACTCTTGACCTGCCAAACCCTGCTGAAATGGGAGTTGACTGTTCTGCTTCAAGGGAAGGAAAATTCTGCAACCCTAAGGGCCACCAGAGATAAGGGTCCTGGGAGAGGGCAAGTTGGGAGGCTATCAGACTGGCCTTAGATGAGCTAGTTCCAGAAAGGAAAAAAAAAAAAAAAACCCAAACCAACTATATGGCTTGTTGTTCCTTCTGCTAGAAACGGAGAAACAGCTAGGGAATTAACAGAACTCGGACTAATGCTCTTGCATGATGAAGACGAAGACGGGACAGCAAGAGTCTAAATGGTGATGCTCATCTCATCCCCAGAACAACAGAACTGATGTCTCTATAGTGAGCTGGGGCAGTGCTAAGACTCCAATGTACCTAATCTCTAAACATGTTTGTTTGTTTGTTTGTTTGTTTGTTTGTTTGTTTGTTTCTCACTGGGGAGAAGAACCTCAGGTATAAGAATGAGAACAGCCAATGAGGCAGGCAGGGTGTGTAAAAGTGAGGGGTCCCTTTAGGAGACAACCCTGCTATAATTAATTATTTTGGAAGCACCTTATTTTTAAAAATAAGTGCCATTGGCTCAAATTAAGTTACTTCTTTGGGCCAAATTAAGACACTTTTAACCCCTTCTAGATCCCCTAAAATAGGCTTGCAGGGGATGGAGAAATGGAGGACCCTTAGAGATATGGGTTCTTTGTAACTTTGTCCAACCTTCTCTAAGAGACAGAAGAAGAGACAGAAGAATAACTCCTACACACACAGTAGGTGGGAGTGAGAATTCTTCAGGTAGAACTTTTACTCAGTTAGGATTTGGCGGGGGGGGGGGGGGGGGGGAGTCCTGAAACAATGAAAGACTAAGGTCAATTCAATAAATTAAGAACCTGAAGATTTGTATGGGGGAATTGGGATGCAATAAACAGAAAGGGTGTTCTAGACTGTATCCAGTACTTGCCCCCTGTATTCTAAATGCTACTTACTTATATAAAGTCTGTTTATATACTTATTTAAAGTATATTTAAAGTCTGTAGAGCAAACATTGTAATAAATAATTCTCAGAGCAGGACCAACACTGTGGTTATTTCAACTTACTAATAATGAAATGACATAAGTCATTAAGAAGAAAAGATACATGAAAATTCAGAAAGGTGAAAGTTGAACCCCAACCCTCTCCACAACCCCCAATCTGAGAACCTCCTCAGCATTCCATCAGAAAACACAAATGAGCTCCGAATGTACCATGTTATGTGGTGAAAGCCACACCACAAATACTTTGGAGTCTAGAGAATTGGCTCTATTTATTCAGGGATGTCGGTCCTCCCCTGCACTTTCTGAATACCAAAGTTTTCAAGTACGCGCTACGCAAAACTTCCTGCCCCACCAGCAGCTCAAGGAAGCACAGCCCTGCCTGTGGGTCTCACGAGTTTGCAGACTCTGCACCTGGGATCAAAGGCAGGGTTTTTAGATCATTTGAAAGCCCTTGCTTGGGTGCTCAGGAAATGTTCAGGGTTTTTTTAATTTATCACCAGACATAGGAGAAAAAAATCTTCTTTTCAAATAGATCTTTTTTTTTTTTTCAGTCCTGAAAGTGCTTTTCAGGAAACCATAATCACCTCACTCAGATGTAGTGTAACTGGCGAGGGAACAATACAGTTTACTTTGGAAAGGGCTCTGCAAATACTCATTACCAAACAATAGAGGCCGTGAGGCAGCAGGGTCCTGGGCTCCATTTGAAACGCATGAAGCCCAGTGTGGTTGCCTGCTAATCAGGGCACACAACTTCTCACCAGCTGAAGAAGCTACTTTTCACAGTGGCTGGTTTCTTCCAAAGAAAAATGCTGCTCATTGAGAATTGTAGTTTTATGAAGGGACAGGAAGTCAAATTCAATTGTAATCATTTGATTTCAAAAAAGAAAAAAAGCTTACAATTTGATTTTCCATTCAAAATATGAGTGACCTCCAAATTAAATGCTGTGTCAACAGAGTAACTTTGTTCTTAATTTGATATGTATGACTAGAGAAATTTAAAGAACAGGATACATATATATATATATATTCAATTTCATAGGCATATAGATTAAAATCTTTTGTACTGAAAAGGAAAAAAATATTTTTCAAAGTATTGCATACCAAGCAAAAACAATTCTAAAACAATTCTAAGTTATTATAATTGGATAGGTATAGTTAATATGCACAGCTAAATAAAAGGAAAATCTTGAATAATCAATTGTGTAAGCATAACTACTAACAATTTCTCCTAAATAATACAAAGTTTTCAGGTAGTTTCCTATTTTTGTTTATTAGAATTAAAATAACAATAAGAGTGGAAGTGAAATCCAGATGGAGTCAAAGAGTGGCACATAATTTTTTCTAAGTCCTAGGGAAGGTGACATACTATTTTTTTAATTTGGTGTACCCAGAGAGAAAAATCTGTAAAATAAGTTGTATGCTGGCATTCCAATTTAAAAGAAAATACAACGGCATCCATCACATTTACTCTTTTCTTTAGACCATTTCCGCCTTTGAGGAGACAGAGGCAATTTCCCTGTTGCAAGGTTCCCTAAGCAGGGGACTGCCTTGCGACCACCAGTTTCTTACCAAAACCTACTTTTTATGGGTGGAAGGGCCCCTGTGAATTTGGAGATTTCGCTTTGGCCAGATGTGGATTTTACTTGGGCAATGAGTGTCCTGGCTTTGTGGGGGAAAGCCTGCACCTTGCTTTGCCTTTCTCACGGACTGAGGTTAGTTGAGAAGCTTGGATTTCTCTGTTGTTTTGTATTCATTTTCTAGGGCTGCCATGACAAAGTATCACCAACCGGAGCCTTAAACAATAGACTTTTTTCTCTCACAATAATCCTGGAGGCCAGAAGTCAGTCCAACATCAATTTCACTGGATGAAATCAAGGTGTCAGCAGGGCCACAGTCCCACCAAAGGCTCTAGGGGAGAATGTCCTTAGTGTTTCCAGCTTCTGATAACTAACTGCTGGCATTCCTTGGCTTGAGGCAGCATCACTCCCATCGGCCTCCATGGTCACGCTGCCTATTCCTCTGCATGCACCCAATATCCCTCTGCCTCCTTCCTATAAGGATACATGGGACTGCCTTTTGGGATCACCTGCATAGTACAGAATAGTCAGGATAATCTCGAGTTCCTTAACTTAATCATATCTTCCAAGTCCTTTTTTTGGCCACTTAAGGTGACATTCACAGGTTCCAAGGGTTGCGACATGAATATCTTATGGGGTGCCATTATTCAGCCTACTACGAGTGTCTCGTACTATGCAATATATTATAAAACCATTTTAAAACCTGACGATTTACTTCTCCATGACTCTCTGAAAACAAAAGAATAGCCAAAGATAGTATGTGTGGATTACAAGTAAAGCGTCCTATGTTCCTTAATTTCTAGTTGCTCCAGATAAGATAAAGTATCATAAAAAGTCTAGATTATAATGGTAAGATGATGATAGCCAACAAAATTAAACATTTACCATACCAAAGCAATCCTTTTTAATCTCTAAAACATGTCATTTAAAAAAATATTTGCAAACACATCTGATTAGCAGGTTTAGAAATGGAAGATTATTAGAACTGCTAGTAAACAGATATAACATTTATTTGTTGGGACAGGTCTCATGCTAGAGAGCCTTATTCTAGCAGGCCAGGAAAAGTGGAGCAAAGAGAATCAAGCACTCTGAACTGAAAGAGTCCTGGACTTGCATCCCAGCCTTGGCCCTGACAGGTGAGTGACTTCAGGGAAGCACTGATGCTCAGTGTGCCAATCTGTGAAGAGAGAGATGTCCCTGGGCATTTCACTGCATTTGAAGATCCATAATTAAATAAGACTTGAGCCTCTAATTCTCTGGCTGGTGAAAGTCCAAAGTAATCCTATCTCTTTTGCTACCAGTTCTTGGGGAGGCTGCAGCCTGTCACCCTGTCTGCTGTTTGGGCTTTCTCCACCACTGTGTGTGCTTGAGCCAAGAGTCCAAATTTTCATACACAAAGATAATATTAATAATTTTTAAAGACTCTAGCAAAAGGTTCCCACCATCTTTCTGTTTTTTCTCCTCCTCTCATCTCTATTCTGCATTCCCTCTATCACAGACAAACCCAGGAGCTCCAAACCCTTCTCACATTACTCTGGAATCCAGTTCCCACTCTGACGTACTGGAACCAGTGACGAGAAGAGAAGCCCTTGGAAGGAGAGAGGGAGAAAAAGGCACTGGGTAGGTCAGAAGCTCAAGGTCTCCCCAGAACTCTTATCAAGCCTGCAGAATAACACATTTCTCTCCCTAAGAGAAATTTTTAGTTTTGTCAAACTGATAAGATTTTTTCCACCTTGTTACACTTTCAGTGGGGCTAATACTATCCACTTGAAAAGGTACTGATGAGAATTAAAGGAGAAAATATATGTAAATAATTTAGCACATTGTCAGGCACATAGAATGAACTCAGTAAGTGTTATTGCTATCATCATTATTAATATTACTAGTGCGCTACAGGAATTTAAATTAGATCTCTTTAGATATGAACCATGAAAGGGCATCTATAGTCAATGTTCTTAAATGCCTATAAAAATCGTTGATGCCGGAATCATAGTTTGATTCAATGCTATATTCTAAAGGGTTGTCATGCATAAAAACAAATGCCAATGAATTCCATTCTGAAAACAATTTTGCATATTTTGCTTTATTTTTAGTTTCACAGAGCCAGCCTGATTTTTTTCCCCTGGGTGAATAGACTCCCTCTGAAATCCCTAATGTAGCAAATAAAGAGAGAGGTATATTTCTGGTTTCAGTTAAATACTACTTGGGTTGAGGGTGGGGATGGGCATGCAGATGAGGCTGAGAACAAGAAACATAAATCTGATTCAGAATCCCTCTCCGTGTTTAAGAATGAATAATAAGGTTGCTCACTAATGATGATAGGTTACAACTGATCCTCTTCTTTTTCCTCTTAGGTAGTCCCTGTAACTAATTTCTGCCTTTAAAGATTCATACCAAATTTCTAGTGCTTCAAATAGGGCCAGGCATGAGACTCTCTAAGCTATATTCAATCCATGAATTTTGATAATGACAGGTATACATTCAGTTAATGGTGGGAATGAACCACTAGTTTCATTGGTTTCGATCCATCAGAGTTATAAGGGAATTTATACAGTCACCCAAAGGCTCATTTCTTTCCCTAGCAGTCCTTTAATAATACTTCTTAATTAATGTATACTATGACATTAGTGAAAAATAATATGCTATCCGGCAGAATTAGTAATAAAGCAGGTCAATTTTATATTGCTCAGCCACAAGAGAATTTAGCCTCTGAAATACCAAGCCTCTTGGTAAGGAGGCTTGAACTCCTTTGCAGTCCCACAGCATGACACAGAGCACACTCTGCTGCCAAGGGGCCGGCACAGTTACAGGAAACTTCCACAAAGTTATTCACACAATGGTTATAATGGACCCACTCCAGGAGGCTGAACATTATAATCAAAGCTACATTTTGCTGTGTTGGCCCTCCCAGGGAAGGGGCACTCAGGCATTTAAAAAATATATATATAGATACATAGATCTGTGGGCTGTATGAATACATAAATACGCATAGATAGAGGTAAGTATATAGGTATATGTTTATATATACAAATATACAGAATTTTTAAAGAATAACTTCAAACAAACAAACAAGGAAATATAATGCCATAGAAATGCCGCATGCCTCCCAGAGCCACTTCCTATAGTCCGATGTTTTTCTCTAAGTAACTGACATGAAAGCATTTACAGAAACGTGCTGCTTTCCCTTTTTCTACAATAATTATTTTTTCCATTTTGATGCTTTTGGTTATCTGACTCAAGTGCCTTTTTAAATGCAAAATAACCAACAAACACTGAGCCCACTAACTCATTAAAAAGGCGTCTGTATGTACGGAATATGCTGAGTGAAAATGTTCCTATCTGCGGAGTAACGTGTGTATCCTATAATTGCAAAATTAAGCCCAGGGATAATAACCAGCAAAAACAGATATCACACCTGCTAAAAATAAGCTGATGCCAAAGCTAGCAGACTTAGTTCCTAAGTCTCCCTAAAATGACAGGAAGTCATGCTGTTTCTAGTCTTAAGTCATGGATATTTGACAAGTCTTCTCATATGTCATTTAGAATATCACCACTACTTAACTAAAAGCCCAGTGAGTTTTTTTCTTGAGAGGGCGATATGAGGAACGAACAGCTCTAAATATATTATAAGGTTCTGACACGTCCAAAAACTACAATTCTTTTCTGTGATTAATCCTGTTTTTTTTTTTTACTGATGTGCTATGGGTAATTTGGGAGGAATCTGTTCTGCTTTGAACCTGAGTTTATATCTCTGTGTTATTTTGTTGCTGTTCTTATTAATTTCTAATGCAATTTAAGACAGAAGCTAAGGATGATGGGGGGTGTGGTGAGGAGCAGAAGTACAAATCAAGATTCGCTTTCTTTGACAAACAGACCTCTGATACCAACTGTTTCCATGGTGAGCAGTTTCATCTGTATTAATGGCTGGAGAACCCAGTTAGGCCGGGGCCCAAAGTTCACAGCCAGCTGATTTAATTCTGAGAGTTATTTTAAAAGACTGTTAACCTTAGGATGTTTTACAACACTAAAATCAAATAAAAAATAAAGTCACCTTATTCAGAGGAGGCAGAGCAGGGCCCACTGGGATTCTGATAGGAAGGAACAACACCACTTAAAAGAGCCATTCCTCACTGTCAGCCTTGTGGGACCCACCTCACGAACGACTGATTTAGACTGACTTCACTTTACAGATAATAAAACTAAGGCCTCCCAGGTCCAAAGACTTCAGCCAAGGTCACTTAATGATTTTTATACCATTTTCTGAATAATCTTATGTGAAGGAACACACTGTCTTTTTAGAAATTATTAATGTCTTCCATTTAATTCAAAAGTAATGAGTTTTTTTTTTAACTCCACAAAGAATAGGCTAAAGACTTCAATAACAACTTTTGAGTGTACTCAGATATGACAAAACATTTTACCTATTATTCCTCATATTACCACAGTCTTGAGTTTCTAAACACCTTGAATGCAATTAAATTTTACTTTTGTCATTAGCAATGTAAAGACCATTGTGGATTTTGGAAACCACTAATTGTCTAAAGAAAAGAGAAATAATGTCACTGGGACACGTTGGCACACTGAAGGCAAGAAAAAGTCCTAATTGCTATAACTCGGAGCAAAGAGAAGGAAGCAAAGGAACACGCAACAGAGAATGTTTAAAAAGAGGCGTGTTAAGGTGTTAGAGAATGGAACACATTCAGCTCATTGCTCTCAGTCTGTAATTACCTCCTGGCCCCAACTGCAAGCAGTGATTCTCCATAATCTACCCATTGCCATTAACTGAAATAACTCCTAAATACCTGATGTCAGCCTCTTCTTCAATTTATCTAAAACAAATTGTGAAAGCTCTGTCTTAAATTTTTACTTCAATTATCTCTCATTACACCATATATTTTACATTTTGCATTGCTCAGGTTGCAAAGACCAAAGACGAGTGAGAACTGAGGAGAGGGTCCAGAGTCCTCTGTTAGGATCAAGCTACTCACTGCCTTCCAAAAGCAGTGCTCACTTATATCTTCCTCTCTTACTCATAACATCAGAGTCTTTCCTTCTCTGAGGTGGGTGGAGGTGACAATGGCCAAAGCTTTGGACCAGGAAAGACATTGACTCTTCCTTTTCTACCTTCAAAAGGTATTTTCTATAATTGCCTTCAAGAGTGCACACTATATCACCCACACCACCCCACAAAAGGTCCGGTCAAAACCAAATGAAAACTAATACTTCTTAGTTTATTTTCCTAAGTAAAAAATAATTGACCTCCTAATTTCCCAGAAACCATGGAATTCTGATGGGTACTACAAAACTAGTTTTTCAACCATAACATTCTGATTTTCAGCATACTCTGACTATCTAACCAGCAACCAAACAGTGCTATTATCAACCAATCAATCAAGTTCACACAAACAGGTATTAAGCACAGAGTTATCACTGTTCTATCTTCACAACAGATGGCAATATAGTTTGTTTAAGGAATATTTTTCTTATGTACAACACCCAAAACTCCAAAGACACATTCCCCAAATTTGCCTCTTATTTAGAGAGGCAAGGAAGCTTTATGCAACGCATCTACTACATTACAAAGGTTCAGTCCAGATTCCTAACACTGTTAAGTGAAAGAGATGAAATTTGTGTAACAGACCAAAAAAAAGACCAATTAATGGTCTATTAAGATTTCTAAATATTGAACAATAGTGAGTAACAAGAAAGACAACCCTTCATCAATGCAATTTTATTATTGCACTTAGAAATCTGGAAATTGTTCTAAATTTGGAAGTTGCTGATAGTCTGAAAAAAAGAAAAAGAAAAATCACATTGCTAGAACAAGTTGGCACACTGGAGGCAATAACTAACTATCTAACTAAATAAATAAAAGCCCCGCAGTTGTGGTGACTTGAAGGTGGAGAGAAACAATGAACACGCAACAGCAAATCAAAAAGCGGCCTGACTCAGATGACCAGATATTATGATTCCATGTATATGAAATGTCCACAACAGGTAGAATTATAAAGGCAAAATTGGATGACTGGCTGCCTGGGGCCAGAGGACTGGAGGGATTGAGGGGTAGCTGAAGAGTTCAGTACTTCTTTTGGAGTGATAAACATCACTCCCAAATAGACTACAGTGATGATTGCAAAATAGACTATGGTGATGATTGCAAAGCTCTGTGAATGTGTACTACAAACCATTGAAATGCATGCTTTAAATGGGTGAACTGTGTGTAGCATGTAAGCTATATCTTACTAATGTTATTATTTAAAAATAGAGGGCTTCAAGGGTGTTGGAAAATGGAACCTCAAGAGAAACAACCACGGGGGAGTAATTTAGTGAGGGAATAAAACATTTAGGGAACAGGACACGATGAAGAGCATCACCGCTCCACCTGCCACTGATCCCCGTGTTCAACTTTCAATTCTTCTAGTCCACACACGCCATGTAATAGGTCTGATGCCTTCCCCATCAGGTTTTGTTTTCTGTTTGTCTAGCCAAGAACTAGTCATCCTCGAGAGCCGATCTCTCCTAGCTTACGTGGCACTGTCTCAAAGAGTTTAAATAGATCCAGTCTAGAGAGGATGACACTGTTACCCTCCCTCATTCAAATGCTGAATCCTTCTTACCATTTACCTCAGTTTGCAATGATATATTCACACATACGTTCTTTTTATTGCCTTCTTCTGCATTGACGATAAGCCTCCTGTTGACAGGGACCATGTCTCCTTGTGCCTAGCACAGTTCAGTGGATGTTGTGTGGAGAAAGTAGATATTTAAGTAAATTAATAGATTAAGAATGGGTGAGTGGACACCACAAGCAATACCTTACAAGACTTCACAAGTTACAGATAATATTGAATATACAAAAATAGATAAATAGCAGTAAAACAGTTAATAAGATACAATAACAATACATGCACATTTCCATTTCCTCATATTTTAACATTCTATTTAACAAATGAACAGAACCATAAGTCAAATAAAAGCTAGCTAAATTTGTGTGTACCACTATATGCTTTGTACACCAGTACAATAAAAACCTACTAAATACCTATCATTTTATAGGTTCCATAGGCCTACTAATTGGGGTTAAAATGATACATAAAACAAGGTTCTCCCCTCAACAAAGTTAAAATCTGGCATGAGAGAAAGACCCATCGTAACTAGCCCTTATGAAGGGGACCAGCGCCCTTATCACAGAGGCCCCAGAGAGAAGCCCACCCCTTCCGCCACAGTGGGCCCTCAGCAGACACCAAATATGTTGGTGTTTTGACCTGGAATTACCCAGGGTCCAGACCTCTGAGAAATAAATGTGGTGTTTACAAACCACCCAGCCCACTGTATTTTGTTATAGCAGCCTGAAGGGACTAACACAGAGCTAATAAACCAAAGCCAGCAGCCCAGCGGGGGGCTGTGGATGGCTTGAATGCCCAGAGAAGGGCGGAGGAGAGAGATATATTACTAGAGTTGCCAGATATAGCAAATAATGATAATACAGGATGCCCAATTAAATTTAAGTCTTAGATAAACAATTAATAATTACAATGAAAATAAGCCCCATGCAGTATTTGGAACACACTCACACTAAAAAAAAATTATTCATTGATAAGATAAAATTCCAGTTTAATTGGCCATCCTGCATTTTATCTGGCAAGCTAGACACTGGTGAAGAGGAAAATAAACTCACAAGCCATATGACTTCGGTTCATATCCCAGATCTACCACTGACCTCACGTTCTCTCTTTAAATTCTCTGAGAATCACTTGGAATCTGAAAGGATTTTTGCAATGCCAAAATGAAAAAATAGTAAAATGCCAATGCATCAATGCTGTTCCTTTACCCCCATGCCTCCTGCACTTGGTAATTCTGTCTCAGGCTGACTTGGACTTGGGAGACATTTTTTATGCAGGTTACTCATTTTATTCCCAATTGCTCTTCCTTGAACCCACACAGGACATAAAGTACCTGGAATCTTGGCTTATCATTGACCTACTAATATCTTTAATCCCAACCAAAATAAAAGTATGACTTGGGGAAAGTATTTATAGCAAATTGATAGCCAGCATTAATAAATCCCTCACCCTCAGAAATTGGTAGTTTCTACAGAAGGATTGGACTTTCTGTGGCTAATAAACTAAATCTCCAGCCAACTGTAATAAACACAGAATTGAAAGCTAATAAAACACCACAGGGCATTTCAAGGTAACGCAGCGGGAGCCAGCTCACCAATGTAGACGTGTTTACAGATGGTGACTAAAGATATAATAATTAATCTGCTTTTGAACTAATCAACAAATCACATGCTTCCTTAAAGTACAAAGCACAAAGCTCTTAGCTGCTAATGAAGTTCAGGAGTGGAATAAACACTTGATTTACAGTAAAGGATAAGGCTCATAAACGGTAATATACAGCTGCCCAAGTCTTGAGGGCCTGACTCAGGAAAAACAAGCGCCCTCTTCAGGGTGTAAAAACTGACGTGACATTCTCATGCACCTGTGGGTTTCAAGTCTTAACAAGGTCCAACACTATTTATCATTAGATGTAAGGCATTTCCCTAAGCATCTTTTACAAAGAAATTACTACAAATGGGTTAAAAGAATGCTAAAGGTAGTATTTTGAAATCATAATGATAATATTTAAAGCTTATACAAGCTCAATCTCAGAAAACAGAAGTGAATCGATAGCAGAGATTCAATAAATCAGATATTCTCTATCTCCTTTCTAAGTATTTAGAGCAGTTGACTATATGAATATGTAAGACATCCTTGTATAGAATTTAGTGGAATCAGATTCTCACTCACAAATGAAAGAGGGAAGGTGGGGAGACAAACAGATGAGAGTCAGATCAGGGTGGACAAACCACAGCCCAGAGGCCAAATCTGACCTTTGCCCTTTTTTAGCACGACCCAAAAGGGAAGAGTGGCTTTTACATTTTTAAACAATTGAAAAAAATCAAAAGAAGAAACATATTTCACGACATGTGAAAATTATATGAAATTGAAGGAAAACACAAGGAAGTTGTCCATAAATTATCCCTGGAACAGCCACATCCATTTGTTTGTCTATTATCCACAGTGTTTCTGTGGCACAGTGGCAGAGTGGGGCACTGTTGGGGGGTGGGCGGGTGATAGACAGGCTGAGACAAAGGGTAGGGGATCTCCACCAACACACTCTTCTCCGTCCTCCCCAAATCTGGATATTTCTCAGAAGTATAAATAGATCTTGCTTCAGTACTTCGGATTCAAAGAAGCACTATTATTCTCCTTATGCACTCGGGTGACTTCACAGGTCTAAGGGAAAGAAGCAGAGTAGGTGAAGACACGCCCTCCACACCACCGCCACCCTCTATTTCCTCCACTGCTAACAGTATATCTGAAACAAACACACAAGAAGACACTTAGAAAGCATCAATCAAGTTATCTGTTCCTTTGGGGGCAGAGGTATAAGAAAAATGCAGTGAGACTGTCTTATTTTAGAATGGGCACTAAAACTCCCCCTAGAGTTTACACTATCAGACAGCCTTACATGTCTACACCGTCCTACCCCAATGTCCGGAGCTTTATCAACAGCTTATGACACAGAATCACAGAGTAACGTAAGAAAGCTGGAAAGGACCGTTGAAGGATCACAGGTATATCCTTCATGCTAAAATTCTGCTTATAACAAAGTAGATGCTCATTTGTTGAATGAATAAATGAATACATTCTTCTCCCTTATTTCACAGAAAATGAAGTCAGGGCAGAGAAATCACATGGCTTTTCCAAGTTCCCACAGCTGCATAGAGAGAGCTAAGACAAAAGCTCGCATTTTCTGACCTTCCCCTTGCTCCCTAGAGGCAGACAACATGGAAGTCATGGATGACATTCACCCAACAGAGACTGAACCTTCTTCTTGGCCTACAGATCTCCAAATGAGTACCGCAATGGGCTCAGAGAAGGTGGGTGTCTACCCCATCTCCCAGAAGATGTAATATTGTATGAGGCTTAGACTCTAAGCCTGTTCTAGCGAGCTAATTTTCAGTGGCCAGTGATTAGTTTAGGAGCAGGCTTCTGAACAACTGTATATAAAGAAAAAAGTCTGCTGAAAGGGAGAGCCTTCTAGGAGCTATTTTCCTACTTACTGAGACTAAGAGACCACTCCTCATTTTTTTACCTTGTAGCATTTGTTATGCAAGGACAAGATATCTGTGCCTCAGTGGACACCTTACAACCATTGAGTTATAAGGATTTCAAAGAACCTAACCTAACCTAGAACTTTGACTTCACGGAGTTGTTGAATTAACCAGCAGTGCTGAAACTGCCTGTTCTAGACTTTGTATGAGAGAATAAGCCCTATTATTTTAGTGGTCTCTGGCTTGCAACAAAAACCATGGTGAATCATGTATCCACTTTTAGAAGATGCCCTGTTCCCTGCATTAGCCTTTGTCCTGCTAGAGTCTTCACCAAAGGTCATGGGAACCACAGATATTATCGCACCAAAAAAAAAAAAAAAAAAAAAAAACCACGCTAACTCTCATTGCTGAGATGTCAGGAGGACTTCGAGTACCAGCTATACCCCAGTGAAGCTCTGGTCTATTCTAAGCCAATCTCCAATTGCATTTTTCAAGGGAAATATTATTATATATGTTGTGTGGGCCCCATGATGATTTTAGAGCAGAAACTGTACAATATGGTTTAAGTAGGTTTTTGTGGGTTGGCCTGGAAACCTAACATTGTTTCTATGGAAAAATGTTTCAAACTCCAAACTACTCTGTTCCAAATGAACTTTTGAATGCAACCTGTTTTAAATTGAGAGGTTGCATACTTATTTATAGTTAAAAATACACAGGCATGAAATTGAGTTATCAGCTACAAAACTCACATTTGGACTTTAAATTAATCAGTGTCCCTTTTTCACCTTGGACAAAACAGTTCTGAATAAAAAGGGCTGTGACATCTTGCAGTACCACAGAATGCAAAGTCAGAACTAAGACGACCTACCAGGTTCCATTTGAAGTAATTTTCCGTTGGAGGAGGAGTTACCTTAGAAATTAAACGGTGCCTGTGGTGCCAAAATCTGTCACTGTAGCTAATGTGTCTTTATGGACATTGTGAAATATTTCAAGCAGTAATTTGAGTGCGTGTACAAAACCCTTCCCCGCAAACAGCAGAAATCTTTGTATTTAACCCTCAGAGGTTTGTGTTCGAGTCAACAAACTATAACTCAAACACCCCGCTTCCCCACAGGAATCATCATAATTTCTTGGTCCAGGTGCTGAAGATGGATTAGGGTAGAAAAGGTAAAAGCAACAAATGAACAAATAGGGAAAACAAACAGAAACTCATAGACATAGACAACAGTATGGTGGTTATCAGAGGGGAGGGGGATCGAGGGGATAGTAAAGAGCAAAGGGGGCCAAATATACGGTGACTGAAGATGATGTGACTTCGGGTGGCGGGCACGCAGTGCAATATACTGATGATGCATCACAGAATTGTGTTCCTAAAACCTACCTAATCCTATTAACCAATGTCGCCCCAATATATTTAATAAAAAACAAAGAAGAAGTACTTCCTAGTTATTGTAGCATTTTGTCTCTATTTCCTCACAAATAGCACCATCTAGACCCAGAGCTCCTGCGGCACCAACAGAACCCAGCTGCGCCTGAAACCAGCGAGCGCTTGGCGGCAGTTCCATCACTCCTACCCGCCTCTCCCCACAGGAACACAGTGCCCTCACGGAACACACCGGATCCTCACCCACAGACGCACGTAACTGGGAGCCAGGGTTCCACTGGTCCATGTGCGCATGGCATCTCAAGAAAATCAAGTCTAACGTCATCTTTCAACTGTATGCGCAAATGAATTGACATTTCTCTCTGCCTCATATAAAATACTATGATGGAATGCTATGAGGACTTCCCAATACTGTAATTACTGTAACGTTTAAATTCAGATGAAACCAGGGGTCTGGTTGTTGTTGGCTTCTGGGAAATTGGCATGATGAAACACAGCTTTGTTTCATAAGAGAGTGAAAAAGAAACAAAGTAACAATAGTAATTCAAATCAAGGTTTGACACACTAGAGAATCTCGTCTTTTCCTTAAGATCTCATCCTTTTTGTGTGTGTGAACTGTTAAGTTTCAGTGTCCAAAACTATTCTCAATAAATAGAGTGACTTTCTTTTTTTTTACTTAACAAAAAATTTCAATCATCGGTGGATGCCTGTGAAAATAATGATGTCTATAGTACATATAAGGCAGTAAAGATTAGGCCTGTGTTCTTAAAGCTTTGACATGAACACTGAAAAGCTGGAATTCATTCTTTCAGTTAACTTGACTGCCACACTGAGCATATCTCTGTGTATTGCTCCCTTAAAGTGTTCAATTTTCCAATGCTGATTAGAAGCTGCCTCTTTTGAACTCCTTTATAGATAATTCCAAAGTGCTGTGTGCATGTTGTTAGGGAGCTTGCCTTACCTTGGCTGCATGTTCTGTTCCTTTTCTGAGTATTAAATCCACCAACTGACAGAATGAACACCAGGTAACTCAGAAAGGCACCTTTGTTCTGTGTGATTATCAAGCGAAGCACTGAAGCTGCTGCCACAAGTCTCCAGAACAAAACCTGACTCTGCTCAGGTATAAGAAACTTTAGGGGCATAGGTAACCCTACCCAGAGCAGCTGTCTGGATCTGTCAGTGTACAAGTCCTCAAATACACTATGCAAAAGACAATTTAATATTTTGGCAAAAAAAAATAATATTAGAGAAGGATGAGTCTTATCAATCTCCTAAGCTACACTTCCCACTTATAAAATGTAAGTTTTCAAATAATTTAAATTAACGTTTCCCTATGGCATACTCCAGTGACCTTACTTATCCATCAGGCTTTATCCAAAAGCTGAGAATTATCAGTGACTGGAGAAGTAAGTAAAACATAGTTTCCTCATGGGGCTCTCCACAGTTCTCTCCAAAGGTACAATTTGTTGCATCTTTCTTACATCTCTACACCTTCCTTTATGCTTTCCGCCCAAAATACCCCACATCTACTTTACTGCCTGCAGGGAAGTAAACTCTCATCCTTAAGGACCCACAAAGAGTGTTCAATTCCTCAACAACCAGCAAGCTCTACAAATCACCATCACACCCAAGAGAAGAGTAAATCAAATTGCTTCTGAAAGATACAAGGAGAAGTAGAAACGAAAAGCTCTCATTCTTAATCTGAAAACAATGCATATGTATGAGCAACACTAAACTCTAAATATATATTTTGTATTTCACCCACACTGCTTATGACTACAGATTTTTGCCAAAAATATTACATTTAAGTATAATACCTCAACTTTTTGAAAATCTCCAAATCCCCTGTTTTTCCTCTCCACTACATACCCCCAACCAAAAAAAAAAAAAAAATGTATTACTACAAACTTCTAGGTAAAGCAGAAAAAAATCCTCTCCTAATGAAGATGAAGAAAGTAGGTGACGGACACTTCCCAGTTCCTTAGTTTAAGAGGAAGGAGCTTCCGAGTTAGAGATGGAATGCGGGCTCTGTTTGTAATAAACTATTTAACACTGAGAGATTGACTTAACCTTTCTGAACCTCAGCTTAACATCTTCTACAATCATCGTGCATGCAAATTAAATTAAACACAGGCTATAAAGCAAGGTTTCTCCGCCTGGGCACTACTGGCATTTGGGGCCAGAACATTTTTGTTGTAAGGGCTGTCTGGAGCATTAAAGGATGCTTAGCGGCGTCCCTGGCCTCCCACACCCACTAGATGCCAGTAGCAGTCTCCCTTCTGTTGTGATAATCGACAAGCTCTCCAGACACTGCCAGTGTCCCTGGGGCAAAGCCCTCCCCTGTGGTGTATCTGTGAGTTATTTGGCCCATGATAAATGCTCACCGACTTCATAGTAGTACCCATCATTATCAATCATTATCATTACCTATCAGATACTGATTTCCAGGTAAACACAGTGGTTTCATCCACATTTCACACTTTGGATATGGACAAGATCATTGAGTACAAAAAAGGCAAGGTCACAGCAAACATCCAGGGGATTGATCAACACTTCATGACAATATGACATGCATGGTCTTCTGATAAGTAGAGAAGGAATTTCAGGGAAGTTAAAGAAAATGTAAAAACCCAAGCTTTGACACATGAGGAAAGTTACTGCCACAAAGCTCCACTTCTTGGTCCTCATGTTAATTTGCAGCAAACTGGGACCAAAATCCTGACACACTTACTCCCAGTCCAGCAGACATGTCACCTCAGCATGACAGGTATAAAGGGAAAACCCAAGTTAGACGGCAGACTTCTCAGTGTCTATTCACTGTCTGAGTGCATTTTCCCAGAAAGTCCTTCTGGGAAACCGCCCGAGCTCCTCAAACTCTCTTCCTGTTTCTGACACTGTACTGCCCAGTTCTTCGGGAGACGGACAGTCCTCTAGCGTCTAGAAGACAGAAGACAAATTTAACCAAGGCAAGTTTGGGTAGCAAGCAACCAGTAGCTTCAGTCTCTCTCCTGTGCCATAACAAACATTTTCTGTGGCAGACACCCTCCACAGAGATAGAACAGACAGCCTTTCATATTTCACTTAACCAATGTGCATTGCTTGGCCAGATCAATTTTGTGTCTAGGACCTACTCAAATATTACTGCTAGCTCTATTTTCTGAGAACGTTTAGTGTTAGAGGCATGTGACAAAGTGTCTGTGACAAAAACAGCAAGAAATGGATTTCTTTTGCCCTCTGATTTCAAAGATAACATCTTTTCTATTACAGGATTGTAACTTCCCATATACTAAAAGGCCCATGTTAGGGATGGAGCGTAGAATTTGTTACCAGGTTCATGAATAGGACAATATAAGCAACCAGAAAGTTCAGCAGGAAACATTCCATTTTTACTTGGCCCTAATTATGGTAATTAAAGGTAATTAGTCTAATTCTAGAATAGCTTTAGATTAAGTATTCCTTAAGAAGTCATGTTCATCTTTGATGTCCTGAAACTGACACACCTGGGGTCCCTGTGATGTGCCCCATCCCCAGACCTAAGTTACTCCATCCAGCACACCATTTTTCAGATCTTCCCCGGTTTCCCATACGCACCTATCTTGGCCAGCAGCATCCTCTTCAGGCCCATATGCCTGGCTTCTCAGTTAATCATTAATCTGATAAATTAATCCATGTCACTGTGTTAATGGCCTTCTCTAACAGCAATGTATAAAAATAAACTCTAGGAGCAAAATAGACAAGGATTTGAAGACTAGTAATTTTGACCAAATTACTTTTCTAAGACTCAGTCTCTAAGCCGTGGAATAATATCAACTCTCTCACCGGCTGCTGTGTGTAATGCAGTCTAGCACGCAGTGATTATCAAAATGTCAGTTATATCATTAAATCCCCCTATTATATCCTAACTTGAAGTAGCTACAATAATGAAATTTTCAAGCAAGCTGGAAAATACGAAAACTATATTAAAATCTTTTCATGCTAAAAAGAAAGGATAAAGTATAACAAAGGAGGGGAGCTTTAAAAATGACAATATGAACCCTCTGATCTGCAGATGGCTTGGCCAAAGTAAGAGGACCGAGTTGATGTGGCACCCCTTTCTGATGGCCTTCCCTCCCTTTCTATCCAGATTAAGTCAAGCTGGGTATCTGCTGTTACCTGTCCCATCAAGGAGACATACATGAACATTGTCAGCTCTGCATCCCATGTTCAAGTCACTAAAGGGACAAGACAAGAAAAAGTGAGAAGTCACAGACAGATGTCATTATTTGGCAAGTAGGGATAATGAAATATACACCTCGCAGGGTTCTTCTGAGAAGTAAATGAACTAATGCACATTAAGCACTGAGCCCTAGGTCTGAATGGGGGAAAATCTCATAAATGTTTGCCATTATTATCACATAGGAGGGCGAGAGATCCTCACTTCAACCAGGAAGCAAATTAGGTCCAAAGAGACCATGTATTGTTGCAAAGGTATGTGACGGAGGGGGAAACAGAACCCAGTTTCCCGATTTTATGATCACAACACGAGGAGGAGAATGAAGATATGGAACTAGAGGAGAAGGAGCAAACGCACAGAGCACCAGCACTCACTCGCTCTCTCCCATCACTGCTCCATTCCTTCCTCCTGTGTTAATTTCCTAGGACCACCATAACTGCCACAGACTAAGTGCTAGCAGTCTGACATCAAGGCATCCACATGGCCATGCTCCCTCTGAGACTCTGGGAGGAATCCTTCTTGGCCTCTTCCCAGCTCCTGGTGGTGGTGGGCAATCCTCAGGGTTCCTTGGCTCGCTGCTGCCACCAACCAGTCTCTACCCCTGCTGCCACCAGTGGTGTTCTCCCTGAGGGTCTCTGTTTCTTCTCCTCTTCCTATAAGGACACCAGTCATACTGGTCTAATAGCCCACCCTGCTCTGGTAATGATCTCATCTTTACTTGATTACATCCACAAAGACCCCTTTTCCAAAGAAAGTCCCTCTCACAGGTGCCAGGGGTTAGAACTTAAACGTACCCTTTGGGGGAACATCATTTAACCTACAACAGCTCTCTCATTTTGTTTTTGTTTGGTTTGGTTTTTCCGTCAGTCCTAAAGCTACAAATGTGAAGTTCACAGAATGATATTCATGCTAATAGGCCAATTCAGAATTATTGTAACAAAAAGGCAACTATGTCTACTTAACCATGTTTACTTCCCAAGCTCATTAGTGGTTCCATGTGGTGAGAAAAATTTCCCGCTCACTGTATCAAATTTAGCACATTTATTTAGTCTAAGTCAATGCCTGAAATATCCTTTCATACTTTTAAGCCAATATCCCCAAGGTCATGCAGCAAGATAGAAGTCACAGATTCTTCTCCTGTGAGTCAATCACTACATAATATAGCACTGAATTTGGATAAAGGGGACTTAGGTGATGAAATATGCCTGGAATAATACAGAGTTGATCTTTTTATGTAACAATTTTTAAAAATTTTATATACATTTGAATGAGCAACACTGGTCTAGAATCAACTATAATGTCATATGAATGTTTCTGTAATGTAGATTTTTTTGAGACTGAATGGCAATCACATTTTCTTTCCAATCACAATTCACAGACTAAGGAAGTACGTATTACTTTCTATTAATACCCTTTAAGCAAGATGGTATTTGAAGAATAAAAATGATCACTTTCCCCTTATCATAAAACATCAGCAGTTAACATAAAACAGAATTTTTCCAGTCAGGCATAATCTTTCACCATTGTTGAATTTTGATGTCAGCTTTTCTCAGCCTGGAATTTTTCTAATATAATTAAGTTACACTGGATAAAGAAAAAAATCACTCAGTCACCTAAGAAATTAAACTAATCTAAGCTGTCTCTGGCCATATCTGTGGGACACCACACAATCCAGAGTGAATTTTTATTAACATACACTAGAAAAATAGCTGCCAAATCTGATCTGAGCAGAGAAACGTCATCTCAGTGTGAAACCACTGAGAAACATGAGGTTTTTCTGAAATTTTACAATGTGGATGAAATTTTCTCTTTAGCAATAAAGGTCACATTTTATAGAAAACTATAGAGATACAAGTCAAACGTGTGCCTCCCTACACAAACAGTGTAGTGAAGTGGTTAGGGTCCACATGGAGTCACATCAGAGTGCCAGAGTTGGAAGCCATGCTTTGGACTTCGTCAAAAAATTGAAGACAGCTACTGTATCTCTTTCTAATGCTTGGTGTCCTCAGCTATAAACCAGGGATAATGAGAATAGTACCAAAGTCTAGGATTTTAATGAATAATAGATGAAATGGATATAAAATATTTGGCATACTGCCTAATTGTTCTTATTATTAAAAGCACAGGCCCACACCTGGCAGGTATGGCAAACTGCCTGATTTCAAATCACAGTTCCTAGGAATTACTGGCATTGAAACCTTGGACAAATAACTTAACCTCTATGAGCATTAGGTTCTCTAAAAGGGGAAAATAATACTAACTACTACGAGGATATAAAATAATATATCTGAATTGCTTAACTCAATGCTGGAATACAATATGATCTCTGAAATAATACATCTCATTATACCTTCATTAGGGGATTTAATTTTATAAATAATTTGTAATTGGCTTTTCATTTGAATGCACTGCAGATTTTTGTCACTTAAAATTATTCTCATAAATTCAAAACAAAGCATCATTCTATGCCTTGAGGGTCAGAAACACGTTATTTTTGCAGGTGTGATAGTGCAAGGTCTAGATAATCTAGATATGAATTTTAGTAATGCAGTTACTTCAGATCCATTCTCAGTGCTCCCAAGTAGTCCAGTATCAGACGGTTTACTTAAATTTCACTCTTTTCTAGTATGTTTTTTAGCAGCAAAGAAACCAACACATCGCAAACAAGGAGTCTTGTTTCATGGTCCCACACCAACCAGAGAAGAACCAGTAAAACATGTTGCTATACTTGTTTGCATCACTGGGATAGGATGAGTCGTATCTGGCAGACTCTCGAATTACTTTCTTCCTCGCTGATCTTTTCCCAGCGGCCATGCTTGGTACAGGGATGCTATTAACAGTGGCTTCTTTCAATTTCATGGTTGTGTTTTAATTCCTGGACGGCTCTACCTAGACTGATATTCAAGAATGGCCCTCCACCTCCAGAAGGGACTGTCTCATAGCTTTACATACCAATTAAAAGTAAAGCCTAGAGGGGAGCCAACCAAGTTTCTCCTAGGTCTGCAGGCAGGGACACGAGAAAGGTTGCTTTTCAGGTAAGAGAGCCTTACATTGATGTTACAGAAATGCAAAGGTTGGCGCTAAACAGGACTTGAGATCCTCATCTGTGGGAAATGCTACTAATTGGCTTACCAAAGCCATTCCCTACCAACACCCTCTTTGCTGTCTCCCCCTATAGATATTGGGAAGCTAAATACTCACTTTCCAGACTCTTCTGTACCCACAGGTGGCCAATGAGTTCTAAGCAGAACTCAGCTGAGGAAGAATTCCTACAGCTTTTTAAACTGGACACACACACCTGGCACCATCCCTTCCCTGCCTCCCACCCTTTATTTCTACCTTGAACATGCACATTACATTTAGACCTGCAATAGCATCTTTCCACCATGAATCAATCAGCAAACATAAGGACCAGCTGCCTGAGCAGGGCCACAGCTCTAACTCACCATTCTAACTCTTAACACCACCAGTGCAGAGTGAGGGATTATTCCTCCAAAAGTCAAGGCTGAGACCTTGAGATTCTCAGCCAGATAGGTGAGGTAACCATAATGTCAAAAAATAATAGCTATGATGGCGACTAAGGGCCAGTCGTGTATACTATTTAATACCAATGCCCATATTTAGCATAATCAGTGCCAGTACCTCTGAATATTTAGGACAATTATTTAGTGTATTTTGAAAAAATAAGACCTGAAAAGACTTGAAATGTGAAAAGTACCATGAAAATATGAAATAGTTCTTTATTTTACTATATTTCAATTGAGAGAAAAATAGAAACTGTAAATTTCAAGAGCAGAAAACTAATAGAACTGAGAGAGTGTGAGCAAAATGTTATGCATTTCTTTGATTGAAGCATATATATAAATATGAGTGTGTTAAAAGCAAGAATCCAAGTGAAAAGTCATAAATTATAATGCTGAAGAAAGTCATGTTCCAAAATAAGACTTGTTTTCTTCAGCAGTCTGGATAACATTTTACCTTGTGTTCAAACTACCCATGCGTGCAATGAAGGCTTTTTAGTCAACCTCAAATCATACCCTGTTTCTGATTGCCCTGTAGAAACTCAGCCTGTGCCCATGGAGATTTATCAGGCAAAAGAAATCATACTTAATATTTAAATGTATGAGATGCCTTTAAATTTTCTTTTTTATTCAAAAATATCTCCACGTAGAAAAAGAGACTGAAACTACTATACAATCTTTCAGAGATTAAATTGTCATGAACACTTGCCCCGGTCAATCACAGTATTCACCTCTTACTCTATAATTTATTCATAAATTAACAGATAGCTTTCTTGATTTACTTTCTGGAATTCACCCTGTCCATTTCTTAAATTACAGTTCACTGATGCAAATGACTTTAATGTACATGCAGTTAAATTTATCATCCTTTCTCATCCTTACAGGAATAAGGGTGCTCCCTGTGTTCGAGGTTAATTTTCCCACCATGGTCTGCATTCTTATTTCCTCGCACTTCTTTGTCACCTTTTCCCAGCATTTGTTTCTATCTTTCTCTTTTGTGACATTGAGTTATATGAGTTCGTTGTGTGTTTTTGGTATTAACCCCTTCCTGGGTATATCACTTGCAAATATCTTTTCCCTGTCAGTAGGCTACCTTTTTGTTTTGGTGAGGGTTTCCTTTGCAA
The DNA here is from genome assembly GCA_039655065.1 of Glossophaga mutica. Taxonomy (NCBI): domain Eukaryota; kingdom Metazoa; phylum Chordata; class Mammalia; order Chiroptera; family Phyllostomidae; genus Glossophaga; species Glossophaga mutica. The sequence goes on along the minus strand of CM077313.1, from coordinate 78,512,445 downwards.
TACAAAATAATTTAACTTTCAATTATGGCTATTTTTACTAGCCAGCTTGCGATCTGGGTCTCACAGTCAGCATGATCCTGCTCCAGCAAACCACTGCCTTGTCTACCTCCCCGCTCTACTCTCTGCTATTGCTAGAGCCAACGTGGATTTGCAGTGCTGAGGTCTCAGAACTTTTATACAACTGTCTTTTCTGACCCTTTCCCAACCCTTTCCGCACGCCTTTCGACTACTCTGCCATTGTTTTCCAGATTGGTCCTAGGGTTTTATTCATCTACCATTCCCCTTAGAAGGTTCATACTATTCTAACCTCAGTTCCGTTCCTGCTGTTGTTTTGCAAACCCAGACTAGACCATCTCACTCACAGCTCAGTTAGCAACTCTTCACCAACCACCTCCAAATCTCTACCATGAGCAGACCAGGCTGTTCTGCTAAGCTCTAGAGGGGCGTGCAAACTGCTTTATATGTTAGGTCCCCTTTTTATTTACTTAGTAATTAAGTAGTTATTTCGGTCATTATTTGTTTATGCTTGCCTCTCCCACTAAGCTGTAAGCTTCACGGGCACATGGGACATTGTGACTCTTGTCTTGCCATATCCTTGGAGTCTAGCACATTCCCTAGCACAGAGTAGATACTCTAGGAATCAATGATGGTACAAACGGATAGCCAATAAGCATTTTAAATTTAACAAGTACAACTACCTTTTCATCTTTTAATATCCTTCAGAGCTGTTCCCTGCGCCCCATCATCCCTCCTACGACCCTGGTTTAGACTCACTCTTGCCTGGACCCCTGCAGGAAGTGGCCTCCTGAGCTCCATGCCTCCTGTCTCTCCCTATGTCAGAACAACTGTTACCAAAACAATCTTTTTAAAATTACAACAATGGCCATCTCTGTTTGATAATCTATCAGTGATGGTTTACCACCTAAAGATAAACTCCAGACTCTCTCCCTCAGCACTTACAAAGCTCCTGTGGCCAGTACTGCACCTGGCTTCCCAGCCTCACCACCTCCCACTCTGCTAGGAGGAGCCTACACTTTCCCTGCACTCCGGCTGTTGCGGCTCCCCCACCCTCCTTCACATTCATCTCTGAGCCTCCTCCCATTCATCTCTCTCAGCCTGGAATATCCTTTCTCTATTGTTCACATGGCAGTCCATTGTAAGTACCCCTGCTGTTGGGAAGCTTTTATTGACCCCCAACTCGGACCCATCCTCCATACTTACATAACTTTCTGATCCTTCTATGACTGTATTTATCCTTTCTATCATGATGGCTTTTGGACATTTATTCCTTCACTACCAGGCTATGAACATCTGCCCCATATCGACTGTATTTATCGCAGGGACAAGGACATAGTAGGAATGCAGCACTCCTTATGCAAACGTAAAATGACAGACTATCTAATCTGCAGAGAGAATAAGCATCCAAGTAGCTGCCGTCCCTTTGAAAACCATTCACCTTGAAAGTTATCCGCTTCGTTTAATGACAATGGCATTACTCCAAGCATTTTTGGAAGTCGACTTGCAGAATTGTCTGGGGAGTGTTCTTTAAATTATCTCAAGCGAGGCCAAGAAAACCATCATTCTGAACAGACCTGAGACCCAGAAAGAATCACAGGGCAAGTGATACAATTCGGTAGAAAATGAGAAGTGAAATATGTAAAAGGTCGTGTAATGATGAATGTGGGGGACTGATGTAAATTGGCTCGGAGGCATAGCTGAAGAAAAGACCTTAAAAAATATTTTGGGCAAAGGCCATATTACTGAAGAACACTCATAAGTCCTTCAGGTGATTACTTTGGTAGACAATATTAATGTGGATGTGTAAGCATTGGTAATTTGCTTGATGCAATTTCATGAAACTCTTCAAATTAGTATGTCCCAAGAAGTAGCCAATGTGAATACGTATTACATTGTGGTGTGGGAGGGAGAAACTGGTGATTAAAGAAATTTAAAATGCAGTATTAAACAAAGTCAAAAAAGTTTTTTCAGACACCTCAGTGTTACTAATATCTTAATATGTCTCTCCATAAAGTCCATCTATGGTACACAGGGTTTCTCAAATTCTCTTAATGTCATAATCCTTTTTTCTTACAGATGTTGTGGGATTAATGTGCCATATACTTTGGGAAACCCTGCATGGTGCGAGGCTGGATACATCTTAGGGCCATATGACTTGGATTCTCAAATTACGGTGACACCAAAAGCTACAAATGAGGCTACTAAGAATTATCTGTATTCTAACTGCCTTATATAATGTATCTCATTTATTCTTAGATTATAACTTCATAACAATCTTACAGTACAGGTAGTACTAGAACCCCTAAATTATAGTTACAGAAAGAAAGAAAGAAAGAAAGAAAGAAAGAAAGAAAGAAAGAAAGAAAGAAAGAAAGAAAGAAAGAAAGAAAGACTAGGAAAACTGAAGTAACTAGTCAGATACTTCATAGCTAGTTAGTAACAGAGACAGAATGTCACCCTGTCCTGGTCAACCCATGCATTCAAAGCTCACCCTGCACTGAGTGCATTCTGACCTGCTCCGCCTCTTGGACTCAACAAAAGTTCTCCTGGAATGCACCATTCCTTCATAAATTCCCTGTTTCCACATGGCTAATTCCTGCGTTACTGTAGGGTTCATTTTACCCACTTTCCCTGGGATCTCTTCACTGCCAACTGGCTAAACATAACCGTCCCCATGGTACCTTACTCCTTGCATAGGACTTATAAATCTGCTGTCTTACACAAACTGCACAGAGGCCAGAGTCACAAAGGCTGAATAAAAACAGCTGCTGACTGGCTAACATATCCCTGATAAGAGACAAGTTTATGGCCTAACCACATTTCTACTGCTTTCTTAGGGCAAAATTGGGTAAGTACCACAACAATAAATTTGAAACACTGTTTTACATACTTCAAAGTATTTTTGGAAACATCATGTCTTTTATGTCTCAACTTTGAAAGGAAAAAAAAAATAAGTTATCTTTATAAATGAAGAACCTGAGCTTCATTTAAAAAGCTAAGTGCCTCAACAAGCAAATAGGCTCAGCCCATCACCTAGCACAGTATTCAGCACATAGTAGATACTCCTCTGAAGGCTGAGTAAATGATTGGGCAAGGCTAACTGCAATTCCAATGCCGTTCACGCCTCAACACTCCTTCCACCGTGGCACGCCATCTCCAGAGAGAGCATATGCGGTCCATGCCTGCCCATGCCCGCCGACTGCTGGGACTCAAACGCAGTGCCACAGACTGCCCGCTGCTCACACTTCTATTTTGTTGCCTGGGGTTTTTTCTCTGGACCTGCACAGCCCTCAGCTAAGCACTAATGACTGCCTGGTATAACACTCCAGCTGCCTCGCTTCTCAGGGAGACAATTCTAAGAGCTGCCTTCTATAGCCCCTGAAGGATTAAGTTTCCGTTGCCCAAAATGGTAGCTGGCTTACTGTTTACTGACCACCTTTCATACGCCTGCACATGGGTTCTCTGCCTCCTAAATGAACTACCTGCCCTCGAACCTTGGTCTCGGGGTCTGACTGTGGGATCCTAAAAGAGACACCTCAGGGCAGGAAAGACATTTCTAGGTTTAAAAACCAAAGATAAAAAGGAAAAAAAAAAGTGAGGGATGACATAAATAATTAAGTATAATCACATTTTTCAAAGAAAAAACATTAACTAGCCCCTGTTTGCCTCTGCATAGTGAAAAGATCCAAACTGGGAGATAAAATTAGTTTGTGAATTTTAACTTATGACTTCTCTGCCATGAAGAGGAAAGACTGTTTTGAAAAGTACAGAAAACACTTTAAAAATCTGTTGGGGAAAGTGCCATTTTAATACCCACTTTAAGCCTGAAATGTAACACCTTCCTCAGGTGCGTAAGTTGTGAGAAAAGCAAAAATTCTCATTTTTTTATTGTACTCTTTTTGAAATAGCATTCGAAAGGGTGTGTGTGCGTGCGTGTGTGTGTGTGTGTGTGTGTGGAGGAAGGGGGTGAGAGAGAGAAAGGCAGAGAGAGAAAAGGAGAGATCAGGTTGTATTTTAACGAAGCCATCTAAAATTACACAGCATTTCTTCTTTTTCTTTTTTTTTATCTTCACCGGAGGCTATGCTCATTGATTTCAGAGAGAGAGGAAGGGGGAGAGAGACAGAAACATCCATTCAAGATAGAAATAGCGGTCAGCTGCCTCCTGTATATGCCGCAACCAGGGGTCAAACCAGCAACCTAGGTATGTCGCCCGAACTGTTCTCCAAAGCGGCTGCCCCAATTTTACATGGACACCAGTGCCAAGGAGTCTGAAGTCATCTAAAGGCTGGGGAGCTATTCAAACTCTTCAGGCTAGATAGAGTCTTAGGAACATTTTAATTTTAGGAAGGCCACTCTAGAAGCAGCGAGGATGGAGAATACAAGAGACACAAAACTCAATTAAGATTCCACTCAAGCAAGCTGGGTGAGATGATGAGGCAGTCTAATTTAGAGTAGTAGGGGTAGGGATGGGGAGAGAAAATTAGAAATGGAAAGGGGGGAAAAGGGAAATCACTTCCAGAAAAGATTAATTAAACACTCAAATTAGGTAGTAATATGGGTATCATCAACTTAAACGCCTAAGTGATCAGGTAAGTAGTAAAAATAAATAAATAAAACAAGACATAAACAATAGAGCACGATGGGGACCATAACGACGAAGAAAGAACATGCCCCATCGAAAGGAAGCAGCAATAACTCAGCTCCAGCCACCTAATGCCGAGAATGCAGGTGCGGCAATGTCAGGTCTCCTTGGTCAACAAAAAGCCAGAATCTGAATTGCATGTCAGATATCCTGATTTTTAAATATGGCCAATTAATTCAGTATTTCTTTAAATTCTGTGCCATAGCAACAAACCATGCCTACAAGCTGTCAATTTGGGATCTCCCTAATACAAAGGAAAAGAAACAGTGAGCCAAGAAAGAGAGTATGCTCACCAAGAGATGGAGGAAAGGAGGTTCCGCAAGGAGACCACAGAGGGAGCAGGGGGCGAAAGGGTACGGGAGTGATGGCATCCCACAAAGGCGGCAGTTTTCGGAAGAGGGGAGGGGTAGTCAACAGGGTAAGCTGGCACAGGGAGCCTCTTCTCACTGGGAACTGAAAAGTGGACTTTGGGATTTGAGAACTATGAAATACAGGACAATTGAAAAAATATTGGGTGACTGGAGGCAAAGGAAAAAGATGAATAATTGAGCTTTCTCTCTTTCCCCAAACCTTGGTTTCTTCCAAAGTCAGCATAAGGATCATGTGCCTTAAAACTTTAACTTTCTCAGAGAAGAGCCAGATGGGATTAATCGTGTTGTCCTCTTCAGCTGATAATGATGGACTGAAAACAAAAACAAAAAATCAGGTTCTTCAAAGAAGTTTAGGGATCTATGATGCATGATCTCTTTGTCCTTTCAAGCTTGCAGATATAAAAAGCAGCTACTAACATATCTTATGAACAAAAATGGTGGGAACAGTGTACATAGCTTTGCCTGTGTGACAGAGGCCCAAAATAATAGTGGCTTAGACAAGATAAAGGATTCTTATGCACTCACATGAAACCCCAAGCTGTAACGGCAGCTCTGCTTCAAGAAGTCATCATCATCCCAGGGCTTTTTAAAATGTCTTGTTCCGGCCTCCAGAGTCCACCACCATCCCCATACCGTGCCCTGTCCTTAATGGCCCATTGGGAAGTTGCACAAATCACTCCTGCTTACATCCTATGGCCAGAACTTTGTCACATGGCATAATGCCTACTTCAAGGGAGGCTGCGAAATGTCACCTGTATTCTGCAGGGGTCTGTCCCCAGTGAACATTCAGGGGATCCCTGTCTATGGAGGATGGAGAAAAGGGTTATCGAGAGACAACCAGAAGTTTCTACCACAGAGTGGTGTTCAATTTTTTTTAAGATTCTGTTCTTAACATGCTACAAATAATATATATTTTGGTTCAATTTTACAAGAGAATATAAATCTGGCCTTATCTTTATGCTTCAGTATTGGAAACCTAGCAATGTAATAGTGCTGCAATTTTGGCTTCAGCATGCTAGTATTTATGACAGTGCTGAAGGAAGTTAAAGTTAATTTTAATTTGTTCTCACAAAATTATTTTCCTAAGAATTCTAAAGCAACTCTAGCCTTCTTGCCATGCGTAACAACTAGCTTTCAAAAGACTGCATTAAAAACTCAAATTATAAAATAAAAAAAAATCATTGACATATTCCTGCAGCATATGGAACTATACCACCTCAAGGAGTCTTTTAAATTAACAGTCAATTGTGCCCTTACTGCCAGAAAACTCTTGAAGCAACATGACGTGTGTACTACAGCAAGATGTGCTCCTGAATTCTGACATTTTATTCTCGTATTAGCTCACAGTGCTATATTTTTATCATTCAAATACTAGAGAAGCTAAACTATTCTACCAGTGAATAGTTCACCGCTTCTTGATATATGAACATTCTAAAGATCTACCCATGAACTATAGAAACTCCTAGAAATGTATTTAAGAAACTCCATAAAAAGTAATACAATTTAAAAGAAAGTAAATGAATAACTTTTTAAAAAAATCTATCTAAAAGTATATTATTTCAAAGCTACTTGGCTTCAGTCCTTCTAAGAAACAAGCTAGTAAGAACACAGTACTTCACTACAGCAGAGTCTTTCTCCACTTGAAAGTATGTTATTATGTTTAACAAATTTAACTTCTTAAATCTGGTCGGCTTACCTTGAAAAATGGTTTTGAATTGCTAGGGTGAAGATTAAATTCATCAAGCATAGTATAGGGCGTGGCTGAATATAATTAAAAATTAATGTTTGAAAATAAATTTATAGTGCATAGTATTCATTATAGAAAGTTTGGAAACTACTGAAAAGTAGAAAGACTATCACAATGAACTCCATTACACTGAGTATTAAATATGTAAATAATTTCCAAAATTGTCTTGGCCAACAAGACTTTACATGGAAGACAAAATAAATGAACACCCACTTCCCATTCAGAGAGAGTAACAGGGATGAGATTTGCCCTCCTGCCTGAAAACAAATGAAAGTGCTGTACAAAACAGATGAAACTGCAGCTTTCAAGACACTGGACACCAAGCAATAATCCTTGAGAAATGGGAAACCTAAGGAAAACCCTAAGAAGTGGGAAACGGATGACACGGCCCTGTGACTGTCCCAGTTTCCAGAGCACGGCCCCAGGAAAGGAAACTCTGCCAGGCCCCAGCACAGTCCCTGAATTGCAGAGATGTTCCTGAAAAGCTGGGGAGATCAAAGCAGGTAGAAATCTCAGGGCAGAGTACCAGATGGAGGAGGACTGCGCAAGAAAGATATCCAGAGACGGAAAAATACCCCTCAGGTAGTCTGCTGAGTAGGGCTCCACACATATGTGAGGAAACAACCGCCTCCAGGGAAGGAACCACCTGAGAGGATTGGAGGGAACAGTACCTTGCACTCACACCCGGCTGGGAACTGTGCCTGTTCCCACCAGGCAAACTGGAAAACGTATGATTCATGGGTTTTGAGTCGAGTACTCAGAAGCTAATCTTCCACGTAAGATCTGAAGCGATCAAAATGAAGGGATCAAAGTGTCTGTCTGCATCCCATTTTTTTTTTAGAAAAAGGATCAAAAAGATTTATAGGGATATAAAAATACCCAGTACCCTACAAGGTAAAATTCACAATGTCTGGCATCCATCAAAAATTATCAGGCACACAAAGAAGTAGGAAAATATAACCCATAACAAGGAGAAAAATCAAGCAAACAAAATTGACCAAGAACTAAAATAGACATTAAAATTTGCAGACAAGATTGTGAAAACAGTTACTGTCAATATACATAAAAGATTTTAAAACACCCAAATTGAACTACATGAGATGACAACTGTAACGTATGAGATAAAAAATAGGCCAAATATGGTTACTGGTAGTGAACTCGACACAACCATAGAAACTATCCAAAATGAAACACACAGAGGGGAAAAAAAAACATAAATAACCAGCTCATCGATGATCCTAATATACAAGTGATTGGAGACCATGAAATAGAGGAGTAAGAGGAGGAAAACCAAAATAATTTGAAGAAATAATGACTAAAATTTTTTCAACTTTGATGGAAATTATAAACCCAGCAGTCCAAGAGGCTCAGTAAATCCAAAGCACAAGAAAAATGAAGATCACTATAGCAAGACACATCATAATCAAACTGTTCACAACCAGTGAAGAAGGGAATGCCTTTCAGCATATTTTATATAGAAATAGGAACAAAAGTTAAAATAACAGATTTTGCATAAAAAACAATGCAAGTGAGAAAATAGCTAGCGACATCTTCAAAGTATTAAAAGAAAAAGACTGTCAACCTAGAATTCCATACCCAACAAAAATCTTATTAAATGAAAGTAAAATAAAGATGTTTTTGGACATACAAAAGCTGAAAGTGTTCAACACCAACAGGCTTCTGCCTCCAGAAATGTTAAAGGAAGTGCTTCAGAAAGAAGAAAGATGATACCAACTGGAAATGGTATGAAAAGCACCAAAGGCAGTGAAGGAATGAAAAGCACTGCAAATGTGAACTACATGAGTACAGCGGTGCCCCCTGACCCACGGTTTCACTTTCCATGGTTCCAGTTACCCACGGTCCACATAGTCCAAAAATATTCAATGGAAAAATTCCAGAAATAAACAATTTATAAGTTTTAAATTGCAGGCTGTTCTGAGTAGCATGATGAAATCTTGGGCCATTCTGTTCCTCCTCACCTGGGACATGAGTCACTCTTTGTCCAGTGTATCCACACTGTATACACTAACCACCAGCTAATTACTCAGTAGCCATCTTGGTCATCATTTGGACTGTCAAAGTATCACCATGCTTGTGTACAAGCAACCCTTATTCTACTCAATAATGCCCCAAAGCTCAAGAGTGGTTATGCTGGCCATTCAGATGACAAAGAAAAGCCATAAAATACTTCCTTTAAATCAGTGATTTTCAACCTTTTCCATTTCATGGCACGCATAAACTAATTACTATAATTCTGTGCAAACCAAAAAATACATTATTCTTATTATATTTGTTGCCAATCTGACAACCAATCTGACAAAACTAATAGGTATAGTTTTGATTCATCCACACCATTGTGTTGGCTATTGTTATTTTTTAATTTGACGGTCTAAGGGAAAAGAGGCTAGTGCCCCTGACTAAATAGTCAGGTACCACATGTTTTAAAAAATCTTGCAGCACACCAACTGAAAAATCACTGCTTTAAATGAAAAGGTGAAAGTTCGTGACTTAATAAGCTACTTTAATATCTCATCACCACAAGAAGGGTGAGTAAAATACAAAGACATTTTGAGAGAGACCATATTCACGTAACTTTTATTACAGTATATTGTTATAATAATTCTATTTTATTACTAATTATTATTGTTAATCTCATATTGTGCCTAATTTCTATATTAAACTTTATGACAAGTATGTATGTGTAGGAAAACATAGTATATGTAGGGTTTGGAACCATTGGTAGTTTCAAGCATCCACTAGGGGTCTTAGAATATATCCCCCACAGATAAGAAGGGACTACTATAAACACAAAAGATTTGTTTTTATTATAAATATCTCTTTAAAAGAGAGATAATTTGATGTTCATGCAAAAATAATAATATGGGGATCATAAGATATGTTAAGGAAAACAGAAGAGGGTATGAAATAAGTGTTAATGTGTTCTCAATAGTTACTTGAAAATAAGAAATTCACACAAGAACATTTCAGATTTGCTATTCTAGGGAAGTTAAAACTGTAGCCATTATTCTGAAATCCCATTCCATTTGGCCTACACTTTCCCATTTGGCTTGAGTAGTCTTGGCATTATACTTTCAAAAATATAACAAGCTGAATTTATTAAATTTGTTTTTATAGAGAAAAAGTAGTAAGTGACTCCAAAAGGGTGTTCTTGTTAGTAAACAAGTTAGCTCACAAGGTTTGGCAATGGCTTTTGCTGAACTTTACAGATAAAAGCAAACAGCTATTGTTTTGCTACAATGCTACACTCGTGAAATATTTATTTAATGCAGGTAACTTTTAAAAATTGGGTCAAACAGATAAGTAGGAGCTTTAAAAATATACTTATAGTACAAGTCACAAAAGAAAGTTCACTTCTTTGCTCCCTGAACCTGCCTGCGATGAACATAATGCATAACACTCATCGTTAGGGACTTTTAGGAAAATGTTTCTTGGGAAGGTTAAAGGAAGATAACGAAGTGGCACTAGCCTCTCACCCTTAAGAGGCAGATGAAAAGAATCACGAGACCAAAGCACAACTGGTTATTTATGAGTGCAAAATTCTATAGATTGCTACTGAGGTTTTTCTCCTATTTTGTGAAATCTATTTTTTAAAAAAACATATCTACAAGTTCTCCCAATGAGTAGTCCTGTGCTGGAATGAAAGTGGAAATAAGGAAATACAGAGGAATTGCATCTTTTGGGTACTGAGGAAAAAGTAGGTCCCAACATAAAAACCTAGTAATGACAAAAGTGCCTTGGAAAGGAGTTAACTCAGCTGTAAAAAAGTTTACAGTCTTTTGTGCAGATAGCCCTGCAGAGAAATTCTGCAGGCTCAAGTTTGGGAACTATTATAGTAGACTGAAAGGCAAGTCTCTGCGCCGAAGCCTGTGCTTTCAAATTCTGCCATTTAAGACAAGTATTAAATCTTCAGCAGCAGAGAAGGAGTGGAAAATGCTGAAGTGTTTCTGCCTGTCAGCAGAGTTTATTTCAATTTATTTGAATATTTTGTCTCTATAACCATTACATATTGGTAGGATTCAGCATTCTTGAAAGAAATGAGACAATATATGTGATATACCCAATACTGGCATTCAATAAGTGAATGATGGATTTTAATCTAAGTCTTGCTCTGGAAATGCCACAAGTTGCATGAAAGACTTGGCCACTTATAGGAAGCAATTTTTGCCTTTCTAAATGGTAAATCCTATTGTATTGATTTCACGTGTTTTGATGCCAACTATGAAACTTATCTTCTATAAGGATTGGGTTATAGTATATTTAAATGCATATGATTCTTCTTCATTCTTCTCCTGTAGCAATAAAGACTAAAAGGACAAGAAAAGCAAAGAAATGAATCAAAGAGAATATTCAAAGACATTTTTGAGAACACAGTAAATTTGAAATCTGTTCACAGTATCAGCAGACATTAGTGCATCAAATACAGGCTAGCAGAGCATAAACACCATTTTATATCATGATGAGGAGGAGGAGGAGGAGGATGACAATGACCACATAGATAATCCAAGTTTAAATGTTTTATCAGGAAAGAAAAAGATTAAAACAAAATAAGAAACACACAAAAAAAACTGGGCTATTAAAAAACATGTATGTAAAATGTATCCGGTAAAGTGGTCAGTGTGAGTGAGGCCTCTAGAATAATAAGGAAATGATTTTAAAAAGTCAGATGGTGGAGTGAGCGAGTACAGGATGTGCAAAGTTGTGGGCCATATGGGAAAATAATGACACCAGTTCCATGAAATATATCACTCTGTGTATAACATGACATAACTCACTATAGCCATCCAATAACAATGTCCGGTAATGACATCCGATTACCACCCAAAATGTAGCAGTGTTGGAGATGTAGGCAAAGAAATCTGAGAATTCAGGCATTATGCCTGGACCTGGGCTGCCTCTTGGGCCCATGACACTATTTTATAATTAAAACCAAATAAAAGTAAATTCAGGCTCTTGGCCTGACTATGCTACACATGCTCAAAGGTCACATGTGCCTAGTGCCTCTGCTGCTACAACACACAGATGCAGAATATTTCCACCCTGACAGAAAATTCCACTGGACAGCACGGATACGTACAGCTGGTAGAAGTGTCTTGTATATGACAGGCAAGATATGAAAGAAGACACAAGTACACATGCCCACACACATGCAAGCTTATAATGTACCCATTTTTTTCTTTCAGAACCTTTATTATTTCTCATCTAACAGTTGCTGTGCTAGGAATTTGGAGTCCCCAGACTAAAACGACATAGTCCCTGCCCTGGAGGGGCTCTTGGTGCGGGAGGGAATAACAACACCTCGACAGCTGGTCAGCCAGCCAAGGCTTGTTGGGCTGCACCCATCTGAAGTGCACTTACTGCTGTGGAAGGAAGCGAAAAGCAGTCAACAAGTGCTCGCTTCCATCGAAGGGCTCACAGTCCAATTAATGGCCTATTCCACAGAGTTGGATGTGAAAGGTTTTAAGTGGCAATTAATATTTGGAAATAGGTACTTCATACTGAAATCCAGGAGTTGGATGTGGACTTTTTTTCCCCACTTTCAGTTTGCACTGAGCTAATAATCTAAAAAAGTCAAACAAATATAAATGTATTCTAATTAATTTTTGAATAATCATCTTAGAACTAAATACAGCCACCAAATTTTCATTGTGGCATTTGCTGTGGGTATTCTCAGTCATATACTAGGTGAAGGCCAAACCACATACAATTCACTAAATAAATACTGGTTCGAAAAAAGGCAAAGATGAATTGAGGCATTACAGAACACATGGTAGCACAGGCATCTGAAAGTACCTGCACTATATGGTTAAAATCATCATTTGAAAGTGATGCATGAATCCTATCTCTGTGCAGTTTCTACACAATCTGTTCTCTATTCCTGCAATTACGGCTAAAACGTTTGATTCAGAATTCAATAACTTCACAATGCTCATCACATCTTTAAGAGAGCAAAGAGATGTTATAGAGTTCTCAGGGGATGTCTCACTAAAACCGACATTTGGAGATAATTTACTGATAGAGTTTTGGTCATGTATGAAGTCTGATTAAACAGAACCAGCAGACGAAGACTTGAAGTTAATATTGTTTTCTTTTAATCTACTTTTTAAAAGGATACTTTCTGCATTTCTATTAATAGAAAACATACAAACAGATTAAATAAGAACAGGATCTGAAGCTACATCTTTATACAATTAAACCCTACACTGGTGATATAATTTCAACAGTAGAATATCATTTGCCACATAATTCAATCTTTTAATTTCATCAGTTCTGTTGTTCGCATTTAATATTTGTTCATTGGTTTTGGTTTTATAATTTGTGAAACATACAAGTAAAACCATCTGTATTTATTTTATGTTCCTACATATGTAAGTAAAATGTATAAGAATAACTTCGGTTCATACTGTATAGTTGAGTAATCTTAGCTAAAATCGGACCACTCTTCCTATGGCATTTTACTTGGAGAGGGCGCTGCTCATTAGGAGGATGAACCTTCTCTGCCCTCCTTTCCATGTAAACATGGGAGACCATGGATCTCTACTAGGCCATAGAGGCATTGGAAAGAAACCACAAATACATATGTAAATCACTCCATATAGTAAATATACTACTCTATGTCAAAAGCATAAAGATGCTGTTCTGGGTAATAAAGTACAAATTCCTTTAAAAGCTTTAATCGTAGAGCAGCCATTTTATTATAGATTTGTGCAATCAATTAATAGTAAAAGCCAATTTGTAAGCCTGCATGAACCACTGCCATAGTTTTAAATTAGTGTGGGAGCTTAGAGAAAAGTCAGACCACGGTCAGATGCAGAAAGCAGGGGAAGCATCACAAAGGAGGAGGAAGGTATGTTGGACCTAGAGCAAAAAGGAGAGCAGAGAAGGTGCAGCCTTCTCATGGGCACACTTTCCAAATAAAACGCCAGAGGATCGGAAGTCTGATTTTGGCGAAGAGATGGCTGCCAATGCTCCTGGAGGTAGCAGGTTCATAGAATGCATTGAGCATGCTGGGCTGAAATAAACCAGAGTATTTAGTGCCCTCAATTACAAGACACAGAAACTCAATTTGTGGGTAATTTATTGCTTACATAACATAATCCCAGAATAATCAGTGGTAGAATGACTTCAAGAACGACTAGATATAGGAACTAAAAAGCTAAAATGCTGTTATTATTTGCTCCCTCCCTGCCAAACACACACACGCACCTGCACACCCACATACACATACATTCACACACGTTCATACATACATCTTGACTCTTTTTTGGTAGTGACATACTCTATCAGGCTGGTTGTTCCTATTATCTAAAATCTAAGCCATTTGCTAGCTCCAAGCTTAGGGCTTAAATCCTTAAAGCCATAAAGCAGGGAGCGTCAAGAATTAAAAAACGTGAAAGTCATAAAGATGGATGAGATCTCATCTATGAGAGAATCTGGGTGCCATGCTGAGGAGATTGGGCTCTTGGAGTCAAATCTGGCCTAAGCTTAATTAGAAAATCTAAAACTTGTATGAAGAAATACGTTTATTTCAAGAATTCCTGAGTTACATCTTGCTGTGGATTAGGTTACCATAGTTGACCTTAATCAGGCAGAGGGTGTTCCACAAGTCCCCTCTAGGGGAACAGTCCCATCAGAGAAGGGCAGACACCTAAGCTCAGATGCGGCCATCGCAATACTCTGTCAACCTGGCCACAGTGGAGTGGTCCATAGGTATACACCTGGCCTAACAGAATCCAATCAGAGTTCTGCTTTCGGGTACTCAGTTTTAAATGTCTATGTTTTGGCTCAAATACCAAGGGAAATCTTAGTCTTCCTCAACTGTGCTCGGGCACAGGGTACAACCCAGTAAAATTCACAGAATACAGATGAGTCCACATGGAGCTTGTATGTCACAGTGGAGCAGCAGAGGGATCTGGGCCAACAATTCCGATCAATGGAACTAGATCCACTTAAAGAAGGGACTTAATACATAAAACAGAAGAGGGAAAAAAGCAGAATATCTATGAATAGAATACAGAGGCACCACAGAGTAGAAACGGGGACCGAGTAATAGAAGAAAAAAGGAGGAATGTCTGAATAGACTTTTCAAGTAGATCAAAAACTGAAAAAGCTATAGAAAGAACCCAATGGCCAAAGAGGCAATGAGAATTCATAATGTTCCCCGATTGAATTTAATAGTGGAAATCTACATATAGGAGAGAAAGGAGACAGTGCTTTGATTGTAGCCAAGAAGATAAGTATAGAAATACACAGCACTTGCATTCTTACTTTTAGATGGAAGAGGCCTATAATCTGTACTTCCTGCTGGGAAAATAAAAGAAGGCACGATACAGCACACTTTCTCACTCGGCTCTGTAGCCCTCATCTTCCAGTATCCAGCTCTCCCATGATGAATGAAGGAACCCAAGAGCAATTATAGTGCTGACAGTCTCTTCAATAGGAAAAAGAAAAACTCTTCCCCTGGAAACTTCACTTACTGTTCATGAGTATGGGATGTGTACTACAAGACTAAATAAAGGCTCTGAAATCAGACCTAGATTTCATATCCTAGCTGAATGACCCTTAGCAAGCGATTTAACCTTACAAAGTCTCCATTTACTTGGGCGTGGGGGAGGGTGGAGAGGTGAGGCAGAACTAGGAAATCTGAACTCAGTTGCCAAAGATGAGATGCTGATTAGATAAAAATCATTCCTGCAAAGTACTTTGAGCAGCAGGCTGTGCACAATGTCCCCACACAATACCCCACAGTCACGGGCCACAGACATACAGTGGATCCAAGGTGGTCTCTGGCTCTGTTCCCTCTTGTAAAATAAGGGCAGGCCATGCTGCTGGCCTCCAAATCACAGAACTGGTTCCCTGCAAGGATTGGTGGCACCAGTTCCTTAAAAACCTTTCGCATGTGGAATACATTAGGGAACTAATTAAGTCAAATCCTACACTAACATATGTGCTAGTGATTCATCTTTTTAAATGCTTCCACACCTTTCTAACCATCACCACTAAATGGGGCCTCACTACCACCATTCTGTGAAGATCTAGAAGTTTCTTTCTAAGGAGTTGTGTGACCCCAGCTACTCTCCTATCCAATCCCACCTCTAACTGGTCATCATGCCGATCCTGGTCAAAAACGTCAACATTGCATCCATCAATCATTTGCTCACAGTTTTTTCTCCTTTCCTTCAGCAGTGGACATCTGTCTTTTTTTTGGCCAAGAACAACTGAGCCCCATCATTATATATGGAGAATCCTCTTTCTTATGATACAGAGCCCGCCTTCCACTGTAGAAGCTGGTGTGACAACAGTGATAGCCACACTAGCTCACAAAATTGGTTCTTCAGAGTGGCTGAGAGGGCACTGTTTCCAACTGAGTGGCTTCTAAGCCACACCTGCTGAGTATTTAAGAGATTCTAAGAGCTAGTCAATGTGGTGGACATATCCTAAGGGGGCCTCCAGTGAGTCATGCCCTTGGATGGTCCATTCCCCTTAAATTTGGATGGAACATGTGACTTGCTTCTAACCAATAGAATGTGGCAGAGGTGACGGATACTACTTCCTTAATTAGTTTATGTGATATGACAAAAGTGAAGTCCTAACACTCCTATATGTTACAGAAGAAGGCGGTAGATGTGGACTAGTCTACTTTGGATGAAACAGTGATGACTGCCTTTTTATACTGCAACCAGAGATTCTTCCTTGCTGGCTTTGAAAAGTAAGGTGAAATGTTGTAAGAGGGCCCATGAGGGCAGTCACATGACAAAAAACAGCAGGCACCTCTAAGAGCTGTGACAGCCAGGAAGAAAATAGAGACCTCGGTCCTACAGTCACAAGGAGATGAACTCTCCCAACAATCTAACAAAGCTTGGAAGCAGATCTATCCCAAGTTCAGTCTCTGGAAAAACTGCAGCCCTAACCAACACCAGGTGAGATCCCTGAGCAGAGGACCCAGTCAAGCTATGTGTGGACTTCTGAGCAATGAGACTAAATCTGTAATAATGTATTACCAAACAATAGAAAACAAATAGCATCAATATCCTTGAATACATTTATTTAATGCTTAAGTTAATTAATGGTAGTTTCAATGACTTGCTACCAAATTTCTCGAGTGGTCTGGAGTGATCCAAATCTTATCCTTCCCTCAGTAGCCATTTCAAATACCCCTCATCACTACTTCATTCAAACCAGACTAGTCCACATCCATGTCCTTCTTCTGTAAACAGGAAGAAAGGACCATTTTCAGCAACCTCAATTCTCAACCTCACTCTCAGTATGCTATAGTCTCTCTGGTACAGAAAAAATATATACAGAATGGGAGTTTTTCGCTCTTTGGGGCTCTAAACAGATAGTAAATAGCAAACCACACTCCTATAAACCATATACTTAAGGAAAAGAGCAAAAAAATAAGTAATAGAGAGCTCCTAGTATCACCTACTTATTCAAAAATGCTGAAAGTACTTTCATCAAATATATGTGCTGCCTCATAAGACTCTATATTTCTATGAAATTACAATGTTTTCTTCTGCATCCTGGGTAGCATGGGTAATACATCCCACTTTTGAATCTAACAATAAAATATCGAAAGACTGTCACCTTGGCTGTCACAAATCATGTGAGCAATTGTCCTGAAAGATTCTGGAGAGAACTGAAAGAGAAGAAATTTTGGAGAATGAAGAAAAAGTCATGAGAGGATCTTCTCTAGAGAACAAACTGCCCTCCTATTTCTTTTCTTTTTTTTTTTTTAACTCTGATTTATCCAGATACCAGGTCTCCATGGACAGAAATGACTAGATAATTTCATAAACCCTCTGTCCACTTTGATATCTAGAAGTTCAGCTGGAGAAGCAGAGCTCGTAAGAGATAGTGGGCATCCTGACACCCAGAACAACATGATCACTAATCAATATTGGCTTGCTCTAGAGTGGACGGTCCATCACTGTCCTCTGTCAATATTCTCTTTTCTAAAACATCATGTTCTGAGTCCTCTCACCAATGAGCCTGATGATCCTCAAGCTTGACAACTGTGCTAATAAACTTCAAATCAGTTTAGCACTGTCCAGTGAAAGGGCAGTATGCAGTTGATAAGGTGGGGCCAGTGTGGGCAGGGAGCCATGAGGAATGGACACCCCTCAGAGATGTGTGTGTTTGTTTTAGCACTAGCTATAGGAGTCACAGCTCTTCCCAGTCGGCAGGCAACAGGGAGGGCTTAGTGCCTTATGACTACATTGCCTGATATGAAAGCTGACCTGCACATCTACAAAGCTAAGCACTTGGAAAATCTAGGACTGTATAAATTTATAAGAATGTCATAATATAGCCACCAGAGTAGCTGGCCGTGATGAATAGGATACAGGAAATATAGATGTTATCCTCAGCTTCACACTGAATCTTTAGTGTGTGACCTTGGATGTATCAATGTACCTGCTGCCTCCTTCCAAAAGTAAGCACAATATGTTTTCCTATCTGTCTCTCAAATGAAAGGTAAGAGTTCCAATAACAAGCTAGGAGACAATTGCAGGTATCAAGTGGATGTGTGCAATAAAAATTAAGTACAATGTCCTTATTAAAAGGGAAGGGCTTCAAACAATAAAAGCTCCTGCCAACTTAAACATTAACATAAGTTACATTTTAAAACAAACAAAAATCCATTGAAGCAAAAATTAAAAGCCACATTTGGATGTAATAACACAAAAATGTCCATAACTACAATATTTCACTAATGAGAAGGTACAGATGCTACAGACAGAAGGATTTTACAGTGTCCATATGCTTCTCAAATGACCCTCCTTGTTAGCTATTGCTCTGTATCTCTATTTAAGAATCACCTACCTTCCCCACTGAGCAAGTGTAAGTACAGCATGATGTGTTTTAATATTTAAACAACTTCAAAATAGAGGTAATTCTAGTAAAAAGAAATGACAGCAACATAACCATAAAACAACCTTAGATGCATATATTAATGCAAATCTGAATTATGTGTATCATCTAAACTAGTTAATTAAACAGGTTATATGGTCAATTGGCTTTATAATTTGAAACTCCTTAAACCCTTAATCATCAGAGAAATGCAAATTAAAACCACAATGAGAAGCCATCTCACACACCTGTCAGAATGGCCATCGGCAATAAAATCAACAAACAACAAGTGCTGGTGAGGATGTGGAGAAAGGGAGAACCCTTTTGCACTGTTGGTGGGAATGCAGACTGGTGCAGCCACTGTGGAAAGTAGTATGGAGATACCTCAAAAAACTAAAAATGGATCTGCCTTTTGACCCAGTGATCCCACTTCTGGGAATATATTTGAAAGAACTCAAAATACTGATTCAAAAGAATATAAGCACCCCTATATGCATTGCAGCATTATTTACAATCACCAAGATATGGAAGCAGCCCAACTGTCCATCAGTAAATGAATGGATAAAACAACTATGGGATGTTTACATGTACTACTCAGCCACAGATTTTACCCTTTGTGACAGCATGGATGGTCCTGGAGAGCATTATGCTAAGTGAAATAAGCCAGTCAGAGAAAGGAAAATACCATATGATTTCGCTCATATGTGGAAACTACTGAACAAACTGAACTAACAAGCAAATCACAGACAGACTCATAGATGGAGAGCAGATGACAGCTAGTCAGGGGTCGGGGGTTAGGGGTGGAGGGACTGAGCAAAAAGGAAAAAGGACTCATGGACACGGACAACGGTGTGATGATTGCTGGGGGGAGTAGGTATAAGGGGAGTAAATGGTAATGCAAGAAAAAATACAATAAAGATGAAATAAAGAAAAACTCCTTAAATCCAAATATATTCCAAATATACCTCAAATATATATATATAAAGTAACTACATATATATAGTGGTAATAACTTCATAAAGCGATACTCTCTAGTATAATATTGGGCATAACAGACAAAATGATGCCCACAAAACATTTGATCAAAAAAGTCTGTGATAACGTATAAAGTTATCTTTTGAATTTCCGAGGGGCATCATTATTCTTACAGATGACCATTTAATATGCCAAACATTCTCGAGCCAGTTGTTCTTACTTCATAATAAAGGCCCACTCTCTAGGCTCAATTACAGAGGGAAAGAAACTGGAAGATGAAAATTAAAAACAACAACAATAACAACACCTTCCCTCTAACCACAAACTGGTACTTCGCTTACAACTTTTAACGTCCTTCCTCACAGCCTTCTGTGCAGCTACCAGCGCCCATTCTGCAGCAAAGGCCATGCGTTCAGGAAGAGAGCTGGGAAAGCGTCTCTACCTCCAGCTGGCAGCCTGATACCAAAGGCCAGACCTGGGAGTTCCACCCTCCGTGCACCTGTCTGTGACCGAGACATACAGGCAAACATTCGCTTCTTCCAACCCAGAAAATGACGTATACCAAGAAATTGCTTCTCTCCCCAAGATGTGTCTCATTCAAACAAAATAGATGGAAACAAATTACAAGAAAGTTTTACAACTAACTAAATTATTTGTCCTTTTGGAAATACAATATCCTTACTAAGCATTTTAAATGCAAATGCTTTCCAGGAGGCATGTCAGTGATTTGGTGTTTAAGTAATTAAGTTGGTCCAAACTGGAACAGTGGTCTAAAAGGAAAAGAGGGACTAATGATCTGTGGTAAAAAGCAAATATATTAAACAAGAAATGTTCAGTCAAAATGATTTCCATGATAAATATCCACAGTCCCAAAGAGTAGTTCAAAAGATATCCTTTTCCAAGCCTGATATTTTAATTGTCCTCATTTATTAACTGCTACATATTCTGTACTGTTATTAATTACAGAATTTAAAAAGATTTCTAAAAGCATCAGAAAATAACATTTGGACCTTTTCAAATGTCAAATGTTTTTCTTTCCAAATAACTTAAATTACTTTTCTTTAATATAACTTCTCTATATACTTATATTTTTTTCCTAGATTTCAATACTGCTTGCGAGGTTTGAAAATATCGATCATACTCCAAATACCTGTAACTCCTAAACCTTCTCCTTTATGAGAAATCTCAGCACACCAAGAGTATTTTGTACAAGCACTGTTATACCCTTTGGGGAGAAAAAAATTAACTCTTCACTTTCTTTTCCAAATGCTGTTAAACTTTTTAAGCCTTTCTTATGCCACTCTACATTTTGTATACACACACGTACACACACAATATACTCGTATAGTGGGATATATGTAGATTTCTCGGAGATTTCAAACGTTGTAGTTACCTAATCTAAAAGTTCCTTTCCAGCGATCACACATGCCTCCCTGGCAGGAAAAACAAACGCGACTGATCTTCCTGAAATTAGAGCGTAGCAGACTCACTAGAGATTTTCCAGTTCCATATCACATGAACCGCGTCCTCAGCTCCCCGCCGCAGGCCACCTCTCCCTGACAACCGCGCCTCGGATCTGGAGAGCAGCTGGGTCCCGTTCGATCACACCGCGGACACGCAGGCCTCCGACAGCAGCACCTCTCGCTGCGGACCAGTGGGCGAAGGAAGGCTTCAAAGGCAAACAAACGCTGCCCGCTACGCGCTCAGGGAACGCCCCCGTCCTCTCCTCCCTCAAGTCCCCACTGTGACAGTCTCGGGTGGCGTTTAATTCGCCAGTTTACATTAATAAGCTTACGATTCATCACTCTCCTTCTACTAGCCAAGGAACGGCTTTAACCCCCCACCCCCATCCTCAAGGCTCCGGAACTTTCTTAAAACCCAGTATTCTGATGTATAGACTTGGAACCGAAGTCCCCCAGGATACATCAAAGGTACCCCCATCAAGTATTGTTCCTCAAGCAACACGTTGGCAGTACAACTTTCCATTCAAAACTGAGCTCCAACATAATATGGGGCCGGAGGTGGGGGAACTGTCCGGGGAGGGGGGCGGGTCAGGCAACCGACCCCTCGCCTAGGTTGCCTAGCAAATGTCAGGCTCTACACCAAAAGATCACCTGGCACCGAACTTCTGACAAAGGTTTCCCTAAACCCCCCAACCTGTGGGTTGCCAGATGCAAGGCAAGGGGCGTCGGGGTCCGGACTGGGATGCTGTTAACCTGGGGAGCCCGGCCAGGGAATTCAGCGCCGCATCCGGAGAACGCTTGGCCCCCAATTCCTAGCTTCCCCAGCGCGCGAGCCGCGGACCGGGCTGTGGTGCCACTCACCTCCGCCCGCTCCTGCTGAGGCTGTCGCGCCCTCCTTCGCCCCGCGCCGGCGACCCCCTAACTTCTCCCCCTTCTCCAAACAGCCATCTTTCGAGGAGATGAGAATGGCGAGGCAGAAACCAAGGGGGGACTGAAAGTTGATTCGGGGACCGCCGCTGCCCCGCTAGTGGGGACTTAGCAGCTGCGACAGACTCCGGAGGAGGAGACGGTGGCGAGCGCGGCAGGAGCTGGGGGCCAGGTCGGTGAGCTCCGCTCGGTGTTCGGGACGCGCCGATGTTGGAGCTCGGGAGGGCGGCAGCGAGCGGCTGCGAACTGTGAGCTGCTAGCTGAACCGGTGGCGGCGCACCGAGGATTTGCTAAAAATAGCAACTCTTGGGGAGGAGGGTGGGGGGCGGAGGTGGGAGGGAGACGGAGAGGCCGGGCAGGGAGCCCCGGCGCGGCGGAGGCTGGGCGGGGCCGGGTGGGAAGCAAGGCAAGACCCGCGGCGGGAACGCGGGCCCGGGCGCCGGAGACCCGCAGGCCAGGGCGGTGCGGGCCGGGGTTGGGGACACCTGGGCGCTGGGCCGAGACTAGGGACGGAGGCACTGGGGGCAGGAGGACCTAGAGAGTCGCCTAGGGTGGAGTCGTTGAGAGCTCGGGGCTGCACCCGCGATCCTCCAAAGCGAAGGACGGGCCACCTAAGACTTGGGATTTCTGAGGCTCTGCACGCCCACCCCAGGCGCAAGGTGATAGCCAGGCGGCCGGCTCGCACGCTCCTCCTGCCGGACGCCTAGGCAGCGGCGGCCTTGACCGAGGACGCTGCGGGAAGAAGCCCGGCTGTCACGGCGCCCGCGCTGACTCCCGGAGCCTGGCGGCTCAGGTGCGCGCCACGCAGCGCCCGCGGGGCACAGCTCCGCCACTTCTTTTGCGAGGCTAAGGGAGCGTTAAGGGTCGGTACCTGGAGGGTCCTCAGATACGCTGGGAGCTTCAAGAATCATTCAAAGGAATTTTAAAAAAGAAAATGCTACGTTTCGGTTTTTTATAAAGGACCAAATAGGAAACGCAAGGAAATACGGTGACTGCTACTGGAAACAAGAATTAGGTTTGTCTCGTTTTAAGGCCAAAAGGAGAGCCCCATCCTCTGTGAAACCAACCCTTTTAGTTGTGGAGGCAGTCGGTAGATCTGCGAATTGATGAGTCGGTCGCCTTCAGTGGTTACTATTTTTACTTTGTGACTTTAAAAGCAAGCAAACAAAAACCCAAGAACAATGCTATAACTTAGTCTATACTAGTATCACGAATACCTATAGAATTCTTTATGAGGCGTAGAACACTGAAAGATGTAAAAAAAAAAAAAAAAAGCGTAGTCCTAAACATACTAGTCCAATGCTAATATATGATCACCCAAAGAGGCTAATGTTTACGGCGTGTATGATTTGACCCTCAAAAGACTTAAAGCTAGTGTCTCTACATGTACATTTATGCTTTCCTCCACTTCAGGTAAAACATAGCAGGTTCGTAAATTATACGTATGGAAAGAACAAGAGAGACCTAACCCAGTGCCCTCGTTTTCAGAGGAAGGAACCGGGATCCACAGGAGTAAGGTGATTTGCCGGAGGTCTCACAGCTGGTGGCAGAGTTCAGCTTAAAACGAGGGTATCTTGGAGAACAGGATAGACACCGTGGAGGTGTGATGTCTGCGGTTTAATTTAAAGTACCTCCGCAGTCATTGCAAACTGAAGGCATGTAATGGTTAGATTTAACCCTCCCCTTGCTCTAATCAGGAATTCACGCTACAGGGATGGTCAGCCAGCTTTAAATAGGAAAGATCGCACTCCTAGTGCTGTTGGTGCTAGAGCTTCAGCTAGTTGAACTTTCTGCCTACACTAGGGATTCTGCTAATTAGCCTGATAAATCTCGGTAATGGGTTCTCAGTGGAAAAATCTGGTGCAGACTAAAATATTTTGAAGGGACTTCTCATTTGGATATAAACACAGTATAAGCAGATGTAAACATCTAGTAACCTTTCACTCTTTACCTTCCAAAAATGGAGTCCTTTCTGAAATGGTCAAGTGTCCAGTCTTTTGAGTGTGTGTGTGTGTGTGATTCTGGTTGCCTACTACTGACTCCCAAGAAAAACAATTTTCTCTATTGTTTCTCAAGAAAATCTTCCATGTGAAGTTGAGGCAGAAAAAAGGACAAATGATTGGGATCTCATGAGATGTGTGTGTAATTAATAAAGGTGGTTGACAGAATTTGAACTGAGACTTGTGGTCACCATTTGGGGAGGTGATAGGGAGAGCAGTTTATCCTCACTGATCTCTATGTACGTCTACCACATCTAGGTCATTTTCACAAAAGGGAGCTGTCTTCCCCCACCTTCTCTGAGATGGTCGAGTGCTGCCTCTGAGCAAGGCACTTGCTAGGTGCTACTGAAGATGCAAATATTTTAAGATATGGTTTAGTAGAAAAGATTCTAGTTTCTCTTAAAAGTCCTGGTGCAACTCCCACAGCTCCTTGTTCAAACCTATGTTATAAATTTATGACACCATATGGTAATTTTTTTCTGATTTTATTTTCTCAACTGAGCTCTGGAAGAACACAGATAACTCACTCTGGTAATATACTTTTTGTAGTTGTTTTTTTTTTTTTAAGAACAGTTTTACATTTACAGAGAAATTTAGAATATACTACAGAGAATTCCCTTATATCCTTCCCATGTACACACACAATTTCTGCAGTTAGTAACATCTTACATTAGTGTTGTACATTTGCTACAATTAGTGAACTAATATTGATACATTATTATTAACTGAAGTCCACAGTTTATTTTAGGTAAAACCAGATTTCCTGAGGTTTTACCTAAATGTCCTTTTCCAGTTTCAGGATCCCATCCAAGGTTCGTTATAGTTAGCGGTCGTGTCTCCTCAGGCTCCTCAGGCTCCTCCTGTCTGTGACAGTTTCTCAGACTTTCCTTACGTTTGAAGACCATGACAATTTGGAGGCATAATGATCAGGTCTATTGTAGGAGGCCCCTCTATTGGAATTTGTCCCATGTTTTTCTCATGATGAGACTGGAGTTATTCGTTTGGGGAAGAAGATGAAAGAAATGTCATTTTTTAGCACAGCATATCAAGGACACATGCTAGTGACATGATTTACTACCTTTGATGCTGAAGTGGCTGAAATAGTGTTTGCCAGGTTTATCCACTATAAATTTACTCTTTTCCCACCCTTTCCAGTCTGTAGTCTTCAAAAGAAAGTCACTTTACACAGCCCACTCTTAAGGAGTGGGAGTTAGTCCAGCTTCCTCTAGGGCAGAGTAACTTACATAATTTAGAATTCTCATGCACTCATTCATATTTTTTTCTCCAGGGAACATCATAATGCCCTCATTGTATTAGGTTCTTATGGATCACAAGATTAGATTTGAATGTAATTTTTCCCTCTAAGAAAACTGATGATTCTATATTTTATTTTTTAAAGATGTTATTTATTTATTTATTTATTTATTTATTTATTTATTTGTAGATGGAGGGAAAAGGAGGGAGAGAGGGAGAGAAACATCAATGTGTAGTTGCATCTCAAGCACCCCCAATGAGGGACCTGGCCTGCAACCCAAGAATGTGCCCTGACTGGGAATCGAACAAGTGACCTTTTGGTTCACAGGCCAGCCTCAATTCACTGAGCCACACCAGCCAGGGCAATATTCTGGTTTTTAGCAAGAAAAAAAAAACATGCCTCAGGCTAAATCTCCATTTTTTATTTATCTTTTAAAAGGTTTTATTTATTTCTTTTTAGAGAGAGGAGAAGGGAGGGAGAAAGAGAGGGAGAAAAACATTGATCAATTGCCTCTTTCATGTACCCCAAATGGGACCAGACCTGCAACCCAGGCATGTGCCCTGACTGGGAATCAAACCAACAACCTTTCACCTTGCAGGATGACACTCAGCCAACAGAGCCACACTGGTCACAGCTCCATTTTTTAAATGTTAGGCATAGCAGGGAAGATAAATGAGGGATTTATGGTGGTGTGATGGCAGGTGTCTTGTCATTTTCTTTATAAGGAGAAGTGCTGTGTACATTTCATTCTTATTAATTTTAGGGTGATGCCACTTAAAAAGTAAAAATATAATATTTAGAAGTAATAGGTTACAAGACTTGAGCTAGAATAATATACTACCAGAGGTGGATTTTACCAGGAAGCTAACAAAGATTAGGCTTCAGGAAATTTTGTTTGCACAGGTGCCTTCTAAAGCTCAGTATTCACAATTTTGAATTATTTTACTTAAAAGGGCCCCAAATATGATCGAGTTTAAGACGTCACCAAACCTGGCTCTTTCCTTGCTCACTAATAAATATGAAAGGAGGAAAGCAGAGAACTTTAAGAGCCCTAACATTAACAGGCAACACTCGCCCAGTCTGTATGTCTGACTTTCCAGAAAGGGTGCTGTGCCAAGGTGAGGCTGTCCCAGGTTGGGCTGGCCAGTCAGATTTAAAACTGGTCACCAACCTTTATTTTCTATCTCAAAATTTGCCTTTAAGCCCACCCAGTGAAGCTGATGCTATTGTACATTTCTTAGTTTTAGAATGTCCATTTGATTTTTTTATTGTAATTTTCATTTCTCGGCTGATTTTCCATTTTTTTTAATCATTGAGATTATCTTTTCCTTTAAGTCCTTACACATAATTTGTAACGGATGATTAAAAGTCTTTATGTGCTAAGGTATAACTCATTTATCTTAGAATGTACGTCAAGATGCCAATTTTCTAGTGCCCGAAAATAGTTGCCGTATATATTTTGTTCAGACATTCATAGCAAGAAGGCAAGTCTTGGTCACACTTCTGTAATATCTGGAATTCCTCATTGCTTTTGTTTTTCCATTAAATTAGCATCAAAATCTCAAAAAGAAGGGGGTTTATCATTTACATTCATAAGTTATCTTTTCATTTTGAGAGCCATTTAGATTATGGCAAAAGTAATTCTCTGGAAAGAGTAAGATAGAGATACATAATAATGTTAGTCTGTTATTATACATTATTGTAAGTAAAAACGTTAACTAGGGTGTTTGCATTTTTGGTCAATAAAATGATAAGCCTACTTTTGGTTTAATCTTTTTTTTACTTCACCTAAGAATATATTTATTGATTTTTAGAGAGAGGGGAAGAGAGAGAAACATTGATTTGTTGCCTCCCGAGAGGAAATCGGGAGCCCACAACCTACCTATGTTCTCTGATTGGGAATCAAACCCCCAACCTTTTGGCAGACAGGATGGCACTCCAACCAACTGAGCCCCCCAGCCAGGGCAATTTAATCTCGTTTAGGAATATTTCAAAATGTTTTAGGAGAAAGAAGATGGGCATTGGAGTAAAAAAGACCTGCACTCTTATTCTATCTTGCACAGTCTGTGACCTTGATCAAGTAAATTAGTCTGATTATCAACTTTAAAAAATCTAGTCAGCAAGTGCATCTCCAATAAAAGAGGAGGATATATCAGAATTAGGCAGAGCCCCCTGAACCCAAAACAGCCCAACCTGCTAAGCCAATGTCTGTGTACCCACTGTAGCATGTTCCAGTCATGTGGCTTTCTTCTTCCTTTTTTTATCTTATTTTTTTTGGTCACCGAGAAATATCATTGAGCACATTGTTGTCCTCCTCTCCATAATACTTCCAGTTTTCACTGAGATCATTTTCTCCTAGAGGTCCTTTCATTTTGAACATAATTTTTTCTCATGGTTGTTGATAATACTTCCTTGGGAAGTTTAAGTGACTTTTTTTTTTTCCTCAATTCATTTGGTCTGTTTCCAGGTCTCCAGCAATAGATACGGTATTGTTCACTATCTGTTCAGGAATTCCCCGCTGAAGGGAGAGGTCTGTGAAGTAACAGAGGTTGCACTGTGACCCATTAAGGATTTCTTCCCCTTACTAAATTCTGAATGGAAACTGGATGAGCATTCTGCTCCTGTTTTTAATAATTCCCCTTCGTATGTAAAAATGTGTGGGTCACAGTAAGGTTGAATCGAACCCACTGCTCATTTCGAAATACTCGGAACCGCAGTGAGTTGCCCACACACGTGAGTGCTGCTGTGAGCATGTCAGCAGGCTGGCAGACCAAATTTTTGAATTATGAAACAAAAGCCTTTGCTTATATTTTCATGGTGTCTTTTCAAATAATAATTTTCATATTTATTTTTTTTACTATTTCATATAAAGGTGTTCTGCGTACCTCAAGTCCATGGCTGGTAATCAGCTTACATTGAAATAAAATATTTCAAAATACAGATATATATTTATACATGCAAGCCTATATTTACATATAATATTGGCAGGTAAATTAAAGTCCTTATTGGAAAATCCTAACAAACAATTTTTATGCCAATTAAGTTAGAAGAAGAACGTAAACAAATTAATGCTATTTTGGAGCTGTTTCTCATTATGCTTGGACTTATCATTAAGTTATATTTCAGCTGTAATATAATATTACCTTAGGATGTAAAAGTATAAATTTAATGTCGTCTTTTAAATTGAAGCTGTTCAACCAGCTGCATAATATTGTTTGTTATATGAATAAACATCCACAAATTTTAGGATGCCTTTACAAAGGAATCTATTTTCAGTTACTCTAAGAAATTGGGTTTGCTTTTCAGCCCTGGAAGATCTAAATAAGCAAAGGCTTGAGCTAACTAAATGTTCTATTTATTTATTATTTGCTTATATATTTTTAAGACAATAAGAAGTAGGAAGCTACTAGTATTGGTTTAGTAGCTCAAGAAGAGAAGGGCAAGGTTTTGTGACTTTTCAAGGCCTTTTCGTTATCGTTACCAAAATGTTCGTGGCAGCTCCTGACATCAAGTCTGCCTTCTAGAGCATAAGAAAAGGCAATGGAGGGGGGTAATATAAAAAGAGCAACACCTGTGTCCAGGAAAACAAATTTTTCCAGAAGTCTCAAGCAGACTTGTACCTAGTGCTCGCTGGCCACAGGTGTCTCAAATCATCATCAACCCTGTCTGCAAGGGAGGAGAGAGCAAATTTTATGTGATGTGTCTTTCTTTTCTTTTTTCCAGTCCCTGTGCCAGAGAAAGACAAGGAAGAGTTCAGTAGGTGAGTAAACCAAATTCTAATATCTGCCATAGACCCCAAAGTTAAATTTTTTAAAAAAATTGATATTGACTCTACTAGAAAAATTTTGTTATTCAGCATTTTAAAAAGAATGTGCTTTGTTAGAGAATGTTGTAGTTTCAGAAGTTCATTACCCTGATTTTAGTGATCACATCTAACCAACTCAAATTTTGCAAATGAAGAAACTGAGACCCAGAATTTTAGATAACTTGCTCAAGACCACAGTCAGTCCTTAATTATTCCAAAACGTCGAACCCTCTCTGCTCCAACACACGCCTGTGTCAGCATCCCCCCCCCCCCCCCGCCCGCTCTGCCATCTCTGTTTCGGTATTTAAAAATGGAAAATATGCCTACCATCCTCCTCTAACCTATTCTCTTCTCCTGAGCCAAAATTCCGAATACATGGTAAAAAATTTTCCAATACATTTGGTACTATTTGGATGCATATTTCAAGACAGTTTTACATTATGACCCTCCTCTTCAGCCATCCCATCCTAAATCTTCTGCTAAGTTTGATGTTGTTATTTCCAAACATTAAGAACATTCCAATACACCTTCCTTCTCTAACAGTAATTATAATTGCTTTTAAAGGAGTACATTATTTTTTATAGTTCCTTGTGGCTGCCTATAAAGACAGGATATGGTCATAAAATAGACTTAAGAAAATTCTGATTTATTTATTTGTGTTATAATAGTTTTTCCCATTGAGATCTGTAAGTATGTACAGTTAAATATAACTGGAAAATGGGTGGGAATTTTTCTTAAAATTTATGGAGCGTTTAAAAATTATAATATCTGGATTGTATTACAGAATGAGCTCTTCTAGTGATTTCTAAATTCCCAATTTTTATTTTCACACACTTAAGGAACATATAGAAAGCATTAAATAAATTCCCATTATATATAAGCATTATTTCTTCTAAGCAAATGAATAGCAACAAGTAGCTTTTACACTATCTGAGTGTCATTGCAGAAAATTCTTTAAAAACAACAAGATTTTATTCCTAAATTTTCAAAACTGGCCATGGTTCTCTGAACAGAGTATCCACATGTATGACAAAGATGAGACAGAGCAGCAAGTAATGTGGACTTGTCCAAATGGAGGCCTGCTCAGAGGTCAAGTCTTTATAGTAGCCAAATGATCAGCTCCTACGAGACCATAGAACGTACATTTTACTCTATAAAAAAGAAACATAAACAGAGCCCTACATATATAAAGACAGTGAACAAATAAAAGTCTGACAGTGAATTCTTATGGCATGAGGGCTATATTAGCTTTCTTTAAATTATGCACAATTACAAACAACCCCCCCCCCCCAATCTCCAAGGTTTATTTTATGTTCACGAAGCTGGGCCTTGGTTACTCAGCTGCTGGTCTCCTCCATGCTGTGTCTGCTCCAGGACCCCAACACCCAGAGCACCCACTGCTATCTCAGAAGTACATTTTAATGGTCAAGAGAGTGAAGCTAGACGGTGGACAGGCATGGTGGCTCTAAAAGCTTTCCTTGGAAAGTTGCATACATTAATTCCCCTCATATTTCATTAGCAAAAGCAAGTCACTTCGCCTAGCCTAACTTCAGTGTAGCGGGAAGTTTGAGCCCCTCAGAGGAAGGAACCTCAAGTAGTACTGATAACAATATACTAACAATAATCATGTTTATTAAGGATTTCCTATATACCAGGCAATAAGCTAGGTGCTAGTAAATAGATTATTTAAGTTTTACAATAACCATTTAAGTTTCACAATAACCCTACAATTTGGGTACTTATAATTGTCACCTTTGAAGAAGAGGAAATTGAGATAGAGTGAAGTTAATTAATGCTAAAATCCCAGTGCTAACAAGTGAATATTGGAGCCTAAATTCAGACACAGACAGGCTGACTCCAGGGCCCAAGTGCTCACCAGTGTGCTGAAGTAGCACGCCAAGCCCTACTGCAGTGTACTGAATACAGAATGCAGAAGACAAGAGATGCACTATTCAGAATTATGACATGAACAAAGGGGGGCCCACAAATCTTCAGCACTAAGTCAGCAAGTCCTGGTAATATACATAGTTAGTAAACTTGATTACTTGCAAAACCAATCCATGCATCTCTTGCAATATCCACCATAGTATGGGAAGAGACATTCCTAGGGATTGAGGATTGGAAGATCAAGAAGGACAATGTGAGAGAGATAATATGTATTTAAAAAGGCCAAAGACCAAGAGTAAGGGGACCTCAGAAATGAACTGAGATATGGGTCCTCGTCCTTGCAGGTTCGTGAACTACCTCTCCAGGTTTAAAGCAATTTGTGGCCAAAACTAAACTCACACTCAATGTTCTTTACTTGTAGCTATGTGTACTAAAGTGTTATCTTAAATCTTAATTTAGTAATAGTTTTGTCTATAATACATACCTGTGACTCATTCTCAAATGATGCCATCCTACTAAATCTGAAAGTTGGTAGATATTGCTCTCAGCGATAATAACCATCGGAAAGAACCATTCTGATGTAACCATGGGTAGCATCATCGTCACCGCAGCTGCTAACATTCAGGGAGATTTCCTAAGTGTCAGGCATTTTACTCTGCAGGCATGATCTCAAGCAGTTCAAATAATAACTTTTTGAGAAGTGCATCAGTATCATCCATCTCCTGTCCCTGAGGAAACCAAGGCTGAAGGGGTAAAGTCACTTGCCTAAGGTCGCAGAGCTGGTAAGTGGTGGTCCGGGATTAGGTGCCGCATCCCTCTGACTCTGCAGCTTTTCCATTAGCGCCTAGGCCGTCACTTCAGTTGTCCTGCTGGCACCACTCCAGAATGAGTTAAGGAAAGTAGGCAGGAGTGTACAGAATTAAAACCCCAATTTACACAATTACATGGAAGGTATGTAGGATCAATCAGTACATTTTTTCCCAAGCCTGCAATTTTGCTTTCTGCCCTTTTCACCCCATTGGTTCTTTGGCAATTCCCCACACCATCAGAATAAGAAAGATCTGATATTGATTACATTCTAGTACAAATACATTCCCATTAATTTTCTCACCGTGGGGAGGTTAAGCTCACGGCTGTTACTATAGAATTGTTTCTAGGGACTAATAAGTGAGAACAGATGAGTAAATAATGCTGCTATTTGCGTTTTCAGGTTACTGTTCTGCTCTTTCCCTACTAACCTAACTGACCAAGTCCTCTCTCTTTTGCCCCAACAGGCCAGTTGCTTCCTCCTCTTCTCTAGTTCTTCAACATGCAATTGTCCAGGTATGTCTGCCTACGCACTTAAAACTTAATTAGCACATAAACTTAGCACATAAAATGTAGCATGTAGCATATTTATTCCATCCCTTTTATCCTGGGCTCTAATCCTGATCCTCTAATACACTAACAAAGAGGAAAGTTTGTTTTTTAAAATTAAAAACTAAGTTAGGATTCAAATATAAATCACTGTCTATGGTAAACCACTTGCCTTGTAAATGACTGAATGGTTGAATAAATGAACACCATATCGACTAAGCACATCATTAAATGTGTTGATTCATCTTGGGTTCCAACCTTAACTGTTCATTCATGCAATATTCTTCATCATGTGTGCCTTTTGTGTAATTGCTAGTCAGTTGCCGAGTTTAACTGAGTCACATTTTTCAGTTTAATTCCAATGTCATTTTAGTTTCCTGGTATGCAGGCCACATTTTCAGTTTAAAAGGCCTATTTCATTCATCGCCCCCAGATCCACTCTCTTCTCATTCTGGCGCTGTGCCCAGACGTTTGGCCTCCATAGACTGTGTCGCTGGACTGGGTTTGGCCAGTGGGAGGCTCCCAGAGAGAGGTCATAGCGCATTTAGTCCCTCCACGCCCAGCTCTGCCTGCGGGGCCATAGTTTGGCAGCGATGGCGCTCTTCTTCTTCTTCAGCCTACAGCTCCCGCAGACACAACTTCCATGGGGTTCTGGGCAATCGCTGCCACCCTTCAGCACCTCGGACGGTGGGGCATTAGGGACTGGCTGCTGTCGCTGGGCCCCAGGCACTTTGTCACTGCTCGATTCCTCTAACACTGCCCACACCTCTAGGGGTCACTCAAACTCTCTGCAGCCCTTTGATTGTGCTGTTTTCCTGCTTGAATGTAAAACCTCCTGAACTAAGAATGAGGTTTGAAATCAGTCAACCACAAAATGCTCTGATATCAGCTACCATATATCACCATCACCAGAGTTAAGATGATGTAACTTTTAAGGCACAACAGGGAACTTACCAAAGCCTAGAATTTCAAGGTTTCCCATGAACACTAGATTTTTCCCATCCACTGTGATTCAAGGTATCTAGGACACATGGGTGTTCCTCCAAGCTTTAGCCTCATCAACGAGGGAAGAATAATTGTGTGTGTGTGTGTGTTTCAACTTAGGAGGTACACACATGTCTTCAGAGGGTTGTATGTAACATAGTACCAGTAGTACTGACATAACAAGTGGCATGGAAGTGAATCATCCATATAAAATATGTAAATTATGGACCAAAAAGAAACATATATCTGAAATACTTAATGCACAAAAGCATTCTTTCCATTATAATGTGTTCTTAGGGGCCATGATTGAAGAAAGATGTTCCTTTCAGTCTTCAAAAGAGGTGTTTAGTACCCCAACCAGGCAAATTTAGAATAAGTGGTCTAACACCATATTGAAGTGTTAAGAGAACAGGAAACTTCAGATTTAAGGTTAACGTTATTCCCATTTAGTTGTTTCATTAGCATAATGGTTAGTACCAAAACTGCCAGAGAACTGAAACAATGGGGTTGTTGAAAGAGTCAAAGTAATACATTGAAACAGTCTTTAATGACTGTGAAATAATCAGCAAAATAGAGCTAACTCAGGGAGTGAGGGTTAGTCCCCTAGCACAGTAAGGGACTTTTTAACCTACTTCTGTTGGTTTGGACCTGCATGTTTTCTTATTATTCCTCCAGTCTCAGTATTTGTTTGTATTGTTTAAAGGTGATGTCAGCATATCTCCTGTGAATGCTTTTCTCTCTGTACCTTAAAGAAATGGACTTTTTCCACATGAAGCCAGAGTTGTAAATCCCGGTCCCATGAAGAACATCTTTCTTCTTTTCAGAAAAAGACTCTGATTTTTGTTCTTGAACAAAAAATTTATAGTGTCAGTTGAAAACCCTTAAAAGATAGAATTCAGCAACTGTATTTTATAGGTATTACTCAACTCGTAACAGATATATACTTCAGTGCTTTACAAAAGCATTTTAAATTTGTAATATATCTCTTAAATATGTATTATCGGCTCTCCACTCCCTGTGCATTGTTCAGACTTACCTGTTTAATACTCAAAAACAAGGTGCTATTTTCCCTCCTTCGCTTGCTTGTAAGAAAGGAATATTCTGGGCCCTGGCCAGGTATGACCATTGTCCCGGTTCGCCAAGGCTGCATGTTCAATCCTTGAGTAAGGTACATGCAAGGATCAACCAATGAATGCATAAATAAGTAGAACAACAAACCAATGTTTTTTTCCTCTGTCTCTAAAAATCAATAAATGAAAAAGAAAGGTGTATTTTGTCATCTTTAAATATGAAATGCATTCATGATTTTAAAAAATATGTTGCTTTATAGCAAAGACTGTAAAGACTGAAGTAGCATATAAAGACTAAAGTAACATATAGTACACAAGAGATATAAAGTAATGTTAAAAAAATCTTACCGGGAAAATGGTCTTTCCTGCTTGCTTTCCTTGCTTTGAAGTTTTAAAAGGATGAAGAAGCTTTCCCCAGAAGGGACTGGGGAATTTGAGAAGAACTAATAGGCTATCTTCATAAATCCTTATATTGATATGCTATTTTAATATATTGCATATGGAATTACGAGAAATCTTCTTTACTCCTATTTCAATAGCACTTAACCTCAATAGCAACCAAAATATTTATGCAGAAGAATTATTTTGGAAACTAATTTCTATATTGCATAACAATGACTTTCTACAATTTTATTATAAACTTAGGGTCCCTGAGGGAAAAATTTAACTTTTTGAGAATACTCGGGAACTTTGAGTTAAATATAGTGGGTTGAACAAGTATTTGTCTCAGGTTCTCCTAAAACCCCATTAAAATGATAATAGATTTTTAAAGCATAAACCATGAAAACAAAAGAAATAGGAAGAAGATGACAACAGCACAATTTTAGGTGTTGAAAAACGAGATGGGTAGAAGCCAAGAGAAGAATAAAGCTAGAAATAAGTCATCTCACAGCTCAGGACCTAAAAGTGATACGCACCTCTGCAGGTGGCGCTGGCCAGGGGAAGCAGCACCAGAGCGCAGAGTTGATAACAATCGCTCAGAAAATTTCCATTTGTCCTTAGGAGGTAGTTTAACAGTGAACCCCTGGATGACCAGGGAAACGGAGGAGACATATCTGCACACTACACTGATAACCAGAGCACACGACAGACTGACTTGAAATGCCAGCGCCCACATGGTACTGTCCACCTGATGTCCAGACTTTAGGAACTGGGTTAATACTCCCTGGAATCAAGTAGGGGAGATGAACCTAGAAACCATGCAGGTCGAGGGTAGGATTTCCCTAAAAGAGAAGGAAGTCTACTGTGGATGCTTGAAAAAGGATATGCTCATTATCCTCATGTGTGTTTGGGGCAGGGGGTCAAGGATTTGAAAACCAAGAACATAATAAAGGCCAGAGTGTGTCCATGATGATCCCTCAGTGATGGGTTTAACATTTCTTTCTTCTCTCCTTTGTACTACGGAGTCAGCCCTATTTAGTTGTGGTAGCTTTCAGTCGCCTACCAAGCTTCAGTAATTTGGATATATCCTTGCAGCCTGGCGTTGGTGATACTGTAGGGAATAAACACATAGAACAGTAAAGGGAATGGTTCCTGCCCCCACATAGATAGAGTACTCCTGAGAGGCTTTTGCTGGGAAAGAGCACAGCAGTTCCAGGACTTAGGCAGCAGCAAAGTGAGTGGCGACAGAGACGAGGACAGGACAAGGAGCAGCTGAGGACAAGCAGGTCAAGAACAGGGGTGAGAAAGACTCTCAATCTCAAATATTCTGGAAGGAGGTGACAGAAAGCAGACTCTGAGATGGAGATGGGCATAAAGAAGCCTTATTAAGCAGAGCTGTGGGGACCAACCTTTGCAGGGAAGGGCAGGCAGCAGTATCGGGCAGAGGAGGGACGCTGGGCCTTGGCTGGCCCCACAGCGAGCTCTGAGCTCCTGAAGGGACGACCCTCCCAAGCTGTCCTAAATTGAGGTGAGGAGGCTGAGCCATCTGTATCCTTAGTTCGAAGGCATGAATGGGGCAAGGAGGCTGTCTTCAACAGGGGACAATTCTTCCCATCAGCTGAGGGAGTAAGTCCCTTAGTTCCGTACAGGAGATCTGAGCAGCACAGGACAGCATCCACGACAGAGGAGGAAGCTAGTGTACAGGAAAATGTTAGAATAGAACATATACTGGTTTATATCCAATTACCCAGTGATGCATCTTATTTACATGGCAGAGGAGAGTTTCAAAATGATTATATTAACATGAATAAGTAATAGGGGTACAAAGATGAGAATAAAGATTGTGAAGATATGATCAAAATTTTCTTGGTATTTTATGTTGTTCTTTACTCAAATTATTACCAAATAAAAATAATGCCTTTTCAGCCTTCATTGTAGTTCTTATCCAAACTTTGTAACAAATGTGTATTGATTTGGAGAGTTCCTTTCCAACACCCAGTCTCTTACTTTTTCCATTCTCCTTCTTCCTCTCTCTCTCTCTCTCTCTCTCTCTCTCTCTCTCTCTCTCTCTCAAAGAAACCTGTCTTGCTGGGCAGATATTTGGATAAGTGCTTTCATATGGGTGGTTGGTTACATAAAAGTCAAATTTGAGGTACGGTGGAAGGTTGTAAAAAAAGTTGATTTGGTTAAATGTATGGGAAAGTTTTGGTTTGCAGAGGGTGGAGAGTAAGCAAGCCTAAAAACCAGAAGTGACTTGTTTGGGTAGTAAGGTGGGTTCTGACAGATAGTGGAGGGATGGGGGAAGGGAATGTAGGTGTGAC
This sequence comes from Glossophaga mutica, assembly GCA_039655065.1. NCBI lineage: Eukaryota > Metazoa > Chordata > Mammalia > Chiroptera > Phyllostomidae > Glossophaga > Glossophaga mutica. Next base: position 78,475,374 of record CM077313.1, on the reverse strand, counting down.
ATCTGGTAGCCTAAGGAAAACTTTGAGGAGGAAGAACAAAGGAGGAGGATGTGTTTGTTATATTTTGTCTATATAGTATGCTGGGTCCACTTTCTTCTGTCAAACCATGGAATCTGCATTATATATTTTTTATTATTCACCAATAACTGCAGAGTTGGATGTTTTCTGCTCTGTTTCATTTCATTTTGTCTTGAACTACAACAAAATTGAGTGCTGTCTCCTCCTGGCCTTGAGGGTTAGAAGGCCCTTACTGCTCACTCATAGTCAGCCCTATACAGTGAAAAATGCATTCCCAGTGAAAAGGATAGTAAAGTTGGAAGCTAAAAGTAGAGAAAAGACCTGTGTTCAATATTATCATCAGACAAATTCCAAATATGTCAAAGCACCATTATCATCAGAAAAGAAAACAGCATAGGAAGTGGGAATTTGATCTCATGAGCAAATCCAGTTGTATCATTTTAAATACCACCTATGTGCAGAGACTTTCAAACATGTATCCCAGCCCCTTGGTCTCCCCTCATTCCACGCCTCCTGCCTGCTGCTCAACAAGTCTGCATAAATGTCCAAACTCAGGGGTCTGATTGTCCCTGTACGACCCAGCATCACTAACAGTTTCTCCTATCTATTAATACCTCCAGATTTCCAACTACTCAAGCCAAAAATTCAGGTTCATATTTGATTCTCTCTTTTACTCATAAACTACATCAAATCCATGAGCAAATCCTGTTAGATTCACCTTTAAAATAAATTCAGAATCTGACCACATCCCAGCGCCTCCACCATTCACTCCCGAGCTATTGCACCTCTCACCTGACCACTGCAGTTGCCTCTTGACCAGGCTCTCTGCTCCTGTCCTTGTCACACTACAACTTACCCTTGAAACAGCAACCAACACAAACAACAGCCGGAGTCTTGATAATGGCCCGCGAGTTCCCTAGGTGATCTACTCCCCACCGACTTTCTCTGGCCTTACGTCTTTTAGCCCTCCGTCTCTCGTTTTCCACTGGCCTCCTTGCTCTCCCCTGAGCACACCAGGCACACCACTGCCCAAGACCTGTGTACTCGCTGTTTCCTCTGCAGCCAGGCTTTCTCCCAAATGCGTGCACAGCACATTCCCTCTAGCCCTGTAGTGTTTGCTGACAAGTCACCTCCTTAAAATTGAACCCCGCCCCCCTTTCTGTCATCCCTTATCCCACTTCCTTGCTTGCTTCGTTGGTACTTACCTCTATTTGATGTGATATATTTTTTATTTAATTATTTGAATACTATATGCCTTTCCCCACTTCTACCAGGTGCACACTCCACAAGGTTAGAGAGTTTTGTTTTATCGAGTATGTCCTACCTAGTAACTACCTAGAACAGTAGACAAGTAAAAAAATTTAATGAATTTAATAAATTAGCACTTGAGAATGTCAATGACTTCATCTTCACCTTCGCTTTGAGAACTGTACCATGTTGGAATGCTGTAGATCTCCTAATTGATCCTCTGGAAATAGGAGAGTTTCATTTGGCTAGTCCACGTTGTAGTACTCCAAGATGCTCAGGTTTGCTGTTAAGGCAGGTTACCCGCTGAACATAATCTTACTGTGAATATACTCAGGTGGCAATGTAAGAGATGCTTGTGGTCTAAAGCCCAAATCCCAACCCATCTCTTACAGTTCATCCCTGTGAAAACACAGAGTCACAAATAACGTTTCCAACAGAATGGAATCATTTCAGGGAAGGTAGAATGGAAAATCAAGTGGGTAGCTTGAGACAAAAACACTGGAAGTCATAATTTACCTTTTATAAATTTACACAAGTGAGAAAGACATCTAAAAATGGGAATTCCAAAACAACCAGAAAAAATATGACATTACAAACCAAATCTTTGTTTTTCTTTCTCTTCTTTTGTGAAAGTGGCTTCCATTTCCTGCGATCCTGTCGCTCAGAAGGAACGTTGGTAAACGCATAGCTGGGGCACGTCTGTTCTTTTGTCCCCATCCTTCGTCAGTATTAGTGAGCATCCACTGTTGATACCTGATGCGGTGATGTGTTTAAGAAGAATTAGAGCTTTTCTTTCTCTCTGTAGCTTTTTCAGTTGCAATGAGGAGCATTGGAAAGGCAACAATACCTCTTTAATCCACACTCCCCTAAAGCTGAGTTTGTAATTATTCAGAAGGCCAGGCTAGTGTTTATATTATCCCTAAAGAAAGTCTTTCTTGAGTAAACGAATTTTCTGTAAAATTTCATGAAAACTACTTAAGCTATTTTAGGCCACTATTTTCAAGTACCTTTAAGCATTTAAAAACACTCGTTTATGCATTGCTCATTGTTAGGCTGTTTAGAAATAATTTTGATCTATTCACTGAGAACGAGTCAGCAAAGGACATCTAAGCCAGCACTTCTTATGAATCTAGTTATGATGCTTTCCTTAAAAGAGAAAAAAAATGTAATTATTTGTAAATATCTTCTCCAGACTTCACAAATTTAGGATAAACAACTAAATGCTATTAAAATTATTTGAGCCTGTATTCATTGCTTAGATAGGGCAACCTAATGATAAATGATTCCCCAAATAAGATGAGTTTTTAGCACTGACTGCTGTGGCTCAGTTGGCTGGGTGTTGTAACTCAAAGCAAAAGGTCACTGGTTTGATTCCCAGTCAGGGCACATGTCTCGGTTATAGGTTAGGTCCCTGGTTGGGGCAAGTGCAAAAGGCAACCCACTGATGTTTCTCTCCCACGCTTTTCTCCTCCCTTCTCCTCTTTCTAGAAATAAATAAATAAAATCTTTTAAAAATGGATTTTCCGCAATCTGGTATAGATTTTAATGTGGGTTTCTCCGATAGATGCCTATAGATGCTTTCAGAGAGTTGGGATAGATGAAATAAACTATACCTTTATTAGGAGGTCATATCCTCACACGTTTACTTCCTGAAATAAAAACAATCCATAGGCGCTTTAGTAGCCCTCCTTTCTCATGTTAGAACTAAGGTCTCGCCTTTATGGGAAAGCAAGCAAAATGGTCTAGATCACTTTATCTTCTGATGAAAAAGGTTAAATTTGCTATAAAGCCACACACATAAAAAGGAACTTACAGTCCTCACGGATCAGCAGCCATTTCCTCTAGAACAGCAGCAGGGTGTGTCTGCCATTCTCTTTTGAAGTGAATTCTTAAATTTAAAAAGTATTTCTATAGTTTATGTGCTTGCATATGTTATTGCACTTGATATTTATAATAATCAAGCAGGATAAACATCATTATCATGAAAAGTAGATATTAATATTTTTAAAAACTGTCTCAGAGAACCTAAGGGACTAAGCCAAGGTCAAATAGCTAGTAAATAGGTAAACTAGATTCAGATTCTAAGTCCAACTCATTTAGCAATATTTTATCAAGTATATATATATATATATGTGTGTGCTAAATATTATGCTAAGTTCTAGGGCTATAGCTACTCCTTGCCCTTTAATGGTTTTCATTCTTGAGGTAATAGAGCAGCAACAAAATCATTACAATACAATGATAAATTTATTTTCATTCATTCACTCATTCAGATTTACTGAGTGTCTATTATATCAGGCAGGGTTCTAGCATAAAACAAAAGGTATGCTGAAAGTATTTAATCAAAGGCCTTTTTTACAAAGTCATAGTTACAATTAAGGAACCAGTAAAGAATGGGAATGCACCCAGGAACCAGCAGTGGGAAGAGAGTCTAACTTATTAGGGGCTGTGGCTGGAGAGAATCACAGCCCTTGGTTTAGTTAGGGTCCCAACAGAAAACAGGTGGGACTCTCAAATTAGGATCATTTAATGAAGGTTTAATAAAGGCATGATTTTTAAAGGTGGGAAAATGCAGTTCCCAAGGACTGATTAAGATTGAAGCCTAAAGAACCAAAGAAAGAATGCAGTTTCTGGAATCCAGAAAGAGAGTCTTGCAGAGTGGGTCATGTTCAGAGGAGCTAGATCCTTTGATTGGGGAACATCATCACTAGGATGATACCCCAAGGAGGAGGGCAGAGAAATAAATATACTAAACTCACTCTCCTCTGACTCCTGATGAGATTCTCATTGGCTGAAACCAACCAGAAACAAAGGTCAAGTGAAACGAAGGTGTAGTCCATACAGAGCAGCCTCACAAGGCATACAAAATGATGAAGGGTAGAATGCAGGTATGGGGAAGCCGGCGGTTCTAGGGGGGAGATGTCTGAAACAGTTTCACTGGGCTGCAGTGGCAGGGCCGTGTTCCCTCCAGAGATCCTAGAGAATGTGCTCCTTGCCTCTTCCAGCTTCTGGTGGCTGCTGGCATTTCTTGGCTTGTTGCCACGTCACTGCAACCTGTGTTTCCATCGTCTTAGTGTGTCCACTTCTTCAGTGTGTGTAATTACCCTCTGTCTCCCTTTTCTAAGGACACTTGTGATGGCATTAAGGGCCCACCCAGAAAATCCAAAATAATCTCTGAATCTCAAAATCCTGAACTTAATCACTTATGTGAAGACTCATTTTCCAATAAAGTAACATTTGTAGGTTATAAAGATTAGGTGTCATATCTTCAGTGGGGGAGGCATTTTTCTCCCTACCACAGTCTTCCTTGCCCACCATGATCAAACAATATGTAATATCTACATCTGAAAAATCGAGCAGTAACAATAGAAGCATAGTTTTTAGTGACACAGAGGTAAATACCCAAAGTATCAGCTAAAAATGGTAAACGTGGCTGTCGCAGTGGAGGGGAAAATACCTTGTGGGACATTAGGTCATCAGTTTCACTCTGATTTCCACCGTGGTTTCACTGGAGTTTTAAGCCTTAATGGCCAAAAGCATCCATTGCGTGTTATTAATTAAACTTTCTTCTATGTGTCGTGAAGGGTACTGTAGCTGTACTATTCATGGGAGATTTTTTTCTGTATGAGGTAAGAAATTTTGACTAATTCTACTTCATTCTCCACTCTATTATGATTGGCACCTATAAAATGCAGCCACTGGGACACAACAACTTCAGAAGATCACTTGGACTTTTTTTTTGAAACAAGAAATTCAACTTCAATTTGGTATTTGAGTTGACATCAGCTTATAATCATTCTCTGAATTTACATCTCTCGCCTCCTAGAAGGAAGAATGCTGGTGATGAGGAAAGCTGTCAAGTTTCTGATTACTGCCTACAAATATTATCACTTACTACTGTTAACAGAGTTCTGATGAATATATTACTACTAATGGAACAACATGCATATGTTTTTAGGATGGAAATAGTATTACTACATTCTGTTTGCTGACAAGTAAAGTAAATTAGCATTGAACTGAGGTGAAAAGTAACTCCTTGAGCAAAGTTCTCATGAAATTTTAACTCTGAATGCACACATTTCATAAAAGATTTCAGGAGACTCCAGACTTGAAAACTTTTCTAAAGAAAACTTCATCTCTCAGTAGATGAGATCTCAAATCTCATCTTCCATCTCATCATCTCATTATGGCAGAATGAAAGCTATTAATGCAGTTCCTGATGGCCAATTTCATATTTCTGAGTACATTACATTGTGTTTATTGCCATAAACTTTCCCCATGGGGCTGACAAAGGACAAAAGATAAAGCTAGTAGCCACCATCAAATCAACCAACAAGCCAATTTCACACACATTAGCCATCTATCCAGTTGTCTTTCCTGAATTCAAAGTAAATTTTATAAAAGTGTGTCCAGTATCTTTAATGACAATGACAGAATTATAAATTTAAATGTGAAAGACCTTTAGAATATAGTGCAATGTAAAGGGTAAGTACACACAAGAATTTTTACATAAAATAAGAAATAATAAAGAAATTTTAAAATTATAACCATAGGAAATTATGATTTTTGTCGAGTCATAAGATTTTCCACATACATGAATCAATAATTCTAAGAGTGGGACTCTATTCTTACAAAATAATTGTATGTGTGGACATTGTAAGTAAAGATGTTAAGCATTGTTTTTAGTGTAGAATTTTTCTTAGTTTTCAAAGTTATGAAACAAACCAGTCTATATCAATGGGAGAGTGGGAGTAAGCAGTGAGGAAAGGTTGACTACACCATTAGACATCTATTCAATGGAATTTTATGTAATCATCAAATTCTTTTTATAATCTAAAACTATGCAGCTGTTTAATGGGGTAAACAATGATAGATAGTAAGATATTCAAAATGTATTAAGTGACAAATATAGGCTGCCAAACTGTATACAAAATGTGATAGCTATGTTTCATGTCTATATTTGTGTATGTGTGTTTATTTGTAAATATGCATACAAGTTTGTGTTTAAACACATAGGCAAAAATTTGGGATGATATATGCTAAATTTTGCTGCATTTATTTCTTTGTGATGAGATTACTGTGTATATATACTTGTATATATATTTACTGTGCTAAATACACTTGTGTATTATTTGAAATTTCTATAACCAACATGAATTATTTATATAACAAGTATAGGAAATAAAGAAATATCTATTTTTGCTTTAAAATTATGTATAGTGAAGTCTCAAGTATGTAACAAAAAATGCAAGAAATATGCCAAAATGAGTAGCAGGATTTTAAGTGGCTTTTTTCTATTTATTTAGACTTTTTCATACTTTCAAAACTTCAACAATAAATGTTTATTAATTTAAAAATTAAGAATTAGATAAACATGAAGCTTTGCAGAAAATGTAGAGTCACATGCAAAAAAAAAAAATCCCAACTAGGAACTAATGTTAACCGTTGAAAAATTCCCACTGATAGATACTCAGTATGGTATTTGCCACCACAGGCATTTCCTTCTAAGTGATCATTTATCCCTTTTAAAATTGCTCTTGATACTTTTGTAGACTAGAATTCCCAAATTTCTAGCTTCTGGGACTACAGTATGGTTAACCCAATCAAGTATAAACAAATAGTGGCTAAAGTGACTAAATGTTTACATAAAAGACTGACTATGAGGCCTTGAGCCACTGTCAAATGAACAGATACAAAATATAGATAACGCTTTAAATTCAAAGGTTAAAAAAGAGGGTGTTACTATGACTTAGGGAAATAAACTGGGGGTGAAGGAGTAGAGGATGGCAAACGTGCCTAGGACTTAAATTGGGTTTTAAAGGATGGGCAATATTTGACTAAAATCAGGTAAAATATTTTATACAGTGTGGAGAGCAGACCCAATAAAATGGCATTAGCCTGGTCAGGATAGCATAAAGTATATAAAACAAGATAGAGTCACTCATGTCAACCAAGATGACCACCAGTTAGCCATGACACTTTGGTCCAAGAGGGAAACTACCTAAATCACACTAGACACAGCTGGCAAAGAGACACACCTAAGATATCTGCACAGGTGATCAGAACAGCCTGTCTGCAGAGCAGGACCACCCATAGACAGGCTTCTCTGGGCCAATTCCCCACTTGTTATCAGGGATGCCAAGATACTTATCAAGATACCCAGAAGGGTGGAATGCATCACTGTCAAGGTATAACTGAGGCAGGCTCCAGACCTCTGCTAAGACAGCTGAGCTCCACACACCAGAGTGCTGCTCCCCGCCATGCTGATCTCCCTTGGCATGACCACCGGGGGCTCTGCCCTGCAGGACTGAGGACTTCATCTACCCTGCTGCCCACCTGGCTCCAGAGCTCCTTTCCTTGCAAGACGCTGATGACTCTTTTGCCCACCATCCTGTCTCCCAGACCTACAGACTGAGACTCTGGGACTCGGGCTTGCTACCCCGCATTGATTGCTGTGTGTGTGTGTCATATGTCTCTTAGGTTGTTACAGTGTGGGAGGATATTAATGTATGTTGGTGTCTACTTTGAATGAACCTACATTCAATAAAAGCTGAGTAATAGCATAGTTTCCTTGTATGACTCTTATCTGTTCCTTAGTGCTGGGCTGCTCAGCAGGCAGCTGTCCAAGCAGTTGTCCAACTGACTTACAGGAAAGACTATGTGGCGAGCATACGCTTATGACATTTACATGTAACTGGATTGAAAATTAGCACTTTAGTAACCAAATAATCAGCCAAGAAAACATTTTGTACGTGTGTTTGTTTTATAATGGCCATAGTTTATCTTGAGCCCAATACTGCAGGATGTCGGTGAGGAGAATGAGTGCTATACATGAGGATATAAACTTACCAAATGTTGCTTTCTCAGTCTCTTAAACTCTTAGTGATGAGTCCGTATTTTTAAGATAAATGCTCAACCTTTCAGATTTCCTTCTGGAGGCAATGAAGGAATACGTTACTCTCTGCAAAAAGAACAGTGGGTGTAATCACAAGGTGGTGGAAGCTGTTTCCTCCTCTGTAGACCCGCCATGGTAAAACAGAGGCACAACGTATCCCCTAAATAATGCACTTGTTGGATTGAGTCATGCTCTCTTTACCATGAACAGATGTTACTTTGGTAGAGTCTAACTCTCACTGTAAAGGCTGTGAGTAGAAATGTTTTCTCAATCAGTGAGGAGCCTCCTCCTGCCCATGTTGTGAAATGTCACGTTTGGTTTCTTCCGTCTGACGAACCCTACAGAGAAATAATCTCTTCAAAGCCATTACAAGGCACTTTAAATGCTGTTCTCTTATTTCTCTAAGAGACAGCCCAGATTCTAGAAATTTCATTAGTGTGGAAGTGTGGGGAATCAGGGAGCCGAGGAAGCCAATCCTTTTTTTTTTTTTTAAAGCATCCAATGCCCCCCATTCAACTTCCCAACTGTGCTGGCCTTCTGTATTGCTGACTAAAGCAACTAATTACCCACCACCTACTTGGGGGCTCTCAGTTGTGTGTCTTCTCACTTAAAAGACCTCTCCCTGGGCTCTGCCACAAATCCGGAGGAAGGAAGGAGTTGAGCAGATCTGGACTGAAGAACCAGCTATGTGTTATGCCTCGCGATTCATTCAAAATTCCCTTTCCTACCTGAGCTTCATCCACTGTCTCTGAGTCAAGTCTGTGAACTTCAGCTCTCTGCCACTCGGGATGCACTCATTCCCCATCAAGCTTACCACCACAGAATTTGAGTGTAACTCTTACTATCAGCCTGGGGAGACCAGTGATCAGCTCCAGCTATAGCCCTTGGCCTTCCCATGAGGCCCTCAGTCCATTTCAAGAAGGACTGGATGTGTCTGAGTTCTCCATTCCCCAGTTTGGACCTCATTTTGAGGTCACATCATTAATCAAATGTATCCTGAGCATCCACACCTGCCAGACCCTGAGCTTCAGCTCATGTTGGAATAAAAAGATGGGAGAGACATGTTTTTACACTAAAATACATCAGAGGCTAGGGGGAAATTAAAGGCAGATGTGGAAAATTTCCATCTTACAACTGGACTATGGAGGGTCTGGGAAGGGGGTGGGTGTTTTGGTTTTCAGGAAGGTAAACTGGGGCTAGATTATCGAGAACCTTTAATTCTCAGCAAAAATGATGAAATGTGACAGATCTTATTTCTTAAGCAGTGATATTTTTGTGATTTATGTCAACAGTTTATTTTTGAATCTTAAAAAAAAGTTATTTTGGTCACTTTAAATATACCACAGCACATTTTTAAACTCTGAGATTTTGTTAACACCTGCAGCTTTGTCATTGTACAAAATAAGTCACATTAAATGCTAAGTGGAAAAGCTTAAATTAAGTCTTTCAAGAATAGCCTCATCTGGAAGCCAGTGCTTATGCTTTGGGGCACTACTGCTCTAATATGATGTTTATCCTTAAATTTGACTCTGTCATAGAACCTTAAGGAGACTGAAGAAGGGAAGCATTTGCTTCTTGGTCATTGATCAAAATCATTAGTGAGTGTCTTTTAGCACATGATGCTATGCTAAGTGCTATTTAGGAGGAAGTTAAAAACATGGTTCTCCCATTTTCTCATTTGCAACCCTAAAATAAATTAAATTATAAGAACTCTAATGCCTTAAATCAAAATTCCTATTGATTTTCAACCTGTCATCATAAATCTGTTACATGATCTTCACTTTTTCGAGAATCTCCCAATAATGCTAAATCAATTTAATTATTAAGTGCCTGCTTCATTTATCTACTGAGCACCAACTATGTGCTTGACCTTTTCATATACTACCCAACTTAATCTTTAAAGCAACCTTATGTGACAGTCTTTACTATCCTCATTTCAAAACAAGTAGCCTGACTCTCAGCAAAGTTAAGCAACAGGGCTTGGTTACACAGCTAAAAGGGACCCAACCCAGTTTTGCCTTTTTGTACAACTTGTGTTCTTTCTCCATCACACATTGCCTGAGCATCCAGTTAATGTATGGAATAGTGACTTTTAACTGGTGTGCCATGGTACCCTAGTATGTATGACACAGCTTTTAAAACATGCAATGACTGACTATTTAGTCAGGGGCACTGACCATCTTTTCACTTAAACTGTCAAATAAAAAAATGACAACAGCCAACACAATAACTATCTGATGTGAATGAATTAAAACTGTACCTATTTCTTTTGGTCAGGTCAGCAAAAAATGTATTTTCTTGGTGTGCCACGGAATTTTAGAAATTATATGTGCCACGAGATGAGGAAGGTTGAAAATTGCTGGTATGGAAAATTACAATGAGGATATATACTGGGCATGGAGGAGTCATAAGTGTTGGCATGTCTTGTTCTGGCTAATGGAGTCTCCTCATGAAGAGGCAGCAACCTAGGTCCAGGTTAAAAGGACAAGTACTTTACTGGATAGAGGGAACAGCAGGTTCATAGACAAATATGAGTGTAAACACATGTTGGTTTCAGAGACCTTCCTATGATTTGATAGAACACATAGTGAGTGTGTAAGAGTAATACAAAGTGAATTGGTCAGGGAGTAAATCATAAGAAGCTTCCTAGTGTTTTGCTTGATAGGGGGGTCTTACTACTAGAAAATAGAAGTTTCATTTAAGGGAATTCTGTGGTTATTAATGAGGTTCCTGTGCTCAAATAGCCAAACTGAAAATGTGGCACACAGGCAAGAATGATTTGTTTATTCATCATTCATTTATTAAATATTGTAATATGCCAGAAGTTGTGCTGAGCACTGGGGAAATAAAGGTGGGTAAGATACTTCCTATTTAGGATACTCTACTGTAATTGATATTGGGGTTGACCCTCTATCATCCGTCCCAGCAACTACATTGTTGTAATAGCAATGTGGCTTTGAGAATTGATGCATCACAAGGCTATAATGATTTTCCAAGTCAAGTATAGTAACTCTATCTCCCTTTCAAGTGATTGGTTCAGGAAACCAGACTTAAGCCAATCCGAGTTTCAGATGTCCTTGAGGTGATTCTTGCCCATAGGTGGACTCATAATCCAGTTTTCAAGAGGCTAATTGATTGACATATCACTTTTTTTTCCAAAAAGGATTTAAGGCAGCCTTCAGATATACATGCAAAATAGCAGGATAAAGAATAAAGTGATGAAAAATTGAGAATAAGGGCAATAAAATAATAGTGAACAGTGGCTAGAAGTAGCAAATTTGATCCTAATGTTCCTAGGGGAAAAAAGCAAAAAAGAAAGTATGAACAGTTTATAAGAATGGTGATTCCATGATAAAAAAAATGATAATAATAAAGCTTATACTTATTAAGTACCTATATTCCAAACACAATTCTAAGCACTTTGATACATTAATTCATTTAATCTACAGAACAACCTTATAAAGTTGGTAAAATTTTTATCCCTACATTAGAAGCTAAAGAAAGTACAGCCCATAAAGGTTAAATAAATTATTCAAGTCTCAGATCTAATAAGTGACAGAGCTAAGGGAAAATATAAAAACAGATGAGTAGCTTACAGCAAGCATAGTATTCCCAATATATTGCAGAGAGAAATATGTCTCATGGTTCCCTATAAAGGAAGATTTTTGCATTATAATAGTTGAGTTGGTTGTATAATAATGTAGAAAATTCCGTTGTGGATAAATAAGATTTTTTTAATGCAGGGAACCATCCATAAAAGATAAGAATTAGAAGTAAATTCTGGATGCTCGGAAAGATCTTTGTATTTCCTCTCAGCAGTTATGATCCTTTTTTTCTGCCAGATGAGTAAGGTTTCCAGTTTCAAAACTGTAGGCTTAAAGTGATTGTGAAATGAATCCTTCACTTGGGGACTGGAAAATTCTGGCAGTCCCCAAGTGACTCACCTAGCAACTATCTTTCACGTATGTATGTAAATACATATGTGTGTGTGTGCATGTGTGTATATATCACAGTACCATATACATGTATAATGTGTGTGTATATATGTATATACTATATAATATATATTTCTAATTTGCTATTTGAAGTTTCTAGTAGGATTGCTATTCCAAGCAACAGTAATTTTGATATTCTTGGTTAAAATAAATATAATGGAGAAAAATATCTTAAAGCCTCATAATTCAAAATGCAATCATCTTACATGTAGTTCCTCCATCACTGACCTTTTGGACTCTTTTCCACTAGGACAAATCATGGGAAAGTCTCTAGTGCTCCATCACCAAGCATGCGGCTCAGACACAGCCCGCTTTGGCAGTATACCTTCTCCACACCTGAGTCATTCTGTTCCCCTAGGCTTTCCTCTCCCCCTTTTAATTAAAAGCTGTTATCAAGAAAGGATCTGAACAACTCATTCCCACTAAGGTTAAATGTAGGTGAGGCTTAATATCTACTTACATTTTAACCATGGAAAGACCCTGAAGGATCTAGTCACTGACTATAGGGATTGTCTGAAGCTGGCCAGGTCTAACCTATGGAAGAAACACTACAAATTGAGAGAGGGGAGTAGGAAGGGAGAAACAAAGAGCTGAAGGTTCATTATAGTTTACATTTTCACTCTTATTCAAATGTTGTAAGAAAGCATATTTTCCATAGATGAAGAGATGAATATTTTCACTGTAATATCACAGCATTGTAGATGTGATATTTATTTTTGCTTAAAAATGTCAAACTTACAAAAACAAAGCCAAACTTGCTTTTCAAGACTAGTGCAACTCAATGTCTTAGCCAGAGACCAGTGCATTTTTATAAATTCTTTGCTATTTTATGACAAGTATCAACATTGAGAATAAAAATTTGAGAGAAATAATTTTAGAGCATTTTGACAAAATAGTGTATATTAAGAAAAATAGTTTTTAAATTGCATTTGTGTGCTTATTCTTTTTTATGATATCCTTTTTCTTGTAAGTCATTAATTAGTTTTGTATTTTACAAAAGAATGGTATGCAGTGAATGGGATATTAAAAAAAAAAGAATTATCCCTTCACTAAAGTTAGTTTGAGAAGCACTATATTATAACAACTAATTTTGCATTAAATGGAACACTGTCGTATTTCGTTCTAATACAAACAAATGGTACAAGCTGTCAGAGGTTTAAAAATATTTTATGGGAAAAGTCTTCCATTCATTAATTCAACTTTTATGTCTGTCTGTGTATGTGAATTAGGAAAATCTTTTCATTATGTATAACCAAATGGATATCCAGGAATCAATATTTGAGAAACACTACAATCAGGTGATAAAAATACTAGATGATAGAAGATAAAGCAATTTTGCAAAAGTTGTTAGAGAGTAATGAAGGGAGGAATCTCCCTTCATTGGCTGAATCTCCCTTCAATGGCTGATACTGGAAAAAAGATTAATAGAATCATAAAAGTTAGAAATCACAGAATCCTACTTCTTTGTTTTGACAGATGAGCTCAGAATAAGGAAGAAATTGTTGGAACTAAAAAGATGAACTGGTGGGTGAGAACTGCAGTTCCCATTATATATGCATTTTACATATATAAATATATCCTTGTTGCTATTTTGTAATATCCAAAATCACATATTAGTCATAAGAAACCATCACTATCATATAATACACCTTCTAAATTTTACATATAAAACAAAGACTTAAGAGGTTAAGTGAACATGTCCTGAACTGCACAGTACTTAAAGAAAAAGACTAGGAAGATAGAATTCAAGTATTCTGAAACCCATTTCAATAATTTTATATGGCAGCATGTTACGGAAGACTTTTAAATAAGCTACCATATTAATTCCTCAGGAAAACTCTTCTATTCCATACCTAAAGTTGTACCTTTTATACAAATGAAGCTTGGCTTATATAAATCAATGAAAAATAAGATTTATTTAGTGAGTTAAATTATTAGTCATAGTGATAGGCCTAGAAGAATTTTGCCAGCTAATGATAATGTATCTGGGTATACAATTTATAAAAATTAGAGAATTTCAGGGTAAGATTAAACCTTATCTGATTTATGTACACGGACTGGAACTACCATCTAACCTATACACAGGAAGAGTGGCAATGAATCCAAACCCAGAATTTCTATGCTTTTGTACTCATGAACTTTGCTGACTTATAAAAACACCAGTCATTTCCTGAGTACTTCTATAATCCAGACACCAAGCTAACCATTTATTTAAAAACTTCATAATAACCTGTGAAGAAGGTATTATTTCTAACCCCATTTACAGATAGGATAACTGAAGCTGGAAGAAGTCAAGTAAGTTATCCATGTTAACATTGCTCATAGATCAGACTTCAGTCTGCTTATATACCCCTCATTCACATCTGTTTTATCATACTGTGGTCCATCGTAGGCAGCCACGAGGGCCCTGGAGTCAGGCTGCCTGGGTTAGATCCAGCCTTTACTGCACACTAACTGTGGACTCCGGGAAAATTATTTCACCTCTCTGTGCCTGCCATTTCCTTTCCTGTAAAATGGCGGTGGAGCTATGGCAAAGAATTCTAACTGCTTGGCGTATAGTAAGTACTCAATAAATGTTAGCTACTATTACCAATAGTAGCTACTGTTATAGTAGCAAATGTTAGCCAGTATTACCAGTTCAAACTAAAGTAGGCTTCCTGGTTGTGCTGGGCACAGCGAAATCAATTAATTAACTCTACCATCCTTAATTTTCCTGTCGGTAGGCCCTCCATCTGGCTGGAGGAGGCAACCCAACTTCTATAGGACTTCTCGAAGAATCCATGTGTTTCTCCCACTGAGGTAGACAGGCCCAGACCTCTCTCCAGAACTTGCTTGGTGGGATCAGCCTCTGCTGCTCCCAGGAGTTCTCGGTACCACTTTATAAACAAAAACAGAGAAATATTTGAAGATAGTAATGAACTTGTAAAATTGTAAAACAAATCAATATACACTGTAAGAAACTCTAATCAAGAAATGTATTGTGTAAAGCAGTGGTTCTCAAAAGTCGCCGGGCGTTAGCCTGAGAAGCTCTCAGGGTTCGGGCTACAGTTAGGGTGACTCAGAACCAGCACATCAGGATCTCCAGGGATGGGGTGGAGATGAGGCTTCAGGTTTGGGGTTTTTTTATGTTTGTTTGTTTATTTTAATCACTGGCTTCATGTTACCAAGTTTAAAAAAAAAAAACCACACACACAAAAAACACTATGTCCAGGGGTTGAGTCTGGAAATCTGTATTTTCAGAAAACACCCCGGACGAGACCGATGATTGGCCATATTGGGAATCACTGGTTTAGAACATGTAACACCCCAGTAAAATAGCTGAGGGCCTATTTTTAGAGTTACAAAATCTGAGAAATTGCCAATGGAGAATTCAGACAGATAAATAGTTGGTGATAGTTTGCATTCCAGATCATGAAACTGGAAATAGATTCTTAAGATCTCTCCATTTACTAATCTCAAGCAACATATAAGAGTTGGAGGTTTAAGGTGAAATTTAAATGTACATTTCCCACTTCCATTATACTTAAATCATAATCCTCAACACTGAACCAAAATAATGTCTTTTACTTCCAGGAACTCTTTTCATATGCAAATAGTATGAAACTCAGCCCTTATAATACCGAAGAGATAGCACAAAAGTCACAGCTATGTAGCAACCAAGCAAAAACAGTGCTGATTTATGGAAACAAAGCAGTAAATATTCATGAAATCTTATACAGTGCTTACACATAAGTTACATCTCAGTGATTTGTAACTTTATACAGAATAAATAATAATCTGAGCACATCCAAACATATGGAATCTGTCAAGTGTTAAGTTCACTAATTTTTGGTCTTATTTTATTTCTAGTCATAAATTAATTATGAATATGCTGTAAATGGTTGGCCATACTCTAAACCTTTCAAAAGAAGTAAACAAAGGTTTCATCAGCAAACTAAGGCAGTAACTATGGAAAGAAGGATTTAATGAATATCTTCTCTGATTGCAATGTTTTAAAAAAGTGGTAAAGCTCTTTAAAGACACAAAAACAAATGAAAGAAACAAAATGTTGTTGTTACACAAAGCAACATCATAACCTATCATGCACACAGAGTTAAAATAAGAAAAAAATCTGGGCCATGTACTTTTTATTAATCATAAACTCTAGCAATAATCTGATAGCTAATACAATAATCAAGGGAATCTTAAATTTCAGTGAGTTACCTTGCCAATTTTGGTTCCAGTTTCATAACATAATTATCCCAATTTTATTTAATGATATTAATGAAAAATGTGAACTTCAAATATAAACACCAGGTCTATAGTCCATGTTAAAAAATGTAAAGATTAAAAGCATATCACTGGTGAAATTCAACAACTCAACACAAGATCTACTTATTTATTTCAGACACGTTGGTTTTTTAAAAATTATATAATTTAATTAATTGCTAAAAATCCATTCCTTATCCTCTTTATGCCCTGTTTCCCTCCCACTGCTTCAATGTATAATAAACCATAATTAACCCCAAGTAGCTCTGGAATATAGTGCTGTTCTTTAATGACTGTTAAAGAACGTGTTTAATTAGAAAAAAAATTACAGTTAAGATACACTTTTTTGTGTGAAGGGAGGATATTTGTTTTCAAACAGCCTTAGTTTGCCTGTGATACAAATAAATGCTCAAAGATAACGTGTCACCTCCATTGAAATGCTTTTACTGTTCTTAAAAAAGCAAGTGTGGTCCTGAGATGGATGAACAGTGGTGAAGCATTGAGGCTGGGAGGTGACGCAGCCGGTAGGATACTACACTGGTCAGCCCCATAGAAGCACAAGTCGTTTAGATGCAAGATTTAAGAGAGAGATATGGAGAACAGTGAAAAGGATCAAAGGATTTAAAAATAGAACCTATAATAAAGGCCTTGACAAAATGAGATTTTTCAGCAAAGGTATTTTTAAATAATGGCCCCCGAGTATATGAAGAAGATAATATCAGCTGCTCTCCATCTTTACTGCAGGATAAATAAGCAAGAATGAGATTAAACTTCAGAAGAATAGACTCAGGAAAATTTCCCAAATGAGTTACATTTTTTTAAAAGAGCAAATCACCAAAAGGATCTGTGGGATTTCCCTGGAGGAAAATAAAGCATATATTTCCTTGTTCAAAATGTTTCAACAATGTCTTGCTGGGAGATATAGTCTGCTATCATACTCTCAGGACAGGAAGATTGTGTTTTCCAATCACCGTTTATTGCTATAAAATATACTAAAAATGGAGACTTTCTATATAGTCATAAGGATTAAATGTGGAAACATTCAAAAGATTTTATGAAATATAGTTAAAATATGCTTAATCCCTGTAAGATAAACTAAGAAAAATGAGAAACCATCCTCTTTGGGTTAAGTAATAATTTTCCACATAGCCTTATGACTTAGCTGTTGGATAGGGACCTCATTACATACCTACATGTGGAGAGAGCCTGCTGCCAAAAGGATACATTAAGATGCCAGCGCCTTCCCACTCTCTCTTGGCCTGACGTAGGAGCCTTTGGGTAAAGGCTCACTCTAGTTCCAGGAGGCAGAGGGAGCTGTGCCCTCTTTGGGCGGGCCTACCTTCAGCCCGCCACCCTCTCACCACAGCTCGCTCTAACTGCATGGGACAGAAGGGGACACAGTGACAATTTGCCCATTCTGCTACACTGTCATTCCCCTTTACGAGGGTGTATGGTAGAAAGAAGAACCTGGAGCAGGTTTCTTTGCAGACAAGATTCTGCTACCACTATTTAAAAATTTCAACACCTCCCTCTATCTTACACATGTGAACAGCTAACATGTATACAGTACATGTGATATGCATATAATATATAAAGTACTGTTACTAATGGTTTATGTTTGTTCTACTTATTAAATCCTCACAGTTCTCAGAGGTTGATAGTAGAGTGGTACCTCAGTACTCGCCTTTAATTTGTTCTGGAACTCATACCGAGTGCCAAAACCCACAAGTACCGAACAAAACATTTTTCTCTTGCGGGACTGTGTCATGGCTCATAAAAGTTCTAGCAAGTGCCCAACAAAAAGTCTGAGCAAGTGCCGAGTGCTGAAACATTTTTTTCTCATCAAAATGTGACAAGTACAGGGTTTGACGAGTTCTGAAGCTGACGAGTACCGAGATATGACTATACTCGTATTGTCCATTTTGTACCTAAGGAAACACCGGCAAAGATATGTTAAAGTATTTGCCCCAAATCACTCCGAGGGTAAGTACTGAGTCAGGATTCAAACTCAGGCTGTCTGGTGTCCAGAGCCTTCGTGCAAATCCAGAACATCAAACTGCCCCTCCACAGCTGGATTAATCTTACGGAAAATAAGAAATCACCTGCTTCCTCCTCACACTTGGAAGCACCATTAATCACTATTTTTCTAAGCCCCAACACAGAGCAAGCAGAACTCTCCCGAGTTAGTGAAAATAAAATATTGCTCTAAAAAATATATAATTTTCAAGAAATACCATAATAGCTTATTGTCATATTTAGCCACTTGGCAAAACCTCTTATGTCTACAAAAGGAAGAAAACAGATTGACACTAATAAGCTGTTTCTTGTTTCTCATTGTAGTTTATTTGAATCAAGAGCTCATGAATTGAATTGATAAGAAGTAAATTAACATATAAAAATATGAAGCAGAATGTATTTACACAAAAAGTGACTGTTGGCAAAGTAAACTGCTAAAGTGAGTATAACAATCACAAGTAACATTTTTAAAGATAAACTACTAGAAGGTGGTATGTACTATACCCATTATGTGTATTTAGTCTCTCTTACCATTGACCTTGGGTTTATTATAAATATAAGTATAACCTTGATTTCAAAGGCCCTAGCTGACATGGTAAAAATGACTCTAATGGCACAAGCTTACACTAGCTAATTCAAAAAATAAGCCTTGTCTCAGCATGTCAGACTACTGGTTTCTGTCACTTATACAAGATTCTGAAGATTCATCCCCTCCAGGCTGTTCACCACGCCCAGCCTCTTCTACCGCTAATCTTCCTGAGATGCCTTCTCCCCGGGGACAGGTGTTCTCTGCCCGTGGAAGTTGCTGCTTACTGCGTCCACCATTCTGCCCTCAGGGAGGAGATCTGAGCTCAGGCTTAGTTCTTGATACAGGAGCTAAGATTAGCTATAATTATCTTAGGTTTCAATTTTATAGAATTCATGGGTCAAGGGCAATGGGAGTTAGCACCCAGGGCCTGCCCAAGGTAAGGAGTCTCGTTGGAGACCTTCTACTCATTAAATTGGGACCCCAAAGCTCTCTCTCTTCAGAATACTAGTGGTGAACCCGAAGTAAACCTACCTGTGCGGTCCAAACTAGGATGACTTATTGGTGAGCACAGCAGACAGCAGAGAAAAATAGTGCGAGAAAGGGGATGAAAGGGTTGGGAAGAATGGATCTCCAAGTTGTGACCTTAAGCTGCCCTTTTATAGTTCTGCAGTCTGGGGTCATATCACCTGGGTGATCCAGGGAAACTTAAGCACTGTACGTGGTTTAAGGACTAACAGCCATTCCATGTAGAGTCAGAAGCAAATTCTCTCTGGAAGAAAAAAACTTATATTCTAGACTTCAAAGAATTTCCTCCAATATAATTTCATATGCCATGAGGGTACATAGACAAGCACACACACACGATAAGCTCAGCGTGAACAAGAAAAATCAACAACAGATACGGATTCCAGAGACTTCAAACATTGGAATTACCAGGTATATCTTATAAGACAGCTATTATATCATTTTTTATTTTATTTTATTTTTATATACCATGTTTTAAGAAATAGAAGAAAGAACACATTTGAAAATATCTTCAGAGAACAAGGAACTCTAAATATTGCCTCATAAGAATTGTAAAGGGGCTAAAGAAAATGTCTTCAAATGAACAAATGAACTTCAAGAACTAAAATTAAAAACAAGGTAGATACACACACCTATTAGAATGGCCTAAATCTGGAACACGGACAACGCCAAATGCAATGAGGATGTGGAGCAACAATGGCTTTCACACATTGCTGGTACAACCACTTTGGAAAACAGTTTGGAGATTTCTTACAAAACTAAACAAACTCTTACCCTGTGATTCAGACATCACACTCTTTGGTATTCATGCAAAAATGAAAATTTATGTCCACACACAAAAAAATTGCACACAGATATTTATAGCAGCTGTATTTACAATTGCCGAACCTTGGAAGCAACCAAGATGTCCTTCCATACTGTAATACATCCAGACAATGGACTATTACTAAAAGCTAAAATGAAATGAGCTATCAAGCCATGAAAAGACATGAAAGAACCTTAAATGCATATTATGAAGTGAAAGAAGTCCATCTGAAAGGCTACCAGCTGCATGATTCCTACAATATGATATTCTGGAAAAGGCAAACCTGTAGAGATGCCAAAAAGATCAGCAGTTGCCAGGGGTGGGAGAGGGGAGGAGCGATGAAAAGGCAGAACACAGAGGATTTCTAGAGTAGTGAAAATACTCTGTATGATGTAATGATGGATACATGTCATTGTCCATTTGTCCAAACCCATGGAATGTATAATACCAAGAGTGAACCTTAAGGTAAACTATGGACTTTGGATAATTATGACATCAATGTAGTTAATCTCTAGTAAAAAAAAGAAGAAAAAGTACCATTGTGAGTGATATTGATAATAAGGAAGGTTATGCATGTGGGGGGGGCAGTGGCTATATGGGAAATCTCTGTTCCTTACTCTCAATTTTGTTGTAAACCTAATACTACTCTAAAAGAATAGTTATTTAAAAACTCTCAATCAACTAACTGTTTTATGACACAACAGATCCAGATAAAAAGACAGTCAAGGAAGCTGGGAGATAGGTCAGAAAAATGCAACAAAAAATATTTTTAAAGGGAACTATGAAACAGAGGTTCATGGAAAATAGAATGAGAAGTATATTTTAAATTTCATGAGAGTTCCACTAGAAGAAGAATTTGACAGAGGCACTATTTGAAGAGATAATTAATGAGAATTTTTCCACAACTGATGAAAAACACAAATCTACAGATTGAAGAAACCAAATGAATCTCAAGCATGTAATGACTTTAAAAAATTTTAAACAAAAAGCAGACCTTGACATATAACACTGAATGTGAATCAGAAGGAAAGAAGGAAGGAAGGAAAGAAGAAAGGTCTTAAAAAGCAGTTTGAGGAAGAAAATGTATTATCTTCAAAGTAGTAACTTCAAAAGAGGCTGAATTCTAAACAGCAACAATGAAATCCAAAGAGAGAGAAAACAATGGCCTCAATGGGTCAAAAGAATATAACTGGCCACCTGGGATTGCATATCGAGTAAAAATATCTCTCAAGAATGAAATGAAGGTATCAGACCAAAAGAAAAAAAATTTTCACCAGCAGTATCTTGAACAATTTGAAGGATGTACCTCAGACAGAAGGCAAGGGATCCCACATGGAAGGTTTAAGATGCAAGAATAAAAGAGAAGCAAAGAGATATATCTAAATAAACATTGACTATGTAAAACAACAGTGTGATTGTGGAAGTGAAGAAAAAGGGAAGGAAAAAATGATAATAACTGGGTAGTCTTTGTCAGGAGGGGATAGAGTTAAATAACAAAGTCAAATGGCACAAACTGACATAAACTTAAATCACATTTATAAGCAATGCATCTAATACATACAGTATGGTTAAAACTAAAAAATAGAAAAATTAACAAAATATTATTTAAAAGATAGCTAATATAGTCTACAGCCATACCACCCTGAACACAGTCTGGTCTAAAAGACAGCTAATATAACCATATTGTTATCAGACAATATAAGATTTAAGGCAAAAGGCACCACAGTCATTGCTCCATATCCACCCGGGATTAATTTCAGGAGGTCTCCCAGCCACATATACACTCCTGCCAATACCGAAATCCAAAGATGCTGAAGTCCCTTATGTACAATAATGCAGTATTTGCATGTAACGCAAAAATTCTCAGAATATAGAGAAATGTAAAAGATAGGCTTATAAGGAGAGAGATAGACACACCAAGAATCACTGCGGAAATTTTAACATATTTCTCTTAGTATTTGATAAAATAGGAAAAAAATCAGTAAAGATAAAGAACATATAAATAGCATTACAGAAAACCCACAGATCTAACATGTGTATAGCACCTAACCACTCCAGAGTACATATTTTTTTTTCTGGCATACATGGAATATTCATGAACAGTGACCATATAGGACCATAAAAAAATTCCAAAGGTCTTCAATCACACAGAGCCTGTTTTCTGACTATTAAATGATTAAGCTAGAAACCAAAAACAACAACATAATAAAAATTTCTTATATATTTGATAATTAAGAAATAAGCTAAATAACCTCTCAAGCAAAGAGAAATCACCATCAAATTGGGAATTTGAACACTATAAAATCTGTTCAGTTAAAATGGTACTTAGAAGAAATGATATAGCTTCAAATATTAATAAATAATAAGCTAAGCATACATTTTAAGTTAAAAATGAAGAACAGGAATATAAACGCAAATGAGGGATGAAAGGAAAGATGAGTAGTGAAAATCATCTTACAGTCAACAAAGTTTAAAACAAGCCACCAGTGAGGTAGGGGGTGCATCAGCAATTTCAAACACTAGGTTTTTCAAAGAGACTGATAAAATTAGTAGACTCCGGTAAAATTGATTAAAAAGGGAATAGTTATAAAAATCTAATACCAGCAATGACAAAGGGAATCATATTAAAGATGCTAGAGATACAAAAAACAAAATAAGAAGATATAATGAAAAGCATCTAGTCAGTAAATTTGAAATTTTAGATGAAATAGGAAATTTTGTTAAAAGAATGGAACAATAAAACTGACAAAACACTAGAAATTCAGAATATAACCAATAACCTATAATCTGAATGAGATTGATAAGCATTAGAAAAAGTGAAAACGTAGTCAAAATCTTCTGGCCCAAGACCACTTCGTGTCCTACATTATTCAACTTTCCCATAGGATAGAAAAAGATGAAATGGTGAAATGTTCAACTCACACATAGCTACCATAAAATTGTTTTCTAACCTACTAAGAAAAGACAAGAGAATAATTGGCCAAAATTTTCATAAAGATACATGAAAAAATGTTAAATAATTATTAGCTTAACTGAATCAAGTAATATATATGTATATAGATAGATAATGTATCATGATTAAATTGGGTTTATCCCATGAATGCAATGTCTGTTTAACATTAGAAAATAAATTATTGTAATTTATGATATTAAGAGATTAAATAAGAAAAAGGGTATTAGAATTTCCAAAGAGACAAAAAACCCCAGTTTAATCAAGTCTGTTTCTTGATTTAAAAAAAAGAAGTTTCAGCAAACTAATAGTATAAAGAACTTTTAAAATCAAATAGAGTATTTCCTGAAATAATGCAAAATGCAAATATCATACATAATGGTAAAATATTAAAAGCTTTCCCCTTTGAGGTTAGGAGTGAGGCAAGAATGCCCTCTGCCTCCACTTCTAGCCAACCTGACCGGGGGAGAGCGGGTGAGGGAGTACAAGACACACAAAGAAGAACCATGATTGCCATTTCTTTCCAGATAGCACGATGGCTCGTATAGAAACTCTGAAAATTCACAAATAAAGTTTAAGAATGGATACAGTATTTAGAATACTGAGTATATTCCTACGTAAAAGTTAGAAAATACAATTTTCAATAGACACCTTTTAAACCATATAAAAATAAAGTATCTGCAAATATAAAATTATATGTAAAATATATCCAAGAAAGGATTTCTACAAAAAAATTATAAAAGCTTCTTGTCATTTTAAAGAGTAACAAAATAGAAATGGCATGTTCATGGGTTAGAGAACTCTAGTATTATAATGTCGATTTTTCCTACATTGATTTATACATATGATGCAAGTCCAATCAAAATCCCAACAGAAATGTTTGTGGAACTTGAAAGCTGATTCTAAAACGTACGTGGAAGTACAAAGGGGCAAGAAGAGCCAACATACCCGGGAGGGAGAACAATGTGGAAGCCATAAGCTTCTATTCATTCCAACACATATTTGAATAGAGAAATTCTTTTGCTTTTCCTTATTTTTTCTTTATAAACTGATATGCATGATGCTTCCTTCCCAAAGGGCAACATCAAATTAAACTAGCAAATATTTATTCAGTACAATGCTTAGCATCATCACGATTAGCCGAGTGGTTTTCAGAGTAAGACGGAAAGATCTTCGTCAGTGCTGAATACTGCAAGTTACTGAAAGAAATGGAATCAATAATAAACAGGAGAATCTCTTAGTTTTCATTCAGTTCTTACTGAGCTGATAGGTAGAAATTGGTTTTTAGATGTTCAAATGTCTAATGGAATTTTTAAATCCCTGAAATAATACAAGTTCATAGTGCATGTATTTTTCAAAATATTCCTGGAATACTGGTATTACCAGATAATACTGGTATTTTAAGTTGAAATACGTATGGGTATAGTTCCAAAAGGATGACGTGAGATTTGAAAGCAATATTAATACATAGAAAAGAAGAATATAATGAGAAAAAATCTGGAAGCAAAATAAAATATGCCACATTATAAAGGATAGTAAAATGTGTAGAAGCACAATCAAGCAAACACACTTTTTATCTTCCCAAATGGCAGAATAAATATTGCTGTAAACCAGTGGTTCTCAAAGGTATGGTCACCGGAATGGCAGCATCAATATTACATGGTGCCCTGATAGAAACACAAGGTCTGTGCTCCACCGCAGACCTCCTGATCAGTAACCCTGAATGCGAGGCTCAGGCATCTACATTCTAACACTCCCTCCTGGCGGATCTGATGTCCTTAGAGTTTGAGAACCACTGAACTGTTCCAAACCACAGTCTACACTCAGATTTTACTTATGTGAATGGACAACAGGTCTTCGTGTTTATCATGAGGATTAAACAGTCACAATTGAAGAGAAAAACAATGAAATGTCTTTAAAATAGGTTTGAATAGCATAAATGGATCTTGCATTTTGTCAAAAACTAATTAACATATTTTTCAGTAATTTAATGAAACTAATATTCTACATGGGAAAGGAAAGATCCGTTATCAAAAACTGCTTAAAAATACTTTAAAATATTGCACATAAATATGAGGAAGATTTTTTGTGCATTTTGATATCTTTTCTTTAATATTGTAAAATCTTTTCCTACATTTATTTTAATTTCCACATAATTAGTTCCACATTTATTTTAACATCCTGAAATTCTAAGATCTGTGAATAGATTTATATTTTTTCCTCTCTCTTTTTTTTTTTTATTGTTGTTCAGGTACAGCTGTCTCCATTTC
The DNA here is from genome assembly GCA_039655065.1 of Glossophaga mutica. Classification (NCBI taxonomy): domain Eukaryota; kingdom Metazoa; phylum Chordata; class Mammalia; order Chiroptera; family Phyllostomidae; genus Glossophaga; species Glossophaga mutica. Next base: position 78,449,875 of record CM077313.1, on the reverse strand, counting down.
CCCCTCTGCTCCCCTCCCATCACAGCCATCCCCACCTCCCACCCTCAATCCTACCCCACTTTGGCTTTGTCTGTGTGTCCTTTACACATGTTCCTTGACAACCTGTCCCCTTTACTCCCATTATCCCCTATCACCTCCCCTCTGGTTACTGTCAGTTTGTTCTTGCTTTCAATGTCTCTTGTTATATTTTGATTGCTTGTTTGTTTTACTGATTAGGTTCCACTTATAGGTGAGATCATATGGTATTTTTCTTTCACCACCTGGCTAATTTCACTTAGCATAATGCTCTCCAGATCCATCCAGGCTGTTGTGAAGGGTAGGAGCTCCGTCTTTCTTTCTGCTATGTAAAATTCAATTGTGTAAATGTACCATAATTTTTTGATCCATTCATTTGCTGATGGGCACTTAGGTTGCTTCCAGTACATGGCTATTGTAAATTCTGCTGCTATGAACATTGGGGTGCATAGGTTGTTTTGAATTGGTGTTTCAGGATTCCTAGGGTATAATCCCAGCAGTGGAATTGCTGGGTCAAAAGGCAGTTCCATTTTTAGTTTTCTGAGGAAATTCCTTACTGTTTTCCACAATGGCTGCACCAGTCTGCAATCCCATCAACAGTGCACCAGGGTTCCCTTTTCTCCACAACCTTGCCAGCACTTGTTTGTTGATTTGTTTATGATGGTCATTCTGACCAGTGTGAAGTGATATCTCATTGTGGTTTTGATTTGCATCTCTCTGATGGCTGGTGATGCTGAGCATCTTTTAACATATCTCTGGGCCCTCTGTATGTCCTCCTTGGAAAAATGTCTGTTTAGGTCCTCTGCCCATTTTTTAATTGGGTTTTTTGTCTTCCTGGAGTGGAGTCATGTGAGTTCTTCACGTATTTTGGAGATAAAACCCTTGTCTGAGGTGTCATTGGCAAATATATTTTTCCATAGAATTGGTTCCCTTTTCCTTTTGCTGATGTTTTCTTTAGCCATGCAGAAGCTTTTTATTTTGATGAAGTCCCATTTGTTTATTCTTTCCTTTATGTCCCTTGCTCCAGGGGACATCTCGGTGAAAATATTGCTGCATCGAATATCTTAGATTTTCCTGCCCATATTCTCCTCTGGGACTTTTATGGTGTTGTAACTTACATTTAAGTCTTTTATCCATCTTGAGTTTATTTTTATGTATGGTGTAAATTGGTGGTCAATTTGATTTTTTACATGTAGCTGTCCTCATCTCCTAATACTATTTATTGAAGAGGCTAATTTTACTCCATTTTATGCTACTTCCCCCTTTGTCAAATATTAATTAACCATAGAGACTTGGGTTTATTTCTGGGCTTTCTATTCTGTTCCATTGATGTATGTGTCTGTTCTTATGCCGGTACAAGATTGTTTTGATTACTGCTACTACCTTGTAATATTGCTTGATGTCAGGTATTGTGATTCCCTCCTACTTTGTTCCTCTTTCTCAGAATTGCTGTGGCTATTTGGGGTCATTTATGGTTCCATATAAATTTTTGAAATGTTTGTTCTGTATCTGTAAAATTTTTGTTCTATTGCATTGAATCTATAAATTGCTTTGGGTATTATGGGCATTTTGATGATGTTAATTCTTCCAATCCATGAACATGGTACATGCTTCCATTTGTTTGTGTCTTCCTTAATTTCTTTCTTCAGTGTTGTGTAGTTTGCTGAGTACAGTTTTTTTTTACCTCTTTGGTTAGATTTATTCTTAGGTAATTTATTTTTCTTGTTTCTATATCAACTAGGATTTTTCTTCCTAATTTCCATTTCTGATATTTCATTGTTGATGTACAAAAATGCCTTCAATTTCTGAATATTGATGTGTATCCCGCTGTTTTGACAAATTCGTTTATTAGGTTGAGTTGCTTGGTGGAATCTATAGGATTTTCTACATACATTGTCATGCCATTTGCAAACAATGACAGTTTTGCTTACTCCTTTCCAATTTGGATCCCTTTTATTTCTTTTTCTTGTCTGATTGCTGTGGCTAGGACTTCCAATACTACGTTAAATAGAAGTAGTAAAAGCACACATTCTTGTCTTATTTCTGATCCTTATTGGGAAAGTTCTTAGTTTTTGCCCATTGAGTATGATGTCAACTGTAGGTTTTTTGCATATGGCCTTTATTATGTTGAGGTATGCTCAGGGAGATGTTTTCTTATTTGTAATCTATGAGTTATAGAACCTATCCATATATTGATCCATCTGTCATTTTAATGATATATTATTCAGCATATGTAACCTCATGTTATTCTAATTATTGTTTCATACTAAGATTTTTAAGTTCACTAGAAAATTTTTTAAAAATTGAAAGTGTGTTTCAAAAAATACCCTCATGAGTCCAATATAATGCTTAGACTTAAAGTCACATTTCTGAATCACAAAATTTTCTCCTACTTGTTTCACTCAGCTTTATTTACCTAATCGCTATCTTCACATTTATTGTATAAAATGACAGGCTTCCAATGAAAAAGCTCAGTAAAAATACACAGTAGTCAACTTTAATTGTAAACAATCACAAAACAAGCTTTAAAGTATTTTTCCAGTGTAAAGCTCTGTGGGAAATTGTTTTCTCAAAGTATCGGAGATGATTATTATGAACAATAAATGAGGGAAGGTAGTATTACAATAGTGATCTGGAACTGTGAGTCGGATGAGTAAGATCCAACACAAAGGCACAAAGAAACTCTTCCTAATAAACAGGCAGATAACCGCTGGAAAGAAAAATATGTTCCTTGTTTGAAATTAACTGCCAAACATTCTCAACCTACACAGAGCTGTCATAAAGGACATCTAAATCTGTCCTTGTTTGTAACATGTGTTGTGACAAGATTTGACAGTTTATCAAAGAACTATAATTGCAACCTAAACATCTAGCATTTTGTCAACTGCAAGTATGTTTAATGAAAGCATTTATTTTACTTAAAATACAACTGTTTTTCTCCAGTTTCTCCACTTTCTGAAAGAATTGACTGAATGTCTTTTCTCCTTAGCTGATCAAGTTGCATCAGGGCTGTCTTTGAATTATTTATGCTAGAATTGTGAAGGATAAAAGATTGATCAAGAAAGCAAGGAACTATTACCAAGGATATATACATTCTGGACATTGACTCAAAAGATCTTCAAAATACAACAATTCTCACAGATAGGTAGAAAATACTTGAAATATGCTTGCCATGGGAAGGAGGCATTTTCACAAGGCATTTTCTCCTTCACACAATTTTTGTTTTCAGAGTAATTTATTAAGATACAGTGTCTTAAATAGAGAGAATGTGTTATTCCATAGGCATCATTTCTACCTGTAACTTTCACCAGAAACAGCCAACAATAAGACAGATGTCTCTCTCAACCTCCAGCAACTACGGTAAACCAGAACTACACCCCCTTGCATCCATGTAACAGAGATGTCAGAGTATAAAGATATTTCCAAGATATTACTAATACTTTACCTGTTTTCAGAAATAATTTTTTACATTAAGAGAATTTTCTAGTTTCAGGTTTGGGATTTTGTTCTTTTTGTAGTTGTTTGATAAAAGAGCACAATTTTTCTGCCAAAATTTCTGCTCAACTTTTTACAATTTTCCTTCATTCTGATAAACCTCAAAGAAAAGGTCTAGAAGTGGAACAGTGAGAAACCCCTATTTGAAAATTCAGAAACCACATATTCTAGTCCACATTCTTCCTGCAATTCGCTGTTAGATCCCAGGCAAGTTGCTTCATGTCTCTGAGCCTCTGTTACCTGTCTGTGAACTGGGATGTTAGACTGAATGGTCTCTAAGGCCTTACCATCTTTAACATTTTGTGAGTCTTTCTAGACTAATCCTTGAAACTAGTAAGTGTTGCAACAGCCACCAATTGGAGCAAAAATAGAAGCAAGACAAAAATTTCTCCTACTTAACACCTCAAGGAAAATGCTACCAACTATGGGTTTTTAATGTTTACATTAGCATTCAGTGCTATTTAGGTAATATTAAGTCTATTTAAAAACCTGTTTTGTTTTTCTTTAAAACTTGAAAAATGTGTGACACATTGAGAACACTAAGAGAAAAATCATTTTAATTGAAGCTGCAAGTACTTTTTAGTGCTGCTAAATTAAGCCACAGAATTCTTTAGAAATCGCTGTATGTAGTCTGGCTGAGGATGAGAATTATATGGTATAGGTGGGTCTATTGATTTTATGATAAGAAAGAACATCAATGGAGGATTGTGGACAGAAATGAGCCAGCAGGCACTGTCAACCATGAAGAGTTTGAAATGAAGAGAGAGAAAGCATGTTGATAGCGGGAAAAGATGTGAATGGATCAGCTGCAGGACATTTAGATACAGTTTTTTGACATAGCTCTTTGTTTGGCTTTATAAGAACAGCACATTCAATATATAAAACACTTTTCTTTTTCTCTGCAAAGTAATGTGTTTCACAGACATTGCCAAATCTTACCACTTCTGTTGCCTCCTCCATTCCTTATCCCAGTCGGAAGCTTATCTTATCCAGGAACACATCCCAGTGGGGAAGCTCAAAAACAGGGTGAAAAAATATATGCAAAAATTATTTAACAATTTACCTTTAATAATTTCAAAATACGGTTTTAGGCTAAATGAAAATATTGTAGAAACAAATGTCAGTCATATAATAAAAATATATGACCTTTATCTAAATGACTCCATTATTTTTATGATAGTTTGTTGCTGAAATTCCTGGTCTCTATGATTCCTTTTAATTCTTGCCTCCTTACTCCCAATGCATGGTAGAAGCTGTATGCTTAAAACTGGCTAACAAATACTATCATCATATATATTTTGTTGGTCTTTTTATAATTACAGAAGTTCAAATACTGCCTTAGTAGATTGTAATTACGTGACAGTCCTTCATCTCTTAACTCCAACCAACCTACTTCCCTTTCCAGAAAGAATTATAATACAAAGGACTTCCATAATGTTTTGATGTGGTGACTGTTATTTAATTTTAAATACATAAATATGCTATACATATTTTTGTGACCAGGTTTTTGGCATTTAATAATATTTTGAAGACATTACACATGACTACACATAAATTAATCTCTTTAATGGTGCCTGTGTGTGTACAATACATTATTTGACAACTTACCTATCGATGGACATTTGTTAGTCTCCAGATTTTGACTTTATGAACAGTTCTGGAGAGATTACTATTTGTCATTCCATCTTAAACCTGTAAGTGGCACAACACCAGATGCACAACACCTCAGGAAATATTGAATAAAATTTCCAGCAACAAATGCAATTATCAATATATTTTCAAGGTGCTTATGAATATTTTTATTAAGTAGATTGCTAGAAGTAGACACATGGGGTCAAAGATTATGTGCAAAATTTCTCTTGTGAAATCTACACGTTTACACATTCTATTGATATATAAGGAGTTATCAATCTTATAATTTTGGCTTACTTGATATGTGGAAAAATGTAGCATCTTCTTGTTACTAGTTTTTTTCACATTTATTGCTACTTACTTTTCCTGTGAATTGCCTATTTATACCATTTTCAAACTTCAATTATCTTTTTCTCCCTTGATTGGAAGAACACTGTCTAAAACATATTTTAGACACTTTCTCCAGTCTGTAACTTTCCTTTTAAACAATTTCCTTTTTACAACTTTTTTGTCTTATAAAAGTTTTATATTTTTTATGCATTTGAATTTAAGAAGCCCTAGGAAACTGATAGACACTAATAGGGAAAAATACCCATGAACTGAAGAAAGACTTGATTCTTTTTTTTTTTTTAATCTTCACATGAGGATATGTTTTTATGTGCCCTGACTGGTAATCAAATCCACAACATCATGTTATATGGGATAACACTCCAACCAACTGAGCAACCCAGCCAAAGCAAGATCTTACCTAATTTGGGAGGAAGTTTACTGACACCAATGTTTGTCATTATTGAGACACTTGAGTTAAAATGAAGATAAGCAAAAGAAGAAAATAATGGGATAAATTATTATCAAACTCCTAGACAGAAAAAAATAATGACATAAGCAAAACTAACTAGACAGATCCAGCTGAAGATAGGAAATAAATGAGGAAGAAAACATAGTACATAGTAAATACCAGATATGTATTATTGAAACTAAAGTGATTAAGTTTATCTTGTAAAAGATTATTACACTGGGAAGGGACTTCTGGCCAAGATGGAGGCGTAGGTAGACACACTGTGCCTCCTCACACAACCAAAATTAAGGACAACAAAGCTTTAGAAATAAGAAAACAATCGGAACTCACAGAAAATTGAACTGTATGGAATTCTGACAACCAAGGAGTTAAAGAAAAAAACATTCATCTAGACCGGTAGGAGGGGTGGAGTCGGGCAGCCGGGTGGAGAGGACTTGTGGCAAAGCAGCAGCGGGCAGATCCCAGGTGTGCAGGCAGTGGCTGGCGGACCCAGCGAGGTGGTGGATTGTGGAGGGGCATGGCACGGAAGGCAGCTGGCAGACCTGGCAGTCCCACATTTGCACACAGATAAACCAGGTGAAACTGGGGAGCAAGACAGACCATGCAACCCAGGGCTCCAGCACAGGGAAATAAAGCCTCAAAACACTGACTGAAAACATCTGTGGGGGTTGAGGGGCCAGGAGAGACTCCCAGCCTCACAGGAGAGTTCATTGGAGAGACCCACAGAGTCCCAGGATGTATGCAAACCCACCCACCCGGGAATCAGCACCAGAAGAGCCCAGTTTGCTTGGGGGAAGTGATGGAAGTGACTGAAATCCAATAGAGAGTGGAACAAGTGCCCCTATTCCCTCTCAGACCCTTGCCCCACATACAGCGTCACAACACAGTGACTGGGTTGACCTACCCTGGTGAATACCTAAGGCTTCACCCCTCACTATGTAAGGCGTGTCAAGACAAAAAAATGGCCCAAACAAAAGAACAGATCAAAGCTCCAGAAATAATACATCTAAGCAACAAATGGATAGCCAACCTATCAGATACACAGTTCAAAGCGCTGGTGATCAGGATGCTCACAGAATTGGTTGAATTTGCTCACAAATTAGATGAACAAATGAAGGCTACACTAAGTGAAATAAAGGAAAATGTACAGGGAGCCAATAGTGATGGGAAGGAAACTGCAACTCAAATCAATGGAGTGGACCAGAAGGAAGAAAGAAACAACCAAACAGAAAAGAAGGAAGAAACAGTAATTCAAAAAAATAAGGAGAGTCTTAGGAACCTCCAGGACATCTTTAAACATTCCAACATCCGAATTATAGGGATACCAGAAGGGGAAGAAGAAGAAGAACAAGTGGCAAACTTATTTGAACAAATAATAAAGGAGAACTTCCCCAATCTGGCAAAGGAAATAGACTTCCAGGAAGTCCAGGAAGCCCAGAGAGTCCCAAAGAAGTTGGACCCAAGGAGGAACATCATCGCCAAGGTACATCATAGTTACATTAGCCAAGATTAAAATGAAGGAGAGAATTCTAGGAGCAGCAAACAATAAGGAGACAGTCACCTACAGAGGAGTTCCCATCAGACTGTCAGCTAATTTCTCAAAAGAGACCTTGCAGGCAAGAAGGAGCTGGTAAGAAGTATTCCAAGTCATGAAAGTCAAGGACCTACAACCAAGATTGCTCTATCCAGCAAAGCTTTCATCTAGAATGGAAGGGCAGATAAAGTGCTTCTCAGATAAGGTCAAGTTAAAGGAGTTCATCATCACCAAGCTCTTATTCTATGAAATGTTAAAGGGTCTTATCTAAGAAAAAGAAGATCAAAAACATGTACAGTAAAATGACAGCAGACTCACAGCTATTAACAGTCACACCTCAAACACAAAGAAAAACAAACTAAGCAGACAACTAGAACAGGAACAGAACCACAGAAATGGAGATCATATGGAGGGTTAGTAATAGGGGAGTGGGAGAAGGAGAGGGGGAAAAGGTACAGAGAATTAGTAGCATAGATGGTAGGTAGAAAATAGGCAGGGGAAGGGCAAGAATAGTATGGGAAATGTAGAAGCTAAAGAACTTTAAGTATGACACATGGGCATGAACTAAAAGTGGGGGAACGTGGGTGGGAGAGGGTGCGCAGGGTGGAGAGGAGTGAAGGGGGAAATGGAACAACTGTAATAGCATAATCAATAAACTATATTAAAAAAGAAAAAAGATTATTACATTGGGTAGCAAAAATATCTAATGATGTGCTGCTTACAGAAGATACATCTAAAACAAAAATATAAAAGGATGATGAAAACATACCAAGTAGATGCTGAAAAAGCGAAACTAGAAGTGGTACTTGGAGTCAAAGTAACATGGGATGTGTGTACCACCATACTACCCCAAACACGCCCAATCTCATCTGATCTCCGAAGTAAAATGGGTTGTGTTTTGTTAATTAAATCCCCATAAGGTGCAACCATCATGAATCTTTATGCATCTGACGACTCAACATGGAAATATAAATAGAAAAACAACATGGTGAAAATGTAGGGAGAAGTGTACAATCTATACTAACGAAGAGAAGTTTGAACAAAATTTTCTAATAAATCAAATAATCAAGAAAGATATTAGAATAAAAGTCTCCCTAATCACAATTTAATAAGTGCATATGAAACTTAACAAATAATTCATCTTTTCCCAACATGAATTAAGACTTCTATAAACATAATAGGTCAAAAAAGCCTTATTAAAATTTTTAAAAGATTCGTATAGACCATATATGGTAAAGTAGAATTACTACAATCACCTTGACAATATTGTGAACCAATAAAACTCAGGAAAATAGGAGTAGAATGAAGCTTGCTTGACCGGATAAAGAAAATTTACTAGAGACATACAAAGATGTACTTAATGATAAAATTTTGAAAATGTTTTCACCAAAATCAGTCAAATTTCTAAGCTAGTGAATGAAATAAGGCAAGAAAAAGAAAGGCAGCAATGCTGGGGTGCGGTGGGGGGTGGACGGCAACACTGCCATTTGCAGACGTCACGGTTGAGAAGGCCAACAACAAAAATCCAGCAGTTAAAGGAAAAAACCACCCATCCCTACCAGAAGTCAGGAAAGTGACTGCACACACGATAAACAAAGTAATTGTCTTTCCTCAATACCAACAAGACATAACTTAAAAACATGATTTTATAAAGTTTCCACAACTAGAGCATTAAAATTTACAAAATAACCAGTAATAAACCCCCAAACTGAAGGACTTGTATGAAAAAATTTACTATGTGATATAAAAACTACCTGAATAAATATATTATGAAACTTGAGAGGAAAAACAATATGGTTTCCCAAATTCATCTGGTTAGTATAATCCCAGTGAAAACCCTCATATATTTCTTTTAAAAAAGAGAACTTGTCAAGCTTAAAGTTCATCTGGGAAAATAAGTGATCAAAAATACTCAAGCTCTTTCTGAAATGGTTTTTGTAGTATAATATGTTAAAACATTCTAAAGCGACAGCAATTAAAACTGTTATATTGATGCAGGAATGGACACAAATTAATACTGCAGAATTTAGATTCCTGAAACAGACCCATGTATACTTACGGGAATCTAATACACATATACTCTTTTTAATGGAGGGACTGTGTTACTGGAAAAAGGAGCCTAACTGAATCAATTCTATAGAAGAATCACTATTACAACGTCCCCATGGAGATGCTTTCCTGATATCTTGCCTTGGCAACCACGCCTGCAATCTACTCAGATTCTCTGAAGTGAAGATGAGACTCCTGCCATTGTTTCTTTCCCTAGGTATCTCCATACAGTTGTATGGTCACTCCAGATTATAGCGATGCTTATCATGGGCTTCTTGATGTTAGTTGTCACTCATCAATATCTAGCTTCATGATGATCTTAACTTTCTGCTTTCTTGATTACATCCTAGAAAACAACCCCAGCCTCTTAGAAGTGTCCACATCAAGACCCATTATAACACTATTACTGTGTTTATATGAAGTATATCTGATAGTGTTATTTCTGCTCATTTAATCAGCCATTATTGGACAAACTGTTCTCCAATACACAAAATAAGTGAGAAAGAGGTCAGAGCATCTTTGAAATGACACATGCTGCAGAAAATATTCATCCCATAGTTAGCTAAGTAGCAGATTCCACTGCTGAAATCAATAATATGGTTACACTTATTAGCTGAGAACTGTTTTATACAGTTGACTGCAGTACATAGCAGCTCCCAATGGCTGAGAGCTCACAACACTACTTAAAGGTTGAAGAGGAAATATACATAGAGAGTTAATTCTGCCCAAGTGGTATTAAACTAAGTATGCATATATTTGATAAAACTGATATGTCACTATAAAAATAATGCTCTGATCATTCAATGATGCTAGACAACTATTGATTGGGAGACTAGTTTTTTTCTTATCCTTAAATGATGCACAATACTACATTCAAGAAGTAATGGTTATAAGGAACAGAACTCTGCAGTATCAGATGGAAATGTGGAATAACTTTTCTACTCTTGTAACAGAAAAGGCCTTGTTAAGATGGATGTAAAACTCAGAGTTCGTAAGAGATAAGATTGAGACATTGTTTCTGGGATTCTATAAGCAGGAATTGGGCTGATGGTGCTACTCAACTGTAAACTTGTGCAACCCCATTCAAGAAAAAAGAAGGAATGACTCCAAGGACAGAATTGCCCTTGGTGCAAATGCAGGTGGGGCCACTGAGGTTCCTATGCAGGTAAGTCCAGAAGCTGAAGGAGCTCCTGCTGCAGGACCAGAGACTGGAGCCCTGGACCCAGATGGTGAAGCATCAAGACACAGAGGATTATTTTCAGCCTTAAAATCTAGTGAAATTTGTCCTACTGGATGTCCCATTTGCTTGGGAAGGACAACCCCTTTATTCCTTCCAATATCTTCTTTTTAGAATGAAAGTGTATATCCCACACCTGTCCCACTATTGAATTTCTGAAAGCAGATAATTCATTTTCTATGTTCACAAGACCATACATGGAGATGAGTTTTGCCTCAGGATGGTTCATACCCAGCCTCATTCATATCTAATTTAGAAAATGAGATTTAGGAATTTGAACTGATGATACTTAGATGAGATTTTTGGATTTAGAGTCGATGTGGTAATGGGCTGAGATTCTTAGAGGTACTGGGATGAGGTGAATCTATTTTGTATGTGGGCCATATGTGCGCTTGGGAGGGTTTAAAGGGAAGACTGTAATGGGTTGATTAGAGACCCCTCAATGATATTTCCATGTCATAACCTACAGAACCAGTGAATGTGACCTTATTTAGATAAAGCATATTTACAGATGTAATTAAACTTAGGACTTCTGGATGAGATCATGCTGGATTTAGGGTGGACCTTAAATACAACAACAGGTGCTTTTATAAGTGAAAAGCAGAGGGAGATTTCAGAGCTATAGAGGAGAGGTGGTATGAAGATGGAGGCAGAGGTATGAAGAGGGGGTGGTGGGTCTGCAAGCCAAGGGATGCCAGCACCCACCAGAAGCTAGAAGAGAGGAATGGAACGGATCCTGCCTCAGAGCCAGAGGAACCAACCTTGCAGACCCTTCAATTTTGCACTTTTGGCCTCCAGAACTGTGAAAGGATACATTTCTGTTGTTTTAAGCCACCAATTTGTGATGATTTATTACTGGAGCCCTAAGAAACAAATACCGGGTTTAGTACCAGGAATTGGGATGCCGCTGTAACAAATAGCTCAACATGTGGAAGTGGTTTTGGAATTAGGTAATGAGCAGAGGCTGGAAGGATTTAGAGATGCATGATAGCAGAAGCCTAGATTTCTTTGAAGAGACTGTTAGTAGAAATACAGGCGTTAAAGCAGATTCTTGTGAGAACTGAGAAGGAAATAAAGAGGATGGTGGACAATACTTCTCTCATTTTAGAGAATACGTTATCATCACAAACAAATTGTTAATGGAATATGAACATTGAAAGTTCTTCTGGTGTCAAAAGGAAACAAGAAGATTTTATTGGAAACTGGAGGAAAGGCTATGCTTGTTATAAAGTGGCACAAAACTTGGCTGAATTGTGTTCTGTTGGTGGAAAGCAGAAATCGTAAGCAAAGAGCTTGGGTATTTAACTACCCAATGTTGATTGAACCCAGTGTTGAAGGTGTGGGCCTGTTTCATTGTCCCTGTAGTAAAATGCAAGAGGAAAGAGACAAACAGTGGAGAGAATAGACAAATAAAAGAAGTCAGCACTTGATAATTTGGCAGGTTCTCAGATTATCCAGATTGAAAAGAATACTAAAATTAGGAAATGTTTGTTGGGAAGGTATGTTCTGAAAATAAGGTGAAGGATATGGCTGCACAACCGTTTATTGAAGAGATTAGGCATGCAATTCATGCAGCCAATCTATCTTAGCAGAAGGCAGGACTAGAGATGGTGTTATCTAGAAGGATCACTAAGGAACCCTCCTGTCTAATGGTGGGAACCCTCATGACATACACAAAAACAAAGGGGACAGAGACAGGATAGATGAACAAATGCTGTCATATTATTTAGGGAGCCACTATTCAACCCACTATGCTGCTTCTTTCCCTCCTCTATCTTTTTGGGGGATCACTTATGAGAAGGGTATTTCATCTCCAGATATATCTTACTTATAACTTTTCTCATATTTTTCATCTTTTTTACTCTTTGTCACCAAGTTCTTGTAGAATTCTTTAACTTGTACTTCCAGTCTAATTCTATTTTTGTATTAGGTTCTTGTAGAATTCTTTAACTTGAACTTCCACTCTAATTCTGCCTTTGATTGTATTAATTCTATTATTCATTTCATCTATTGAATTTCCTTTCACTATCAGCTACCATGCTTTTAATTTCCAAATACTCCATTTCTTTTTCATTACAGCCTCTTTTTATGTAATTGATATTATTGATATTATTTTTCATTTTATAGTGTATAATATCTCAGTTATTTTTGGATATGAATTAGATATTTAACTTTTAATTATGTTTGCCAGTATTAATTGAGGGTACACAATAATGGAGAAAAAGAAATAGAGCAGGTGGACTTTTCTTCATAGCTTGTGAATATTTCAACTTCTGGTGAAAGAATTTCCTTGATGTTGGATACTTACTTTCAAACCTGAAAGCCCATCGTAAAATTCTTGCATTTCACTTCTAAGAATTGTACTCACAAATTGTGCCTTGCAGCAAGATTCTGAAGTCCACTGGTCAAAAAGTGGGTAACAGTCACAACCATTTCACTGCTTTTTAACATGGTCATTAAATTAATTCAATTCAACACACTGCTCATAGACCAATTCTCTTTCTCAGTATCTAATGATTCTTTGATGAATTTTCTGTAAATCTACTGCAAAACTTCGGAAGTCCTATGTTTTAGCTTTTTGAACATCCATTTCTTAAGCCCTATAAAGACTTGCCAGCATTGGTTTCATATGCCTTGTGTCACCTAGAAGTTGTCTACCTTTCTGATCTTTTAACGATTTCCTTTCAAGGTTAAGTATTTACCTATTGATAACTATTTCCTTATCACAATGCACTCTTCACTTGACTTTTTATAACACTATAATACAGAAGCTTTTCTCCCAACTCAATATCCAATCTCTTTTTCTCTCTCCTATTGTCTACACCGTTCTTTGTAATGTTGCCTTCTCTTAGGAGATTAGTTTGGGTGGTCCTTAAGGATTGTGCATATTTCATGTATTTCTTGAATCTTTAAGGTGCCTTATATGATACTTAATATATACTAAGCAGTCAATTGTTATGCTTTGGTTGATTTTTAAAAATTGATATAAACCTTACCTGATGATGGGTAAACTTAGTGATGGCTAAGTAAGTATGGGCCTTAGTACCAACCCCAGGATTTAAAATTTTATTTAGAAAAGCAGTGAGGAGCTATGGTAACGTTTTTAGCATATGTTCAGTAGGTGTGTGATGCAATAAAAGTAGTACTTTCTCAAGAGTCTGCAGCACGGAGAACAAATGTGTCTAGGTGAGTTCCATTTTGAGAAATTAAGCCTACATTATATTATTTTAGATTTCTAGTAAACAAAGTAGCATTCATCGTCCTAATCCCCAAAGCACACATGTGATATTTACTGGAATTTAGTCTGAGTATAAATGTCTAAATGTAACACTGACAATATCTCTGATCAGATGACATGATTAATGATGTTTTCTTCAGAGTTGCTGCAGTTAGTGTTTATTAAGATGCTTCCCATCTCTTACTGCTATTTCAAAGATGCAGTCAGATGATTACACTTATAAGCACCTCACAAGAATCAGAAAAGATAAGGCTGTGATTGAATGGCTTTAAATAATACATTTTACCTGGATTTAATTATTATGCAACTAGTGACTTTCTTCTTCTTTGTTCTTCCTTGACATTCCATATCTTTCTTTTCTAGGAAAACCATTATTTTCTTCACCCTGATTTCATTGCAGATGCTGTGTGCCAACTGGCATAATTCATCGCTTATAGCTAGGAAAGGGATCCTCCCTTTCACGACACTGAAGAGTCTCTGGTTGTCAGATAGGCAATGAGTAGTGTCTGCCTCACAGACTTAAAATTGTGCTTTTCTTCTTCCCCCTTAACAACCAGATCTTTCATTTAATAGACTATAACTTAAGAGAGGAATAGAAACACCAGCCCTGTGAAGGCCTCCAGGAATGACATCTCATGCAGGGGGACAACAAGGGCAAAGGCTTTGCACTTGCACTTGTTACATGCACTTGTTACAGCAACAGGAAGACTAGTGTGGCTGGAGTGGAGTGAGTGAGAGGAAAAGCAGAATGAGATTAAGTCAGCAATTTGGGCAGAGCTGGATGAGGTAGGTAGGCTATCACATGCTGTGAATTTCTCTGGTCACCAGTCACCATCAAATTGGTCTGTTGTTTGCTCCTGGCCTGTATGTACTCAAATCTCTACTAGAAAGATTATGTCTTAAAGTACTACTGCTTAATAAGTTAATAAAGTCCTTCACAGGGACTTTCTGAATACAAAGGCAACTCAAATGTTCCCAAACCTGCCAGATCATAAAATTCCCAGCTTCCCATTTTCTTAACATCCTGAATCTCCAGATAAGAGGCCCAGGAAACAATATTTTAAAATAATTAACCTAGCTGATTCTTATGATCAGGCTAGCTTAGGAAACACTAGACCCCAAAAGTGAGATTAATAGAAAGAATTTTGAGTGTGGAAGGCAATTTTACATACTACTTTATTAATATTTTTGGCAGCTCTAGCCAACACAGTGAATGTGCTGCCATTTTCCTCTCTCGTGACCATGGACTTGGTTGCTAACAGATCCCAAGGCTACTTTTGCTAACTCTAGTCCTGACCTCAGATTTCTTCTCCATGCAGAGATCCAGGCAGCCACCACCAACTGATAAGACAAAGGAGATGAAACTTATATGCCATCTCTCTAGTAGGGTTATCCTTAGACCAGGGGGACTTCTCAGCTGATTTTTATTTTGAGCAATATTGAATTATTACATAGGAAAATATATTTGTGTTTGGGGTTGATGTGTAGGGTTTACTTTGTTTTACTGAGTCAGCAATATACAGGGTGAGGCAAAAGTAGGTTTACAGTTGCTCATATAGAAAATAGTACAATAAATAATAAATAATATTGAATACAAGAATAAACTGTGTTTTGTGTACTCACAACTATAAACCTACTTTTGCCCTATACTGTATATTGATATAAACTTAGTAGCTGCACTATTATCTGAAAAAGATGATTTCAAAATTTCTTTCATAAAAGTTTATGCATACATACATTTCTAAAGCATAGTACAGTGAAAACATGAGCTGTAGAATTAGAAAGGTCTTAATTTTAATGCTAACTGGACTGCCTACCAGTTGTGTTACTACCCAGTAAATATATGACTTTGAATATCTGATTCCTCATTTCCATGATGGAGACAAAATATCTCATGCAATTGCTATGATTTGATATGAACATGTGTGAAAAACTGGAACAGGTTTGGTTACACAGTGTGTACATGAAATAAAGCCTAGATTTCCTCCTTTCCTTTGCTTGAAACAGAAATCTCCCTCTATTAATAGATCTGCTTATAAGACTTTTTCCTGTGTTCCTCTACTTGGTAACACAATTTAAATAGTATAATGTGGAAATTTGAAGAAATACTCTAAAATGTTATTTTTTCAAAGTTTTGATGACTAGTATGTATTCAAACAAGCAAAATCCTCAATTAATCTTCTTTCCTTGTATGAGAGTATTCCCCAGGCTTATAAGGACACCATGGAATTATAGTTAAATGGGAATTAAATTGGATCCTCAACACAGTTAGTACAATATACTGCATTCATACAGCCAAATGATGAGAAAATAAGTTCAAATTGGGGACTCATTTATAAAAATGTATGTCCTAGAGTTAATAAAGACTTGTCCAAAACTATACTTTATACTTCTTCAGTAAAGAGTAATGACTGGGAGTCATGTACAATCTTTAATTATTGAAGTAAGTTATGCCATGTGCATTCTACTACCATGAGAAGTCAGGAAAGTTAGGCAAACATAAGAGAAATAAATTTAAGATGAGTTTATATCCAAGAAATTTCCTATGAATAATTAGAAATCTAAATGAATCAGAACAATTCACTCAATCCCTAAACAAGACAGTTATTCAACATTTTATTGAAGTTGAATATAAATGCTTCTCAAGTTCTCCCAACTTCTTTGTTTCCTCTGTCCCTTGGGCATATGTGCTTCTTCGAAACATATATCATTAGGCTAAAGTTTTGAAAAGGTAAATTATGGACTCTTATTACCTGTGTTATGAGATCAGTTCCAAGGGTCAGTCATTATTTTTTGTCTCTTGCCTGTCCTTCCTCTGCTACTCTCACAGGGATTTGCTAGTTTCTGAACCAATCCTAACAATGTCAGGATCAAACGCTTTTACTCTGCAGCCTGGCATAGGTTTAGAATTAAGTGCAGCAATGCAACAGCTACGCCCTGTGGTGGGCTCCCACGTGTTCTGTTTTTCCCTTCTCTGTCCACACAGTGCAGCCCAAGGTCTGCTACGTGAAGACCAAGCCTTGGGTCTCCTTGGCCATTCCTTGGGTTGGGACACTCTGACACTCCTCATGTTCGCCATTAGACTGGGATTTTCCTTTGGTTATCTTTCTTCTTTATGTTCTATCCCTCTGTACCCTGACTGTTGTTTGACCTGGGGCCCTGCACTGAGCCCCAGGTGATGACAAAGCCCAGGAGCTTGCTGGCTGGCAGTAGTGTCTGCCTTCTTCTGTGAGAAGCCTAGAATGGTTTCTCCCAACTTGCCATGTTCTCACATCTGATGAGCTCTCTTGCACCATCACCCCGATTTGTCATCACTTTTCTGCCCATCAAATCCACCCTGCCAATTCTGGCAGTTGCCAGGACCATGCTCAAGCATGGCTCAAGCCTTTTGGATGCTGTGCTTTCAGAGCACCCATCTGACCTCGCTGGGGCTGCTCTCCCACTACCCATGTTCTTTCCTCTCCCACAATGAGTGACCTGACCACCCACATCTGCCTTGACCTCTGCTGAGGTCCCATGTGCTTTCTAACAAGCCCCACCTGAATTACTCCTACTTGTTCTTCTGCTACTAATCTTCACCTATACACTCTGTCCTTCATAATGCTGACAGACCTCTCATGAAAGGCATCTCTTTAACATTATCAGCTTGTTGTTCAAAAGCCCTGTAATAGCTTCTTATTGCCTATTGCATTCAACTGATTACTCTTTTTCGGCTTTTAGGAACCTCCCAGGATCCATCCAAATAGGATGGATCTATATCCCAATAGTTCCCAAGAGTCAAGTATAATGTGCCATGCTGTTTGTTCCACGAAAACAGCCTTCCATCTTCTTTTCCGCAGGTCGAAGTCCTAGCTATAGCTGAAGGACAAGCTCAAGTAGCAATCCCAACATACAGTCTTTCCTGACCCCTCCAGCTCTTCGGTACATTGACCCCACTTGTAACAATTTAGGACTTAATTCTTTCCTGGTTGCTTCATAGATTTCATTAGGCCTGACTTTCCTAAGACATTTGGAAGAATTCTGTAAGAAGTGATCATTTTCTCTACTCCTATATCTCTTATAGTGCTCAGGACAGTAACAGGAGGCACAAAATAGACTAGAAAAGAAGGTTATTTGGCTTAAAAATTGCCCTGTATGCAAATCTTTTATTTCCTTTGACAACATGGTGGGATTCAGTTACGTGGTGCCTTCCTCTGTCAAAGCTACCTAAGCAGCAGAGAGGATGGAAGGTGGCCCACCTGTGTAAAGCAGAAACAGGTGTGATAACTATGGAACCTCCCCCCCGCCGCCCCATCTGCAGGGGTAACTGGGAAGATGGTATCTGACTGTGCTGAGTTCAAAGGCCTGGGAATAACTGTTTCCTGATGATTTCACTTGGAGAGAATTTCTTGATTATTTATTTCAAATGGCAGAAGACTGAGGAAAGGTAAAGATGATGAAGTATGCTCCCAGGAAGAAAGAAATAGAGAGAGAGGAGGGTGGGGGCGGGAAGTGGGGGAGAATGGATATAAAGGTTCTTTTTCTATGAGCAAGCTAAGAATTTAATTAGCAAAGGCACTAGAGAAAAGTGATGCCAGAGACATTTACCTTGCATGTAAACAGTGGGGTGCTGATAAGTATTTAACAAACTGTTCTCCAGAAAACAAAAGTTCTGACTTGTAGTGTTTGCATATTTCCATGGAATAAATATTCTCCTTGCCAGATTCAAGCTACGTTACTGAACATGGAATTGGGAAGAGTGTTCACGATCCAGTCCAGTGAGCTGGTAGAAGCCTGCTCCAACACACCCTGGCACAGAAATTTAGGACAGCCCCTAGGAGAACTTTCTGAAATTAACTTGAGGACTTGTAAATTCTCTCATATTATTCAGTCTCCAAGGGCATCAGGCAGTGAACCCTTTATTGGAAACAGTGTTCTGGAAAGACTGGTCCTATTATTCAAATAGTCTTTGGAGGCAAGCAACTCAATGTTGCAAAATATATAAACAAGTTTCCCATCCATTTTTCTGTTCCTGAAACAGTCTGTTTTGTAACTAATAACATTCTTTCCTATAGCAAATTTGAGCTGACTTTTAAAGTTTACTCTGAGCCTGCTTGGTCCTAAGTACTATTCTAGGTAAAGGCATTAAAAAATCAGTGGCTTGGTTCCTGCCTGTCTCAGTATCTTAAGAAGTCTTTCCATGTGATAGAGTACCTAAGATTCCTTTGAGAAAAATCTGTTTCTTCACAACAGTAACCTGTCTTAGTCAGTGTGGGCGTTACACCAGGATACCATAGCCTGGGAGGCTTAAACAACAAACACTTACTTCTCATAGTTTTGGAGGCCAAGAAGTCCAAGGTCAAGGTGCTAGTGAGAGCATGCTTCCTGGCTTACAGCATTTGTGCTGTATTCTCACAAGGTCTCCTCTTGTTTTTATAAGAACATTAGTCTCATCACAAGGGTCCCACCCTTATGACCTACTCTAAGCCTAATTGGCTCTCCATATTACCTCCTAATACCATCACACTGAGGATTAGGGCTTCAGTATACAAATTTTGATGGAGACACAAACATTCAGTTCATAGCATAACCAGTTTCATATAACCAATAGAAACAGAGGATGATGTTCTGTGGCCAAGACTGGGGGCAGGAAGGAGCTGAGGAAGGGTAAGCTAAAGCAGAGAGCCTGGTAGAGAGCTCGGTTTAATGGAAAAAACCCTTTCTTCCTCTTAGGCTAAATGGGACAACAACGTAGCTATGGTAGTTTTAGAAAAATGGAGGTAAGAAACCATTTAAGAACTAGTTGACCGAAACCTAAGTAAACTGATGTAGCTAAAAGGTTACAGAAATACATTGATATAAGAGTGATCTATACAAAATAAGTTTAGACAACTTTGATTTATTTAAATGAATAAAAACAAAATGTTAATTTATGGACATAATTTGGTAGGCTAATTAGTCATGCAGTACAGCATTGCCCTTCGACAGTTTATTTCCATCAGCAGAATTAATCACAGCAGAGCAGATGTAGTAGGGACAATCCAAGGTTAAAACAAATGATACAAAATAATGAACTAGAGCACAAGATGATAACCTGGAGAAAGTAATGATTTATTATTCTGCCAGAGCCTTCTGTGGATTGTGCAGCCCCTTTATGCAAGCCTGTCTCCCTTTTAACCAGATATCTCTGATTGTAGCGATCTTTTACTTTGCATTAATTTTATCTGCCTTTGAAGGTAATGTAACTGTGATAAGAGCCAATTAGTTTTGCACCATCGAGAAGCACAATGAAATGTGACTTAAGAAAACAAAGATAAAATTAACTGTCTAAATGAGACTACAAGGCAATCTCATCTTTGCTATTTTCTTATAGGGCTGGAGCACCATAGGTTCAGCATCATAAACTGAAGGACAACTGTAAGGATATTTGAGTTGGTTCGAAGACATGCTGTAATGAACATGATTCTGCCAGAGGAACATTAACCAGTAATTTAATGCTAACTTTCCACAGGAATTGAGATCTATAGGTACTGATTACATTACAGACAAACACAAATGTCAGGGTAGCACTATGGGGAACTAAACCCCTTTTAAAATTTATATTTGGGATGTTGATTATGAAATAAAATGAGCAAAAGGGTCTTCAGTTGAATATCATCGGGCTTTATTATGCCATTCTCATTATTTCCCTGTTGCTTTCAGTATACCCAGGAAAATTACAGTGCTTGAATTGCAGAGGTGTTGCAAAAGGGAAAATCTTTAGTGGAATTAAACTTTTGTATGTCTTTTGTGTTTTCTAGCTTATGCTTCTGGTAACAAATGGATGCACATAATGGTTAAATAACCCAAACTCACTAAATTGTTCTAGTCTCATGCATTCATCATAAAAACAACAAACTGTTTTATTCTTGACAAAGGTTATTTTTGGAGGATTAGAAAATTAATAATGAAAGGTGTTTGTTGTTGTTTTTTTTTTTAAGTCAAGAAACTGGCACACATAGATCAATGAAACAGAATGGAGAACCCAGAAATAAATCCATGCCTACATGGTCAATTAATTTATGGTAAAGGAGGCAGGAATACGAGGTTTGTTCAGAAGATACCAAACCATGTAATATGAAAAATAGGGACATTTATTGAAAAAGATACAAGATGCAAGAAACATTGTACATAGGACAATGATGCCTCAGCCACTCCAGAATAGTCACCTTGGGACCTCACACAGTTCTCCCAATCGCCATCAGCTGCCCCATCATATTTTCCTGAATCTCATCGACAGTCTGAAATCTCTTCCCTTTCAAAGGTGATTTTAGTTTTGGGAAAAGCCAGAAGTCACAGGGCACCAAATCTGGGCTTTAGGGGGCTGAGTCACCTGCGTGATTTGATGTTTTGGAGAAAAAAAAAAAAAAAACCTCTGCAGAAGACATGGTGCATGAGTGGGTGCATTTTTGTGATGAAGCTGCCAATCACCAGTTGCCCACAGCTGTGGCCTTCTGCATCATCAGAATAGTTTCTGCAGAGGAATGTTCGAGCTTAATGCAAAATTTGATGCAGATTCGTTGCTCTGCTCACTCAGCCATTTTGAATGTGACAGCCACACAGTACACATGCTCACTCAATGCCATCTACTGCACCCACTCACTAGTATAGTCAAGTCATCATTGTTTACGCATGTGCATTCCAGTCCACTCTCCTTGGCTGCCAGATTACATTAATGTTGCACAAACTGTTCTCATTGTATTAACAATGGCTGGACTTTTTCCAGACAGAACTCACATATGATAGGGAAAAGATAATCTCTTCAATGAATTATTTTTGGAAAGCCAAATAGCCACATGCATAGGAATGAGACTAAACCACTGTCTTGCACCATAATAAAAAATTAATTCACAAAAGATTAAGGACTTGAATGTAAGACCTGAAACCATAAAACTACTAGAAGAAAACATAGGTGGTAAGCTCCTTGACATTAGTCTTGGCAATGATTTTTTGCATCCTACTCTAAAAACAAAGGCAACAAATGCAAAAAGAAATAAGTAGGACTATGTCAAACTAAAAATCTTCTCTACAGCAAAGGAAACCATCAACAAAATGAAAAGGCAGCCTATCGAATGGAAGAAAGTATTTGCTAATTATATATCTAAAAAGGTATTAATATCTGAAAATACATAAGAATTCACACAACTTGGTAGAAAAAACAATTTAATTTAAAAATTTTTGCTAGTATTATCATAATAGTGAAAATTTAACATCCTTACAATATATCTATTGGGAAAATACAAAATGTGGTAAAAGTAGGTTTACAGTTGTGAGTACATGAAACAGAGTGTATTCTTATATTTTATTTATTAATTATTATATTATTTTCTATACAAACAACTGTGAAACTATTTTGCCCCATCATGTATTCATTAAATAAGTCATAGTGCATCAATTCAAGGACATTTTACAACCATTAAAGCCAAGGTTCCCAAACTTGTCTGCAATTTAGAATCATCTGGAGATCTTTTAAAAATTCCGAAGCCTAGGTCACATTCCACACCAATTAAATCATAATTTCTGGGAATGAGGCATAGGCAGTATTATTTTTTTAAGTTTACCAATTGCAATGTACAATGTCATTTGGAAACCATTGCATTACGATGGTATTTATTAACACCTATAAAATTTATTATCGTGAAAGAATGTTCACAATATATTGCTTTGTAAAAAAAAATCAAGATGCAAAATTGTATTATTGAGGATGTAGCAGTGTTCTGCAGAACACCGATAACTTTTATTCTACCTGCACGGCTGATCGTCTCACTGAAGGGACATCCTGAAGCCTCTGGTGACATGCTCCACCATTACCAAAGCCGACTGGGCCAAAGACGAAGCTGCTGACCTAGAGGCTGCCAGTCCATGAGCCGGCCAAAAGCTCAGGGTCGCTTGGTGTCAAAATCTCTGACCAAGCACAGAGAGGCTGGAGCTATCATAAATCTTGCTCTAAGGAAGGTGCAAAATTGTGAATTTTGAAGGAATCCAGCAGCAAGATTGAAGTTGAAAGGATATACAAAGAAAAGTCTTGAGGCCGAGACGGGTCCAAGAGAAAGCTAAAACAAGGGAGAAGGTGAAGAGAAACATGGGTCAGCAAGCGGGCGGTAGGAGAGACTGTTTGCAAAGACACGCAGAATGAGCGAAGACCAAGAGAGGACCTGATGTGTGGCATCAACGAAGCTCCACAAACACTTGTCGAGAGTCTCCAGCACTTCCTCGGACTCCAAAGGCTCACCTGGACCAGTCTCCATGAGGCCCAGTAGAATCCCAGAGATAATTGTTAAGATAAGTGCTACACATGGTAAGGAAAGTCTCCAGGAGTTCCTGGGAGAGAAGCTAAAGACGCCAAAGGCCAAGGAGGCAAACACCACATGAGAAAGCAAAGAAACAGACACTGGTCAAAAGCATGGAGAAAAAAAAAAAGATAGAGTGACAACTCTGGAATGCAGGCTGTGAAATGTAGATCAATTTCCTGGCAAAAGGCTTGTTTGCGCAGAAGTCCCCTCGTTGGGGGTTCCGCACTTGGCAATTGGAAATTTTTGCATTCTAGTTTGAAACTATTTTAAAGCTGAACTTTAAAGAATAAGTGTCAGAAAATTTCTTTCCCAAGCACTATGGTTCATAAAAGAGGGTGCTCGGTTGCTAATCCCAGTTACTCTGCTACCACTGACTACGCAGGAGGTATGGGAGGAATCATCTCTCTCTATTGGCATCTCAGCTTTCTTTTTTCTTTTTTCCTTTTTTTTTTTTGTTTGATTGCTGTGCAATTAAAGTTGTCCACATTTCCCCACCACCAGTTCCCACCCTCAATCCTCCCCCACTTTGGCTTTGTCCTTGGGTCCTTTAATACATGTTCCTTGAATACACTTCCCCTCCTTTCCCCCATTATCCTCCTCTGCCCTACACACTGGTTACTGTCGGTTTGTTCTTTATTTCAATGTCTCTGGTTCTATTTTGCTTGCTTGTTTGTTTTGTTGATTAGGTTCCACTTATAGGTGAGATCATATGGTATTTGTCTTTCAACACCTGGCTTATTTCACTTAGCGTAATGTTCTTCAGTTCCATCCATGCTGTCAAGAAGGGTACGAGCTCTTTCTTTCTTTCTGCTGCATAGTATTCCATTGTGTAAATGTACCACAGTTTTTTGATCCACTCATTTACTGATGGGCACTTAGGCTGTTTCCAGCACTTGGCTACTATAAATAATGCTGCTATGAATATTGGGGTGCATAGGTTTTTTTGAATTGGTGTTTCAGGATTCCTAGGGTATAATCCCAGCAGTGGAATTGCTGGGTCAAAAGGCAGTTCCATTTTTAGTTTTCTGAGGAAATTCCTTACGGTTTTCCACAATGGCTGCACCAGTCTGCAGTCCCATCAACAGTGCACTAGGGTTCCCTTTTCTCCACAGACTCACCAGCTATAATCAGGTGATTGAGTTAGTCTCCACCAGCCATAAACTGTGATGACTTAATTATTATATAACTGAATCTAGGATTATTAGAATTCCCTCTCTCTGAGTAACTATCTTTTTCTCCCAATAAATCTTTTTAAAATCTTTGTTGTATTTTTTCCATTACCATTTAGTCCACTTATACTCCTCTCGCCACAGCAATTGCCACACTGTTGTCCATGTCCATGAGTCCTTTCTCCTTTTGGCTGAGTCCCTCCACCCCAACCTCCTCCCTCCACAAACTATGATTCTGCTCTCCATCTATGAGTCTGTCCCCATTCTCCTTGTTAGTTCAATTTGTTTAATAGATTTCACATATGTGTGAAATCATATGCTTTAATGTTAATCACTTAAGTCAGAATATCTAGGCAAATGTTTTACTCTTAAAGACCTACTGTCTCATCGAGGGACTCCACATGGCACACCAGTGTTGACAGTTTTAAGAAATTCGATTTCCAGGTCTTTATATTGTAAATGATTAATTTTCCAAAACCCGAGAATGTGCCTGTGGTCAAAGTATCATGTCTGTTTTCCTTTTCCACCTTCACTTCCCCTAACACCCTCTTCCATTTTACCGAGGACAGATACACCTCTTGCCCATTGTGAACTGAGGAAGGTTGCATATCCCCAGACTTAAAGACTATGGGGTGCCAGACAAAGGGGCAATTCAAAATGCTGGTGTCTGCAAGCTTCCTTTAATCAAGACACTATCTGGGTATCTGTTAATTATTTTTATTATTTCAAAGAGGAGTTAGTGAAATGTTCCATTTTTACTTCCTTATGAGTGTCTCAAGTTTGAGTGAAAAGAACAATGGTGGATGTAAGTTAGTGAATTTTTTATTTGTTCTTAGCATATACTCAGACTCACAAAACTATTCTTATTGACACTCGCAGATGTGTTATTGCTACTGTAAGTTCATGTGTGTCTCTTCTTTGGGTCGGTCTCCTGCCCACCATCACATGTCAACAGCTTCTCTGCTTATGTTTTCATTCTTGCTACATATTTATTCTATTTAGGCTAAGTCAAAGGGGATTTGTTGTAGCTTCTTCAGCAAATAATGTACTTACAAATAATCACAGGAAAACTTTATGTAGCCATACACTAAAATTTAGTAGAAATTTTAGTTAATTTCTAGTAAAACTTTTCTCATTTTAGAAACAAGGCATGCTTACCCATAGGTATACCCTTTAAAAAATGAATCCATCATATTAAGAAATGCATTGGTGATAAACTATTACCTTAATGTGTAATAATTATTTATAAAAAGCATGATGTATTTAGGTTTCTTTGATCAATCATTTCATATTAAATACAATCACAACTCAAACCTAAAGAAATATATTTAACACTTACAGCTTTATGGTAACAGACAATCAATGAGTTTTCAAACGTCATGTTATATACATATTTTGTTTCAGACAGGTAGAAAGGTATAATCAAATCCTTTCAAAACATAAATACTTGGAACAAAAACACCCGCTGGGGCCCTGGAAGGGAATTATGAGTAGAAGGAGGAAAAGGAACAATGTATACTTCCTGACACAAAGTGCTTGTTGATGTGTCTTTCAAATGTTCGACTGTGGGCAGCAAATCACTATAGTATTAGCTCCCATTACCTATATTTAAGAGGACTGTAAAAGTTTTAATTCAAAATGCTGGAATTTTAGTATTGTAGAAATGGCACATTTGGTAACTATTAAACCCATGATAAAAAACAATTCAATGTTTACTTAAAATGAGCAATTAAGTATCGAAATTTTTCAAAATATTTGCAGGGAGTAATAAAATAAAAATTTGAAGATGTATAAGTGGGACACTGTATATTTAGTCTTTAATATTTTCTGCCACTACAAATGGTCTTATTGAAGATATGTAAAAACTTTCAAAATATGTTGCTTATTAAATGACTGTTAAAACCTAAAACACTGTAAGTTTTAAAATCTAGATGTTAGAATTTTAACAGTATCAATCAATTTTAGCATATCTGTTAATTATTTGAAATATATTCATTAGATTTTAATATTAATATCAAATACTAAAATATTAGTAATGATTATTTCTGGGTGGTAGAATTATGAGTGATTTTATTTTCATTCCGGCATATCTGTTATACCCTGAGCACATATTATTTACATTGTAAGAAAAAATAATTTAAAACAGAGAAGTTTATTCTTCGATCTGGACATAAACAGCTTTTCTCAGAAAATGAAAACGAAAACAACAACAACAAAAAAAAACCCTGTAGAATTAGATTCTTTGACAGTAATTCTGAAGCTTTAGCTATGACAAATGCTGAAATAAAACCTTGCTTCTTGATCCTAAATTCAGCTGTCTTTATCCAGGATTCTCAGGACATTAATTCTGAACAAGGAGTGCAGAATCAGGCCCCCTAATAGCACCGGTACTACATCACTAAAAATGTGCTGCCTAAGTCTTTGTAAAAAGAGGCCTATCAGCAGAAAACATATTCTATAAAGTCACCTCCTGCGTGTTCATGAATTATACGTACCTTAACTGAAAAATAGAGGAACGAAAGAACACAGAAATAGTAGTCAACTTACATTCTACATTAAGTTTGAATTATTATTCTTCAAGGAGTTCTGAGGCTGTTCAGTGTGTATTAAATCTCAAACAAGTTACAGGTTTTTGGAACCAAACAGTAATTGGTTTGTAAAAACGGGCTTAAGCATTTCCATCTGCACACATAAAATTTTGATTAATTTTCTTTCTAGCTCTGTGGTGAAGCACAGCAATGCATTCTGACATCGGCTCTCACTCTCACTCTCTGTGAAGACACTTCTTGATGATAATAATAATAGACGATGCAAAAATAGTACCAGGTGATACTAGGCTGGTAGTCAAGTGGAGCCCTGCTTTGTCTACAAATAGAATTTTCCAAGAACTCGATTCTACAAACACTTGGATGAATATTTCAGTTGTGTTAGTTTCATCTTGCATATTTTAGAAATATGCAAGTAACTAACCAGAGGATATCCTGATAGCACTATGTCAATACACATCTCTTTCCTCAACTCCAAATTTTTCTTAATTTAAGACATAGAAAACAAAGTTTTGCAAGGAGTATAAATAAGAACATTCTAACAAGCAAAGATGGAATTACATTTAATCTAGCTCAGTTGGTTAATGAAACAGAACATCGAATGCCAAATGGGATATTAAAGCAAAACTATCATGTCTTGAATCTACACTTGTTTCAAATGTCCAAATTATGGCAATTCTATAGGTTATGTTGAAATACTTAGGGAAGAGAGTACTTGAGTTTCATGTAGAGATAGAAGATATTGCTCCCTAGAAGCAGAGCTTTAGTTGAAATAGAAGCAGCTTAAAATAAATAGTGATAAACAATTCTAATGTACTTGGATTTGAAATGAGGGCTCGTGGAGAGGAGAAATCACACTAAAGTTTGAACTGCCCACCAAACCAATCCTGCCCTGCAAAAAAAAAAAAAAAAAAAAAAAAAAAAAAAAAAAAAATCTATATTTCATTGTAATATGTAATTTATTTGTCCAAGATATTGCTATTATTTATGAAATACAAAATTCTTCATAAAATCAGATTTTTGTACTAGATTTTGCTATCTCTTCTATGCTTTTCTCTCATACTCTCAGCCTGTAATTGTTCACACAGTGTCCCCCACCCAAATTCCCTAGTTTACTTAGAAACTGGACTGGTACAACTCCATAATTACTTCTGACGAGATGTTAGGAACAGTACAATTGCACACCAGAATCTGAACCTCGGTGCTAATACTGACTGGATGTTTGACATTTGACAAATTATCTAAAAATTTGTTTCATTATGGTTTAAGTGGAAATAGAAATATACATCCACTTTGGTGCGAGGAATAAATGAGGTAATATAGGAAAAAAATTTCTACCATTTCAAATACATAATGGTTCCTTTCTCAAGAAGTATTCTGTTACATTGTATCCTACTGTTGGGTTACATTTACTGAAAAACAGCCATTGCAGCCCTGTTCAGTGTGTCTCAGTTGTTTGGAGTGCTGTCCTATAAACTGAAAGGTCTGCGGGTTCATTTCCTGGTCAGCGCATGTACCCGGGTTATGAATTCGATCCCAGTTTGGTCGGGGCATGTATGAGAAGGCAACAGATTGATGTTCTCTCTCATATGGATGTTTCTCTCCCCTTCTCTATCCCTTCCTTCTTCTCTCTCTAAAATCAACAAGTACTAACATATTGGTATGTAAAACCAGTTTTCTTCTGATCATAAAGTCCATTGGATGAGTTCAGAGATAAATCTATATTAAACTGAATTGCATGTCATAACTGGCTTGATCATGTTCTGTATTAATCATCACATGCTCAAATGCATTTATTTTATTGGTGCATTTATTTAATGATGTCCTTAATAATTTGGTCAATGTCAATGCTGTTAACTGTAAACTTCTTCATTGCCTTTGGACTTCAGTTAGCACATTGTTGTTACATTAAATTAAGAATATAAGCCAGGCAGTGAAAGACAAATACCATATGATCTCACCTTTAACAGGAACCTAATCAACAAAACAAACAAACAAGCATAATATAACCAAAGACACTGAAATTGAGAATAGGCTGACAGTCACCCGAGGGGAGAGGGGAGGGAATTTCAGGGGAAAAGGGGAACGGTTTAGAGCAACAAGTATAAAGGACTCATGGACAAAAACTATGGGGGGGGTGGAAATGGGAGGAAGGTGGGGAGGGCTTGGGTGGTGGGCTGGGGGTGGGGTAAAAGACAGAAAACTGTACAATATCAACAAAAATTAAAAAAATAAAAAAAATTAAAAAATAAAGCTTTTAAGTGCAAAAAAAAAAAAAGAATATAATGCATAAGAACCTGGGTGTTAAATAAATGTATTTTGATTTGGCTAAAAGTCCAAAGACAAATGATGGAAAAAGAACTCACTGCTATGGATAGGTTTACTTTTAATGAATGTCAAATTATTGAAGGCTTACTTCAAGGGGAAATGTATTAATAAAAATCTCCCTGCAAATGTATGACTAACCTCAAAGCAATTAATTAAAAGCGAGTGTCATTCATTCACATGGAAGAAAGTATTAAGTGAGTCATTTAATACTGTTGTGACCTTTGTTTCCCCAGACAATGACAACTTTGGAAGGAATCAAAACTTAAGCAATAATCACATTAGTAATTGGGTCCAGTGGCCATACAGAATTTTTCCTAGAACTCCAAATCCTCTTTTCCTGGTGAGGCTATTAAAAAAATATTAATAGTGCCAGTCAATTATTATATGTGATGCTACTCTGAAAACTTTTGTGGATATTTTAACAGGACATGCTAATTAAAATAAAGAAAATAACTACCAGTTTTCTTCATCAGCTCCAATCTGTTAAAAATTCATAATTATATCGTCCTTTCACTGATAAAAAACAGACAGATAATAAGAAACAGAAGGGAGATTTATAACCCCTTCTCCTACTGGGAAGGTTCTAGCTCAATTCCCCTGTAAGTGGAACACTGAGCAGCTGAAAGCCCAGTGTAGTAAAGTCGCTGCTTACACAGCTCAGCATTGCCATGGAAACATTTCCCCCTCAGTGAAATAATGAGATGGTAATGAAAACAGCTGCCACATACTGAACCCAAGCACCAGTAGAGGCTGAGTTACTCATGCCAAAAAGTGAGTGACAGGAGAGTCCATAGGCAAGGGGCAAGGAGTGGGATGGGCAAGAAGGATGAAGAAAGCGCTCAGTGGGTCTTAGGAGAAAAGGCAGGAAAAACTACATAAAATCCTAATATCGAAACGTGCAGAATTTGATTATTGCAAATTTTGGTACTGAGTTTCTGGCATTCCATTGCAGAGACAACAGGATACATAACTTGAGTTTTGATCATCCGTGTTCAACCTGACATTTTACACATAATTCAAACTCAAAATATGTGGCTTGACCATGAAGGGTTCAATAATCTGTGGGATCCTAAGGCACATGTGTAAGATGGGAACAGTGTCAGGGCACCAAGGGGACAACTATATGTTGGGGGCACGAAAGGACACGATGCCTCCCATTAGAGCACTCCCAAGCGATTAGAAATCATATCCTTCTCTTCCGAGATGGTACGGGCTCCCCAGTTTCAAGACTAAGAGCAGAAATAGGTTGGAACTGGTTAATGAAGTTGGAGGCATAAGACAAAAGACACACATAAGAAACTGTGTTTGGTGAAAAAACTCACATTAAAAGACGTGAATCCAAAAGTTTGGGCCAAAGATGAACAAATAATATAACAACACGGAAAAATACACTTGTATATAATTTGCATTATGTTTTTCATATCATGTATGTTTATCATAAACATATCATATGTTTATCACATATTTTCATATATATGAAAATCCTCCTTAAGGAGAAAGCCACTTCTGTTGAAAGAATTTGTTTGATTAGCCCCTGGGAGACTGGGTCTTCAGGGTTGCTGATGCAGCTGATCACTAAAAGTGACCAGAAAATTGTGGACCTTGTCTTAGATTTTGAATTCAGAGATGGGGTGAAAACTAGTCCCAGAAAAAAGTATTTCAAAGGAGAGTGGGAGAAAAATATAAATGTTCTTATCACTATACTACGTAAGCTGTACTTGTTTGATGCAGCAATTTGGCCCAGTAACTTGCTGCATTTGTGGTATAAGTGGGAGGAAGCTGTTACAAAAGGAGAAGTAGGCATAAAGAGGGAAAATGATGAGTTTAATTTCAGATGCAGCTGGACTTAGTTTTCCAACACTTGTTGGAGGTGAACATCTCCATTTTTTTTCATGCATCCACACATTAATGTATGAATTGAATAAAACTTTAGCAAATGCCTAGTAGTGCCTCCACTGTGCTAAGCACAGAGGGTGAGTGGGCACAGCAACAAACAAGACAGATGTGACCTCTGTCCTCACGGGTCTCCCAACCACGAGAGTTGAGACCAGAGGCGTAGACTCTTCGTTCATGAAGCTTGGCTGTGGCAAGGAAAAATGAAGGTACTTAGAAAGAATGACCAAATTAATAATTTTTTTCTGACAATGAGAAAGTTCTGACCATGATTTTACCCTGTGAGGAAAGAGCTAGTAGAGAGAGATTAAAATACAAAAGAAGGAATAAAGGATAAAGTAAGTAAGGCCTAGAAGAAGACAAGAGGATCTGGACTTCGTATTCTTACAGGAATACTTGGGGAAAGAGGGGGTGGATAGAGGAGGCAGGGGAAGGGGTTATCCTAGGTCAGCATGATGCAGAAAGTAAGGACAATTGAAAAGAACTGGTGGGCAGGAGTCCTAGGGGCCTTTAGGAGAGAACAGTGGAAGTGGAGAATAGCCTGTTGAAAAGTATGCAGAGCCGCCTAGTGGTTAAAATACGTTCTGGAGTCAGAGGAATTGATTTGAACTCTGGTTCCTTTAGTCTGCTCACTGTGACTGCCAGCAAATGGCTTAATGTCTGTAATCCTAAGTTTTTCACCTGTAATATGAGGTCAATAATAGTACTCGTCATGGTGTGATTTTGAGGATTAAATAATATGATCCTTGTGAAATGTCTATCACAAGGAGTGATCAATAAATATTAGCTATTATTTATATTAATATAAGTAAAAGAGGAGGTGACAGATTACCAGAGATTTGGAGAGAATGTATATTGACACATGACATTTTAAAAAGGATTTTCACATAGTATTAAGGGCTGAACTGAAATTGGTAAAAAAAAAATAAAAAGGTAAAAAATGCAACTAAAACACAGAAAAAAGATTTGTGCAGTATATGGAGAACATGCTGTGGATGATTGAACATATCAAAAGTGTTTTGTGAAGTTTCGTGCTGGCGATTTCTCGCTGGACTATGCTCCACGGTCAGGTAGACCAGTTGAAGTTGATAGCAACCAAATCGAGACATTAATTGAGAACGATCAATGTTATACCCTGTGGGAGACTGCTGACGTACTCAAAATATCCAAATCAATAAAGTTACTGGTGAAAATGAAAAGCATTTCTTTTATTTCACAGAAAAAAATTAAATGGAATGTTTGGCCAACCCAATTTTTTTTTAAATGTATGTCTTTCAGGCAGTAGTAAAAAAAAAACAAAAACAAAAACAAACAGTTTCACTTCTTCTGTTCTTCCTCCTCTGTAGTCTCCGCTTCTCTCCCCTGAGTGAACTAAGTTCCCTGGGGACTTATGTATGTATCACTCTGTCGTATTTGTGTGTGAGGGTGAGGCTAGAGGCATTCTGGTTTAAAAACTGTGCTCTAGTTAGTTGTCTCTTGTCCCACCTGGTCTTCAGGCACCATGACATGGCGTTTGCTGTGGTTTAGCTGCCTGTACTTGGCCTTGGGGTGTCATTAGTTGGTGTTGCTGCTGAGAGCTGCAGTGTCTGCCCTGGTGCCTGGTCACAAGATCCTGTACATCTGGAGGTTTTCTCATCTCAATTTCAGGCTTTTATACCACCACCACCGCAGCCTTCCCCTTGGGCCTCTGAGCAATTCTATGTACCTCTCAAGAACTCAAGGGCACCCAGCCTTTTTCCCCTCCTGTGCTGGAGTGTGAGGGCCTCTGTGAGCGTCCTTTCAGGCTCTGCTGCCCGGGTATCTCCTCCGCTGCCCAGGCACCTCCTCCAGCCGTGGCCACCAAAGTCCTGCAGCACCGAGACTCCTGCGCAGCTCCTCTAAGGGGCCTCTGTCCTTCTTCGGTATTCCATGTGAATCCCTACTCAACCTATTTGAGTTCTCTGGCTAAAGGAAGATCTAAATCTTAGTAAGGTCTTTTTCACCCTCTTCTTGATAGCTAGCCAAAATTTTCTCTTTTCCTCATAGTAAGAAAGATGCCATGACTTTCAATAGTAAATTCTTCCCAGTTTACAGTTTGCAGAATAAACCATAGATTTTCAAACCACAGATTATGACTTATTAATAAGTTATAAATCAATTTATTTTTATTAAAATTAAATAGAATCAAACAGAATAGAAAAGGAGTAAGGGGAACTATCGTTTGGTAAAACTTCTGTTTTATGTGTGTTTGTGTGTGTGGGTGTGTTGTGTATTGGATCAAGGTGTAACACATATTTATTTCTGTGAATTATGGTTGAAAAAAGGGGTTTGAAAAACTCTGGTATAAACTCTTCTCAGTTCTCTAAATTCTGACTTTTGGGGACCTAACATATTTTTCCCCTTCAGATTGTTTGGCTCTTGCAAATCGAAGTGCTTTGACCTATTACTGGTCTTGGCCATAGAATTTCAGAATAAGCATTAGCTCTTTAGTCCAGATTCTATTATATCTTCCTCTGAGGTGATGAATAGCCCTGGATGATTGGATAACGATTGTGAAAAGAAGAAAAGGAGGAAAAAAAGAAACCTGGGACCACAATCTAAAATTTTCCTATTGAATGGTCTCAGGATGCATGCCAGTTTCCCGAGCGGGCAGAAATAAAAGAATTCATACAGTTCCATGTAAATGAAGTGATGATCCTTTTGCATTATAACCACCTAACATGTACTGCGGATGGGAACACATAGCTGAATAAGAAATTTCTGCTCACATCCTAACTGGGTAGACGGAGAAAAATAATTAATAATTCAAGGCAAAGTGCTAACGATCCACAGAGGAAGAATGTCAAATTTCAGAATTTTAGAAGAGCTGCCCCATTTAAACTCTGAAGATAAAAAGATGCTTCCCAGGCAAAGCATGGGAGGAAGTGTCGTCCAGCCAGAAGGAACAGCAAACGTGGCAAAAGCACAGCAACGGAAAACACATGTTCGGGGAGACTGGAGGGACCGTGCAAGGCAGACCTGGAATGAGATCAGGCTGAACACAAGGATTGAAGCCAGACTGAAAAATGGAGGTTCTCAAATGCGGTCCTGGAACAGTGGTGTCCCTTGTTTATTTCTTTATGTGCCCCGCTTAGGAGTTTGTGTTTACTTTTGGAAGCAGGTAGGAGCCAGAAAGTTGTAAGCAAGCATGTGATATTTCCATGTATTTTAGAAAGATAACTGCAGTGGGGAAATGTTGCAATGTGAAGGCAGCATCAAAAAGAACATGGCCACCCACTGGAGGCAGAGAATGAGGGAGTAAAGGCATTGCAACACCTCCTAGTGCAGGCAAATGTGGAGGTGGTGGTCACAGCACCTGAGAGGCAGCTCACAGAGAAAGAGCAGACTTGAGAAGCACAGGGTCACACATGTAGTGACATAAAAGGAGGACTAGGGAGAGAAACTCTAAAGGTCAACCAGGTGAAGGAATTTACTCTAGAGTCGGCTGCCAGGGAGGGAGGACTGACAATAGAATGTCTGTCATTCATAAACACATTCCTTGCTGTGGGTTCGATGAGATGCCTGACTGCATCATAATGAATGGGGCAGACTGGGAGAGTATACAACCTGCGTATGCTGGGCTGGGGCACGTGCTGAGGTGGAAAACCCTGAGCTGAAGGCTGAGGCAGTCTGTGGCACCTGGAGTGGATAGAGAGAGGTAGTACATGGTAGGAGAGGCAAACCCCGGTAATGGAACATCTATTGTGATCTGAGGAAAGTGTCCAATGGGCAACCAAGCCTACTGATACTAGAATTCAGGAGAGGGTGATAGCTGGGAATCTCAGCAGACAGACAACTATCAGGGGGAATGTCTGTCGAAGGTGACCCATTCACTGGGTGAGGTTTTGGGAGAGAAGTCTAGTGCCTGAGATGGAAACTAACAAGGCAAGGGACTACAGACCCATGGGAAACAAAATACTACATGGGTATTAAGTAGGGACCCAGGTGGAGAAACAAAAACCAGGTTCAAGTACAAGGCTCTGAGTATAGTTTTGCAAGTGGATCTTGGAAAAAGGATAGAAGCCTGTTACCAGCTGACCAGGAAGATCACAAAGTTGCTGACAGAGCACTGAATTCAAAAGTGTCAGCCAGTGTTTCTCCACCAGGCTCGTACATTGTAATCACTAGGAGGAAGTTGAAACAAATCTCTTTCCTTAGTACTCAGTCTAAATCAATTGAAATCAGAACCACTGGAGTGGAGACTGGGCATTGCTGTTTAGTGCCAAAACGACCCAAGTGTTCTAAGCCAAAGTTGAGAAACAATATTCTAGAGGGTTCCCAAACTTAGGCGCCCATTACAATGACCAGGTAAAGTTTAAATAAATTATGAAGCCACGTTCTACCCCAATAGAGTCTAAATTCATGACTCTGGGGTTTGGCTTGGACATCAGGGCTCTTAAAAAGGTCCCCAAATGATTCTAATGTGGGGAAGCAGCCAAGATGGATATATGGATATTCCTGGTCTAAAAATACACTTTCCAATATGGTAGCCCCTACCCATGTGTGGCTATGTACAAAGCACAGGAAATGTCATTAGTCTGAACTGAGGTGTCCTGTAAGTATAAAATACATGCTGGATTTCAAGGCTTACCATGTCAATAATATTGTAAAATACTCACTAATAATTTTTATTTTGATTACATTTTTGAAGTGTCAATTTTGTGCATATTAGAGTAAATAAAATTACTTTTATTTGTTCTTGTTACTTTTTAAAATGTGGCTATCAGAACTCACAGATATAATGATTCACATTCTATTTCTATTTCTATTTTATTTCTACACCTTTGCAACCTGAACTCCAAGTGGTTCAAGAATTGTAATTGAGCTGAGCCGGTATTAGACCAGTGATGGGAGGCAAAGGGTCTGGGACCAAAAATACTTTTCCCTTATACAACCCTGTTTTAGTCATAAAATAAAGGAACACAAGGGCTAAAGGGAATGTTAAAGATCATTCGGTTTAACTCCGTTTTTTATTAGGAACATTAAGACAAAAGAGACGATTACTCACTGACACAAGAATTCAAACGAGTTCAATCACGTTGCTTTCTTCAGAAGACCCAAAGAAAGGCTGTGAGGTGGGGGTGGGGGGACCTTTGAGTTGGGACTGCAGCAGGGAGATAAGATAAAGGAGAAGAGCGGGACCCCTGGAGAGGAGGGTGGGCCTCCGAGAGGTCCTGCAAAGGGCAGGCAGGCAGGAAGAAGACATTGTGAATCCCAGTGGACTAGGAGGAGATAGTGAAAAATAAGATACTAAAAGGGAAGTGGGAAGCTCTTTATTTCAAAAATTCGCCTGTTTCCAAGGAAACAAGGGAAAGAAAACTAGACTTCCTGTTTTGCAGTTCCCATAAGTATGACTAATACTACAGTACTGAAGTTTAGTGGTACTGAAAGTTAAATAGGCTTTTAAAATTTCAGCATTGCCCATGTACAACACTGAGTGCTAAACGGAAAATTCCTCACAGAACTTAGCTATACACAGCACCTGGGTTTTCTAAATAGTAGCACATGGAATAAATCTGGACAAAATTAAGCATATAATACACCCAGATGGTGGTAGCTTTATAGCTTGGAGTTTTAGCAACTTTAATGGCTAACATCCTTAAATGGGATACTTTGGACAGGAAGACGAGTGTTCATTTCCCCTTCTTTGCCAGAGTCTGCCCTGATAGGCAGTTTAGAGAATCAACAGAGTAAAATGGTCCTAGGAGTCTAAACCTGATTGGTAGCTTTTGACAGTCAATGATTTTTTTAAGTAAATTCTGTTTCAGGTACCATGAGAAAAGTTTCTCGTTCTCCCATCACTTCCTCATATGAGGTTGTTGATTATTTAAAACCAGTTTTTTTATGTTCAATATGTAGCAAATGCTAGATTCTTCTTTAAGGTGAGCCATTCTATTTTGGGGTACAGAAATAAGCTCAGTATTTTGGTAAAATACTATGGTAAAAAGAAACTCTAGCCAAGCAAAGGGGGGCATATGAAGAAATAATTTTGAATTGATATTCTACCCTAAATATGTGTTTGGCTCACAAACACACACACTCAAATAATCTTTGCAAGAAGACCCAAATGTGACTGAAAATTTTAACAATAAGAGAAAAGTCTAAGGTTACAAGATCAGTAAGTTCAGTCCTTAGGTTTGTGGATGTTTAGGTCGTCACTTATATCTTGGGGGCTTTATTCTTCCCAGCTTTATAACCCAAGATCCACTGCCCAGAACTTCGAATATTAAGCTGTTTTGCAACTGAGTCCCAGAAATGTTTCTTTATGTAGTGTAGTTCATTTGAAACCTCTAGGCCTGATACATCTTTTTTCAACTCTATGGCAGTGACTTCATCTGATTCAACTGAGTATACATATAGTCAATTGCCCCTTTTCAAAAAGAAACACTTTATAGCCCCCACATTAAAAGGCACATAAAAGGCAATCAAAGAAAATTCGTAGTTCTGTGAGCCAACAGCTTTATTTTTCGTCTCAAATGTAAACCGATTTCTCTCTTGATTTAAAAAACGAGCCAGTGATCCTCCGGGTTTAGCAGAAACTGGGGTTGGGGCGTGGAGGAGCTGCTGGAAGAGGAGCCAAAGAGACTCTTAGCACCAAGTGTCACTCAAGCTCGCAAACACCCTCGGACCACGTGGCTGGTGTCGGATTTGCTGTGTACCAAAGTCCTAGCAGGGATTTTACAGCTCCTGCTTCATTAGAAGTTATTAGCTTTTTAAATTGTTATAATTCATATAAGACTCTTTTTAAAACAACATTGGCTTGAATGAGCAGTACGTTATAAGGACATTTCCAAGTAAATCTTTAGTGAAACATTTTCACTTTTGCTTGATTTGGTAAAACAGTATCACTTTTACTGTGATTATTAATGGAACTCCTATTTTTTTAAATCTATTTTTTATCAAATTCATTGGGGTTACATTGGTCAATAAAACTTAATGGGTTTCAGGTGTACAATTCTATGATACGTCAACTGTATATCGTGTTGTGTGTTTACGGTCCCGAGTCAAGTCTCCTCCCATCACCATTTATAGAATTCCTGGTTTTTAACTGAATGTGTGATCTCCCAAAATAAGGACTACATTTCTCAGATGTCCACGTAACTAGGTATGGACACTAAATAAGCTGTATCCATTGGGATAAAAGTGGAAGTAACAAGCACAACTTTCAGGAAGCACTACTAAAGTGAGAGACTATAATTGTTAAATTGTTACTCCCCAAAAATGTATGTTCATCTGGAAACTGTAAATGTGACCTTATTTGGAAAAGGGTCTTTGCAGATGTACTTAAGGCTTCTGAGACAAGGTCATCCTAGATTTAGGGTGGGTTCTAAATCCACCATCAAGTGTCCTTTATAAGAGAAAGGCAAGGGGCCTTTGGGACCCAGAGACACACAGGAGAGATGGCCATCGGAAGACAGAGCAGGGATCGCAGGTGTGCAGCGCAGGCCAAAGAATCCTCAGAGCCACCAAAAGTGAGAACAGTCAAGGCAGGATTCCCCAATATCTTTGAAGGGAGCACTGCCACATCCAAACCTCGATTTCAGATTCCCTGCCTCCAAAACTGTAAGAAAATACATTTCAGTTATTTTAAACTACCAATTTTGTGGCAATTTGTTAGGGCAGTCTTAGGAAACTAACATAGAATGTATGCCATTCTTCTTTCCCTTCCCCTTTCCTGCTGACTGGTCATCAAGGCTGGAAAACCACCCCCCACCCCCGCACCCCAAACCAACATGAGGCCAAGAACAAGCCTTGGAAATGAGAGCTTGGCATGACCGAGTAACCCTGCCACCCTAGTTCCCCGTTGGTGCTGACCACCTCTAGCGTTCTTGACATAGAAGAGAAAAACCTTCTTTAAGCCATTGCCATTTTTAGTTTCCCTGTTACTCACAGGTAAACCTAATGCTAACCAATACCCTTGTGTACTTATTTTGTGTGGTTAGCTTGTCTCTTTTTGGGAGCCAGCCTGATATGGGATTCACCTCTGTGTTCATTCTAAGAGTTGATGTCAATGCCTTCCATATTATAGTCACTCAATAGTTGTTGATTAAATGGGTGGATTCCATATTAAATCTTCCTGTCAGTCTACAGAAGATTAAACTTCTGAACTTAAGCAAAACCTAATCAATTTTAAGTTTTAACAACAAAGTCTGCTGTATAGTGATAGGCACGTAAAAGGCAATCAAAGAAAATTCATAGTTTGTAACCATTTTTGAGAGAACGTAAGAGACATGGGTACAGCTTAGTTTTGTTTCCATAGTTTTTTAGTTTCCACTCCCCTTGCCTTATCATTTTGCAAAGGAAAGGCCCTTTTCTCACAGTAGTGCATCCACGTGTTTTTAAGAACATGCTTTAACCCTTCACGTGACCCATGATAAAAAGGTCTAGAGGTCTAAATAATGACCCAATGAAAGAGAACTAGAGAATAAAATTCAACAGTCTTCTACCCAAATCACTATCTAATAATGGAGCTACAAAAATCAAATTATAATTTATTGGGTGCAAGACCTTTAGAAGATATGTCTTAACTCCTCCAAAACCAAGATCTGCCATTGGTGGTGGTAAAGAGTGGAAGGGTGTGTGTATATATATATATATATATATATATATATATATATATATATAAAAGATTTTATTTACTTAGTTTTAGAGAGAGGGGAAAGGAGAGAGAAAGAGAGGGAGGGAAACATCAATATGCAGTTGCCCCTTGCACACCCCCTACTGGAACCTGGCCTGCAACACAGGCATGTACCCTGACTGGGAATTGAACTGGCACCTTTTGCTCCACAGTCTGGTGCTTAATCCACTGAGCCACATGAGCCAGGTGGAAGGATATATTTTAGGAAGCTCCTTCAAATCCAAGTAGCTGTCAGTGACAAATTGACACAACCTACCACTGGCCTCACAGAGAAAGGAACAAGAAGGTGAGTGATTCACATTTCTT
This sequence comes from Glossophaga mutica, assembly GCA_039655065.1. Lineage (NCBI taxonomy): Eukaryota > Metazoa > Chordata > Mammalia > Chiroptera > Phyllostomidae > Glossophaga > Glossophaga mutica. The sequence goes on along the minus strand of CM077313.1, from coordinate 78,409,667 downwards.
CCTCTTTTAATTTATAATTGACAAGTCCCAATGTTTCCAATAATTAGGTAGAGTCAGATTTGTAAATTTCAAATCTATGCCCACAGTTGGAGTGGAGCAATGACAATAAGCTTTCCAATAATGACATTTCAATGTGGTATTAACACACATCTAATACACTGGATTCTCATTTTGAGCAATGAAATGGCTTTTCATTTCACTTCCCTATATTTATATATCACTGTGGTTCTTAGTGCCCTTCTTCCCTTCCTCGTCCAGCTAGTTAACCTTCTTGGACCATGAGGTTGGAGCCACATGCTAAGGAAGGGAGAGCACCACACAGAAGAAACTACATGAGTGACACTATGAAGCCCTGCAGCAGCTCTTGGGTATCTCCTTCTGGACTTTATTTATGTGAATGAGAAAACAAAATTACTTATTTAAACTCTTATTATTTTGAGTAATTTGGTAATTTTCAGTGACATAGAACTGAGCTGAATCCTAGTTAATTATGGAATATAAGATACTATGGAACATGGAAATAGCCATACAGAGAGAAAAATAAAATGGGGAAGTTACTTAGAAAAGGGAAGGATTAGTTGGAGGAATCAAAAAAGCTATAGAGAGACAGTTGCATTTGCATGGGATTTGATTTGTGGGAATGAGGTGGGGAAGTGCGTTTCAATATGGGATGGGAAAGACATTGGTAAGAAATAGACCTGGAAGTGCAGCCTGGAGCCAGATAGAGTGTGGGCTTGAAGACCATCATAAGACGTTTGGGCTTTGCTTAATAGGCAATGGGGAGTCATCATGAGTTTTTGTATATAATCCATATTTTCTTTGGGAAGATTATTGACAGGTTATATAACCAATGGAACATATTCAGCCCTCGATAATTAGAATGTCTGGGAATGCTAAGATAGTTCTTTCCAAACTGTTTCATGTAAGCAGTAGAATTAATAATATTTGTATAGCACCCCATGTTAAGTGGATGAGGCTGTCGACTGCTGAGGGCCTTGTGCACAGATGTCCTAAGCCCCATCTGGCAGCTCTGACACCTTCAAGAACCAATATGTCAGCACACCTATGGTCTGTACATTTTCTGTGTGGCATTCCAATTAGGAAGCTCTGCCAAAGGGATGTTTTTGGAGTTTCTTTAAATATATTTTATTGATTATGCTATTACAGTTGTCCCATTTCTCCCCCATCATTCCCCTCCACCCTGCACACCCCCTCCCACCCACATTCCCCCCCTTTAGTTCATGTCCATGGGTCATAAGTTCTTTAGCTTCTACATTTCCCACACTATTCTTGCCTTTCCCCTGTCTATTTTTTTTCCCATTATCTATGCTACTTATTCTCTGTACCTTTTCTCCCTCTCTCCTCCTCCCACTCCTCTGTTACTAACCCTCCATATGACTCCATTTCTGTGGTTCTGTTCCTCTTCTAGTTGTTTGCTTTTGTTTTAGGTGTGGTTGTTAATAGCTGTGAGTCTGCTGTCTTTTCACTGTCATATTTTTTATCTTCTTTTTCTTAGATAAGTCCCTTTAACATTTCATATAATAAGGGCTTGGTGATGATGAACTCCTTGAACTTGACTGAGAAACACTTTATCTGCCCTTCCATTCTAAATGACAGCTTTGCTGGATAGAGCAATTTTGGATGTAGGTCCCTGCCTTTCAAGACTTCAAGTACTTCTTTCCAGCCCCTTGCCTGGAAGGTCTCTTTTGAGAAATCATCTGACAGTCTGATGGGAACTCCTTTGTAGGTGACTGTCTCCTTATCTCTTGCTGCTTCTAGAATTCTCTCCTTTATTTGAATCTTGGCTAATGTAATTATGATGTGCCTTGGTGTGTTCCTCCTTGGGTTCAACTTCTTTGGGACTCTCTGAGCTTCCTGGACTTCCTGGAAGTCTATTTCCTTTGCCAGATTGGGGAAGTTCTCCTTTATTATTTGTTCAAGTAAGTTTTCCGCTTGTTGCTCTTCTTCTCCCCCTTCTGGTATTCCTATAATTCGGATGTTGGGACATTTAAAGATGTCCTGGAGGTTCCTAAGCCTCTCCTCATTTTTTTGAATTCTTGTTTCTTCCTTCCTTTCTGTTTATTTGTTTCTTTCTTCCTTCTGGTCCACTCCATTGATTTGAGTCCCAGTTTTCCTCCCATCTCTATTGGTTCTCTGTGTGTTTTCTTTTATTTCACTTATTGTAGCCTTCATTTGTTCATCTAATTTGTGAGCAAAATCAACCAATTCTGTGAGCATCCTGATGACCAGGGCTTTGAACTGTGCATCTGATAGGTTGCTATCTCTTGTTTGCTTAGATGAATTGGCTCTGGGGCTTTGATTTGTTCTCCAGTTTGAGCCATTTTTGGTGGTTTTTTTGTTTGTTTGTTTTGGTCTGATCGTGGCTGTTATGTAGTGAGGGGTGGAGCCTTAGGTGTTCCCCAGTGCGGGGCAGCCCAGTTGCTGAGTTTTGATGCTGTATGTGGGGGCAGGGTCTGAGAGGAAACAATGGTGCCTGCTCCACTCTCTCCTGGATTCCAGTCCCCTTCACAGCTTCCCCTTCTCCTGGATTATCTGCGGACCTGGGAATGTGGGACCACCTGGTCAGCCAGCCGCCTTGCGTGGCCTCACTGGGTCTGCACAGTTGCCACCCCGTGCCCGGGGTCCACCAGCCATTGCCTGTGGGCCTGGGGTCTGCCAGGTGCCACCTGCATGCTTGGGAACCGCCAGCCACTGCTGTCTGCATTCCCGGGTCCACACCTCCACTTTTTCCTGCTGTGACTCCACCCCTCTTACCCGTCTGGATGAATGGTTGGTTGTTGGACTTGTGTACAGTTCAATTTTCTATAATATCTGGTTGTTTTCTTGTTTCTAAATATTTGTTGTCCTTAATTTTGGTTGTGAGAGGAGGCACAGTGTGTCCACTTACGCTTCCATCTTGGCCAGGCAGGATGTTTTATTTAGACATATTTATGTGAATAGTTTAGAGTGGAACTTGAGTAAAATAAAAAATTACATTCTATTGTTAGGGTTGGTGCCTTTGGTTTCTACGTAAACCCTGAAGATCATTACTAAAGTAAGAGTGGAGATGGCGATGACATTGCAATGCATATTTCTCTCTCCATCCACCCATCCTATAAATAAATAAAAACATATATTCACACATACACAGTATATATTAAGGGGAAATGCAGAAGACCATTTCAGTTTTGCCAAATTTACTTTTACATTCATTTTTATAAATGATTAGACACATTCTGGAAATTGTTCATTTTCCCACTCTTGTGACTAATATCATCACCCCATACGCCAATGCCATATGGCTTTTTCCCATCTTCCTTTTGTGGAGGGTATGGAAACAGGGCTCGGCTCAGGAGAGCCACAGGCATGCAGTTTCGTAAGTAAAAGCTCTTCATGAGTTTGTCACATTCTAGTTGGTACCCTTTACTAATACAAATAGGAATAGTGAGAATTAGGATAACTAATAGGCCCAGAATGCCAGGTGCCAGTTATTGTGCGTAAGCATTATCTTACTTCATGCCCACACCAACACAGAGAAGTAGGTACTGTTGCTATCTTCATTTTAAAGAAAATCTAATTTTAGGACAAAGTTTAAAAATTCTTACCCACCCTGGCTGGTGTAGCTCAGTGGATTGAGCGCGGGCCTGTGAACCAGAGGATCACGGTTCGATTCCCAGTCAGGGCACATGCCTGGGTTGCAGGCCAGTTCCTGGCAGGGGACACACAAGAGGCAACCGTACATTGATATTTCTCTCCCTCTCCTTCTCTCCTACCCTTCCCCTCTAAAAGATAAATAAATAATCTTAAAAAAAAAATTCTTACCCAGTTTTCTCTTGCTAGGACTAAAAGGTGAGGGAACTGTGAAGTGGAGCAAGTTATTTGGTGGGAAGTGACTGGAGCCGCTCTGCATGTCCTGTTGTTAGAGCCCTTACAAATACAAAGGCAAACAAAAGTCATATAGGTATGGTTTTGGGGAGAGTGGGTTGGAGGAAGCACAGTTTTTAATCAGGCAGCTTGAGTATTTTGGTCTTTGACAACCCAATTGAACTTTGGCTTCATCTATTTCCATCAATGAGATGCAAAGAAACAGAGATGAGAGTCATTTTTCTTCTTTGTAGGATATTTTTCCCTCAATAAACCAATACCATTAAACAATTTCAGAAAATACGCAGTCTTGAACATCCTTGATATTTCTGCAAATTATACATGAAAAAATTTATTCATACTCAATTCTATTCTACATGATAGAAACACAACCTTGTCATAGAAGTGCAGCATGATTTTGGAATTATATTCCAAAAAAAATATTGGTTAAAACCCTCATCTTTATTCCTTTTTGCTTCCTCTGATCAACTTAATGAAACCAAGAATGACAAGATACATGGAAAACCACTTGCTAAAATTAAATCTAATTTTAACAGCTATTGAGAGCCAGGGACTAATTTTTATACAAAATTATGCATCCATGGAAAAACTGTGAATGAATCTACTGCTTATTAAATGAACATAAGTAAGGGATGGAGTAAACTGCCACCTAGAGTTGAGAATTTAACTCAGTTCAAAATATAATATAAAAATGATTATCAACCTCTGATCTTTAAATATCTCAACATATACAAGTACGCAGAAGTCCTTTCCTTCTGGCAGTTTACTTGGGCAGTTATGCCTAAGAACAGGGATGATATTTTTATGAGGAAATTACAAGACTACTAGAAGTAAAATATGTTGAGATTCATTAGCTATAATTATTTAAAAAATGAGTCTTTGGGAAAATATATTTAATATATTCGTATATGTTACTCCTCCAAAAACAAAAAGTCAAATTATTTAGAATATCTTATGTTATAAATTCCTGGAACAAAAATATATTCAGCCCAACTCTTGTGTTCATAACCTGTTTGATTTGCTGCTTCATACCAGGAAGCCAAAGTGTCTACTGCCCACCAGAACCTCTGTCAAAATTGGAGTGAAGTATTCAGATTTAAATATGACGGTTCTTTGTTCTAGGTCTAGAAAGCTGGTATTTTCACTTTCTTAACTAGGTTGCTCTAAAATCGTATCCTTGTCAGAACCCCTGAAGTGAATGTAGTAGCCATAATAGAACGTATGGGGTTTTATAAACTGTGAACAGCACATTCTCATCCTAAGTGTGCACCTGCTTACAGGTGTGAAACAGATTTCTACATCCTAACCACTCATGTGCAGCATGGGCCAAACTGCAACTCTCTGTATGTTTTACTGTAAGTATGAGTTTTCTGGGTGAAGCAGAGAGTGTTCGTGAGGGTTTAGAAATAAGGTATACAACTCTTCGTCGGCATAATTCTGTGTTTGTAGGTCTGTCGCCTGACTACCCTCATGTTTCAACCCTGGCCATGTAACTGATTGATCTTGAAGTCTCTTGGTGCCTAGAAAACTAAGTTGTTGTCTCCTTTCTGCCTCATGTAAGGGCCCTGCTCCTTTCTCCTACTCCAGTACTTCCTCATTCTTATTTTCCCCACCCAATTTCCCAGCGCACATTTATTATCCTCATTTTTATCCCTAAAATTTTCTTTCAGCACTCCTTTCCCCCCATTTCCATTATTTTCTGTGTGACTGCCATAGCCCAGTACCCTGAGGGCAAATCCGTGTTTGATTCTGTCTGTTTCTCACAGCTTCCCTCCATCTCCTCTTAGCTTTTGGCAGGGGTGTTGGCATCTCGGCTTCCCGTATGAAGCTCTTGTCTTCACCGTTTCTACAATTAGCTAGAGAGGAGGCAAGATAGGTTTCCTCTCCACCCCCTAGAAATATCTGTATTGTTAAATTGAAACTCTTCTCTTATGACTTGACATTTTCACCTTACTCCTCCAGTTCTGTTTGCCTACAAGTCCCTCTGCACCTTCTCTTTTCTCTTTCTTCCACCAAGCAGTTATCTACTTCAGAGTATTTCAGTGCTCGATCTGCATTGCCCTTCCGTCCAACCATAAACTTTCATTATCCCCATGTCTAACCATAAGCATTTTGCCATTTATCTTGAAATATCTTACAACACGAATTGAACACTCCCTGTGAAAGGCATTATTCTATGTGCTTCACAGTGTTTATTACTTCATATCTTTAAAAAGCTCCATAAACTTAGGTATTGTTATTGTCCCAATTTTGCAGATAAGAAAACTCATGCACAAAAAGTGTAAGTGACTTGGCCAAGGGAATGCAGGCAACAAATAGTAAAGCTGAAATTTGAACTCCAGAAGGTTAGGCTGCAGAGTCCCCAGACTCAGTCACTAGGCTCTACTGCTTCCATGCCTCAGCACTTAACTTCCCTTCCTATTTCCACTGCACACTAGCCATGAATCTCAAAAGACATGGGAAAACCTAGGTTTGGGTTGCTTTCAGGAGGGGCTGAGAAAGCCAGCTCACCTGAGGCTCCTGCGAGAAAGAAGTGTCACAGACCCAGGCAGCAAGGTTTCGTAATTGGATTGTGATTTGATTTCGGGCTCTACCACCTGTGTGATTTTGTGTGGTTATTTGACCATTCAAGTTTATCTTGTGTGAGATGGAATAGGTATCTGTCTTTAGCTGACGTTGTTATTCTCATACACAAGTTACATCTCTTTCTTTCTTTTCCACTTTCTAGTCCCAGTCGCATCTCTTCCAATCTCCTGCTCTTTTGGCTGGCTGCTCTCTGAACTGATGAAGATCCGGGGTCCCGGACCGTATCTTCCCCACTCTGATCTCTCCTAATTGTTCACTCTTATAATTTTTGGCTCTTGTCAACAACTTCTAAATGCCAGGCTTTAAAAAAAACATACAACTCACCAGAAGTACTAAAGAAACCCCTAGAGAAGAAAGGATATTTCCTATAGGAAATAAGTGATAAGTGGGAAAACTGCTTGTCAGTGGAGGGTGACTAGAAGAGTTTTCATAGCTCTCGTAAAATCATATCCATGAGACAATTGTTTAGTCGGCACAATGGAAATATTAGGCAATATACACAAAAATTCTACCATCTCTCACTTAGTGTATCGATTAGTGTACACAGTATATATATGGGTTGCAGATTTTTAAAGTAGGTTAGATGAGATAATGTAAGTCAAATAACCAGCATAGGACCAGGCACATAATAAGTGCTCAGTAAATATTAGCTATTCTTGTCCTTACTGTACACGTGAATCTATCACTTGACTACTAAAAGCCTAATACTCTCTGCAAATGAAAATAATAGGACAAGCTCACATTGCTTTCATAGTTGTGTTTTTCAGATTGATGCCATAGATTATACTACTCACCACCAATTGTAGTTTGATCTGTATTAGCTTTTTTATGCAGCAGTCTAAATGGGGCTCTCAGAATGTATCCTATAAAGGGAAACTTAAAGCAATATTAGTATTGCTTTAAAAATATATAGATTAGTACCAAAAGACTCCTAGTTTCCTATGTTTTCTCCTGAATTTTGAGGGGGGGGCAAGATATTCTGTGACACAGCCTTGATGGCCTCAGGGAAGAAGTTTAACCACTATGTGTGACAGTATCAAACCTTAATTAATGGGCATAGAAATTCAGGATGTAAAGTCAGAAGCAAGGGAGTTATTAAAATGGGGAACCTCAAACTCTGTATTTTCTCTCTGGGAAGGAGTTATTGAATACTAAATAAATACAGAGTGACTTATAAAAATAAATAAAAGTGTAGCTCAGAACATTTCCATGCACTAATATATCTGAGAGCACTGAAAATATGCTATAACAGGGTACATGCTCAATGTGTTAAAAAAATATGTTTTCCTAGGGGTTTAGTTTTGTGTCTATTATTGCTGAATGTCATATCCTAGCATGGGCAAAGAAGAAATCTGGGAAGGGGTCTGGCCAGTAAAATGAGCAGTTTCTCATTCTCTCTGAATTCTGGGAAGTGACATCAAATATTGGCAGGCAGAAGTTTTAGGAGCAGTTGTACATCAAAAAATACATACAATTGTTCAGGAGGAAAAAAAATCAAAAATTCCTCATGATCTTGATGGAAGCTGAACTGGAAAATAGATGGAGCAACTAAGTATTGTCAACAAAAGTGATCAGGAAAAAATGAATTCAGATTAAATTTTCCATAACCCAGCCACACACAAAAAGTTTTGGTGACACCTCAGATGCATTGTTCTGCCATGAGACCTGCAGGGAAATTGTAGGGATCACAAAAAGATAGAGAGAAACAGTTCAGAGCCATGTAAGTACTCAAAAATACTGCTAGTCTCAGAAGCCACTGAGGTTACTGAGTGACTGGCCACATTAGTAAACTCTATGTGACTGCATTTCCTTATTTGCAAGATAGAGATAGTAATAGCCTATTGCATAAGATTGCCCAAGATTGTAATTTAGAGGGGCTAGGGGACTGGATGAAAGGAGATGAAGGGATTTGTCAAAGGATGTATGCTGTGAAGTGTTTCAACCTTGTCATAATATGGTCCTAACTACCATTTTCTTTAGGGTGATACCATCAAACATGTAGCAGTAGAGAATCTCTTACTACTAGTGAAAGGGAGCCAACAATTACTTTCTTCTTTACATTTATTTCAGCCTAAATGTATAAATCATGCTTCTTTGGTCAACACAGCTTTCAAGGAAGCTATACTAGTTCTTCCTGTTTGTGAAGGGCTTGGTATTTTCAAACCAACTTCAAATATTAATTAAACAACATCCCTAGGAAGCAGGTCAGTACTGTCATCTCTCAGAGTTGGTAAACAGGACACAGTGAAATAAAATAATAATTTGCCTTTGGTCTCGAACTAGCTCGTAATTTGAATTGACTTCCTGTTAGTTAACTAGCCTGTGGTTCAATCTGATAGGCCAAGCTATAACAAACAAAATATTAAACTACTACTTTGTATATTATTATAATTAGTGAGTCATCAGTGTATCCTGTGCCTCACGAACCTCCGCTTTGTATCTCATGTTCTCACCGCCTAACACTGCCTAAGATGACCTTCCTTATTTTTCTAGCTAATTTCTACTTGTGTTTTATAACAATTCATATGTGACCTCCTCTAAGAAGCCTTCCTGCCCTGCTGTCTGATTTAGAGACTCCCGTTCATGATTCGTATAGCACTCTGGATCCCACAGCCTATCTCTATTTTGGTACTAACTATACTCTATTGTAATAATGGGCTCAATGATGAGAAAAATTTTCCTCCTTTTGTTTTTATATTCTCCAGCACAATACCTAACATGTGGTATTTGCTCAACAAACATTTTTGAATGAAGAATGTATAAATGATATATGTGTTAGGATAGGAGATAGGCAATAACAACAAACACAGCCTAAGCTTATTTCTCACTTAGTAGAAATGTCCAACACAGGTCAGAAGGATGCTCTGCCCCAGTGACATAAGGATACAGACTGGTAAGACCCCACCATCTTGCGAGACTGGATTGTTTGAGGCGGGTAGATCTCTAGATTGTGAAGGCAGGAGAAGAGAACACTGGAGGATCACACACTATAGGTTATTAATTTCCATCTAAAAATTATTGGCTGTACCTACTCACATAGTACCTAAGGCAGACAATGTCTTTCCTTGACTTTTCCCCTTAAATCCTGAGTCTATACCTGGGTCTCTTCTTAGCAGCCTACCTCTGAGCTACAGGAACCCGTTTACCCAGAGTTTCAGAAATGCTTGGCATTCACATGAATAGACCCTCAAGTGGCTGTTGATGAATGAATGTCTTATGCAGAATATGAGCACAACACCCTCTCCTCAGCTTCGGATAACTCAGAGGCCTCCCTTAGTCTCCAGAACTCTTCTGTGGGATCATACTAAAGCCTACTCTCTGTGGGATTTTTGCCTGAGCTTTTAGTTCATTTTTTGTTTTGCTTTTCCCATTCCTTAATAGTCTCCCTTGACAACATTTCTTCATACATCACTCGCAAACACATTCTTGTCTTAGAGGGTGCATTCAGGGAAGTCGACCTAAGATAATGCTGCCTGGGTGGGCAGAGAGGTGTAATGCATGATGTTTCAAGAAAGAGGAGGACTGATATAGGTGAGCACTGTAATGTCTACCACAGAATAATGAAAAGCATTTTGGTGCTTAAGCTGAGTGCTAAAATACATGGGTTTAGCTATGTGACTCCATCAGGAAGGACTGTGAATGGAGAAGGAAGACAGGTTTGCAGGGGAATGGGTCCCTGTTGGGTAAGATGCTGAGGAAGCCAGGCCAGTAGTCCAAAATACAAAGTTGAAAGAAATCCTTGGCTTGGTTCTAACAGAAGTCATCGTTTGAAGAGCCAACTGTGTAATAATAATAATAGAGATGACAAGCCAAACAAGGAGTCCTTGCCACATCAGAACATAAACAGCATACTGGGTAGGTTTACAGTTGTGAGTACATGAAACACAGAGTTTATTCTTGTATTATTATTTATTAATTATTGTATTATTTTCCATGCAAACAACTATAAACCTACATTTGCCCTGGCCTGTATATAGGGAAATGTAAATACTGGAAGAAGTCAATTTGATGACACTTTGCTTCTGGGTTATTATTTCACAACAATCATCAGTCAGTGACTAATTGGGTGGAGATTTAGGGAATAAGGCACAGTATCTTGGTGAGAAGATGGTGGTGAATTCTATGCAGTCTCCGGGTATTAGAGAAACAGGCTAGAGGTTCTAGTCTTAGTGGATGGCCAGGCAGGAAACAAAGGCAGAATCCCAGTGGTATAAAGTGAGCAACACTGTGATGGGTAGGGACAGGCTGCACTTGATGGGCACACGTCTGCCCAGGTGCAAGGTACTTCAGGATGCTAATTCTGTAGCTGCAGGATTCATTCCAGACTCTTTCTGACTGATTGTAATTGCTCTAGTGAGCTATGCTCAGCATCCCATTGAATAAAGATCCCTTCAACAATGAAGGCTGGGAAGTCAAATATTTTCTATTAATAATTTCTATTAATTTAATAGCAGATAATTAAATAATTTAATAGAAATAATTTCTATTTTCTGGATCTTAAGCCATAGTTAGAAAAGTTTTCTATATTTCCATGTTTTAAATTAATTTACCCATATTTTCTTCTAATACTTATGTGATTTAATATTTTACATTTAATATATCTGATGCGTATAGCATTTCCTCTTTTGAATGGTAAGGTATGCATCCCATTTTGTCTTTTTAAAAAGTATATATAATATTCTAATGCAGTTTTTAAAAGTCTGTTGTTTCCCCCATGCCCTGCCCAGAGACACTCAGGAATTTAAACTGCTGCCTTTATTACTCACTAAATTCCGTATGTAGTTAGATCTATTTCTGCACTCAGTGTTCTGTTGTGTTGGTCTTTCTATTCATGCATCTACTCCCTACTTTTTAAGTTATAAAAGCTTTTTAGCATGGTTGATGTCACAAAGGGTGAGTCCCCAGTCATTAAATTTTCTTTATTTAGAGTTTTTCTAACTGTTCTTTCATGTTTACTTTTCCATATGAACTTGATAATCAACCTATCTTCAAAAAATAAAAGCAAAACAAAGAAAATAAAACAACATCAGGGTATTTTTACAAGGGAAGTCTTTCTATATCTTCAGGTCTACTTTGTAAATTTAAGTATTTAAACATTTTCTTTATATAGGTTTAACACATTTTTGTTCAGATTATTTCTAAGTATCTTTCTGTTATATTTTCTGTTCAGTTATAAATTTTAAGTTCTTATATTTCTATCCATTAGAGCTATTGATTTTTATATATTAATTATCTGCTACCTTATTAAATGTTTTTATTTGTGTTAGTCTTACCATTGATTCTCTTTTGTGTTCTAGATATACCAACATATCATACGTCATCAGAAATAGTTTAACTCCTTTTTCAGTTCTTACACTTCTGCTTATTCTCTCTTACATTATATAATTAAATTGGTTAATGCCTCTAGTTCAAGTTGAATAGTGGAGGAGCTAATAGACACCTTTTCCTTGTTCCTGACTGGTAGGAATGCTTTTAGTGGTTCTCTATATAGTAATCATATTATGGAAAGGTGCATCAATTTATTGAGCTTTTTAAACATACCTAGACCTGTGTATGTATTGGTGCCTGAGCATCTTTTGTATAAAAAGCTTTAAAAATGGTTCTAATATAAACTCCCACTTGAGAACATGCTCCATAACAATGTAAGGTATAAGTAAATTATCACTTGCACAAATGTTAGAGTCACATTTTGTGTAAGACCTCTGGATGCAAAGACAAGCATCTTTCCTTCAAAGCACTCAATTTAATAAAGAAGAAAGATCTACAAACTAATGGTTACATATAGTGAAATGAACACATTATGGAAAGTGTTTACTAGTAACTTTGCTGAAAGTTGACTCTAGAGAGTTCATAAAATATTTACTCTTAAGTTGTACAAAATTGCATCCTATGAAACTATCAATCTCTGCTTTTAAATAATAATTCAAAATTGACTTTTATCAATAGTCACCGACTGAAAAACTGATGGTGTCCTAGAGAAATTCTGTGTTTTTTGCCCTGCTTCCCCTTTACCCCATGTTATCTTCAAATTGTAGCTGCAGTGATTATGACAAGCAGTCTCACCCGCTTGTCAATTCTGGTGTTCGCATAATAATTTTATCACCGAAGACCAATCCATTTTCTGTTAAACAGTGTTATACAAATAAATGTTTTTGAACACACAGAGATTCTCTTACTTTTATTTAAGGGTCTACACAAATATTTTAAATACTCTGTACTCACCCCCAAACCATATTTTTCCTCTTAGTGCCCGTTGACTTCATTCTCTTTTTAATTTCTCAGCTAATTTCAAATTTAGAGGGTAGTAGGAAAATGGTCTGAATGCTTAGGAGGGCTGGTAGGAGTGGAACTTTTGGAAAAAGAAGAGAGAAAATTTTAAACCTAAAATGGTCTGTGAAGTTTTATTTTATTTATCTATGGGCAGGGGATGTAGCATTTTAAAAATTAGACATATAGAGGTAAACTTTTAGCTTGTGTGTACTTGTGCTTGAACGGGTAGAACATTTGGAAGTCTTTCTCCCCCTTGCAGGCTCTCTGTCTCTTTGGTCTGGGGTACCTTGAGTACCAACCACATCCATGTAACCTGGCAGCCAAGGAGAGAGGAGAGTTATTCCTGAATCAGAAAAGATAGAGGGGTCAGGATATAGTATGAGAAAGGAAAACACAAAAGTGCCTGCTCAGGACTAATTCTAGGTGCTGTATTTTAGGAGAGATTAGTGAAGAAGATTTTAAGATTTTTTTTTCTAGCTTACTGATCTCTGTTAATTAAAATGGAATATGAACGAGAGACCCAGGACAGAGGTTCTTTCCAGAAACAAAGGCTATTAAGTCAGTTAGGCTGTTAACTTGCAGGAACAAGCTTAGAAATAAGAAGTAGGTGGAAGAAGAAACCCAGCAGAGGACCAGCAGAAATGCCATCAGCTATGGAGTTTGCCACATTATTGGCCCTTCTTCTGCATATGACAACACTAGTAGCATCATTTCATAAGTTTTTGCCATGTGTTTTCAGCTTTTTACATGTGGGGAGAAACTTATGCATGTATCCAAGTAACTTGTATGAAATAGAAAGTGGTATTTGATCATTACTCTTCTAAAGTATAATATTAACTTCCTGAGCATTTGAAACACTTCATAATTTCTTTTTTGATCATTTCTCTACACTTCGTGGGTAAGTGTATTAAGCATATCAGTGAACCGTGCATATCATCTGCTTGTAATTTCTCTCTGACAGTGTAAAGGTGAAACTATCCAAATTTTTTATCAGCGCTATGTATGGGCGAGTGCACGGGTTTCATATGCTCCGTAGTGTCTACGAGGTCTTTGGTGCGGGGAGCTGCCACATGGATCTGTTGGTTATTTATTTTGACTTTTTAAACTCCATGTCACTTGGAATAACTACTTAAGTAAATGCCAAGCTCAGTTTCACAGTTTTATTTTGTTTAGTTTGGGTTAAGTTTCTACTTTTGACATAGGGTAAAACATCTTATGGAAGAAATGAATATCAATAAGTCCATGATAAAGAATAAGAAGTCACATAGTTCTTGTCCCAAACCAGATTTCTTTGCATCTAACTCTTTCTTCTTGAAGTTGAACACCTGGAGCCAGGTTAATTTGCACATCTATTATAATGAACTTTCATCATGAAAAGCTGAGTTCTGCAGTCTTAAACATCTAGGAGCTGATTTCTAATCTTATTGTACATAAATCTTTTTTTAGATACATGATGAGGTCCATCCAGAAAAAGTCTAGCCATTGTTAATATAACGAGAACAGTTTGTACCACATCCATGTAAACTGGCAGCCAAGGAGAGTGGACTAGAATGAGCATGTGTGAACAATGATGACTTCACTGCACTAGTCAGTGGGGGTGGTAGATGCCATTGAGTGAGCATGTGTACTGCGCAGCTGTCACATTCAAAATGACTAAGCAAACAGAGCAAGAAATCACCAATTTTGTGTTAAGCTTGAACATTGCTCTGCAGAAACTATTCAGGTAATTCAGAAGGCCAAGTTATGGGCAACTGGTAATTGGCAGCTTCATCACAAAAACACGCTGGCTCATTCACATCACATTGTGTGTAGAGTTTTTTTTTGGCAAAACATCAAATCGCCCAGGTGACTCAGCCCCCCTACAGCCCAGATTTGGTGCCCTGTGACTTCTGGCTTGTCCCAAAACTAAAATCCCCCTTTCAGACCATCGATGAGATTCAGGAAAATATGACAGGGCAGCTTATGTCAATTGGGAGAACTGTGTGAGGTCCCAAGGTGCCTACTTTGAAGGCGATTGAGTCATCATTGTCATACATACAATGTTTCTTGTATTTTGTATCTTCAAGCAATGTCTCTATTTTTCATATTACATGGCTGTATACCTTCTGGACAGACCTTGTATATTAAAAGATGGGGAAATATAGTTTCCATTTGGTGATCAGGGTCTTCATAGCTTTCTGTATCATGATTATCACTCAATCCATTTGTACACGTTTGGATAAATATTATAGCAAGTGCCATGAGATGAATTTTTGAAGACAATTATATAGACAAAAATAGAGATTATCAGAGTATTTTTATATAACATTATAGCCAATAGCGTAAGAACTATTTCTGAAGACAATATGCATACAAAAATAGGGATTCCAAGAATGTGAGCTAGCCTTAAAGTTCACACTAGCCCAATTACCCCTTAAAGGGTTATAACCTCCTGCAGCCTTAAGACTAAGAATATAATTTCTTTTTGTGCATCATTCTTAATTGGTAACTTGATGGTTTATATAATTTAGAGAAGCAACACTAAATTTCAACTAAGAGTAAAGATTAACTGTTATAAATTTGATCTCTTTACCTCCTAAACTCTCCTCACTAGACTTAACAATTAACCTAATATCTCACTCTGATTGTATTCAGTGTAAGCCTTAAACATCGTTTACTCACTTCAGCCTTGACAGATATTTATTGTGTTGTCTATTGACTTTAATTACAAAGTGCTTTTTTCTTTTCTTTAGAAACTTAAGTATAACACATTAAAAAATATTTTATTTTTTTATTTTTAGAGAAAGGGGAAGGGAGGGAGAAAGAGAAGGAAAGAAACATCCATGTGCAAGAGAAACATTGATTGGTTGCCTCTCATATGCCCCCAACCAGGGACGTGGCCAGCAACACAGGCATGCACCCTGAGAATTGAACTGAAGACTCTTCACTTTAAGGGACAACGCCCAACCCACTGAGCCACACCAGTCAGGAGTAAAGATACCACATTTTAATTTTGAAATAAATTTATTTTCAAAGAAATCTTGACTGTATTACTTTACTGTGTCTATTACATTTTAAATGAGATTTAAATAATTTATTTCTGGTGCAATCGGTACAATCAATCAAAATTTTCACAAAGCCTAACAAAATATCGCTTCAGTTAGGTGAGCAGAACCTGCATAGCCTTCTGTTTCATGCTTATCCAAGCAATAAATTACTTTTTTAGATGAAAATCATCCTCTGAAATTGCTTTAGCTTTTTCTGAAGTAAAAAGTATTGAATGCATAGTATTGGGAACGTGTTACTTTACTTTTTATCAAATGCAATTATTTTTCATGTGATAGCTAACACAAGAGAATAAGATGGGTTTCCTGTATTTTACTGTTTTCTCATTCATATTGATTTTAGTTTTAATTTGTCCCAATGAAGATTCTTCCTGCCCTATAACTTAATGCATCGTTTTCTTAACTCAAAGTTATTTTGAATCTTAATCTTAAAACATCTGAGATACACATATCAAGTTTGAATATAATGCCTGATATTATTTCCTTGAGTTATTCCTGAAGATAGATAAAAGTATTTTTTAAAGTTTTGATACATATAGATACTTGCTTCTTATTAGATGTTCATCTTCTTTGAAGTTTCGTAAGTCAAGTGAATAAGTGCTTCCAATTTTAGCCTCTCCTGAGAAATATGCTAACAATATCACACATGCACAAATAGGTTAGAATGTGAAGAAAGTAACAACAATAATGGAATTAAATGAAAACTAAGTGCCTTTGGTATTCAAAGCTCTTAGGAAACCTTAAAATCTAGGTTAAAAATATCAGGCAAAGACAGACTCAAATTCCTACTTGGGTGACTGTAACCACCTCTAGGTTGGTGTGGTATGTGCTCATTAAATTCTGACACAGAAAGGTATCTGTTTGGTTTATTTTGTTTCACATTAACTTAAGTCAGCTTTTGTGAGTCTATAACTCTTTTTGTGACTGAGAAGCTATGAATCTTATTTTGGGGTAGAGGAATGCACTCAAACATAAACACAGAAAAACTTGCATACAGTTTCAGGCAGTTTGCAGACTTGTTGAAGCCTATCCATAAACTACATAGGAATTTGTATTAGTCAGTACTCTAAAACTGCAAATATGAGAAAAATAGATCATATTTTCTTAAGGGAAAGATAAATATAGTGGTCTGTGCATCTGGGAAGATGATGGAATAACTTGCAGAGTTGAAGAAATGGCTTTAGGAAGTGTGGCTATAGGAAGCAATGCCTATGGGAAGAACTGGACCTGGGAATTCAACATTACCTGTGGCTCGTTTCGGATTGTCTATACATGTCTTGGCATATTAATTTCAACCTCTCTTGCTGCAAAGATGCCTTCTTCATGTGATAGAGAACATACCTGCCAGCAGATCTTGCTCAGCAAACCCAGGAGTATTCCTGGATATCCAGGTACCAAAGTCAGAGACAGACTCTATCTCTGCTTAGGTCGCTTGTCAATCCAGTAATCATCGTTGCTGAAATTAATCAGTCCAGATTCCATGGAAACTTCTGTGGCAAGGGAGATAGAGTCTGGAACCAGAAAAAAAGAGGCTAGATCACCTTAAATACTATAGCAAATATTCATGAGTCCCTACGTCAAGAATCTAAGACAATTGAGATAAGAGTCAAGGCATTACCTTTTTCAAACTTTGTCTGAGAACTCTGTTTCAAATCTTTACAAATCAAGCATGAGACTGGAGAGGGGAATAAGCTGACAACCAACAGGTAAACTGAGCTCATGTGAAAGGGGTCAAAGAGTCTGTGAGAGATGGTGGTGAGCTACTGAACTGGCTCTCTGGAAAAATAGTGCATGCAACTATTTATAGATGCACACGAATTTATTACATATTTTACTGAAATAAAGAATGAGCAGCACACAATTTAGTAAAATGATACAATGTTCAATATTTCTATTGTTTGCATGTAGCGAATTGATTCCCTTCTAATACTTTTGTTGACTTCTGCTGAATTTTTATATCCTAGCTAGTCTATAGTTACAATGAACAGGAATGTTGGTTGATATTTTCTTCTTTTTTATCCTCACCCTAGGAAAATTTTTAATTGCCTTTTAGGCAGAGAGGAATGGGGGTAGGGGGAGAGAGAGAGAGAAATATGATATGAGAGAAACATCAAATGGTTGTCTTTGTGTACATGTCCCAATCAGGAATTAAACTTGCAAACTGAGCATGTGCCATGACTGGCAATTGAACCTTTGGTCTATGGGACTACATTCCAACCAACTAAACAATAACAGCCAGGTGATATTTTCTTTTTTAAAAACTAGTAAGATGTCAGAACTTCATTCATTTGTTAATGATGTGAGCAACTTCTTTGCTAAATTGGATATTAGTTAATACTTGAAGGATAATTCCTAAATATTTTTGTGTCATTCACAATGTAACGATTAGTCATGACACCTTTTTAGTTAATATGAATTATTAATGTGTTCTCGATCACTTCTTTAACTCTAGAAAATCAGCAGAACAATAATTTAAGCCTTGATTTGTAGTATTTGCCAATTTCCTTGCTGTCAATACTGCCACCACGGCTGGTTTGCGCTACCAACACCATATCACTGAACGGAGTTTGGAAGAGGTGTGAACTAGTATACTTCTCTATGGTATTTTTACTATAAAAATAAGTAATCTCAAAAACATAGACAATAGTAAAAAGCAGTAAAATAAGAAGTGAAGATTTTTTATTATACATACAATCAAAACTGTTTTGTTTATATATACTTTAATTATGTTTATAGACTTTAATTTTTAATATTGACTATATCTAAAAATTGGCTAGTAAAGTTCCAAGAATTGTAATTATTTCCCTAACTTATGAGCCAGTATAAACCAGCTCTAGCATACCACTAGTGATGGTTTGTGTGATTCCTATGAAGAATAAGGAAGTTAAGAAATAATAACTTGAAGTTATTGTAAGATAGCTGACATTGAAATCAAGGTTCTGCCAAGGTATTGCTATGCTTTATATAAAACAATATACTCAATAAATGTAGCTAGGGATATTCAATATTAGATATACTCAAATTTGAATGGCTTTACTTTATAGTTTGACAAGTTTTAGATTATTCACCATTTTGGATTTTTCAAATCCATTTTCTTTTTTATTAGTGCAAGTGATTGAGAGGTTATCTTATCACATTTACAAAAAAGGTGTAATTTCCATAAGCTTTATATTTTAGTTGGAAAAGGAAGCAAATGCAGGATCTTGGAAAGCCTTTTCTGCTCCTTCATTCATGTGTGTGATTAAAATCTGACTTCCATTTCTTCACATTATAAACTCTATCAGAATCTCTTTCACGCTTCAATAGTCTTCTAAAAAAAACTATACTAGATAAAATGAGACAATGAACACTAGGAATATGCTGTTTATCTCCGATATACTGCTGTCTTTCAGTGAATATTGAATATGAATTGGCTAAGAAACAGGAATAAAGGAAATAATGGTGAAAAACACTTTTGATATTTTTCCTTTATGTATTTGGCACTGAATGCAGCAGTGTCTGCTTGTTGGCTTTTTGGTGACTCAAGTTCTTACGTGCTTTCAGCAATAAAAGAAATGGATAAATGAGAAGAATTGCTGAATAAATTAAGTTGAAAACTGCATAGTAATAGTGCCATTTAGTAATTATTTTGTCTCTAATGCTATGTTGAGTACAGACTTGTTGCTTTTAAACACTGCGGTTGTAAAAACCTATCAGTTTTCTCAGTATATGCTTTAAATTGTAGTGTCTTTATTTCTTAAAATGAGCAAAGAAAAACATATAATTATGTGAGATACAGTGCACCAAACATGTTTGTAAGGAATTGATTCAATAGGAAAGGAATAATTAATGAGACAATAAACAAGGAAAAGATAGTCTGGCGCTTAGAACAAAAATCATCAGAAATGACTAAAAACAATGAAATAA
The DNA here is from genome assembly GCA_039655065.1 of Glossophaga mutica. Classification (NCBI taxonomy): domain Eukaryota; kingdom Metazoa; phylum Chordata; class Mammalia; order Chiroptera; family Phyllostomidae; genus Glossophaga; species Glossophaga mutica. The sequence goes on along the minus strand of CM077313.1, from coordinate 78,389,976 downwards.
TGAACATAAAGTTGCCTGTGATGCCAAAAATGGAAGGCTTAACTTCCACTTTTGGAAGTTAACTTCTCCTAAATGTTCCTGTGCTACAGCAAAATAGGCCTGCTGTTGAAGTTAATGTTCCGTTTGCACTTAGTCCTTTGCTCTTTTTGAGGGTGACAGATCACAGGTTCATCCCTTTCTGCTCTAATGGGATCAGAGACAGCCTAGCATCATGATCTCAAAGGATACTTTGGAGACCAGGGATCGGCCTACGGAGGAAGAGGAAGATTTGATCAAGGCTAGACTTACCGAAGTCAGAAGCAGCTGAGGAGTGCGAGATGTAATCGGTCTAAAGTAAGAAAAGCTTAGTCCCCTGAGGGTGAAAAGTGAAAGAGAACAGAATTGATACAGCTGGCAGCACACTTGGAAAGGGAGGCAGAACTAAAGAAATGGACCAGAGACCCTTAACCTGCAGGTAAAGGCATGGCCTGAGGCGGGGCTCATAGGCACCAGGCCGACACATGAGGTCATGTTGATGCCAGTGATAAAGCAGCCACAGTAGGCTCTGTGAGATTAGCTGAATATATAAAGCCTGCCAAGTGAGAAAAATTAAGTAAATATGCGAGAGTAGCATTTTACAATCAGGGTAGGTAAAGTGTATTCGCATTAGAGTAGAACTACAAATATACAGAAGAAATCAGATGAAACTCTATTGGACTCATAATCTTGTCTTTTCTCATATGAGATAAGGTTAGGGGAAAGGACTAAACTGGAAAAAAACAAGTCATAATGGTAGTTTTATTTCAAGAGACCCTCGTGAGATCTGGACTGTATAAAAAGCAGGAAATACTTGGGGAAAAGAGATAAGCTTTTATTGGCTATTCAAAGAGTAGATTAACTACTAGATTTCAGGCTGAGCTTGAAATGGATTCTTTCATTCACTGTTCTACCACACCTACCTATAAAAACAAACACGTCCCATTCAAGGCCGAACATTTAGCTCTCAGCAACGGAAGGGACATCAAGGAACCTGTAAAAAGGACTCGGGGACAAAGTCAAAGAAGGGGTAGACTAGAGGGTGAGGTGGGGGAAAGTGGTAGCAGGAAAATGGAGATGACTGTACTTGAACGATAAAAAAAAGACTAAAAAAAAAAAAAAAGAAAAAAGTTAAGTTTCAAGTCAAGACCCAAACTGATTTGCTATTTATTAGCATAGAACTCTTAGAAAAATTAAGTAATCATCTGAGCATTGATTTTCTCATTTTAAAAACAGGATTAATAATACTTACCATGAGGATTAAAGGTAGCCAGATACACAACACACCGGGCACAGAGGTGGAGTTTAAAAGACATCAGTTCACTTGTTCCTGAGTGAACTGTTCAGAGCTGAGGAACACCTGTAAGACATCCCCAGGGCAAAACCTGCCCCCCAGTCCAGGTGATCAGAAAGTCATCTTTGATACCGTTCCTGAGCCAAACATCTCACTGCACTCCCCTCCTTACTTCTCAATTTGGTCACATCCTTTGCTAATGGCTATTAAATTCTAGGAGGGCTCTCAGGATTTTCAGAGCAACTGGTTCTTGATTCTGGTTCATGTCTGTCTCTTATTCATTCTTTTCTATACTACATTATCTTCCCTAATTTTCTTCTTTTAGTTGACTGGATGGAGCAGAGTCTCCACCCCATTCCCTATCCCCAGAAGCCTTTAGGCGCTCTGTGTGTGTGTGTGCGCGCATATGTGTCTAATCTGTAACACCCAGGCCATGATTTACTAAAGTAGTTCTCCTTTTAAAAAAACAACTGTGTAACTTTTGAAGTAATATCACTTAAGGGAGAGGGGGCAGAGAAGGTGAGGCTTTCTCAGGTCAGACACTTTCTGCTCTCAGTAAGGAGAGTTAGAGAGTATTTTGTTCAGGGTATGTACTGCTAGTTGCTGTAACAACTACCGACAACAAAAGAAAGTGCTACTTATGCGAATTCCAAAGATCTTTTTTTGATTTAGCTGACAGGCTGTCTTGTGTGGTTCCTTCCATCTTGAGTTTCTATTATCTCAACCAGTAGCATCCACGTCACCTTGGAAGGTGGAGAGAGGGGAAGGACTGCATTCCACGAGTCTGAGATAGCTGCACTGCCCCACCTCTTAGATAGGCAGGTCGGTAATCTCCCTCAGTGCCCCAGAGGGAAGTGAAATAAAAGGTCAACACACTATCATCATGCCACAAACTGATTCAGAGAAATATTCTGAAATATTCCCTCTTTTCCAAAAGCCATCGCCCATAGACTAACAGCCTCCTTCTAAATACAAAATGAAATTTGGAAGACAGAAACTCAATTATATTTTCTCAGCATAGAATTTCAGTGTACCCAAAATTTCTGACATAACCATGAAATATAAATTTAATGTATTACCCAGAGATGCAGCTTCAAAGAAGATAAAAGCTCTTGTTTAAGAAATCAACAGTCTTTCACAGAGTACTTGGACACAATTAAGATGTGGGAATATTAGAACTTAATTTCAGGTTAACAAAATTACATTGAAAATAATTCTGTAATTTTTATTTTAAGCTGAGGATAGCCAGAATGGTCATTTCTCTTTCATGCACTTTTAAGCACACTGATATTTTGTACAGGTTTGCTTGCAGGTGATATTGCCCCCATCATTTTTTCTGGCTTAGACAGTGCAAACAATAACATAGAAGGATGAAGAACAAGATGGCTTGTATTGATCATAAGATTTGAAGGGAAAGCCAGAATCATCTATTTCTACCACCGCCCTACTCTTCTGAGGCTAAATTATATTGGACAAAAATGTAAAGATGATAAATATCCTCTCTGTACCTTCTCACCACTGGAGTTGAGTGATAATAGATGTTTCACCACGAACCCTATAACCCTGTTATCTTTAAAATTTGAATAACTAGCCCAATTAAGATTTAGTGAATAAAATAATGTGTAAACACATCAGCAAATTTCATGATTCTACTAAAGGATTCTCTGGTAAATAGTCAATCATATCCCTTTATCCAGAAGGCAGACATCTGACTTATAGAAACACAGTTTTAAAAAAAATGGATTCTTTCATTCATCTTTCTACCACACCTACCTATAAAAACAAACATGTCCCATTCAAGGCTGAACATTTAGCTCTCAGTTAGCAACAGAAAGAACACTTCCCCAGCAACAGGAAAACCAAAAAGGACATCTATTTTTAAAAATAAATTATGAAGCCCTCAGCATTTTGCTGATTTAGTGAACAGGATAAATCTTATCCATTCAAATTAGGTGAATGTCCTATAGATTTCAAGAATAGCCTGATTTTATATGCCTTGTATTTGATTATTTACTTTGGTTTTTATACACTAGACCTTTTCTTGACATTTCTGCTGATTTCTCTGTTCATGGCTATTTACACACAGGACCATGATTAGGTGGGAGGTGTCTCAGTTTTAGTGGAAACGTGGTAATTCAAGTTCATTTCCATACGCAAGAACAGTTCACAGCAGTGTGTATAGCTGCTTGGTAGCAAGGTTTTTTTTTTTAAAAAAAGGTGATGATGAATACACTTGTTGAAGGAAAGTGAGAGGAAAATGAACTGCAATTTACTTTCTGTCATAATACCACAGTTCTAAAATTGAAAGAAATCTTGAAGATTATTTGAGCTTGAGCCACAGGGCATCACCCAATGCTTCAAATAACCAACTCTATTAATGTATGGAGCATATTAGTGTTAATCTAATCATAGGTTTCAACCTCTTAACTTTATAGAAAATGACACTGAAACTTAACAAATGATGAATTTTCACTAAAAGGTTTAATTCTGTTTAACTGCAAAGGTAGAACCACAGCGCAAATCTTCTCAGGCCTTTATTCTTTTCATTCCATAGCCAATATTGCTGGGAACACATCAAATAGCCACTTAGTTGTGTGTACCTGTTACGAATAGTCTTAAATTTAAACTTTTTATTGAAGACAGAAAGATCATGTATGTAAAGATGAAGGCAGGTCAGAGTAACTTCATGCCAATTAATGCAATATATTACCATTTAAAAGCAGTAATGATTCTTAGAATAATCATAGTTTTTTTTGCCTTAGTTGTTAAACTAGTAAGTAGGAAGGAATATAATAACAGTCTCTGATTGCACCCTTACTCTGTAAAAATGGAACTAGCTGAGGTAAGCCTTAAATATGGGGACATACTAGGTTTTGTCTTTGAGCCCGGATTCCTTTTCTCATTTCCTCCTTTGGCTGAAGGCAAAAACACGAGGTCAAAGGTTCATCACAATTCTTATGATTTATATAAGAACTTGTGGACAAGATCATTGCAAATTTTTAGTTTTTTTTAACTGATTCAATATACTTAAAGACATAGTATATATATATAAAATTCTGAATTATATATTTCATTTTTTTCACTCAATATTGTGTTAACTTGGGCAAAATAATTTTATGAGCCTTGAGTTGTTGTGCAGCACTTAGAACAGAGCCTGGCACATGGTAAGAACTTAATATTAGGTATTATAGAGAATTATATATCTAATATTATATATGTGTACAGATACATCCTTATTGATATCACTATTTATATACAAGTGGAGTCTGTTTTTTTTTAATCCTCACCTGTGGATATGTTTATTAAATTTCGAGAGAGAGAGAGAGAGAGGGGGAGAGACAGAGAGGCGGCAGAGAGAGAAACATGGAGTGGTGGCCCCCACACAAACCCTGACTGGGGACTAAATCCCAACCCGGGGTCAGCGCCCCGGCTGGGATGGAGTCTGTCTGGTGCATGGGACAACCTTCGACCAGCTGGGCCACCTGGGAAGGCAGGGCACGTGAAGTTTCTTCTATAATATCATCAGTTGTTTGGTTATACGGACAAAGAATGTACAAGAAATTTTATTATGTATTTCCCTTTATGTTGCAGTATTCTGTGTTACATGATATACAATTCTTTCAAAAGTCAGCATAAAAAGTGACAACTTAAAAAATCAAGTCATTTAGAAGGTTGGGGAATCTCAAGGAAGAAAGTGGACTGCAAAAAGAGAATCAAACAGTATTATAGATTTATGAAACAACTTCATAAAGGGGGTGGGCAGAAAGGTGCTGACCTAAGCAACTTTGGAACTAAGTGAAGTTTGTAAGACAAAACAAAAGGAACTATGTCCAGACATTGTACTCTAGTTCATAAAGTTGTTTTTGCAAGAGAGTTTTGGTTAACAATACTGCTATACATGTACACTGAAATTGAACAATTAAGTACATGGATGGCGGATGGTAGTAACCAGTTTTCTCACTGTTGGAGTGGGATTTTACAGATTAGCAAAGGGGAGATGATCCATCCTAGAATGATCCATCTGGTAATGGCTACATCAGTAGATATATGTTTAACTTAATATACAGATAGTTCCATACAGAAATATTTATAGATAGGTATGTTATGTATGGATCAAAGTACACCCACATGTCCTTGCTTTGTCAACTGCAAGGGCTGAAAAAAAAGGGCACTCTGAGTAGTAAAGAACACATCTAATGCCCACATCTTGATTTCTAATACCAGTCTTCAATAAAAGCACCAAAGTTCCCTAGAGAAGTGCCTGATTCTAGAACTGGGTAATAATGTTGTATCAGGAAGTAAGGAAGTGCTCCAAAACAAAAACAAAAAATCACCTCACACTGATGGATATTTTAAAAAATACAGGGCAACTGAAAGAGCTCCCAGTGGCCAAAGTTGCAACAATCTGAGGAATAAAATGAAAGAGTAATGAACTTAACCCAAAGTACAAAATAAATATCTGCCAGTTTATACTCATACAAACACATGATTGATTCAGTAAAATGAAGAAGAGAAAAATTTCCTGTGCAAAATCATTCCAAATAATTTATGTGGATTACTCCACCCCAAGGAAGAGGAACATAAATTCCTGATCATTAAGAGTAGGCTGCACATAGTAACTTCCTTCCAAGGAGTACAGTGTGGAGAGGGGGAAAAAAGAGTAAGTTTGCAGTGGAGAAACCTGGCAAACACTACCTCAGCCAGGTAATCAAAGTCAACTAATAAATCATGTCAACAGCATGTATTTTTGATAGGTGACCTGGGGCAAGTTACTAAACCTCTCATCACCTCTGAGTAATAAGATCTACGGTGATGGTCTTTTTCAATTGTTAAATATATGTAAAATGCTTCCCATAGCACCTGGCCCATAGTAGGTCTGAAAAATAATTGAGAAAAATAAATAATTAATTCTCATAATTGAGAATTAAATGTTTGAAAAGTGTCTTGGGTCTAGTTTTTGTGATGTAAAAATATTTATTTTATAAACTATTGCCTGAGGTTACCAATGATTTAGTAATACTTCTGAAATATAATATAGACATGTATATTATTATTATTATTATTATTACTATGTGCATATATAAATAACGTGGTTCTTTTGCTTTAAATCTTGGTTTCATGGAGCTACTATTGAAGAGACTTGTGAACATTATTGCTATGGTTGCATCTGCTGTTAGCAAAGCTTCATATTATTTGTCCATGTTAGGCTTAAATTGCCTCACTATTTCCTAAAAAAATACCACACAAGATATAAGTGCCTGCTGGGCTGTTTGAGGGAGGTATCGGATCATGCGTAAAGGCCCTGAGATTTCTGCTTACTGTTGCCCTACACTAAGCTGTGACGAAGAACAGGGATACCCTGCTGTTGTCCCTTCTTAGCAAGTGTTTCCTCTGTTGGCAGACTTTATTTCAATACTGACTCACTGGCTTCAATACTGGACCTTGTTAATGAAGGCATTGTACTATTTAATGTTCTGTAGAGGTGGTGACACTGATGATAGTGCATTATGAAGAAACTGAAGTTAATGACATGGTTTGAGAAATCAAAAGATTGAATAAAACAATTGTTAGATGCAATTTGCTTGGGAGGTTGATTCTATACTTCGCGTTTCTCAGAAGGAATTATAGCAAATTTGTGCCAACCTCAATATGCAGCAGATTAAAAAAAAAAAACAACTAACAAGCAAACTGGAGATTGTGAATTGTTGTTTGGAGGTTTAGAAATCACTGGCAGTGGCCTGTGTGAAAGCATCAGACATTTGATTTTTGCCTCTGATCTCTTGTCATCCTTTCCTGCGTTAATCAGACAGATTGGATACAGCTATTGGAGGATCAAACATTTGGGAATGAGAGACACAGATGTATTCTTAGCATGTGTTTCTTAAGATGGATTGTTTTGTTTTGTTTTAAATTTGATTGATAGCCAAAGAATCCAGCATCTCAGCTCAGCCTGTCCCAGGTTTTCTCTATAACAACTGATATGTTTTTAAGATCACATGGAATAAAACTGCAATCTCTATCAAATTAGGTACTTACTTTTATTTCTTTAAAGCTAGCTGCTTCTGTAAGCATTCTTTCCCAGCTACATAACTCCTACATTCCCATAACTCTAAATGACTTATCTTATTCACTTTGTTGATTCCCTTGCTAGCAAAATGACTTTGGTGCATGCTTAAAATGTTTGTTTTTACCATATTTTACCTTTATCTCTCCTCCTATTACCCCCATTGAAAATATTTGCAATGCATATGGTGAAGGGAAAGGTGTAGCTAACAAATGTCATAAACTTCTCTCCAGCATTCTTAGTGACAAGTACTGTATTTTTCAGACCATAAGATGCACCTAGGTTTTAGAGGAAAATAGGAAAAAAACTTTTGAAGCAAAAAAATGTCGTAAAATATTTAATAACATAAATAACAATATTTCACCAATGTAAACAGAACTCAACAGTAGCATTAACAACCATTATTCCTCCCAAATTTGGGGGGGGAGTGCATCTTATAGTCCGAAAAATATGGTAATTCTTCCCTATAACTGCAAGATAAGAAAAACCAATGGCCAATCTAAAGATAAATCTTTCTTTCAATATCAAGGATTTTGTTTCTTAGCAGGTTTAATTATGTCTATTCCTTTTGGAGTCTTTTAGGAAGTGATTCACCCATTCACTTAAGAAATATTTATCGTTTATTATGTGCCATGCGCTATTCTTGAATTCTAGAATAGGTGCTGAGAAGAGATCATTGAACAAAAAAGAAAAATCCTGACCTCATAGAACTCACATTCTAGTAGAAAGAAGACAGACAATAAGAAAAATAGTATTTACGTTAGAAGGTGTAAGTGCTATTAAGAAAACTGAAGCAAGGAAGAAAGGGTACTTGGGGAGAAGCAACATTTTAAATGAGATGGCCGGAGTAGGCTTCCTTGAAAAGGGTGAAATTTGAGCAAAGATGGGACAGAAGTGAGGGAGCTAGCCCTGCAGTATCTCGTGGAAAGATCTTTCCAGATAAAGAGAATAGTTAGTGCAAAGGCCCCAGGGCAAGAGGAAGTGTGGTGCTGCAACAAAGTGCTTAGTAGAAATGAGGTCAGAGAGGTGACTGTAGGGATTTGGTAGGCTAGCTAATAAGGTTTTTTAGGTCACAGAAAGGACTCTGGCTGAGAAAGCTGGGAGCGGATGATTTTGGCTTGTTCTGAGGTCTACAGATACACCTAAATATTAAAAGCATACCTATGTCATATTTTAGGTGGTATAAACCTCAAATTGTGTCTCTACATAAACCTTTAAAATAAGTGAAAATGTCTTGCTTGTGGTATTGGAAAATATATGAAGAAAATTAAGTACTCAAGCCAGACCCCTAAATTACAGTTTTAATTCACTAGCTGGAATCTTAAATATTAATGAGACTCCCTCTCTGTCTTCTTATTTACAGGTTGGAACAGTATCTTTTTCCAGGTTCCTTGTTGTCTCTCGTATCTCTTGGTTTCCCTTAATGTTAGTCTCGGTAGTATTTTCCAATCTTATTTCCGATTCATGGTTTAATCTATCAATACCGGTAACACATTTTATTGTGCTGCAAAGGTCAGAATTTTGCTGCAACAGAAATATAGAAATTATGTATCAGATGCAGATTAAAACAACAAAACCTACTTGGCCTCCATTAGGTGAGCGGACTAAAATCAGGATTTTTCTTTAATTCCTGCCTATCTAAATGAACCATTTTGTTTCCTTGGCAAGGATGCAATAGCATAGAGGTAGCACAAGGTTTGTACTACCTTTACTTAATGTTTTGAGGTTAGAGTAATGTATTAAGTTTCATATTCTCAATAGTACTATTATTAAGGAACGGAGACGGGGGGGGGGTGGCTCTGGCAGAGGGAAAAGAACTACTACCAGTTTTAATTTTCTAAAATCCCTTTGTACTCCTTGTAAAAACAAAATAAACAAAAATGGAAGGTGGTTTTGTATGTCAAATCTGAACATTTACTTCTCAATTTTTTTAGGAACTAGTTTCTACAAGTGGGTAACACAGCAGGGTCAGGTAAACTACTTCCATTGCAATTGAGGTAGAAGTGACTGCCTCCAATTCCACACACTGTAACCAGTGGCAGGTTCAGAATGTTATCTCAGGGGCTTTTAGGCACACTGCGTTCCAGAGTTCAGTCCCACTGAAGTTGAGACTCATTACAATGACACCTGCTAAAATTTACTCACCCTGACAGACAAACACATCGGGTCAAGAAGCCAGTAAAGCAGCAGAGATGGCTGTTAAAAAACAAAAGTAACTCAAAAAAATTTTTTATAGGTCTCTAAGCCCTCATTGTTATGCAGGTGCTGGCCAATCAACTAATCAGCGACAGTCCTAACTGCTGGGATCTGGGTAAAGCTGATACGCCCCATATCACTTCCACAACCTGTCGCGTACCCCAGTCTAGAACAAGCCGAGGACTGGTACAGACAAAGGAAAGTTTCTCTCAAAGTTCAGGAGACAGTGACAGAGCAGGAAGCCCTTTCGGATCTTATTTAAGGCCCAGACCGTGCAGCGAGCCGAACCTCCCGCGTGCACTTCGGTTGCCGCGGAGGCCACGGCTATGCGAGGGGGAAGCTCTTCTACAGGACAGCTGCCGCCTGGTCCCCGCGACTCGCGAGCTCCGCAGCGCCATCCGTCAAAGGCTCGGCCTCTGTCGATCTCGCTCCACTCCCGGGCCAGCCGACCCCGGCGTGCGGCGGAGGACAAGCGCTTCTCGCTGGCGTGCGCGCCGGCTCCATCGTTAGCCTGGCGTTGGGGCCTCTCTCCAAGCCCCGCGGTCCCTCTTCGGCCTGAGCGCCGGACTCCAGGAACCCAGCCGCCGGCTCCGAGTGGGCCGCCGGACGCTGGTCTCCGCTCTCCGACGCGCCGGCGCTATGGAGACAGTCACGAGACGCCGGCGGCTCCTGCGTCCGCCAATGGGAGCGCACGTCGCGGGGAGACGCGGACGTCGCTCTTCCAAGATGGCGGCGCGTCCGTCGCGAGCCGCCGGGCCGGGGGGAAGCCAGCGAAGCCGAGTAAAGCTGCCGCCCAGGAAAGGACTGAAGGAGCTGTTGCCGCCGTTGGCGGCGGCTCGGGCAGTTTTCGCTGCTGCTACGGCTGCTGCCATGCGGCGAGGCTAGGGAGGAGCTCACTTCCCTGGGGTGTAATAATGTTAACAGAGGTAAGCGGCGACAGCGGCCAGTGTTTACCTGTGAAATGGGGAAGGGATCGGTGTCAGCCCGCCAGTGAACATCACTTCTCATGCCCGCGGGCCCGACCCTCCGCAGCGGGCAGCGGGGCCCGAGGAGCAGTAGGGATCCTACAAGTGCCCCCTGAATAGGAGCGGTGCTGACTCAACAGAGTCCCACCACCTCCTACTGTCTGTGCTCTTCTTTCGCAGTTGTCACTTGCCCGTCGCCCCTGGCACTGGTCTCCCTCCTGCTGTCCTTTTAACTTGCCGCTCCCTTCGTGGTGTCCCCTTACGTGCTGCTGTGTGGGAGCAAGGGTCTCTCTGTGTTGCCGCTGGTTCCCATTTACCCACGGTATGCCTTAGCTGTCCCTTCTCCAGTCTCCGGCCTCCACGGCCCTCTGCCTCCAGGCTCGGTCAGCATCCTGGGTTTGTCACTTGGCCAGACTGGTTTGTGTCCCACCGCACTTTGAGGTGGACCTTCTCTTTCTTTCAGCGACACTTGGGTAAGCCCCACTCCCACACTCAGTCACCTTTCGCTTAAATCGTGGGAAGAAGAAAGTTCTGATTAGCATCCACCCTCTTGAATGCTTAAAGCTTCTTTGGTACTGTCTCTCGGGAACATTTTTCCCCTTGGACCTGAAATGGAAATAGGGCAGCTATGACTAGCCAATCAATTTCTAGTGCCTAACGTCCATTGCAAAAAGCAGACTTTTTGAAGAAGAGTTTCCCTTTATGAACTAAATTGATGTAACTAGGTATTTGACACTGTGAACACAGTTATGTGTAGTGGTATACATAGGCAGGTGTAGGCATCTTTGAAGATAAGTTCCGAGGTTTGTGGATGTAAGGAAACGTCTTAAAAGTACTCACTTGAAGTCCTGTGAGGATTTCGGTGTCAGCTGTCAGGGACTAGTTTGGGCATCTTTGCGGCTGAATTCCGGATAGGAATCAGTTTTAATGGGCAATGGGAAGTATTTTACTTGGGCCACAAAGGAAATAAAAACGTTTGTGATAATAAAGGACCTACTTGCCTTTCCAACTTGGGTCAACTCTGAGGAACTTCCTGCTTTGGTATTTCTGCTTAAAAATGTATGCACAGTGCCTGGCATATGACGTGTTTATTAAATACTTACTGATTACTTTTAATTCATGAACTACTTACTTTTAGTAAGTTGTAGTTCCCTTTATATTTGTAAATTCCACAGATTTTTTTTTCCATTTTTGGAGTTTGTTTCATTTCTGCAGATTATGGTATATCATAAGCTTCTGTTGTCATTAGCAGTATTAGTTTTAAAAAAAACCCCTTAGAAGTAGCAGAATTTCTATTTTTACCTTCAGTGTGATATTTTGGTGAGAAATAATTAGCCTTATGATAAGTTTTCAGTGGTGTCTCTAAATGTACAATGTTATATGAGATGATCTTTTGATTCAATGTGCCTTAAGTAGCACATTTGAAAACAATTGTAATGCTTTCACATGAACTCATTCTGTTTTCTAATACAATAAAATGATAGTGTCCCGATTGGGAAAGATTGAACTTTCTAAACTTTTGTACTTTAAAATAATCGTGTGTTTCAGGAACATATTTTAAACAGTAAGTCAGTGACAGTAGTAAGTTGCACTTCAGTGTTTTGTGTGTGTGCAGAGCGTGGAAGTGGCAGAGCCCGGGCTCCCTCCTTGGCAGCCCTGCCGGGTCTGCTGCCGCTGCACTGGGTGCCTCTCCGAAGTAAGGTGCAGATTAAATGGTACTTGGATCTCATCTGTGTTTTTGAGTATTCATTTTATAGATTACAAAACTGAAGTCCAGAGACTTGTTCAAGGTCATACAATTATTAGTGGCAAAGGTGAAACTAGAATCCCATCTCCTTACTCTCAGAACAGGACTCTGACCATTTTGCTCTCAATGTGTTGTTTTCAGCTCTTTTGATAGATTTTAAAATAGGCCACTTACTTCTCTGAATATGATTCGATAAACTGAAAAGTTATTACTTGAGACTTTTTGCTTTACTTTTAGCTTCTTTGTTTATTTAAGCAAGGCTCAGAAATAGCCCTATTTTAAAATATTTTAGATACAAAAATTTTACTTGGCCTGGCTGGGCGGTTCAGTTGGTTGGAGTCCTGTACACCCAAAGGTTGCTGCTTTGATCCCCTGCCAGGGCACATACCTAGGTTATGTACTCAATCCCCACATCGGGTTGCCTGGGAGAGGTTCTCAATCGATGTGTCTCTAAAAAATTGTTTTTATTCAATGATACGTGCTAAAGAATTAGTAGTGTGGGACTCCTTTTTATTGCTTCTTCTAGTGCTAACATTAGATAAGCAAATTTTAGAAGATGTGATTATGTTAGATATTAAAACATATACTGAAGAACTATATTATAAGGATTTTCATGTTCGATGAGCATATCCTATGCTCAGAAAGTGGCGATTGTGCTATCTGCTTGGTTCTTTTAGATTTTGACATTGAGGTACATGATAGCATCTCCATTAGCCTGATGAGAAGGCTGAGATTGAGAGTTAAAGTGTCTCTCTTGTAATGAGTGGTGGAGCCAGGAGTCACATCTAAGTCCTCTTATTCCAAGTTGTATGTTGTTTTTGTGGTTCAGTATGGAGTGTGTCATTAACTTTTTGTACCTGATAATCAGCAGTATACTATTTTTAGGGCTTTTTAAAAATCAAGGTGAGGATTCCAAGTTTGTAGACACATAATAATGATAAACATTCATATGAATGTTTTGCTTTTTGTCAAAATAGATCCTGGAAACCTTTTCAGAAATGAGAAACCATACAAGTGATTAAATTAAGCTAAAAGAGAAAAATACTCAATTGAGCAAATATGTACAATGAACTTTGAAACTTGTGAAAAATGATAGATTAGTGTGAATTGGAAATACAGCTCCAGGAGGTCATCTTGCCTTTTTTTTTTTTTTTTTTTTTTTAAATATCCTTTTCCCCCCTTGTACTGTCTTTGTTCCTATTAGGACTTCTTAGTGTTATTCCTACAACATTTGGCAAAAAATTTGTCAAACTTAATATTTATTTGTTTGGTACCCACTCACCTTCTAACGCCCTATTCCCATTTTTTAAATAAGAGTAAACTTCTGTATATCAGAATTATCAGGTAAACATGATGTTTACCTGATAATTTGTTTCAATTAATCTTAATTTTCACAACATTGAATGTGGTGAAATATTTATCAGTTTTCACTAAACACACTGTTAAACGATTCTTTGATGGTTCAAAGCTATCATGGTTTTTATTCAGAGCATTTATTATAACAAAACTAAAGGTGTGGAAGATGTAGGAAGACACACCAAATTTGCACCAGTGTCTGGTATGCTCTGGAGGCTGTTTCACGGGAAAAGCAATTACCAGCCTGTTGACACTTGTCTTGTGCTTTTAAAAATAGCAAATAAAAGTTTTAGTTATTTAAACTTAATAGTTGTTTTCAGTTGTGTGGAAATGTGGGGTATTAGTTAATGTTAAATAAAAATGGTTTATTTTATATTTGGGTTAAATTACTTCCATCCAGATTACTGATTTTTAATATGTTAGCACTAATTCTTGATTTTGTGGTTAAAAAAAATAGGATACAGAGGGGAAAAGATGTGAAGTGTAGCACTGTTAGAAGTCCTAGGTTAATAGTTGTTAAGGGAGTAAGATTTTGTGGTTCAAATAAATTTGGAAGATATTTGCCTAAAAGAATTGTAATAGGTTTTTTCTCTGAAGGACTGCTCATAGATTTTGAAGTGGTTTACCCTCAAAGAAGGCGATACAATTTGCATTATATTTCAAAGTTGTTTAATCTGTTGGTGTTATTTCTCTAATATCGGACTAATATTGAGCCTTACAGGGTTTCTGGTATTTCATTTTAGGAAATCCTGAGATGTGATGAGTTTTGCATCAAGGAAGGAACTGGACTTGTAGGACTCTTTTTATACACAAACACACTCACATTGATACACTCTTGCTTGTAATACATGATTAGTAAAAAATTATGACTTGATTTCGTTGATATATTTGTTAATAGGAATACTCTCATGATGGGTTAATTCTTAAACAACATGAGCTGTTTCTTTAATTATTAATTGATGACACTGTAAAGGTAACTAACCAGGAAAAGAACTTTAGGTCCATTGGCATTGAAAGGATGTTAAGCTAGAAAATGTGGTGAAGAGAGTGAACTTTGAATTAAAGCAAGTAGAGACAGCTTTTAACATACTATTTAAAAAACTTGGTTGAAATTGAGTGAAAAATAAGGCTGGAGTGATAGTAATGTCTATTTATGACATAAGTTATACTTTTGTCTATCAATGATACCTACCAGAGTAGCAAGGTAGCGCACAAATGACCTGTATGTTAAGCATTATAAGGATGAGTCCCAACTTCACCTCTTATTTGTAATGTGACATTGGGGCAGTTGTTTGACCTTTTTGAGCCTTAGTTTCCTTCTGTGTAAAATTGGGATAATAATAGCACTTTCCTAAGCTGCTCTCTCATTATTGTGAAGATCAAATAAAGTGAAAGAGGGTATGTAACTCATTGTAAACGGTCAGTCATTATACAAATATCAGTGGTTAGTACATCAGATTTTTCTTTCTATATGCCTTGTGCTAATATGAATTCAGGACCTAGGTTCTGTCTAGCTTTATGGCTCACTAACTTCTCAGTAGATGGGTGATGGATCCTAGGAAAAAGGTGTCACTTGGCCATTGGTGTAGTTACAGAGGAGGCAAAGAATAGACTGAAAGAAGTGAAAGGAAGAAATAGACTGAGAACATGTCCTGCAAACTAGTGATGAGGGTAGTTTATTTATTATGTGGTTAGTAAACTGATGCCAAAGAATTTCTGAAAGGGAAGTTCCAAAAAGTATTTTGTAGAAGTTTACTTATTTGAAGGTTAGCAACCATTTGTATGTATAGACTCAGATATTAAAAGCAAAATATTTGTAGGAAATCTTCTGTTTTTAATCAATCCTGGCAATCCTAAAAATCTTGGTATGGTTCTTAAAAGGAAAGCTATTGTTTAGGATGATTTTGTTAAGGCTTTGTGATGACCTATACAGGACATTATTTTTAGTGGATTAATTTGTTTACAAACACAAATACACCTACTGTGTGGTA
This sequence comes from Glossophaga mutica, assembly GCA_039655065.1. Taxonomy (NCBI): domain Eukaryota; kingdom Metazoa; phylum Chordata; class Mammalia; order Chiroptera; family Phyllostomidae; genus Glossophaga; species Glossophaga mutica. Next base: position 78,374,348 of record CM077313.1, on the reverse strand, counting down.
GGCACTTGCTAAGTTCTGGGGCTTTAGTGGTGAGTCAGACTGAGAACCTGCCCTCGGAAAATTAACTATCAGAATTGAATTGTGCCAGTTGGGCCATGGTTCAGCCAAAGCCTTGAGGTCTTTTGTCGGAATCAAACAAGTAACATTAATAAAAGATGAAAAATGAAGAGGAAGAAAAGGTAATTACTTATATTAGCTTTATAACTCCAGGTAAAGCTGCTAGTTTGGGTGAGATGGCAGCTTTAAAATGAGGTTCTTACAACTGTAGTCAGCGCATCTCAACTGTCTGCATTTGCTCCAAGCAAATTCACAGTGTGAAGTCAAAGAAAAAATTAGAATAGAGAAGAAAAATCTGTGAATTTGTCATTATTTTTTTCCTTGAAAAGACTTTAACTCTCTTTAGGAGGTCTACCAAATTTTACCAAAAGACCCAGCTGAATTCCATTACCCTGGTGAAGGTAATACTTGGTCCCCATGCACTTTTCCTTTATTTGCTTATTTTACATTTCTTCTCTGTATGCTCCTGAAGATGGGGTTTTCACAGTTGTATTCTTGGTGTCTGGAACAGAGCTAAAGGCTTAGTAGCCCTCACTTAATATCTGTTGAATAAATGTTGAATATTCCTTGCAGTAAAATTAAGGTAAAAGTGAAAAATTACTAAGAAGACGTTGTGTATGGTAAATTTAAACTATCATGTTAATTACCCTTCACAGATTGTTTACTCTCTATGTCCATTAAACTTTTTTTATTAGTGCACTGTAGTTTAATATTGTGTTTGGGGATCACGAAACAACAAAAAAAAAGAGTTTGATGAAAAAAAGTTGAACATCAAGCTTTTAGTTAGAATGTAAGTCTCTGTTAATTTCTCCTACTGGAAAAATCTGATTAGATTGAAGTTGTTTTCATGTAGCCCATTATAAATGCAGAACAGCTTGGATTTTATCTTGTACCTTGTCCTATTTCAATTTTATTTTGATTTCATGTGTACTACTTAAAAACATATTCCTGATCTAGATAAATTGAAAGAAAGCTTTATAATAGTACCATAATGCTGATTTTTGTGGCACTTCGTTGAATGTTTCATAGTTTGTATGACCTTTAATGCTATCTTGAAAGTTTGCAAGCATGAATAAAAATTTGGTCATGAATTTTAACAAGTTGGAAAGTTTGGGGCCATATTTTCAAGAAGTGCAGCTGCCACCACAGTCTGTGGACTAAAGTGCATCTGGGTGTCTCATTGTTAGAGGTTTTCACCCACCTACAATTCCATTGCATACTTAGAAATAATATGTACCAGAAAAGTCCAATAGCGATCTGTGTTCACATGTGAAAATTAAACTGGTCTAATGATTTTTAAGTTAGTACAAGAGGCTCGTATACATCAAGTGCGGTAAATCACAGTTGTGAGTTTATTGCCCTGTTTTCTCCAGTTTCCTGAGGAATCTTTTAATTTTGAATCCTCTATGAAATTCCTAAATTGACATCCTGCTTTGCTTTTGACCTTAGCCCTGCATTGTTGGAGAGTCCTTGAATGTTACTCTATTTAAACCTGAATTCCTTTTGCTTCTGGAACCCTGGGGCTATTTTTAGCCTGGCCTTGGTTTGGCACATGAGAGAAATTTGTGATTCTTTGTATTGTGACTTTTATTTTCAGGCTAGACTTGTGTGACAACAAGTATGTGTGCAGAATGGCTTTTGGATTCACCATCATTTGAGGCTTGGAAATTGTAAAACCTATTGAAAATTGCAGTTTTAATGGAAGAGTTAAGTATGAAATAAAATTTCACCTCAATTTTGTTATTACATAAATTTTGGGAAATCATGGTTTGATTTTAAGATATTATGTGTTCTCCAGCATTTCTCCAAATCATAATACTGTACTTTAGAATTTGTTCTTGATTTCTCCTCAGGAGTTTGAGATGGCATTTTGTTCTCAGAATTTTTCTCAGTTTAATCAGACTGCAACTATTAACACAATCAGCTATTTTCATATTCAATGTTAATTACTAACATCTGATGCTTTTTCTTGACTAATAGTACCTAAGTGTTCAATACTTAAACTGTTTCAATAGTCTAATCCTGGTAAAATTTAGCAGAAGAAGAGGAAATGAGCTAGTGGGAGGTTGGAACTTGAAAGGTAGAACACAACAGCAATGACAACAACAACAACAACAACAAAAAAAAAAAAAACAGAAAAAGAAACTGAAATAGTGTGCTTTAGTGGATGTGCTGATTACATAGCAATTTTAGAAAAATCAGTTAGGCTTAAGAGTATTTTATAATTTATTACAGTGTATTTTATGAACTAAAAAAAGCTCTACAAGTTAATATCTGATAGCTGAGGATATTCAGTCAAAAAATGGGCATTAGTGCAGAATTTACAGGACTACCAAAGTGAGATTGTCTTCACATTGGGACTCAGAGAGTCAGCCGTTTATATCTGTAGCTATATCTCTGTCTCCACATACATGCACTTCTAATCACAAATTGACCCTTCCTAATTTTGGAAGGAGAGTATATGCTTTTGGTTAAGAATGATGACTCGTGTCTGATTATTTGGATTTGAATCCAAATTTTGTCACTTCAGAGCATTTTGACTTCAGTCTTTTTGAGCCTCAGTTTTCGCCCGTGTGTCACTTGTAAATGAATGGTCCTTACCTACCCCTCAGGTTTGTTATAAGTATTCAGTGAAATAACACATTTTAAGTGTTTTCCACAGTAACACTCAATAACTATGAAGTTTTATTATTATTTTCTCAGATGTAAATAGCAAGTGGTTTATTTTTGTAACTTGGAATTTAATGTTTGAAGCTGTTTTCTGTCTTTGTTTCATTGAGGAAGTTTTAAAATATCAAATTAATGACTCATGGTCTAATTCTTTCTGTTTTTATTAACTTTCTAATTCATGTGTTGCATTAAGATCTAGATTTAGACTGAATTTAGAAGGAAATTAAGAGAGTTGACACCTGTATAATATGAATTGGTCATAAATAGAACTTTCGACTAACCAAATTTCTTCTGGCCATTTCAATGCTACAGATGAAGGGAATGGGAAAATTGTAGTATAATCTCTCATATCATGCTTTAAAAATGCCAGTGTTACGTAGTTTTCTGCTGTGGGAAGTACTGTGGTCCTTGTCAATTTGATAACATTTTATGTAAAGTAGCTCTAAATTTATATAAGCTCTTTTAGTGAATAGTTCCTTTAATAGGGAATATAAACATGAATATTGTTAAAATCCTTTGTATAAAAAATATGTAGCTGGCTTGATTGGTATTAGAACTGTGCCGTGGGTTAGGAAACAGACTTAGGGCTAAGTTATTACAAATAAAATTTGTACTGAGAATTCTAAATATAGATATTAGACCTATAAATAGTTTTAGTCCCTTTATTCAATAGCAGTTATCAGCATTCATGTAATAGCACAATAAAGTGATATACTTAACGGTGGCGTGTTCTAGTTATAACAACATTTTACTTAGTCGGAGGTTATGCCATCAAGGTCCTTTGTGGGTGGAGCTATGCTTGTCTGTATTTTTCTTTCTAGACTTACTTTTCCCCTCTTTCCCCTGTCACTTAGTGGATGTGGTGATTTTCCCCCACCCCTGCTCTGTCTTTTACTATTCTCCTCTATGTCTGTAGGTCTGCAGCTTGCTAACTTGGTTGTTTGCCCAACCTTTACCTTCTTCTCATCTCAAATATATCCAACAGGCCATAATAGAGAATTTAACTTTCATTTTTTTAAGTTATATTTCACTTATGGGGTTAAAAGTATTTTCCATTGTTAATTTAAAGGACAAGCAAATTAAACACTTTATATACATTTTTAAAATATAGCTTGATATAATTTCCTTTTATGATTCTATGCCTCTTATCTGAATTTATCTTGATTAAAAAGCTCATAATATCTGAGTTAGTGAACACCGTTGTGCTTTTTTAATTGTGAATTAAGGGATCTGGTAGTACTTTCAGAATCATTGTTCCGATATTGAGTTACCATGTAGCCTTCAGGAATGTGACGGAAATTTATTTGAATCTGTACCAACTCTAGAACATAACCTTAAAAGTTATCTAAATACTAATACCTACAAAATCTACCTCATATTAAAGAGTACCAAGGACTTTAAGGGTTAGTGTCAGTTTAGTTACTTTTGGTTTTTCTGAGAAGTTGAATTTTTAAATCTTAATAAATTACCTTCATTTGATTAGATACGGTTTGCAGAATTTGGCCCATCTCCTGCCTGCTGCCACTGCCCTCCCTCCTTTATAAAAGCCTTTTTGAGCGTCATTGTAAAGTATTGGTCCAGAACTTGCTTGAATTTTAAACCCAGCTCAGTGCGTGGTCCAATTCTATGCCTTAGCTGTTTCTCATTTATAGAACAGTCAGTAATTTAACTTATGTCAGAGTTGTTGTGAGAATCAGATGTATGTAATAAGTGTGGATTTACAGTCTGTGTATTGCATACATATGTAATGTATAAAATAGTCAGCAGAGGCCCTAGCCAATGTGGAGCACTCAGTACGAGATAGCTCCTGTTGATCCATCCCTAAGAGGGTTGAAGAGGATACCCTAGTCCATGAGAAAGAGAGGGAAGGCAGGGGATTAGTGGCAGTTCAGTTATGTTCTGAGTTGAAGATACAGCTCTCTCTGCGGTAATAGGCTGTGTTGCTCGATTTCTCCTTGGATTATGTATTATGGGGAACAGTAGAAGTCCAGTGCTGACTATTGGGACTTTTCGTCTTGCATTGTTATAGTTGTGTATGAACGAGGGAGAAGGGAACTCTACATTAACATGGCCAGTTTTGTCTTGCTTTTGCACCAGTGAACTGCTGTGGTGTAAGTTGGGTGTACTTGAGTAGAGGAACACTTTTGTGACTGGAAGTCTTCTCATGTATACATTAAATCCATTCTTTCTAATTCACTTTTGTTAGAGGAGCGTAAGATGTATTGCCATGTATCAGCTTATTTTTCATGAGGTAATAATGATAGAGAGTGAGTTGCCTTGATGTGTGAGGATTTTCATGTACTATAATGTGGCCCAAACAGAGTGGTAGGAAGTAGATGGATTGATGGATTGCTGGGTTAGAAATGACAAGTGTGATACTGTATTATATCAAAGTAATATATTTTGTTTTAGTTTAGTGTCACAGTGACAGGATCTAAAGAGAACAAAGAACTTACGGGATAGTAGGAGAATTAGTGAAGAACCTGGATAGTCAACATTTTCATTTCCTTTTGGTGTTTCCTTTCTGACCTTGAAAAGTATAGTGGAATAATACCTGCTTCCCCATGAAAACATTTCCATAGTTGTTTCATGGAAAAGAATGAATTAAAACTCCTTATTCAGAGGGAACTTTTTAAAGAATGATTTAAATATAATTTAAACTTTTCTTTTGTCCTTAGATGTTTTATAAGAAATGCAATTTTAAATATGTTTAATTATTTCTAAGAATATGATTGAAATTTCTAGCAACATAATTTTCAACCTTTTAAAATTCTCACAAACTGTTGGTGGAAATCCAGGTTTCTTTTTCCTTATTCACATATATTGAGCCATCTAAACATAGGAGTAGTATAACCTGTTAGAGATGATATTTTAATTCACAGACTTATTTCTGTTGTTGGAGCCTCAAGTAGGTGATACAGGGCTCTCCTTTTCTTTATGTAGACATTCACAGCAAGTTATTTTTCTTTTTCAGATGAAGGTAGCTTTTTTGACAGTTTTTAACATAATTTATGCTTATAAAATTTGAAACAAAGTTAAGTATAAAGAAGAAATATTAATTGCATTTAATTTCATCACTCAGAATAACCACACTTCCTACGTTCGGTATTCTGCACTATATTTGTACACTGTTTAAAGTGGGATCATATGAGGGTTGCAGGTTCGATTCCCAGTCAGGGCACATGCCTGGGTTGCAGGCCAGGCCCCTAAGTGGGGGCCACGTGAGAGGCAACCATACATTGATGTTTCTCTCCCTCTCTTTCTCCCTCCCTTCCCCTCTCTAAAAATAAATAAATAAAATCTTTTAAAAAAAATAAATAAAGTGGGATCATATGTATAAATTTGTATAACCTCCTGTCTCCATTTAACATTAATTTATAGAACAGTTTCATTTATGAGTATTCATGTAAAAATTGTAAGTAAAATAGATTAATGTCAGATTTTACTTTAAAGGAAGACCATTCTACAGTTAAGCAGGGGTCATTGCAGATATGCAAAAATGGCTTATTTCTTAGAAATGTTATTACAACTGATAACTTTATTGATTATAGTCAATGCGGAAAAAATCCTGATATGATAGGAAATACCAAGAAAGCATTTGATGAAATTCAGCTTCTACTTCTGATTAAATATGTTTATTAGTAAAATAGAAATAGATGAATACGGTATTAAAAATTGTGTGATAACCAATGTCAACAGCATAGCTTTATATTCTTTAATATTTAGCTTTTTAAAATCATGAACAAATTTGACTTATAGTTTTTTATCTTTGCCTCTCACATAAGGGAAAATTATATTTTCGCTTTAAAAGTTTGAATTTTTTTGAGCACTGGTGGGGTTGATAATTTTTCATACGCTTATAGGCCATTTATATTTTCTGTTTGAGTTGCTCGTTCCCATTCTGTTTTCTTTTCAAGTATTGGTCTATTTCTTAATGATTTATAACATCTCCTCTCATGGCTTTTAATCTTTCATTGTGATTGGTGAATATATTTTTATAAGTGTGTATTGGGTTGGTCAATAAGTTCCCCTCACCCCCAGAAGATGGCTCTAGTAGTGCTTAGTTGTCTTGAGCTTCATTTGAAACAATTCTGTTGTATTGCAACAGCTGTCATATTAGCATGCATTAAAAAAACCACATCGAAATTGGTAAATTTTTGTGTAGCCATTTTAATATTGAAGATAGATGAAAATATGCAACATTTTTGGCCTATTAAGTATGCTTTATTATTTCAAGAAAGGTTAAAACATAACTGCAAAAGTGCAAAAGAAAAGATTTGTGCAGTGTATGGAGAACATTCTGCAACTGATTGAACGTGTCAAAAGTGATTTGTGAAGATTGTGCTGGAGATTTCTTGTTGGATGATGCTCCACTGTTGGGTAGACCAGTTGAAACTAACAATGAAGTCGAGATATTAATTGAGAGCAATCAACATTCTAGCAAGTGGGAGATAGCTGACATACTCAAAATATCCATAACAATAAAGTCATTGTTGAAAATGAAAAATGCGTCTTTTATTTTATGGAAAAAAACTAAATGGACATTTTGGCTAAACCAATATATGTTTATGGATTTTTTTGCTATAATATAGATTTATTTTGTGTTGTTAAATACATGAATCTTTTCCTATGTATTTTACCATGTTAAAATGTGTAATTCTGGCCCTACGTTATACAATGGTTTATACTTTTTTTGTAAGAAAATCTAAGCTATTTTCTACATATTTTTGGTGTTTTGAGGAAAATACTCATAATTATTATCAATTTTTTTCATATAGTACCTCTGTCTTTAATTTTTTTAATGTTTTATTGATTACACTATTACAGTTGTCCTATTTCTCCCCCATCATTCCCCTCCACCCTGCACACCCCCTCCCACCCACATTCCCCCCATTTAGTTCAAGTCCATATATCATAAGTTCTTTAGCTTCTACTTTTCCCACACTATTCTTGCGCTCCCCCATTTTCTACCCACCATCTATGCTACTTATTCTCTGTACCTTTTCCCCCTCTCTCCTCCTCCCACTCCCCTGTTGCTAACCCTCCATGTGATCTCCATTTTTGTGGTTCTGTTCCTGTTCTAGCTGTTTGCTTTTGTTTTAGGTGTGGTTGTTAATATCTGTGATTTTGCTGTCTTTTCATTGTCATATTTTCTATCTTCTTTTTCTTAGGTAAGTCCCTTTAACATTTCATATAATAAGGGCTTGGTGATGATGAACTCCTTCAACTTGACCTTATCTGAGAAGTGCTTTATCTTCCCTTCTATTCTAAATGACAGCTTTGCTAGGTAGAGCAATCTTCGATGTAGGTCCTTGACTTTCATGACGTGGAATACTTCTTTCCAGCCCCTTCTTGCCTGTAAGGTCTCTTTTGAGAAATCAGCTGACAGTCTGATGGGAATTCCTTTGTAGATAACTGTCTCCTTTTCTCTTGCTGCTTTTAGGATTTTCTCTTTGTCTTTAATCTTGGGGAACTTAATGATGATGTTCCTTGGTGTGGTCCTCTTTGGGTCCAACTTCTTTGGGACTCTCTGAGCTTCCTGGACTTCCTAGAAGTCTATTTCCTTTACCAGATGGGGGAAGTTCTCCTTTATTATTTGTTCAAATAAGTTTTCCACTTGTTGCTCTTCCTCTTCTCCTTCTGGTACCCCTATAATTTGGGTGTTGGAACATTCAAAGATGTCCTGGAGGTTCCTAAGACTCTCCTCATTTTTTTGAATCCTTGTTTCTTCATTCTTTTCTGTTTCTTTCTTTCTTCCTTCTGGTCCACTCCATTGATTTGAGTTCCAGTTATCCTCCCATCACTATTGGTTCCCTCTGCGTTTTCCTTCATTTCACTTAGTGTAGCCTTCATTTGTTCATCTTATTTGTGACCAAAATCACCCAATTCTGTGAGCATCCTGATCACTAGTGCTTGGAACCGTGCATCTGATAGGTTGGCTATCTCTTGGTCGCTTAGATGATTTGGCTCTGGGGCTTCGATCTGTTCTCCTGTTTGAGCCATTTTTTTTTTTTTTTTTTTTTTGGTCTGGTCGCGGCTGTTATGTAGTGAGGGGCGGAGCCTTAGGTGTCCCCCAGGGCGGGGCAGCCCAGTTGCTGGGTTGTGATGCTGCATGTGGGGGCAGGGTCCGAGAGGGAACAGTGGCGCTTGCTCTGTTCTCTCTCGGATTCCATTCCCTTCCGCCTCTTTCCCCAAGCAAATTGGGCCGTTCTGGTGCTGATTTCCATGTGGGTGGGCTTGTGTATGTTCTAGGATCTCTCCAATGAACTCTCCTGTGAAGCTGGGAGTCTCTTCCAGCACTTCAACCCCCACAAGTGTTTTCAGTTGGTGCTTCATTTCCTGGCACTGGGGCCCTGGGTTGCACAGTCTGTCTCGTTGCCCGTTTTTACCTGGTTTATCTGTGTGAATGTGTGACCGTGGTCAGCTGCCTTGTGCACCTCACTTGGTCTGCTCGTTGCCTCCCCACTCCCGGTAACCACCACCTGTGGGCCTGGGGTGTGCCAACCGCTGCCTGCACATCCGGGACCACCATCCAGTGCTTTTTCCTGCTGCGATCCCTCTCTGCCGGCCACCGACTCTGCCCCTCTTACCAGTCTGGGGGAATAGTTGTCAGACTTCCGTACAGTTCAATTTTTTATCTGTTCTGGTTGTTTTTTTGGCTCTAAATTTTTGTTGTCCTTAATTTTTGTTGTGAGAGGAGGCACAGTCTCATTATCAATTTTTATAATGCAGAATTGCAAACATAAACAGAGACCTTTAGAAATATTGTTATCAGAACCCGTGAATCAATTTCTTAGATTTGTTAACATTTTGTTATGTTTGCTTTAGACCTGATTGTGTCATTTTTATTGTTACTGTAACTGAACCATTTTAAAGTAAATTGCACATACTTTGTCACCTCTCCTCAAAATAGTCTCCTAAATATCCCATGAAGAAGGGTGTTGTTTTGATAGAATTATAGCATTATCGTCACACTGAATAAAATTACTAGTAATTCCCTATTACCATCTAATATTCAGTATATACAGATTTCCCCAGTTTGAACCCGGATCTAATCTAGCAACATCATGATTATGCCTCTTTAATCCAAAATAAGTAATTTCCTCGTCTTTCTTCCTCTTTCTCTTCATCGTTGTGAATGGTTGTCTTGTGCATTAGGATGTGGTGTAGGATGCGCACATCAATATCCTTGGCTGCTGTGGTAGCCCCCACCCTCCCATTTTGATACCCAAACATGTTTTCATACATTACTCAATGTATCTGGGGGGCAAAACTGCCTTGGACTAAGAACTGCTGCGTTAAAGGTAGTACCTTTTCTGCACTTTATTTATTTTTTTTTAGATACTTCTTAGAATTTTTTTATCTTGAATCTATTCTGTGTGTATATCCTTTAGCCTATTTTATTTATTTATTTTACTTTGTTGTTTAACTAGTAAGTAGTAATTTTAAAAATAGCCTTATTGAGATATAATTCACTTATGATGTAATTCATCCAATTAAAGCATATAATTCAGTGCAATTCAGTTGGTTTCAGTTTATTCAGAGAGCTTTGCATTTATTGCCACAGTAAGTTGTAGACTTCATTACTCCAAACAGAAAAGCCCTTAGTCTTCATGTCACTGTAAAATTGGATGTTTTGTCTATTTTTTATTTAGTTCATTATCAGATGTATGATTTCCAAATATTTTCTCACATTCTGTGGGTTGACTGTTCATTTTCTTCATGGTATCACTTGTAGCACAAAATTTTCTAATTTTGACATAGTCCAATTTATTTTTCTTTTGTTGATTGTGCTTAGATGTCAAATGGTATTTAAGTTTTGAAATGCATTTTCTTTAGTTAGCTTCAGGAATTGGTATCAAGTATCACACAAGCAAGGTAAAAAAATTGAGGAAAGTAGGACTGAAATTAAGCCATTATATTTTTTCCTAACTTGAATTTTGAAAGTATAATTTTTTCATGAGTTTTATTATCATATCTAGATGGGGGGGATGTGTAGAAGACCACTGAAAATTTGGGGGAGAAGAGAGGGTTGGGGTTTACATTGTTGCAATGCTGGATAGTTAACAACCACTATTCTCTGTAGTGGGGATGCTAACTGCAGTAACCTAAACTGTAGTGTTCCTGTCTTCAGTGGCCCTGTTGTGAATGTTCTTCATGGTTAGCCACACCTGTGAAGGGAGGAAGACTCCTCCCAAAGCAGAGACCATATTATTCCAACCTTGCCCGCTTTGTGTGTGTAATCTGCTTAGTTCTTGCTGAATTCCTGTCTGCATTATTTCATAATTATTGGGGTGCTTATCCATGTTTTTTTTTCTCAGCACATTCTGAGTCTCTAGGTCTTAACTTTGGAGATTTCGTATTAGATTGGCTTGTTATTTCAGCAGCACTCCAGGTTCAGGAATCGTAGCTCAGACATGATATCCCTGAGGACATCTTTGTGGTCCACCTGTCTGCCCTCACACCTCCATCTTTTTAGTGACATACTTCTTATTAAACATCTAAACAGTTTTATGTACTACTTAAATAGTTAAACGTAGACATTACACAAATACATATTTTTTCTTCTTAAGGTTTCCATATTCAAATTAATTTTAAAAGTTGTGTCTGTGTTTTTTCCTTATTTCCAAATTATTACCTTAATTTGACCAACTATTTTATTTTGCCTTCTCAAACAGGATGTTGGTTTCATGTGTTTTATTTGGTGAAGTAGAAATTTTATGGCAGCCTTTATAATCATTGCTTGATAGCAATAAATAGTAATAGTGTATTCGCTTAAATGTTTTAAATGACTGTTAATTCAATGTTAATAAAATGAGTTAAGGACATGGTGTGTTTTTAGGAAAGTAGTATATGCAATCTAAAAATAGGTATTTTTAATATAGTTTTTGTTTAAAAAATTACATGCTTATTGAAAAGTAAATCACTGCAGAAGTGTATTTGGTAAAAAGTAAAAGTATTATTTGCTTCTTCCATTTTAAAAAGTCTAGATACTTCTATATCTTTCTTGTTTCAACATACACAAGGGAGAATTTTCATTAAATTTTTAAAAATCACTCCTAAAGGTAGTGATATGAATTATCTTTTCCTGCTTTGATAAGTTTCTCAAGTGTTCATTTAATTTTTCCAATCTTTGTTTGTTCGTACATTTTATACTCTTCTCCCCTTCTCTCTGTCCTATGAATAGTAGTTATTCAATGAATTGATTCAACACAGAAACCAAAAGCAAGTGGAACCTAAATGTTAAGTTGCGGGGGGGGGGCTCTGCCCACAGAACCCCCCTCATCTGCCACGGATGAGAATAAGTCTACCATGACACGATCTGCTTGGGGAGGAAAGGTGGCTGATCTCTCAAAGGAGAAGGACCAGGAGCCTGTTCCTCAGTGGGCTTTCATTGGGTTGAATTTGCATAGGAATACAGGATGTATAATTAAAGCTCATCAATCATTGTCAGGCAGTAATGATCAAACAATAGATCAGATTCAAAGAACTATGAGGGCTTATTCTGAGTCAGGGTTAGATAGCTAAAGGGCCATAAAACTTTGGGGAAACAAACTCATTCTATGCTTGGACCCTTATCATTTAAATGGAGGGTATTCTTAGCAAAGCAGTTTACACAGGATTTTATGCATTCTTTCTTAGGCCTGATTGCCTGGGGAACCCGCCCTTTCCAGCACAGGGCCGCATCCACCTCTGGTATTGTTTCAGGCTGAAGTAGGGCAGAGGAAGTAAGGCAGCCAAGAGATTAGGAGACTTCTCATAGACAGAATGACTCAGGCTATGTCAAAGCCAAGGAATGAGGGTCTATCACCCCCTTTTCCTTAGCCCCCAAGTCCTTCCTGAGGGCCCCTTTGTGACCATACCTGTCTTAGGTCATCCCTCCCTTGAGGAATCTTACCCGTTATTGGCTAACCAGTCATCCGTTCGGAGCCAAGCAGGATGAAGTGAAAGGGGGCGGAGGCGGTGCCCCTACCAGGAAGATAAGCTTTGTCTCCTTAGTGGCTTACCGTCCCAAGGTCTTTTTACTCAGCCTTAGCCATGGGGGATTATAGTTTCTGAAACGAAGCAGGGTGGTTCCCAATTAATTAATGATCAGAAAGGAAGATAAACTATTGAAGATTATTATGAGGAAAAATCTTAATTTATATAACGTTGACTTAGAGATTAGTCAGAAAAATCTGTGTATTTAATAGTACTGACAGTATACTACTGTATGTGCCAAATGTTATACTTGGCACTAAGAATCTATGGTTCACAAAACATACACAATTTATGTCCTCATGTGACTTATAGCATATGGTATGTGAAGGAAAATAAACAAGCAATTACAACATAATGTGATAAATGAGGATATTGGCAAAAGAGTGATTGAAATGGTGAACTATAGTGTCTAGTCTTGATAGGGAAGTGAACGCAGAAGTGGGCTAAGTAAGGAGAAAGTAGAAGAACCTAGTGCCTGCACTTCAGAATGTAAATGAAATATAGATGAAGTTGGTGTAACTAATTTAGGACTGGAAGGTGGTCAGAGTGGTCAGACCACTTTAGTGGTCAGAGAAAAAGATTTTCCCATTTTTCCATTCAGAGAAGACAAGGTGATGATGAAGTTAGAGTGTGGTCTGTAGTGGCTGAAGTGGAGTTGCATGAAAGTTGGTGGAGGTGAAATGCTTATGATAATTAAAAATAGACTGTTGGATCTACTATGCTTACGTATGTTGAAATAATTCAAGGTTATGTAGTACTTGGGATAGAGAAGAATGTCGTATGCCACATGTCAAGAGTTTTGAGTCCCTTGGAGATCAGTGGTTCTCACTGTGACTGCATATTGGAATTACCTGGAGAACTTTACAAACTACTAATGCTCTACCCTAACTTTGCTGGAGTTGGAAGTTCTGTTGGTTAGCTCCCATGGGCAGCCATTCTGATTTAATTTGCATGGGGTATAACCTGGGCAGTGGGACTCTAAAATGCCCCCAGCTAATTCTAATGTTCCAGAGTTGTGTAGGGAGGGTTTTTGTTTTTTGTTTGTTTGTTTGTTTGTTTTTAACAGGAAACTGGGTGGGAGGTTGGGGCTGTGACCCTGCCTCACGAAGTTGGGATATATAATGAACAAAAGAGTAAGCAGACCTTGAGAGGGCTGCAGGAGAAGCAGCTTTTACTTAAACAGTGAAGATTTTGAAGATACAGATGTGTTTGTTTTTCCTAGAACATAGCTTTCCTAGAAGGAAACTGTGGTAGAGAGGGAAGCAGTGGGAAGTTGGACAGAGGAGGAAAAAGCAAGAACAGTGCAGTGGGTAGAGTACAGGAGAGAACTGATAATTGAATAAATTTAGCTCTTGGGCATGACCAAAGATAATAGTGCGTAGTGGGTTCAGATTAGTCTGGAAAATACATTCAGCAATCCCCATAGTGGATGACAGGCCTTAATGGGTCAGACTTCATCAAAAGCCCCAGCCTTGTATCCTTCTCTTTGTTAAGGGGTTTGGATTGATTGTGAAGGGGGTTAGATCTTCAAGACCTGTGGAGAAGCCCAGAGTTCAGGCTGATGTTCCTCGGGTTCCCAGGGACGTGATTAGAGGCCCATCCGTTCTGACTCTGGCAGGCAGAGGCTCTGGAGTGTTAAGGCTTGGTCAGTTTTGCATGGCATAGCTCCGCTCACTCTTACATGCTGCTGTACTGTTCCTATACTTTTACACTCGATGCTTTCCAGGCACAGTTTTAATTGCCCATTCCAGATTTGTGAGCAAGACTGATAGGTGTCTTTTTTTTTTAGTAGAAGAAATGCTGTAGACTTAGAAAAAGTGAAAACAAGCTTTTCTTTATTTAGACATTAGAATTTTATGCATAGAGAATTAAAACGTTTCACAAAGAGACCACTCAGCTTGGATTAACTCAAGTATAAACTGTATATGGGACTAGAAATTAATAATTGTTACACTGATTCAGATTTGTTTAAGAATAAATTGGTTAACTGATTTTATATTAATTGAACATATAACTTAATTTTTTGTACTGTTAAACTTGGAAAATGAGAACATCAGCTATCACAGTCAGGGGAGTACAGCAAATTTAATTTTCTTTTAAAATTAAAGAAAACTTTTTAAAGTATACAGTCTTCAAGAGCTAACCTAGTTATGCAAATAAGCTTTGAAATTACCTTTGAATGAAGAATTCATTCAAAACATCAAAAATTTTCAATATGTATTTTGGCCAGAATAAGGTAAATAGTAAGTAATAAATTGGGTAACAGCTTGATGAAGAAATAAGAAAATTTTTGCATGATTACAGTATATCATGTTAACTAGAAATTAAAACCCACTCCTTTTACTAAGCAAATATACATGATGATTAAAGCTTTTATACTTTTTAAAATTTGATTATTTTGTAAACAGTGGCCTTATTCACATGTGTTTGAATTATGAAACTAAATAACTTTTACGCTGTGACATCAAGTAGATGAAGCCTGTGATGGGTCATGGGAATTTAGGCTACATCAAAAAAAAAATGCTTCTTAAAAAATAAATATTTTATTTATTGATTTCAGAGAGAGAGGGGAAGGAAGGGAGGAAGGGAGAGAAGGAGGAACAGAAGGAGGAAGAGAAAGAAACATCGATATGTTGTTCTACCCATTTATCCATTCATTGGTTGATTCTGTATGTACCCTGACTGGGGATCAAACACTCAATCTTGGCACACTGGGATGATGCTCTAACCATCTGAGGGTGAGGATGCTTTTAAATGCTGGGTTGTGACATAATTTTTATATGTATCTTTTGTATGTACAGTTTTTGGATGTGCCTTTTAACAAGATGAAAACTAAGGAGCAATTTAAATGGCCCTTTTCTCATTATGGTTTACATTCATTGACTTATCTGATGTTTAGGTGGATGTGAATGACACCTATTTTTCAAAACTGAATTGATATTTTAAAAAATTCTGCACAAGTTGATTGTCTCAGTGATCTGTGGTACATTTTACAGATTCAGACTGTTTTTAGGACTGTTGATAAGATTTTTTTTTTTTGTTGTTGTTGTTTTTTTGTTTTGGCTGTGGAGGCTGGCATCACTTGGCTTAAATTTTTTAGGCCAAAATTATTTCTACTCTACTGTACTGTATTGTGGGAAATTCTAAGTCAGGTCAACATTTGTCTTGAAATATATCCAAGCTATATCTTGAGGAAAATTTTGGCTTTGCTTATTCAGTCAGCTTTGCTATATTCTGTCACCTTAAAAAAGTAGGGTTGTGAGAACACTTGTTAGGAGTTTCTTTAGTTTTTATGGCTTATCTCATTTTTAGAGACATATGTATTAACTCTAAAACAGAAATGCAGACTGCCAACACTCAGTGTCTCCCAAAGCCCCAGAGAATTGATACTGGAGGAAAAAATCCCAAGAGTTAGTTAACCTTTCTAGATTCTCTAATTTCATCTATTTATTTACCTGTATATTATAATTGTGGTTAGATTATAATTTCTGTCCTTGGATACCAGAAAACTATACTCTTAGAACATATTAGCTCTTACTCCTTGCAGAATTGCCTTCATTGAATTGCCTTTTAATGTTTAGGGCCCCTTTTATTTAAAGTCAC
The DNA here is from genome assembly GCA_039655065.1 of Glossophaga mutica. Lineage (NCBI taxonomy): Eukaryota > Metazoa > Chordata > Mammalia > Chiroptera > Phyllostomidae > Glossophaga > Glossophaga mutica. The sequence continues at coordinate 78,358,037 of CM077313.1, read as the reverse complement.
TATGAGAAGCAATTTTGTTAAACTTTCTAGTGACTGTCCTATAAAACTTTTGCTGAGAACATTAACGCAGTACTTCATGCTTTGTTTTTCAGATAAATTCCTAAATGTACAATTCTTTAAAAATTCAGAGCTGCAGATACAGAGCACCAGTTAATGAGAGGAACATTGGATATCATCTGTTCACAGCCTGTTTGTAAATGAGGAAATTGAGGCTCAGAGAGGTCCATTATAAGCAGCTGGCCTAGAACCCAGGACTAGAAATTGTGTCTTCTAACAACTGACCCAGGTTTATTTTGTTGTTGTTATTAAAAAAAATGGAGGTGAAATTGAAACTGACATAAAGTTAACTATTTAAAAGGAAAAATCCATTGACATTTAATGCAGTCCTAATGTTGTATAACCTCTGTCTAGTTTCAAAACATTTTCATTACTCCGAAAGGAAGACTGTATCTCTTACATTTGCTCCTGATTTTCGTCCTCCCCCAGCAGCTGACAAGCACCATACCATCATTCTGTATCGTCTCTATCAATTCATCTATTCTGATAGTTCATATAAATGGAATCTCACAATATTTGACTTTTTGTGTCTGTCTTCTTTCACTTAGCGTAATGTGTCCAGGTAGCAGAATGTATCAGTATTATTTCATTACTTTTTATGGCCAAATAATACTCCATCGTATGTAGCTACTACAATTTGTTTATCCATGCATTCATTCATTGATGGCTACTTGGGCCATTTCTGCCTTTTTTTGGCTATTGTGAATAGTGCCACTATGAACATGAATATACATATATTAGGTTGGCCAAAAGTCCATTTAATTTTTCTGTAAAATAAAAGATTTTTTTATTTTTACCAGTAACTGTTGATTTGAATATTTTGAGTTATGTTGCCTATCTCCCACTATTGGCTTCTAGTGGGCTGAGGCCAGGGGTGCTGCTAAACATCTTCCAATGCATAAGACAACCCCAAGAATTATTCAGTCAAATGTCAGTAGTACCAAGAAATTTCACAAACTACTTTTGGCACATTCGTTCAGTCACAGCACCTTTGAAATAATAAAGCATAATATGCCAAAAATGTTGCATATTTTCTTCCATCTTCAATATTAAAGTAGCTACACAAAAAATTTACCAATTTTGATATATTTTTTAAATACATGCTGATCTGATAGCTGTCAAAGTACAATCTAAAAAAAAAATGGTTTTGAATGAAGCTCAAAACAACTAAGTGCTATCTTAACAACTAAGCCATCTTAACGGGGGAAAAAAATGAACGTTTTGGCCAACCCAATATGACTGTAATTGCCCTTCCTAGTTTTTCCTGCCCTCAGGTTTCCCTATTTCAAATCTTGCAGCAAGTCGAAAGTGGCTTAACCTCGAATGTCCCATATGCTTCTCACAAGCTACCTTTTAAGAACAATCTTCAGTGACTTCCCATCGAACACTTTTTTGCTTCAGTTGCTTACTCCTGTTGTCTTCTCTTTATCAGGTGCTCTGTTCTTCACTCTATGTCCTGCCATCCTCTGAGACTGCTCCTTTTCAGGAGGCTTCCTCTGATTTGCCACCCTACCTCCCCTTCAGAGTGGGTCAGATCACATGCTCCTTCTTAGTACTTTGTAATAGCTGATGCATGTCTGTCATTTTACTTACTGCATTGACACACACACATGCGCGCACACACAGACACTTTTCACAAGACTGTGAACTTCTTGAGGCCAGGATCATTGCTTATCTTTGAAATTACAGAGCCTGGCTCTAGTGGGTACATAATAGACCTCAATAAATGTTTGATCAATGAATAAAAGAACTTCCCAGTCTAGAAAAAGCAGATATACATCAATAACTACTGTACAACTTTAGTGCAGCAGAGGTAGAGAATGCAAGGACTGCCAACTCTATCTGGGAATAAGGAGAGGTGCTTATGAAGGAAGGCTTGCTTCATGAAATATACAAGTTTGAGCTGCTTCTTGAAGTGAACTTGGCAGAGGTCTTGCTAGAGAGGAAAGGTACAGTATTTTTCATACTATAAGACACATGCCCCTAATTTGGGAGGAAAGGGGGTGCGTCTTACAGTCTGAATGTATCTTACCTGGCTCACTGTGGGGTGGGGGAGCAGCAGGGAATGGGGTCATAGGAGGCAGGAGCAGGGTTGCTGCTGCATTTTCCTCCCGAATTGGGCAGGGGAGGAGTGCATCTTATAGTTCGAAAAATGGTAATCCATCCTAGATAATAAAACCAAAACGAACAGGGCCCGATTGTGGAAAAGCGAGGTATCTCAGAATCCTTTTTTCAAAGGTCATTTTGGCAGCAAGGTCGATGAAATAGAGGACAGGCAGGAGTTTGTCTTGTGGGCTATATTGAAGGTCTGTCTTGTCCAAAGCTTTAGTGGTGAGGAGAAGAGTGCCACAAGACATATTTGGGATGTAAAATATAACTAATTCATGGACGTGAGAGTTGTAAGAGGGCAGTCCAAGATCACTCTCTTTTCAGTAATTGGGTAGGCACTTACGCATTTTAAATAAGGGAATATAGGAGATATTTGGAGTATGTAATAAATTTAATTTTAGACATGGCGAGTTTGAGGTACCCATGAGAAATTCAGGCAGAAATGTTCTGTATGCAGTTGTATATAAGTTTTAGAAACCCAGAAGGTACAGTCGGGTGGGAGGCACAGTTTTAGATATCACAGTACATACGAGGTAGTTAAAAGTGGTAGATTAGGAAACAAGGTTACTCAGGGGTTGTGTATATATAGTAAGACTGTAGGAGAATGAAAACAGAATCCTGGGAATTGTGGGTTTTCTTTTGCTTAAAGATAATCAAGGATATACTTTGAAAGCAGTATTAATTTTTCTTGATCATTTTTATTTCCTTTTATTCTTTCTTGCTTTAACAGAGTTCAGAAATTTCCCATTTACAGCCAGTAGTTTGTGATTTCCTGATTTTTTCCTCCTTCACTCCACTGAATTTTTCTTGAAGCCATTAGTTTATTCCTCTTTGAAGTGTTTGCTGTCAGACTAAATTAGGGAAAATGCTAAAATTTAAAATGAAAAAGGAAATACTTAAATCAGATATGTAAATTCAAATCTCTTCATGAGATGGGCACATATATTTATATTTTCACTTCCACTATGAAATAGGCTGTCATTTTTTAAAACATATTACTCTATTATTGGTTTACCTTTTGTTTTCCATTTTTGGTAGGTATAGATAAATATTTTGCTTCTTTCACTAAAACAGTTGTAAGATTATGATGATAATCTTTGGATTCAGCATCTGGTAAACCTTATAGTTAGTGTTGGGACCTGGCTCATTTTCATGGGAGTTGTGGCCCCTCAGCCCTATGTCAGTATTGCCTTGCAGGGATGTGATTCCATAAGGAAAGCCAGAATTCCTGATTTATATGTAGGTTTAAAAAATGTTCATTCAGAATTAAAAATAAGAACAACTATTTTGGCCAAATGGAACACTCCAGTTTTTGATCCCTTTGTAATGAAGTCCAGCTAGTATCCCCTACTGAGACCTTTAAGATGCATTTGGTTCTCTTGCGTACCATGGTGAGAGAGAAAACTTGACTGGAAGCCACAGAAGATTGTAGTGGAAAAGGAAACAGGTTTGATCCGCTGGTTTGGAAGATTGAGTAGTAATGGGGTCATGAAGTTAGATGGCTGAGGTCTGGCCGATCTTCAGTAAGTCTTCTGGCAGTGAATCTTGCCACCTTTACCTTCTTATTTGTTGAGGTCTTGATTCTGGGTACCATGATTTGTGACTTGAAATTGGAGTGGTTAGTTAGGGAGGACAGTTTTCTATTATTTTATCCTATATATTTAAGTACAAAAATAAAACACATACATTGTACTTTGGTATTCTCTCCCAAGAATATAAGCCAGATGAATTATGATGTTTCTCTCAGTCAGTGGGTTCCACATTCTGAGCACCTGATTTAATAAATGAACTCAGAGTAAAATTTGTTAGGACTTACTGTATTACTTTCTTTATTTATTTTTATTGAGTCAAAGTAAATAATTTTTATAGGAAGTCTCCTACTCATCTGATAGGAAAATTAGGGAGATATGTTGGAACTGACCTTCGGCTTTCCTGTTTGTTTTCCTTGGGAGGGAAGAGTAATGATTTTTGCAAGTGGAACTTCTGTAGTTTTGATTATTCATGTTTCCTTTTAGCAACAGTGTTCCCTTGTAAATAATTCCATTTGTATAAAAACAAGATCTTACAATTAAAAAGTATATTTTAAAAATGTACTACAAGATGTTACAATTTGATTGCTAATTCTTCATCTAACTGGCTTTGACCGCATCCTGTTAGCTTATGAGAGGAATTTATATTCTCTGCTCTCCTTTTGAATCAATGAGTACTTTCCTTGTGGCACACTTTTGAATAGCCTTAGCATTTGTGAATCTTTGTGTGGAGTTTCTGGTTTTTCCTTAATTTTTAATTATTTTTTTAAATCCTCACTCGAGGATGTGTTTATTGATTTTAGAGAAGAGAAGAAGGGAGGGGGTGGGATACACATCAGTGTGAGAGAGAAACATTGATTGGTTGCTTCCTATCTTCCCATACACACCTGGAACAGGGATTGAACCCCCCAACGTAGGGTTGCCCCCTGACTGGGGATTGAACCTGTAACTTTAGTAAGTGCTCTGACCAGGGATTGAGCCCAAAACCCTTTGGTGTATGGGACAACACTCCAACCAACTGAGCCATCTGGCCAGAGCTGGAGTTTCTGGTTTTGAAAATTACCAACACTTTGATACATAAAGTTAGTAATCAGCTTTAAATAATACCATTTTGATGGAAAGAAGTAACTATAAAGAAAAGAGACTGATTTTTCTTGTTTCAAAGCAAAACTGCCTTTGAAGACAATCTAAAAGGAGTTTCAATACTGTTCAGGCTCTGGAGGCTTTATCTTTTCTGTATCCCCAAACACTTTGTAAATCTTATTTATGGCACTTATCACATTTATCCTGTCATTATATGTGTACTTTACCTTTTCAGTTGGAAGCACTTTCTGATTCACCTCTGTGTAATTAAGGCCTAATACATAGTTAACTAATAATTATAGAATCAATATGAAACCCTCCAAAATATTGTGAAGGACAGTACTTATATAAAATGTACACATACCCACACACAATATAGGATACTAAAACTCATTACTTTGTTCTAATTTAAAAGAATCTTTTTCTTAATTGAATAGGCAAGTGTATATTGCTCTACTATCAGTCATAGGAAACCCATTCCCAGGTTAATTCCTTGGGCTGTAAACACATGGCATGTTGTGGCCTGTTTATTTCCTGTGGTAGTTATTTAAGACATGCAAGTGCATTTACTGTATAAGTGAATCTTGTGATTGTTGTGTGCTTAAAAAAATTTTAATGAAAAATTTTGAATGTTAAATGTAGAAAGATTAGTGTAATGAACTTGCTGTCCTTATGCCCAGCTTAGACATTTATCAACTCACAACCAATTATATTTCATTTCTATTCTTTTCACCTTTCTCTCATTCACTACTTCCAGAATTATTTTGAAGTGTATTCCAGATATATGTCTTCATCTGTAAATACTTCATCGTGAATCTTTAAAATATAAGTATTCTTTTTATTGAAACAAACCATAATGTCATTACACCAGTTATTAATAAAAAGGAAGCAGTAATTTAATATCATTAAATAACAGAATATGTGTAAAATTCCACAATTCCTCTTTTTTCCTCCTTTTTCTCCTCCTCCTTCTCTTTTTTGTCCTTTTCCACTGTATTTTTTAAAAATCAAATTAAATAAGCTCTACATATTGCAATTTTAACCCACAGAGTCTCTCCTCCCCTTCTCTTTTTCCTTTGTCCTTGATTTGTGAGGGAATTGGACTTGTTGCCCTTTAGTGTTTACCACAGTATGAATTTTGCTTAGTTCATCTCGTGTTGTATTGCAACATTTTCTCAGTCCTCTGCATTTCCTAAATGAGAATCAGGTTTGATTTTTTTTTTTCCCAGCAAGCCTCATTTATAGATGGCGGTCTGTCTTTTTCTTTCAAGAGGCATGTAATTTCTGATTTCTATTCTCACTCTCATTCTGTCTCTTGTGACTTCATGACTGCCAGACTCCTAATATATTAAGGATTGCAGTATGGTGATACTCTAATTTTATCATTTCTTCATCATTGTATTGAATATTTTATTAAAGAGAAGCTTAATTTTCATCAACTCTCTGATTGCTCTGATAAATGCTTCTCTATTTTTAAAAAGAGTTCTTTAGCGCTCTTCAAAGGTGATCAATGGAATTTAAAAAATCTACAATTTCATGAACCGTTTGAAGTGCTCTAATTTATTGCAGTAATGATTCTTAATGATTTTACGTGTAGCCATTTGCAGCCTTTTCAGTTTATCTTGTGAGTTCTTTTGATATGTCCTCAATAGTTTTTGTGTTAGGGCAAAGTGTTCTAGGCTCATCTTAAACTCATTTCCTGCTCCAGACTTGGAATTGGCCATTTTTCCAACAGCCCTGGTTTGTTTTAGTGGAACTATCGACACTGCTTTTTTTTCTTCAGAATTTATTCATTTATTTTTAGAGAGAGGAGAAAGGAGGGAGAGAAATAGCAATGTGTGGTTGCCTCTCACTTGGTCCCCACTGGAGACCTGGCCCACAACCCAGGCATGTGCCCTGACGGGGAATCGACCCGGCAACCCTTTGGCTTGAGCCTGCACTCAATCCACTGAACTACACCAGCTAGGGCTCAACACTGTTTTTTTACTGACACAATTTAAGAAGTTTGAGTGTTTTTTAAATTATTATTATTCTTATAGTACATACCACTAACAATTTACAAATTATTATATTGTAAAATCACTTGAAATAGCTTATTTGGTTATTCTACATTTTGTATATACTATAGAGTTAGATTTGTTTCACTTTACTTTTGATTTGGAGATTGCTTTTTATATGTAAAATATTTATACCATTACAAAATCAGATCTATGGAACTAGGTATCAGAGATGTCTAGTTCTTATCCCTGTCCCCTCTATCCCATTTTCTCCATTCCTCATAGATAATTATTTTTAAAGATTTGGTATAGTACATCTTAAAAAATAAGCAAATGTTTGTATGTTATTAACTCTCTCCTTCCCTTTCTTGGATGATTGATAGAAATACATACTTTACTAGTACTTAATTGAATTTTATTTATTTTTTACTTTTTTTAATATATTTTATTGATTATGCTATTACAGTTGTTCCATTTCTCCCCCATCATTCCCCTCCACCCTGCACACCCCCTCCCACCCACATTCCCCCCCTTTAGTTCATGTCTATGTGTCATAAGTTCTTTAGCTTCTACATTCCCCACACTATTCTTGCCCTTCCCGTCTATTTTCTACCCACCATCTATGCTACTTATTCTCTGTACCTTTCCCCCTCTCTCCTCCTCCCACTCCCCTGTTGCTAACCCTCCATATGATCTCCATTTCCGTGTTTCTGTTCCTGTTCTAGTTGTTTGCTTAGTTTGCTTTTGTTTTAGGTGTGGTTGTTAATATCTGTGAGTTTGCTGTCTTTTTACTGTCATATTTTTTATCTTTTTCTTAGGTAAGTCCCTTTAACATTTCATATAATAAGGGCTTGGTGATGATGAACTCCTTGAACTTGACCTTATCTGAGAAGCACTTTATCTTCCCTTCCATTCTAAATGACAGCTTTGCTGGATAGAGCAATTTTGGTTGTAGGTCCCTGCCTTTCAAGACTCCAGATACTTCTTTGCAGCCCCTTCTTGCCTGTAAGGTCTCTTTTGAGAAATCAGCTGACAGTCTGATGGGAACTCCTTTGTAGGTGACTGTCCCCTTATCCCTTGCTGCTTCTAGAATTCTCTGCTTCATCTTAATCTTGGCTAATGTAATTATGATGTGCCTTGGCATATTCCTCCTTGGGTCCAACTTCTTTGGGACTCTCTGAGCTTTCTGGATGTCCTGGTAGTCTATTTCCTTTGCCAGATTGGGGAAGTTCTCCTTTATTATTTGTTCAAATAAGTTTTCCACTTGTTGCTCTTCTTCTTCCCCTTCCGGGACCCCCTGTAATTTGGATGTTGGGACGTTTAATGATGTCCCGGAGGTTCCTAAGCCTCTCCTCATTTTTTTGAATCCCTGTTTCTTCATTCTTTTCTGTTTGGTTGTTAGTTTCTTCCTTCTGGTCCACTCCATTGATTTGAGTCCCAGTTTTCCTTCCATCTCTATCGGTTCCCCATGCGTCTTCCTTCATTTCACGTATTGTAGCCTGCATTTTTTCATCTAATTTGTGAGCAAAATCAACCAATTCTGTGAGCATTTTGATGACCAGTGCTTGGAACTGTGCATCTGAGAGGTTGGCTATCTCTTCCCGGCTTAGAGGAATTGGATCTGGGGAATTTTATTTGTTCTCCAGTTTGAGCCATTTTTGGTGATTTGTTTTGTTTTGTTTTGTTTTGGCTTTCGTCTGGTCGTGGCTGTTATGTAGTAAGGGGTGGAACCTTAGGTGTTCCTCAGGGTGGGGCAGCCCAGGCGCTGGATTGTGATGCTATAGGTGGGGGCGGGGTCCGAGAGGGAAGAATGGTGCCTGTTCCGCTCTCTCCTGGACTCCGGCCCTTTCCGCTGCTTCCCCTTCACCTGGATTATCTGCATAGGCACGTGCTGTTAACATAGTGAGGAGTGGAGCCTCAGACGCTCCCCAGTGCGGGGCAGCCCAGTAGCTGGGTTGTGACTCTGGATGTGGGCACGGAGTCTGAGAGGGAACAATGGCGCCTGCTCCGCTCTCTCCTGGATTCAGTCCTTTCCGCCACTTCCCCTCTGCCTGGACCGTCTGCGTGCACGAATGTGGGACCACCTGGGCAGCCAGCCGCCTTATGCAGCCTCACTGGGTCTGCACAGTTGCCCCACTGTGCCCGGGGTCCGCCAGGTGCTGCCTGCATTCCCGGGGCCGCACCACCACTTTCTCCTGCCGCGACTCTGCCCCTCTTACTGGTCTGGATGAATGGTTGTTGGACTTCCGTACAGTTCAATTTTCTATCAGTTCTAGTTGTTTTCTTGTTTCTTAATATTCATTGACCTTAATTTTGGTTGTGAGAGGAGGCACAGTGTGTCCGCCTCCGCCTCCATCTTGGCCGGAAGTCCCCCTTAATTGAATTTTAAAAAATAATCAGGATAATATGCTGATACAAAAAATAACATTTGTTCCAAATGCATAGAATTGGTGTTTTCTGATATCTTTATGGATTTATTAGCTCTCATAATTACAAAGTTCACTGTCTTTGATAGCTTAAAGATTTTTGCTTTATTTTTGACAGAATACTTTTTTGTGTGTCATATATACATATATGTATATTGTTTAGGAATAAAATTGATATATATCTAGGGTGAGTCAAAAGTAGATATACAGTTATTCATATAGAAAATAATAAAATAATTAAGAATGCAAGAATAAACTGTTTTGCATACTCACAACTGTAAACCTGTTTCTGCCTCACCCTGTGTATATCTTTATGGTAAATGGTAACATTTTTAAGAAAAGTAATCAATTTTGGTTTGGTGAAGTTTGTAAGTTTATTTATTTTTTAAAAATCTTTACTATTTATTGAAAATTATTAAGGCACAAAAACAGTATGTATAGCTATAAAGATATAGTTTCTAAAAAGCTTTTTTGATTTATTTATTTCAACCTGTATATCTACTAGGCTTTTTATCAGAAATTCATGAAACCTTGAAAAAGTAGCTTTGCAATTTGAGACAGTATTTGCTGGAAGCTTGCCAGGACTAGTCTTTGCTTTGTTGTCCCATTCACATTTTAAATACTTTATTATTCCTCTTGTATAAGGGAAAACATTCAGCAAATAGAAGTTTTTTTTTGAATAACTGTAGTTACTTCTAGTTCCCTAATTCAGTGGTTCCCAAAGTATGGGCTGTGGGGGTGGAGAGAGGGAACTACAGTCTTAGTTTGTGTCCTGAAGAAACAAATATATATTATGAATGTCTGCTGTTACTTCAGACTGTACAAGTATTTTGTAATTAATAGACTCTAGTTGTAAAAACACTGAATTTATTATAGTTTTTTTCCTTATATCTTCTTCATCATTGGATGCTAGGAGTCCTAATTATGTGATAGTCTATGACCTATAATTTCTGCTGTAATTGAAAAAAATGAAGGATTTGTTCAGGTAATCACCTCCATATAGGTACATAATTCATTCTTGAAAGAGTATAGAAGTTGAACAATATACTTGTTCAATAAGGGAGAGTGTTCTATTACCAAAGAGCTAAAAGTACAAAGGAGGTAGTGTGTATATATGCATATAACTTAATTATTGTGGACACCGCCAGTCGGGAGAGGAAGGGTAAACTCCACAGGTACCCAGTTGCCATTATTTTTGCCAGCTAGACAGTTAACTAACTTGTTGAAAAGGGCTATTAATTGAAGTGTCTACCATTTCCATAGGCCCTCTATCTCTCCTGGCTCAATGGCTGGATGGAAAATTTGCACCATATTACTAGTCTTTAATCCTCCTCAGAAGGATATAGTAGGTACCTTAAGTAGGGGTGAGTAGAAATGGATCTTTACTCCCTTGACCCTGGAGCATGAAATGAGGGATTTGGGACCAGTTGACCCAGCAGATGTACTGATGATCCCTGCATGGCCGTCTCTCTGTGTCTGCCTTCCCGAAAGTAAGTAATGATGCGGGTTGGTGTCAGGGTATATTGAGACAACAGAAGAACACTATTGCAGAGCATCAGTCCATGGGAGAACAAGGACCAAGTTCTTGGATGATTTTTTTTTAAAGGTGGGTGCTTGGTTTTGGTTGTGCTGATAGGAGTGTGTAGCTCTGCCTAAGACCAGAAAGTACAAATGGGGAGGAGCACTTCATTTTAGGGGCGTTTTCTTTTTCATTTTCCCTCCACCATTCCCATTTCTTGTCCTTTTCCCCTGTCCTCTTTTCTCTCTTTCCTCGTCTTCCCATTCCCTCCCTCGTCTTACTTATCCAGTAGGGAGCTGCTGCTTTGTTCCGGGCCTTGGTTAAACTGTTGTATAAACATGTTGAATGAGGCAAGGTTCCATGTCCAGAATACATTCTATTGAAACTAGTTGCTGAAGAATTTTCAATTTACTGAAGAGGGAATAGGTGGGAGGAAGATAATCTATGGTTATGATAAGACCACTCTTATGGTTACTTATTTGTGCTGTTGAACTCATATATACCATTTCTGTGACCCAGGTTGCACTGAAGTGGTATCAGCTTCAAGATTCTCAGCCCTGCACCGCATCATATGTTAAGATATACCAGGGGAATGTAACTCAAAATGGTTGACACACTCTAGTGAGATTCATGTCAGAGTCTAAGGTCTGTTTTGTGGGAGCTCTGACAATCTGTTCCTGTGATCTGAAATAGCTGTGTCCACTTACCCCCACTCAACACTTGTAGCCAGGAGAGTCTATGCCTGGCTCTGTGTTGAATCAGCTGTCTCATTATGAGCAGAGTTACTTAACCAGTCTGTTACGGCTAGACTTGATTTGGGAGATGACCTTACAACTTAGCCCCTTCGTTGTGCTAACGGGAGTCCTGGGTCAAAGAGATGTTAGTGATTTTGCAGAGGTCATACAGAAATTCGGTGGCAAACTGGAACCCGTAATTTGTGACTCGTGTTTCTACTAACCCGTTATGCTACTTTTCCTTTTATAAAAGTCAGTGGTGAGGATCAAATGACATAAAATGTCAGTATGACTTCGTAGGCACAGAATATCAGGAGGTAGATTATTTCCACTTGCTTTATATTGTCAGGAGGCATACATGAACCTTTGCATTGTCATTTAAGCATCTTGGCAACAGGGGTCTTTTTTTACGTCTTTGTGTGCCCCTGTGCTTAAGGCCATACCACTAAAGGTAGTTATACAGTCACACTCATATATTGATACTCTTTGAAACCAAAATTCTTTATTTATGTGGGGTATGTATGGATAAACTCTCTAGTAATAAAAATTATGTACTTTAATTTCAGACCAGGGATTTGTTACATTCTTTATAAGTACTTTTCTGACTAATTTCTTGGGAGGCATATTAAACTGATTAATATTTAGATAAAAGAAAGCACTCATTTTTGATTTCAGTATGTTATTTTTTATCATGACTTTTAGCTTATGGCATTTGCCAGCTGACAAATTTTAAGGTTCGCTAGAGAGTTGAGATATGCCTGGGCTCAAGCCTTGCTCTTATGTTTATTAGCTGTGTGACCTAAGGCAATTTTTGAAAATATCTCTGTGCCTTAGCTTCTCTGTTGTAAAGCCAGTAATAGTAATAGTGATTAAGCACAAATTGACCATTGGACCAAGGACTCATTTAGTCCCCAGAGCAGCCGCATGAGATAAGGGAGGAAGTGAAGGCATGTAGTGATTACATGGCTAATAAATAAATAGCAAAGGTGAGATTTGCACTCTGTTCTGTTAACTCCTGAGTCCATACTTGTTGAGCACTATGCTGTACATGCTACCAGCTTAATTTCTTCCTAAATTCTGAGAGGTTAATGAGAATAGGGTATGTAGACAATACTGGGTACGGTTTTTATTGTTCACAGCTTTTGGGGTTACAAAATTTTGAATCAAATTTAGTGCACCTAGAAGTTAACATTGGGGGAGTTTTAAATATGTAGTTTTATTTCGTTCTAAACTGTACTGGTAGCTTGTTAGATTGAAAGAATCATAGACCCCACTCCAGACATCCTGGAATAAAATCTGCATTTTCATAATCTGCATTCAAGAACCTTAACATTTAAGAACTACTGCCTTAGGTGATCTTGAAGGTTTCTTCCAGTTTCACTAATAGTTGGTGAGCCAGCGATTCTGCAGCATCAGCCAGTGTGGATATTTCAGTGTTAATTATTAAATTTAGAGAAGAAAATGGTAATATATCAAGGATTGCTTTAATGTAAATCACTGAAACTTACATTTCTTTCTTTTTTTCCTTTGGCTTTCATTTTAAGTCACCTCTTGAAGTAATACCTCCTTGCATTTGGAAAAGGTTTCTATCATAGTACCAAATTATCCTAAATTCTATCATCCTTTATTATCTGAGGAAATGATTAGAACTCAGGATTTTTAAACGGAATTTGGGCAAATGTTTTATTTCATCTCATCAGATGAGATTGTAATATCAGCCAATAATGTATATGTGAACACTAAAAATAACATAAAACTTTCTTATTTTTGAACATTTTGCTATTCTGCTGTTTCAGTGAACAGATTACCTACAAAGCCAGTGAGCACCAAAATTGCTTGATTGGAAATGTTTGATTTTATTGGTCTCCAGAATGTAAAAATTCTCTCAAACTTAAGGGAAGGATCTTCTCCAGATTCTCTTGTTCACCATTCAATCACTACCACCTGGCACATTGTAGGTATTCACAGATTTTTGTTAAGTGAATAGATGGGTTTGTTTTTGGTGATTTAGCCACTGTTTTCAAATGAATAACATACTTGTAAGATTCTAAAAGGGAGTTTTTAGATAGTTGAGCATCTTTCCCATATAAACTAATTGCTGCATTAAATAATCTTCCCCATATTAACTTAATTGTGATTCTTCTTTGAAAATTTCTCTAATTGTGGAAGATACGATTCAAACAGAAGAACAAATAAAACATTTATGCAGTGTGAAAAGCAAACACCTGGTTAAGAAACAGAACACTACTGAGTATTTGAGAAGCTCCCCCATGTGTTGTCCTCCAATTGCAAGCTCTGGTCCTTTATCCTCAGAGACAGCCCCTTTGCTTGCTTTTATTTTTAAAACCTTTGAATATATGTGAATATATCCTTAATAAGTTGTTTAACTTGGAAACACTGACTAGCAAGTGTAAATCTAAATGTGTAAAGAAAGAGTACTATTGCTAATATTAGATCAAATCTCACTGGAGGGGGTAGGTTGAGTAAAGTATCTGGGTCACAGTCTGGTTTCAGCTTTCCTGAGAGTTTATGAGAACTCTTTTTCAGGGAAGCCTGTGGATCAGACTTTGGGTGAATAGCACATTTCCTGTGGTTGGGCATCTGGCAGTACTGCAGTTGTGTGTCAGGTACTAGGTGTTCAGCAGAGTATTGTCAGAGGGACTGGACTGCTCTGTACTTCATTCTTAACACCAAGACCTACTTTCAGCTCTTAGAAATAAGTCAGGAGACCACTTCTGTACGTGAAGTAGTATCCCCACCTGATTCATGGAGGAGACCATGAGGCCCAAGCAGAAACTTCAGCAGTCATTCTGGCTTCTGGTTAAAAAGATGACAGTGACCAGGGTGAAGGAAAAGGCTAATGAAAATACGCATGAAAAGGGTTGTGCCAGCCTTTTATGGAAGACATTAAAAACCTCCACTGAGTGCATAAAGGAAGATAAGAGTAAATGAAAACATGTTATTTTAGGTTAGGAAGTCTCAATATTGTAAGTTCTCCTTAAATCTTGTCCAAACTTTCTGTTCATGTGTCATCTAATCATTGAGAGCTTCTTAGATCAACCATATACATACAGTTGCTTTATTGTTCATAGTAATACTCATCCCCATTTTACATTACTATGTAGTTACTTATTTGTTTCTTTCCCTTTCTGGAATGTAAACTTAGAAAGATATGTATATATCCCATACCCAGAACAGAGCCCTAAATGTCCCACCCACTTCTGCCTCCCTTCCCTTCCCAGAAGATTGAAAAAAAGAATCCTAATGACATGCCTGTGAAGAAAGTGGAACATATTTAGAGATACTGGTAAAAAATGCTTTACCAACTTGTACTACAGGTAGGAGGAAAAAGCCATCAAAGGGATCTCACTACAAGGTAAACAGACTTCCCTTTTCTGGAACACCTGTAGCACAGAGGAGGTCACTTTGAGTTTCCCTTTCTAACAGGCGGGACTTCTGGATTAGGCATTTTGGCAACCTATGAACTAATAACTGAAAGACTGTGATCCAGGGCCAGTTCATGCTACAGAGTAACTCTAGTGCCAGCAAATGATATGATGGTACCTTATAATCCTCTAGTTGGGAAATTTCACATTTTCCCCATCCTAACCCCAGAGGTGGGAGAAGTAGGTCTACAACATCTCTAGGCTCAGACCGAATGGCAGCACTTGGACTGTAACCGAGCAATCATTGCAAAATAGTTGTAAACAGCAAGAAATTACGTCCAGATTCTCATGGAGACTACTGTAAGTACAGAATAAGAGCATGAAAGAGTCAAACCTTGTATAAATAATGTTCTTTTTTTTAAATTTAACGATGGCATGCTTGTCTTTTCCCCTTTATTGAATGTAGACTTAGGAGAGTATGTTTTATTCATTATGGCTTCTGCAGCACCTTGAACTTACAGCACAGCACATAGGAAGCAGTCAGTGACCTTGAGTGGATGAATGAATGAACACAGCTGTCCTCTCTCATAATCTACAGCACTTATTGTGTGTCCCATAGTTTTTTGGTCATTGATTTTGTTCAGTTTAGCATCTTATAGTGCTTTTTATTACTTTCTTTTGGTTCAGTGTCTAATTGTTTCATTTCTGTAAGACAGTCTTCTCTGTGCTTATTGACGGCAAGAGCGGGACAGATGCTTCCTTGTGTACCTCACGGTGCGAGGCAGACTAATACAGGGACTTGTTGAATTGAAAACATTTATTTACTTACAGTGACTTAAATTGCTAAGATCCAGTTTGCCTTTAACAAAAGGAATATTTTTATTGGATAATACAGTATACTTTAAAAAAATAGTTTTTTAAGTATGGAGAATTTATGGAAATGTTTTGTTGAGCTCATGGTGACTTCTGCTAAACTTCCATAAATTTGGAAGTTTTGTAATTCTACTTTTATAAATTTCTATACGCAGTTTGCATTAAAAGCACAATTTTCAGTGAGATATGGATTTCTTACTTTGAAATTTTAGTTTTTAAAATGTTGTCATGCTACAGTTATGTTTAAACTTAGGTTTAAAATGAAACATTCTAAATAAGCACAATTTTAGTCTACGTTTTATGTATACTGTTACATATATAAATACACAAGTGTTTTTATACTGTACCATTTTTCATTCCAGCATATTCTTCAACAGTGTGTATAAGTATTTCTTGTTGTACCTTTGCATTGTCACTAGTTCTTAAAAAATCATTGGAGGGGGTTGGGGGGAAGGGGGAGAAAATACAACTACAATTGAACAATGGTAAAATAAATTAAAAAATAAAAAATCATTGCGGATGTTCTGTAAGTCTCTTTCTCTGTACAGATTTTGTATATCATTTCTTGGAGATAAATTTCCAAAAGTTTGCTTAGCATGTTCAAAAGTAAATATTTTAATAGTAATTGAAACAACACTATAAATATACAAAAGGAGAAATGTAAAAGTTTTGTGGTTTTCCCTAATTCATCATTTATTTATTTATTTATTTATTTTTGCTTTATTTCAGATCAGTCTATCCATATGGGGATGGGGAGGCCTTGTCATTGTCCTTTCTCTAATAACATTTGGACCTTTTGTAATATTTTATTTGGCATTTTATATCCTCTGCTTTGTGGGTGGGTAAGTATGCTTAGTGATAATTTTGCAACTCATATGTCATGTTCTGTTGTTCAAAATTGAAACAAATGACCAAAAGAAGTGGAAGTATGATTTATTGTGAATGTGATTTTTACAAATTGTTTTTATCAAAGTTTAAAGTAAAAGTAAGACACTTAATAGAAGTAGAAATGATGATAATTATTGGTATCAGAAATAATGTCATCTTCAAAATTGACATAAAAATTTTAATGATACAAACTTGTTTTGTGATAAAAGGAAAATTTTAAAGATTTTTAAATTGCTTTGGTGTATTCTTTAAGGTTGAAATTACCTTGTTTATTACAATAGTAATAAGGTAAGTAATTTATATTGAGATGATGCATCAAATTTTGCATAGAGATACTGTGTTAGTGATTAGACTTCACACAATACCGTTAATTATTTTCCTTAGTGAACGCTGTCATTTTGTTTAAGAAAATTCAAACAACACCTGATTTTGCAATTTTCTCTTCATGGTTATTTGGTTTACAATGTTTATGCCTTCTACTTTGCCTTGATAAACCTTTACAAGAGAGGTTTCAGTCATGATTTTGTATAGCTTCCTATGCAGAGCATTTGGTGTCAGACATGAATTGTATGTAAGAAAATGTGTAGACAAGAGAGATACTTGTTTTAGATACTCTAACCAGCTTAGCTGAAATGAGCATTTCGTTAATATATGTGTGTATGTATTGTATATACATATATATGATACATTTACGTACTTATTTGTGGAATGAATGAACTATGAGTTCTTTTAAAAAGACCTTTTGAGAACCCCCGAACTTGGAGGAGTTACTTTATCTCACAGTTTTAGAGGACTTAATTGAATAGCATATGTAAACTATGGCCTGAAAGAATATCTAAGACACTAAAGGGGTGGCTTCTGAATGTATCTACAGTCTATTACTTCTCTCAGGATATGGGTTTGAAAGTCATGTGTTGCCATTATAAAAATAGGGAGTGTACCCACTGATTGTTGAACAAGTGAGAATTAACTAAAGGACTGTTCATAAAACTATTTTAGTTTTAGTATTTTTATTAGAATTGCTTAGGTACAATAACTGTTGAAAAAATCAAGAAATAAGTGGCAGGAATCAGATAAATGGAGTTCTGAAAATCTTTATTGATTATAATGATGGTTGAAGACTGTAGATCTGCAGCCATTTGGCTTCTAAATTGTACCCCTTTGTTCTAAATTAAGGCCGGAGCTGCTTGATTGCACAGCTGCATGGTTGCACAGCTGCATGGTTGCACCTCGCCTGCATAGGATCACAGCTGCTTTTACTCATTGGAAAGGAGAGTGTCTTGAGATATTTATTTGAAAGGAGAGATTTCTTCTGCTTCACTAATTGAATAAGTCCTTGGCAAAAGTGAAGAAGAAGGATTTCCCAATACTTCAGAAAGGGAGGACATTGCAGCTTTATAGAGGAGGGTAGGAGCCCTAGGAACCCTTGGAAGATGGAGATTCCATCTACCCTTGGTAGAAAATTATTTCTTTTAGGATAAATTGCTTTATACAAAATTTGGGAAAGAGAGAAGGATGATGAGTGCATTCATTTTAAAGTTGTGGGAAACTTTTCCCTTTTTGCATATGCTAATTTATTAAGAAATAATTTTCAGAAAAAAATTTGGATACTTGTATGCACAAATTTTTGGATAAGATGGGACATTGGAGAGTGTGAGAGAGCCACTAAAAACTCTTTAGATAACATTAAGTCACATGGTAGGGTCTGAAATTCCAAGTTCATGCTGGCTCATAAATTAATGTTGTGTTCCAGACTGTTGAGCCCAGTGACAAGCACTGCCACAATTAGGGACTTCTACTTACATACCAGCAAGCCTCTCAAAAGGAGATTAGTTAATTAAACACTCTGAGGTTACTCAGTTATGGTCAGTGAGTACCATAATTCCTGAGTCAGATCTTTCTTTTTTTGGTTCTCATTACGAACAGTGTTTGCCCCTCTTTAACTTAGTGTAGTTGAATGCCTTTGAATTTTAAAAGCAAAAATAGGCTTTTAAATATCAATCTCAAGTAAAAACATTTCATATAATTAAAATAATTTTAGTCTTAATGTATTTATTGTGTAAGTTCTTAAAAATATGTTTTCTCTTAAAATACAAGCTTGAGAGAAATTAATACATTTTTCTGTGGAAACCACCTTTTTATTTTTCACAAATGAATCTTAAGTATTTACGTAAGTTCTGCAGTTTATTTACAATGTTGAAAGTGTATATATTTTTCTTATAATCAAAAAGGTATTATGAGTTATTTAATGGCATTCTGTTGTGTTTGTTTGGTTATGCAATCATTTGTACCACCTGTTTTTTCTTAAATCTCAATGCTAATGCTATTAGGTTCTTTGTAAGGTCAGACTATTCGATAGCCTACTTCCTACTGTCATAGTGTGTTCAAGGGTTTTTGTTTTATCAGTCTGTTTCAAGGTGATGGTTTTAGAAGTACATTGTTTTCTTAATATAGGCATTTCATTGTGCCTGTAAATTTGCTTATAACCAGGTAAAACTGAAATATAAAGCCAACTTAATTCTTAATGATAACATCAGATATCACACAGGTGAAATTTACTGATAATTCTGAAGCCTTTTTTAAAAGAGACAAAAACAGAATTGGTGACATAAGCTGATTCGATTTTGTGTTTTCCACTCTCCTCCCTGCTTTTGTGATGCCTGTACTGAAGAGCAGTGAAGTGGCAGTAGCCACAAAAAGCAGAGAACCATGAGAATCTTCAATTCTTGATGCTGAGCATATATAATTTTTCCCTGTTCCCTTCTTGTCACTACAGTCTTTCAGTCTGTAAGATTCTCACACTGTTGTCTATGTCCGTGGGTCATTCATAGATGTTCTTTATGTGGTCCCTTCCTCTTCTTTCCACCATCATCCCTCGACCCCTACCCCTCTGGTCACTTTCAGTCTTTTCCTTGTTTCTGTGCCCATGGTTCTATTTTGTTCATTGGTTTGTTTTGTTCATTAGATTCTTCTTATAGGTGAGATCATGTGGTATTTGTCTTTCACCTCCTGGCTTATTTCACTCAGCATCATATTCTCCAAGGCCTTACTGCCCTGAATGGACCAACTTCTTCTCATCTGGCAGTTTAGATTTTTTTCTTTACAGAATTCCTGTCTACTTAGTAGTGCTTGGATTTAATCGGTAAATTTTACCTATAGGAAATGTTGATAGCATCTAGTCAAAATTTAAAGGAGTACTAAACCAGTACTTATCTTACCTTGACTCTGTAATTTTCTTTTATTAATTCTAGGCTTATTTAAATGAATCATAATTTGGATCATTTTTTTTTCTATATAGCTTTGTTCTATATTCATAGTGGCAGGTTATATTAATATCTCATGTTAATTAGTTAACAATAGAAAGCATGTGATTTAGCTATAGATTTAGATCTCATTTGTTTTTGTTTTTGGTTATTAGCTAGCCTACTTATTTAATGTGGACTTATTTTCCTGAAGGTATACTGGGTGAAAACTTTGAAAGGCAATATTGTATAAATTCACAAATGTTTACAGTTGATTTAAACTTCAGAACATAGCAAAATCTGTCAGTTTCTTCCCTTGCCAAAGTCACAAACTGTTGTTTTAGTGAACAATAAGCCATCTATTGAATCTGAAAAACATACTTGGTCATAGATCTGTTAGATTATAGTAAAATTTTGTTTTTGTATCTATAATTGAATTTTTCTCAGGGGTATTGTGGTTACTCTCCTGTTTGGAAAAACAAACTCAGAGAAGTACCTTGAGCAGTGTGAACACTCGTATCTGCCTCCAACATCAACTGGAATTCCTAAGGTAAATAGGCTAAAGGAATGTGAGACCTCAAAGTCCTGTCCTGTTCTGTGATAATGTGATCATCTGTCTATGGTTTGGCAGATTTTTCTATAATTCATTAATGCTCATTATAAATTTATGGAGGCTGTCTGATGGTGCTTAGAAAAATGCATTTTAAAAAGTTACCTTCTATACTTTCTTAGATGTTAAAAGTGGGAATGCAAATTTGAGGAAAAGACCAAAGATTGGAGTTTTTCCCTGTACTTAATCTAGAATTTCAAAGTATCAAATGTATGATTTGTTTCAATAAATAAACTGCTTTGAATGAAATAAAAAGCATAGGAAACAGGGAGAAAAGGGGTACCATTTTTTTAAACTCATTTGAAACCTAGCTTACAGTTAGTCTATGCATTATTTATAATTTTAATAAGTTAGGACTAATTTTATATCATCTTGAATGTTGCCGTTTTCTTTTTTCAACATATATCATAAATAAAAATGGAATTGAGTATGATAGGTAGGCTTCAGATTTGCATTGCTGTAGTTCTCATTGTGAGACTGGGATGGTTTTATCTTTTACGACACAAAAAGTCTGGAGTTGATGCTATGAATCTAACTTTACAATTACTAACTTGTTCAATTTGTGTTAAAGTTTAGGAGATGCAGAGAAAGTAATTTATAAAGTATTATTTTACATTGCTAAAATTAAAAGCCCCATCCCACTGATTTTCATATTAGTAAATAACTTTTTTCTAATACTTACTATAACTTTTAAAATAATTTGAGACTTGTCCTTCTTTATGACTTCCATTAATATGTATTCTTTGAGTTTGCTCACAAATCTAAGGAAATGAACCTTTTTCTTTTTTAGGTTCATTTCTTAGCCATTTGAGTGGTAAATACAGAAGATGGGAAATACTTTTTAAAAATATTTTATTTATTTTTTTAGAGAGGGGAGGGGAGAAGAGGAGAGGGAGGGAAACGTTGATGTACCAGAGAAACGTAGATCAGCTGCCTTTTGCACACACCCTAACCAGGGTGGGCCTGGCCTGCAACCCGGGCGTGTGCCCTGACCAGGAATTGAACCCACCTGTGACCTTTCACGCTGTGGGATGATACTTGGCCAACTGAGCCACACCAATCAGGGCAAGATGGGAAATATTTTTAAAATTAAGATCCCAGACAGTCATAAATCATAATCAAGACTGGTAAGTCTTTATAATCTATATTTCAGCAGATAGTATAAAAATAGTGATTTTGATTTGCTTTTTCTAAAATGATTTATAAGCAGTAATTTTGAAAAAAATCTTAGGTTGTATAAACTTGAAGCATATGTTATATATATATAAACATGTATATATAAATACAAATATGCTTTGGTTTGTATTTTTAACTGAAGAGTGTCCTATTACTTTTCATTGTGTTTCCAGACCACTGGTCTTTCTGAAAACTACAGAGAAATAGAGGAGTTAATTTTCATTAGTTGCTAAAAATAATTTCTAAATAAAATCCATTTAAAATATATTCCTTTAGTAGCTGTTTTGAACTGGGAGGGGAAACAAGGAAGAGGAAAACTAATAATTTAACTCACTTGAAACACTAACATATGGTTTTAAGGGGTGTACAACACACACCCCATGGGTCACGTGTGGCCCAGGATGGCTATGAATGTAGCCCAACAAAAAATCATAAGTCTACTTGAAACGTTAGGAGATTGTTTTGTGATTACATGTTGCAGTGTATTTAATGTGTGGCCCAAGACAACTTTCTCTTCTTCCAGCGTGGTCCAGAGATGCCAAAAGGTTGGGCATCCCTGTTTCATTGAAATACGGCAGCAACATAGCTACATATTTTCAATTTTCTTACACTCTAAATAATGTTTACTGATTTCATTAAATTTTGAAGTTAAGAATAGATTTTATTTTGGGTGTGTATATTTGTTAACTTGAGAAATAGTGTTTGTTTTATATTGGATTGGCCAAAAGTCTATTATGTTTTTTCTGTAAAATAAAAAACACATTTTTCATTTTCACCAATAACTTTATTGATTTGGATATTTTGAGTTTGTTGGCTGTTTCCCACCATTGGCTTCTAAGTGGGTAGAGGCCAGGGGTGCTGCTAAACATCTTCCAATTCATGAGACAGCCCCACAGCAAATAATTACTTGACTAAAATGTCAATAGCACCAAGAAACTTCACAAACCACTTTTTGCACCTTCTCCATGCTCTGCACAAACTTTTTTTTGCATGTCAGGTGTGTTTTTACCTGTCTTGAAATAATAAAGCATAATACGCCAAAAATGTTGCGTATTTTCTTCCATCTTCAAAATATTAAATGCATACACAAAAACTCACCAATTTTGATAAGTTTTTTTAAATGCACACTGATGACAACTGTCACAATACAGTCAGTAAGGACAACTAAGCACTACTAGAGCCACTGTACAGAAAAAACGTAATGGACTTTTTGGCCACTCCAACACTAGTCTCAAGAAATAAGTTATTTATTTACTTGAAGATAATGAGAGGAAAGTTACGATGAATATTCAGTAAGAAGTAAACCACAGAGATTTTTAACCAAGGAAGTATGCAGTAAGATGTGATGGTTTCCTTTCAGTGTTTAGAAGAAATGAAACAGGAAGCCAGGACTATAAAGATCGATCGAAGATTGACGGGTGCCAATATAATTGATGAACCTCTCCAGCAAGTGAGTTTCAGTATGTGGTATTTGAATTCCATATATTGTGTGCTAGGTGTATTTCTTTTGAAAATATTAAGATACAATTTTGTTTATGTAATATGCTAGAAATGTATTATAATGCTATTCTTGGATTCTATATTAAAAAATGCTGCCTTATTGATGAACTAACTCATAATGATGTGTTTACTTAATATTTAAAACCTTTTGATTGAGTTTGCATTTAGAAAGTTTTTACTGACATACTTGATAATGTTTCTAGTCATTTTATAGTTAAAGTGTTATTCTTTAAAAGTGGACATACACCGTGCTTTGGTAAATCAGATTTTATTCCCTACTACTTTTATTACTTCGATTCAACATTAAAATGTTAGAATTAAAAACTTCATTCTCCCTCAAAATATTTTTCACTGATTTTTTACATTATAAGATTATTATAAATAATGTATACTTTAAAACTTTAACATTCATTTTATAGATGATCCCATATTTAGTTTAACAAAAATATTATACATTAATTTGTATTATTTGCTTTTTATTGGCTAACAATACTGTTGGCAGTATCAAAGGTATTAGAATTAAGTGAATGATATCACTTTGGTAATTTGAAAGGAATCTGATAATATAATCTTGGAAAAATTTTTTCCTTTTTTTGAATTAGGGTCCATTGACATTACTTTGCATCTTATTCCACCAAACCAATTAAAACTTTTTATAATATAGCATTGGAAGTTTACTTTTTCGTCTTAAGAGTTTGGGGTGGGTGTGGCCATAGATAACTACTTTTTAAAACATTTGGGCAGTGTATGAGTTAGGATACCAAAATAATTAAAAATTTTTTGAAATAGTTTTTCGTATATTGATGCTTTTTAAATGAAAGTATTTACCACCACAGTTTAGTGTGTAGAGAGTAAGTATCAATTGGCAAATAATCCTTTTAGGTTTTAGTTTGCCACTGTCACTTGTAAAATCCTAAACAGTTGTATTTCCCCCCATTATTCTTGTTTTAGGTTATCCAGTTTTCCCTGAGGGATTATGTGCAGTATTGGTATTACACACTGAGCGATGATGAGTCTTTTCTTCTTGAGATTAGGCAGACTCTTCAAAATGCACTCATCCAGTTTGCTACTAGGTAAGGATACTGGATTGTATTTAGGCTTCAAAATTTAAATACATTGTTTGTACCAGTAGGGAAAATAACTTAAATGGAGGGGAAAATTAATTATATTTGACCCTTGAATAACCCGGAGGGTTAGGGGGGCCAACCCCTACACAGTTGAAAATTGCATGTAACTTGATTCCCCAAACTGTAAGCCTTACCAATAACAAGCAGTCTACTAACACATATTTTATCTGCTATATGTATTATATGCTATATTTTTACAATAAAACCAGAGAAAAGAAATGTTATTAAGAAAATCATAAGGTAGAGAAAATATAATCACAGTACTGTACACATTTATTTTTAAAAATCTCCATGAGTGGGCTTGTGCAGTTCAAACCCATGTTGTTGTTGAGTGCACTGTATTAAAAGGTAAGTAGGACAGTAGATTATAGATAACTTGGGTTATGGAACTGGAGCCCTAAAAAACCTTGAAGTTACTCCTTTAAATTTAACCTTTATATTTACAGAATGTTTATTTTGATTAAGCTCTTGGTCTCTTGGTCTCTATGTCAAGTTTTTCCTCTGGATCCAATCTTGTGACTTTTCAAAGTCTTTTACCCCATTTATTGATGATTTATTTCCCCTCTTACCCGTACTCTGCTTTATTTGAGTGCTAAGGAAATTAGTTTCTCTTACTTTTTGGCATTTACCTAATGGAAGTCCTCTTAATGGAAAAAATCAGAGAATCATAAGTCAGAGGAGACTATTCAGTTTATTATTTATTCATAGAAGAGAATAGTAATATGTTTTGTTTGCCCATCATTGGCTTTTTTTATTACTGTATTCTGATGGCTTTGCTTTAAGAAACAACCACTCATACATGTAACAAAATATTTTGGCCTAATCTTTGTACTTAAAATACTTGTTTTTTTGAGGGGGCTATTTCATATCCAGGTATTATTTATTTTTGAAAGAAAAAAATTTTTTAATTCTCACCTGAGGATATGAAGATATGTTTCTTGATTTTAGAGATAGAGGAAGGTCAGGGGAGAGAAGGAGGGGCCGGGGGGAGAGAGAGACAGAGAGACAGAGAGGAGAGAAGAGAGGGGAGAGAAAGAAACATTGGTGTGATAAAGAAAGATTGATGGGGTGCCTCCCGTAGGCACCCTGACTGGGGATGGAACCACAGCCTGTGCATGTGCCCTGACCAGGGATCAGACCGGCAGCCTTTTGGTATACAGGATGATGCTCCAGCCAACTGGGCCACCCAGCCAGGGGTGCAGACTTTTTTTTTTTTTTTAAATGAAAGACTTTTTCTTCCCAAAACACATAAAGATTTTCCTACTAACCTGTGTCCTGAAAGCTCTAATTTGTAGAGCAGTTAAGGCCTTGGCCATTAGTGCACTCAAATCTGAATATGTTGTTTTCTAGCCACCCCTTCTTCTTTCTCTTAGGTTCTTGAAATACATTCCTGTACTTTTGAGAGTCTTGGAGTAGGTCTTTTCCTAGGGCTCTTACTGTGTGTGTGTATTGTTTTGTTTTGTTTAATCTCTTTTATGTGTTTGTTAACTGCCTGCCTTTGAGTGGTGTCCGACTTCTCAAGACCCTATGAATGAGTGATGTCCATAATGTCATGTCCATAGCAGGCCTGCTCAGCTTCTGTAGACTCAGGCCTGTGGCTTCTTTTACGCATTCAATCCATCTTATATTTGGTCTTCCCATTTTTCCTACTGCCTTCTATTTTTCCCAGCATTATTCTTTTCCAAAGAACTCTGCCTTCTCATGATGTGCCCAAAGTAGGACAGTTTCAGTTCTGTCATTTTTTGCCTCTAGCCAAGTTTCAGGCTTAATTTGCTTTACAGGCCTGTGCACATAGATATTTCCAGCTCATCTGCTCTGTTAAGACTTTTCCTCTGTAACTCAGTTGATGCTCAGCTTTAGAGTAGGAGGTTAATTCCTCAACCTCAGGTCATTGGGGAGGCCTGCATTAAGATGAATGGTTTGAACAATAACCTTACTTGTTGAGATAGATTTGGGCTTCTTCTTTTTTATGATTAACAGCAAACATTTGCAAGGTGACCAGCCATAATTATGAGTGTAGACTCATTGTGGAACACAGGAAGTACAATAAAGGATAATCCAGCAAAGTCAGAAATTGGATTTTATTCTTCTTTATTTCCTATATGTAACATTATTGAATATTAGGTATTCTTTCAGATAACTTCTGAATCAATCATTTACTGCTTTCTGTAGTAGCACCATCCTAACGATTTTTCTTTGAAGGGGTGGGAATAAGAAAAGTTAATTGTTCTTGCGTCTGACTGCCTAAGAGTATATTAAAATACCACACATTTTAAACCTGGAAAGAACTTCAAACTAGTACATAATTGGAAGACCTGAGGTTGCATCTCGTCCTACCACTTTGCTGTGGAACAGTGAACAAGTATTTTAAACTCTTTGAACCTTGGTTTTTCTCATATGTAAAATAAACATAACATTATCTACCTTGTACGTTCCTCACAGGGTTATTGTCAGGATTAAACTCATCTGTTCAACTAATGTTTTGTGCCCACTTTGTATCAACCAGGTGCTGTGGGTACAGTAGTAAGTAAAACAGAAATCCTGCTCCATGAAATATAATGGAAATAATTCTTGTGAAATGTTTTCTGAGTGGTTATGCCATCCAGCATCCCAGTTTCACAAGTTGGGAAGCTAAGGTCCAGAAAGATTAAGTGGTTAGTCCATTGAGTTGGGGGCAGAATGGGAATTAGAATCAGATTCTCTTAACAGTCCAGTGTTCTTGCTCCCCCCCCCACCCCCGAACCCCCACAACATCCCATTCCCTATCTGATGTATTATGAACTAGAGTAGTTCTTGCTTTCCCCCATTCTCTGTCTGATATATTATGGTCTAGAGTATTCATCTTAGTTTCCTCACCTTCCTTTCCTCTGTGCGATGCTTTTCCTGTTTTCAATCTGCAACCCCCTTTTCTTTAAACTTCATATTTTTCCCCTTTCTGTCAGTCTGTTATCAAGCTAAATATTTGGGTGATTACAGGCTAAGAGCCAGGTTTCTTCCATCCTAGACTGACCTGAATTTATATCTTTTCTTTGCCATCGGCCTTAAGCTTTGGGTAAATTAATCAGCTTCTCTCAAGTCTTGGTTTCATCTTCTAAAAAACTGATAATAACTACTTTAGAGGCTGCTTTCAGGCTAAAAACAGTATGAAGTAAAGCCCTTAGCATACAATACGGCTTAACAGTTGTTTGTTGGTGCCTTCTCTATGAATGACTTTTGTTTGCCCATCATTGGCTTTTTTTTATTACTGCTAAAATGTATTTCTTAATAGAGACCCCATGACTACTTTCAATGCTAATATCAAGAAAGTTAGGTCGGTGTATAGTTGTTCAGATATTTTTTAATCCTTGTTCTGTGCTCTCTGTGATGTACTGTGAAGCATACGACAAGAGCATGAACGTCAGTCCTGTCCTTCAGGTTACAACCTTGTATAGGATTCTTAACCAGGGCCCATGGAGCACAGAAAATGTATGCAAAACTCGGTTGTGTGTGTTTTTTCCCTATTGAGTGGTTTCCATAGATTTCATCATTAAAAAGGGCTTATGAACCTAGAAAAAAATCAGAACTACTGAATTCTAGTGTCATGTTTATTTGTCACCTTGGAGAAGTAATTACAGAATATCAGCATAAAATGAAATGCTAATTTTGAGACAACAGAAAGAGAAGGTCATATTTGGAGTCCAAAGTCTTGGTTTTGAGTTCAGCTCTCTTATTTATAAAGCTCTATAGCCTTGAATAGGCAAAACACATGGATTCTTTGAATCTGGTGATCACCCATATGTACTTATCAGGTTGTTGTTAGAATTAAATGACATCATCACACTTGAGAGAGTACTTTGTAATGATAACCCCTTTCACTAACATTAGTACAGCACCTTTTACTTTAGCAGCAGTTTGGGGAAGGAAACATTCACAGAGCACTCTTGAGTTCTCTGGAACCTGGGCTTCAATTTGGCTGGTGCCTTAGCTGATGAATACTTCATAACCTATCTATTTTTATTCCCCCTTCAAATAAGATATTATGACATAGGACAGAAAGCCTGAGACATCTATATTATAATTCTACCTATGCCATTAAGTTACAGTGTATTTAAAAGAAAATTTCTTAACATCTTTTAGTAAAATAGTAATGCTAATTCTTATAGCAGACTTATGGTTGTATGGGACAAATGAGATGATATATATAAGACATTTCATAAAGTACTTGTTAGCCAATAAATAATATTTTGAGCAAGTTACTTGACTTTTTATTTTTCAATCTCTGCATTAGTAAAATAAAGTAATTATCCCATAGGGTGATTGTAATGATTATATAGGGGGAAATACATGTAAGATACCACAGGATCAGTCACATTATAACTGTTTAATACAGGATAACTTGGTTATCATTTGTGTTATTTATTATGTTCCTAGGATATATATGGACTCTTTGACCTTGTCTTAGCTTGCTTTCTTTTATTATTATTATTTGGGGGGGGCTGATAGGAGACAAAGTTAAAGCATGTGAAATGGAAAGAAAGGAAGTCATCGTTTATATGGCACTGAGAGCAAATTTAATCTAGAGCTAGAGTGGACCGGAGTAACTGATAAAGACCTCATGTGGATTGCGGCCAAAACTGGTCTTCAAGAACGGGTATATTGGGATAGAGAGAGGGGGATAAGGGACATGCTAGAAAAGAGAAATAATATGAGCAGAGTTCTATGAAGGGGAATAAGGTTAGGTGGTAAAATGGTAAGGAGATACAAATGAACAAGGAAACTTGCTGCTCTTCAAAGTGAAAAGTAATTACTAGCTCCCTCCATTTTTATTCCTCTTAACCTCAAGATTAGCAGAAAAGAGAGGTATTCTAATACCACTGTGCTTTCTCCTAATGGGTTTTCCCTTGGGGGGAAGAGGTATTGATACGAGGTGGGCCCCAAATTCACTGGTTATGGTGGTAATTGTATCATTGTTTCTCAAATGACAGGGGGTATGTCCTGAAAGTTTTGCCATTTTTCTCACTATATTTCGCCTAAAAATAATAAGTTGTATGTTCCTAAACTACTCCAAAAGGCAAGCACAATTTAAATAACATTTGCCACTGTAAAGCTTTATACTCTTTTGCCATTTTATATTCTTTGCCATTTGAAAACAGCTCAAAATTAATATTAAATGAAAAGGTGATTATTGTCATATTTATTATAGTGGAGCAAAAATGATTCAGAACCATCTAAATATTTAAAAGAAGGGGAAATAAGTTAATGTTTTTAGATCTACAGAATAGACGGATTGTTAGTTGTGCAGTTGACTCTTGAACAATGTAGGGGTTAGGAGTGCTGACCCCCTGCACGGTCAGATATCTGCATGTAATGCTTGGCTCCCACAAAACTTAACCTCAGTCCTTCCGTGGTATTCACTGGGGATTGTTTTCAGGACCCCCAGAGACACTCAGCCCCTCTATGTAAAATGGCATAGAACAATGCATATATCCAGCCCTCTGAATCATTGTATGTGAAACCCAGGGATATGGAGGGCCAACTGTGTATTCATTGGGGGAAAAAAAAAAACTGTGTATAAATGGACTCAGTCAGTTCAAACCTCTGTTCAGGGATCAACTGTATGTATAATTCACATACCATACAATTCACCCACTTGAGGTCAGTGGCTTTTAATATATTCACAGAGCTGTGCAACCTTCATCACAATCAATTTAAGAACATTTTACTGACCTGTATCCCCTATCACTCACTCCCCCATTCCTCCAAAGCTTCCAGCTCTAGGCAACCACTCACTGTATTTTGCCATGTATAATGTACTCTTGTGTATAATGCTTACCCATGTTTTCAGCCCAGACTTGCAGGGGAAAAAAAATCTTTCATTTTCATTTCTTAATTCAATTATTTATTTATTTATGTTTAGAAACAAAACTAGTTGTCATATTCCAGAGTGTTATTTTGCATATGGACATCGCTATTATTTTCTAGAGTTAACACTTTTAATTCATAAGCATAGATCAAAGAATTAAAAACATTTATGTAGATATGGGATTAGCACTACCCATGTATAAGGAGCATTCTTCCCTCAAAAATTTGGGCAAAAATGTGCAAATTATACATGGCAAAATATGGGTATCATTTTATCTCTGTGGATTTGCTTATGCAGTATGTTGTCTTTTGTAACTGTTTCCTTTCACTTAGCATAGTGTTTTCAAGGTTTATCCATGTTGTAGTCTTTGGTAATAGTTATTCATAAGAATAACAGTTGATTTTATAGGTATACCACATATTGTTTATTCATCAATTGAGGGGCATTTGGATTGTTCCCACCTTTTGGATATTTTGAAGAATGCTACTATGAACATTGGTGTATGTAGTAGCATTCTTGTGGTCATATGGTAACTCTGTTTAACTTTTTGAAAAATTGCAAACTGTTTTTTAAAGTGTATTACGTTCTTACCAACAATGTATGGGAAGGATTTCAGTATCTCCAGGTTCTCATCTATACTTGTTACTGTCTTTTTTTCCCCCGTCATTCTCATGCTAGGACATGCTTAGAGAGAGGAAGGGGAGAAGGGGAGGGATGAGTGGGGAGAGAGAAGGAGACAGAGAGAGAAACATTAATCATTGATTGACTGCCTCCCACTCACACCTCTTTTGGGGATGGAACCCGCAACTGAGGCATGTGCCCTGACTGGGAATTGGACCTTCAACCTTCTGGTGTGCCAGATGATGCTCCAACTAGCTGAGCCATCTGGCCAGGGCTCATCTGTCTTTTTTATTAGCCTTCCTAGTGGGTGTAAAGTTGCATTTCAGTATGGTTTTTATTAGTATTCCCCTGTTAGCTAACAGTATTGAGCGTCTTTTCTTGTGCTTATTAGTCATTTGTATTATCTTCTTTAGGGAATGTCTATTCAGATCATGTCCCCATTTTTTAATTATTTATTTTATTATTGAGTGTACTGCTGCTTATTTTTATAAATAGTATTATTGGACAGTTATTCTTACTTGTTTGCATTTTGTGCAAACTACAATGGTGTACAGATTTGTAACTATGAAGTAAGGATACTTGTTTCCTTGTGTGATTGCTAATTTAGCTCCAATAAAACAGGAATTCTCTGTATATTTTTGAGGATTATATTAGAGAATAATATTGATAGTAAATTTAATGTAAATTGAAGAGTGTTGTGGAAAAAAGTTTATTTTATATTCATTCCTTAAAACTAAATCCTTATAGATTTTAAAAGGGAAGCAAAGATGCTCTAAAGAGATGTAACATGTAGTATTTATGAGTGAGTTGACATTACAAGAAGGGGAATTCTTTTAATGGATTTAGGAACAAGCTTATTATTCTTTGCCTTTAAAATTTGACTCAAATTCAATTTCAGATTTTTGCTTTTGACACTGTAACAAAGTAGTTTCTCAAAAACTCTACAAGGTTGGAAACAATAAAAGTTTATTGCAGTTTCTTTTTTTAAGATTTTATTTATTTTGAGAGAGAGGGGAAACGAGGGAGAAAGAGAGGGAGAGAAACACCAGTTGAGGTAAATGTAGATCAGTTGCCTCTTGCACCCCCCAGCCAAGAGACCTTGCCTGCATCCCACGGAGCCCCACCAGTCAGGGCTGTTGATGTGTTTTAAAGAGCATATCCTTTCTAATAGTGAATTATGAAGGAGAAGTTACTGCCTGATTCAGTGGCTTAAGCAGAAGGAATTTATTTTTTCACAAGTAGGCTACTGCTTTAAACAAAAGATGTCTGTGGGTCAATTGATAAAAAAGCCCTCTAGTGGAATAAAACTTTTCTCAAAATCTCCTCAATGATGCTTGTCAAAATCTACCCAGAAAAACGAGGAACTTTATTACACTAATGATTTTTTAATTTCTGATTTTTCTACATAAAAAACCTTGCATGGGAGATTAATACATATTATTTTAATTTTATGTGATTGGTTATTATATTGCTTTTTATAGATTATCTTTAAGAAGCCTTTATATATGTATATATGTATGAGTATATATATGTATATACAGACATACATACTATTTAGTAAACAGTATACTGTGGCATTCTTAACTGTTTTTTAAGTTAAGATGTTAATAGTTATTTCTGTGAAAAAATAATGTTGCATTAGGAACATACATTTATTATAGGATTGTTTCTGTGGGAAAATCAGTTTTTACTTTTATCATTTTGACATAAAGGAACTTTTCCAGGAAAGTATTCTGCCAAGAATGTGAAGATTGCCTTTACTGCCAAATGGTCACCCACTTCTTTAGTCAGGCAAGTCTACACGACGCCTTTCACAAACGCTGTGTTCATTCTGTCTCTCGTTCATTCCTGTATTGTTCTTTCCGGATTTAGATACTACTAATTCTTTAATCCTGTTTAAGGTACAACACATTACTTAATTAACTTCTACTTATTTCAGTGTATGGCTATTGTCAACAAAATTTTAAGCTATTTTTGGAATGGTACCAATTCTGTACTACTACAGTAGAAATTCTTTTAACTTACATTTAGTTAGCCAGTATTCTCCCATTCCCTTTGTAAGACATACAGACTTATGCTCCTAGCAATAAAGCTAGGCTAATAGACCACTTTCTAGTACTTCTGCCTAATTGTTTTCATCTTTTGAGTTCAAAGCTTATCAAAAGTCTGTTGTATGATGCCTGGACCCTGCCCCCAGAAAATCCGACGCAACCGGTCTGTGGTGTGAGCTGAACATTTGTGATTTAGAGGAGAAAAATAATTGTGTGTTAAAAAAGAAAATTGCATTGGATTGGCCAGAAAGTTCATTTAGTTTTTTTCCGTAAAATAAAAGACGCATTTTCCATTTTCACCAGTTTTATTGATTTGGATATTTTGAGTATATCAGCTATTTCCTGCTATTGGCTTCTAGTGGGTAGAGGCCAGGGGTGCTGCTAAACACCTGATGTGTAGGACAACCCCACAGCAAAGAATTATTTGGCCACAATGTCAGTAGAACTAAGAAACTTTGCAAACGACTTTTGAAATGTTCGATCAGTCACAGCACTTTCTCCATGTACTGCCCGAACCTTTTCTTTTGCATTTCAGTTGAACCTGTACCTTTCTTGAAATATTAAAGGTGAACATTAAATATGCCAAAAACGTTGCATATCTTCTTCCATTTTCAATATTAAACTGGCTGCACAAAAATTCATCAATTTTGATGTTATTTTTAAATGCGTGCTCGTATGACAGCTATCACACTATATATATAATCTAACAGAATTGTTTCAAATGAAGTTAAAGACAACTAAGCACTACTAGAGCTGTCATATGGAAAAAACTAAACCACCTTTTTGGCCAACCCAGTATTCGTTTCTGAACCTGTGTATCCCAGTTATACTTTAATTTTTTTTTCTTTACTTTTATTTTTGACACTAGTACATATGTCCCTATTTTCATCCCTTTGCCCACCTCCACCCAGCTTTCATCCCCTCTTCCCTCTGGCCGTCACCACACTGTTGTCTGTGTCTGTGGGTCATGCATATGTGTTCTTTGGCTAGTCCCTTCTCCTTCATTCATTCAGTCTCCCCCTCTTCCACAGTTCTACTTTTAATTATAATCATATAATTTAATTCGTTCCTGCACTGATTGAAGAAATATGAGTATGGCCAGGTAGTTCCTATGAAAACTAAGTTACTTGCTTTGGAATTTTACTCATAGCCAGTTGCTAGAGAGATTGTAGTTGGATTAGGTGTGCAAAAGACAGCTATGAAATATTGTCGAAAAGTTTTGAAGGACTCTTAATTCAGATTTCTTCACAAATGTCCTTAGTTGGCATGCCATTTAAAAGAAACTGGAAATAACTTTCGCAGTGTGGGAATGACTTATTCATGACAAAGGCTACATTGATATCACTAAGTAAGCAAGCCATTAGTCAAATAAAAGGTTTTAACCTTATGTTGACAGATTTATATGATTTAAGTTAAAATGAAATATGTTCATAACTTTCTCTTTTGATGAAAGATTTTGATTTATAAGTACTTACAGTTACCAGTTTTTCATGTACTCTGTGTGTGTGTGTGTATGTGTATGGGTATTTAGTACTATAATCATACATTTTTAAAACTGTAAGAGTCCTTAGAGAAAACAAACCCTGGGAAGTGATGCAACTTGCTGAATTTCACAACTAATGAAATAGTGAATCTTCCTTGAATTAAGAGCATATGTATAGATGATAGCCAGTGCTTTTTTTTTTTAACAGAAATAGTTGATTTTGGTGGTATTTTTGTGATGATAAGCTGCACACTGCTTAGAATGGATAGCCATTTATATAATCTTAATATCAGTCCACATATTTGGGACATTCATTGCCTTTTTTAGGCGTAGCATTAAATAGCTTTGGGGTTTAGAGAGGCAGAAAAAAATTCCTTAGTTTATGTTCCATTTCAGAACTTGAAGGTGTAAAGAAGCAACTGTTGTGAATGTCGGGTGGCCATTCTCCAAGCACCTGTTCGCAGTGCTCTGCCCCTGAAAGAGGAATCGATGTATCAGTGTGTTTTGAGGTCCCCGATGTTCAACACATTATTTAGCCACTGTGAATAAAATGAACACAGACTAGAATAAAGTCCCTGACTTCCCGAGATTTTTATCTCAGTAATTGAATTTATCTCTAGCAGTTGAGTTACTTAACTGCACATTATAACTGCTATAAAAGTGAAAAATTCAGTGCTGTGAGAATGTGGAACTGGAGATCCAGACCTGGTCTGAATGATTAAGGCAGAGGGAGAGGGTCACCAAAGGCTGACATGTGGAATTGATGTTTTAGTTGACCTCTGTAGTCGTAAGTGGGAATTGTCAAGTGAATGTGGTGGAGAGAAGGGACATGTGTGGAGAGTGGGCAGGGGTCAGCAAACTTGGCAGAGGGAATGGTCTGTCCAGAGACACTGAGATAAGAAAAGGCATATTCAAGTTTGAGAAATGGAAAGAAAGCCCGAGTGTGCAGAACAGAAGGGAAGGAAGAGGGTGGAACAGGTGATGATTGGGAAATGAGCATTGGCCAGGGTATGCACGATTTTACAGCAGGTATTTGTGCTCAGGCCTAAGGTCCACGCAGAACTATTGAGAGGTTTTTTTTTTAAGCTTTTATTATATACTATGACATTTGTATTTAAAATGATTGCCCTGGCTGCTCTGTGGAAAATAGAATGGAGCGAGACAAGGTTGGATGCAGGCAACCAATTAAAAGGCAAGGAATAGAATCTTTCTGTTAGAGGTGAAGATAAAGTCATGGGAAATAGATGGTCATACAGGCACATATTATAGTTTGGCTTTTGCTTTTATGCTTAAATTAAAACTTCATTGCCTTTTTGCATCCCTAATTGGCCTGCGTAATTCTTGCACCCATTCTGTCCAGTATGTATGCTTCAGGGCCTACCACAAATTTTATATTTTCAGGGTAGGATTGACTACGTCACTTATCTTCTTGATCATGTAGGAAATATGCTCTCTTATTTTTAAATTCAAATATGAAAGCTCGTAAGTAATAATAAAATGCACGTGTAGGTAATAGGATTGATTGTGTTTTCATTAGAATAGGAATCACGGGAAATATTTTAAACAAAGTGAAAAAGAGCTTTCACTGTAAGTGTAATTGATGTAAGAATAATTGACATTAAGACCTCTACTAGAGAGCTATTTGTGCATCAGTAGAAGAAAGTATGGTAATTACATAAATTGAATGATGTTTTTGATTTATATTCATGTTTCATTTACTACATATTTATCATATACCATAATTTTAGGAAGTACTTCACTTTCATCAAAATATTTTCAGATTTTGTTAATACAAATACTACTATAAATTAGGCATTTTCCTAATTTATAAATGGGAAGAAATGTGTTACTGTTCTTATCTTTTTAACCTGGAAAAGTTCCTTTTAGTTGAGATTTACATTAGGTTTGCATGTATTCAGTGGAAATGAGTCAAGAAGAGGGAAAATAATGGCCTTGGACAGAGGTATAGAATACTGTGTTCCCTGTTTTCCCCACCCTAAGCATGTATGTATATTGAAAGTAGAAATCTATGTTTATATGTTCGCATCGGTCTTTAATTTTCACTAATTTTAAGAGTCATTACCTCCTCTATAGTGATGGGTTATAGAATTAAACTGGACTTAAAATGCCTTGTAAAATTAGTAAATTTTATTTTGAAAATTTCAATGTTATATATATATTGCATTGTACCCTGAAATGGAATAGATCTTACTTGAAATAGTATATATTCTACTTTCTTCTAAATTTGCTAAAAGGAACCTTTTATGGATTAAACGAGCTAAGGTAATGGCTTATATCAAGTAAATTGTGGTTTTACAAAGTTTTCAGTATATATGATTTGGCACAAATATTCATAATAAAGTTTTTTGAAAGGTGCTTATATAGATTGTGATTTCTTTAATAAAGAGACTCTACATATTGCTAAGTTTAAGTTCTTATATTAGTTTTTATGTTGAGGCTGAATATTGTTACTAAGTTTAGTACATACTTATATACATGGCTGTCTTTTCTAAACAATGTTAACCCTCCGCAGATACCTGAGTTCAGGTTCCCTGTTACAGTTAATTTACTTTCTTCACACATGCATAACAAAATAAGAGTTGTGTATATATATTTTTTAATTAGTATATGAGTGTTAATAACTTTGTTTGAAAACAACTGTTATATTCCTTTATACCATTTCCTTTTAAAGGCTTTCTCTCAAAAAGTGACAGCTTAATCAAGTCATTTTCTTCACTAGCTTCTTTATTGCACATGTGTGGGTAATTAACATAATGAATTATGGTATACTTTTTTTGGTTCTCACTTTGCCCAGCATCTTCATGAATAGACTCTTTGTCTTATATCTTAGTTTGTTTCTAAAAGAGTAAATTGATTTTAGTGTTAATTTAAGGTAAACAACATTAAAAATGTTTGTTTAAAAATATCACTTAATCCAAGGAGAAATGCAAACTGTTTTTGGCTTATCTGTTGCATTTGTTATCTGTTTCATTGTTCTACTAAATAAGCAGTATCTTTTTCTTTAATCTTCACTTGAGGGTATGTTTATTGATTTAGAGAGAGAGAGAAAAAGAGAGAAAAAAACATAGATGTGAGAGTGAAACATCGATTGGTTACCTCCCTTACACATCTGGACCAGGGATGGAACCCACAATCTAGATATGTGCCCTGACGTGGTGTCAAGCCAGTGACCTTTTGGTGTATGGAACAATGCTCCAACAGACTGAGCCACCTGCCCAGGGCGAATTAGCAGTGTCTCTGGAGGTCTATTGTGTTTAAAATAGAGTACTATATATACTTTTTTATGGCTAAGTATGTCCACATTTTTTAAACCATTTCTGTGTTATTTTGAATACACAAGTTTTTAAGTGCTAGACTATGCAAGCAGAAACCAGTTAGGCTCCTGCCAAAGGTATTTAGTTTAGAACTTGCTTGTATAACTAAAAAGAAGAATGTGGAGAATTCATAAAGGGTTGAAAAAGAACCACGGAATATTTCAAATGCTTTGTTATTTTTTATTGATTTTTTGGGGCGGTGGCATTGGTTAATAAAACCATGCAGGTTTAAAGCATACAGCTCCATAAAACATTATCTGCATTCTGCATTGTACCCTCACCACCCAAAGTCAGATCTCTTTCCCTTCCCATTTATCCTCCCTTTGCCCATTTCCACCTTCCCTCACACCTTTTCCGTCTGGCTATCCCCATACTGTTTGTTTCTGTGTGTCTATATATATATTTATATATTTATGCGCTTATATATATATATTTATATATACTTATATAAATTTATATATATATATTTGTGCTTAATCTCTTCATTTATTTTCACCCAGCCCAATGCCCCTCCCCTCTGACAGCTGTGACTCTACTCTTTTTTTTTTAAGATTTTATTTATGTATTTTTAGAGAGAGCGTAAGGGAGGAAGAGAGGGAGAGAAACATTAATGTGTGGTTGCCTCTCATGTGCCCCCTGCTGGGGAACCTGGCCTGCAACCCAGGCATGTGCCCTGATGGGGATTTGAACTGGTGACCCTGTGGTTTGCAGGCTGGCACTCACTCCACTGAGTCACACCAGCTCTTTTAAAAGCAAGCAGAAACATTATGAATTCCTAATGTATTCTTATATCTGGGTTGAGAAATTAATTGTATGATATACTTGTTAGACTCATTTCAGATTTAACTGGAAAAAAATATTACTTTTTTCTATTTAACCTTTACACTTTGGCACATAAAATACTTAATATTGCTTAATGTCTTAGTCAAATAGATTTGTTCACCTTGGGTCTTGTGAAAGGAAGTCCTAAGATATAATAGTAATTAAATGAACAAAACCTCGGTATAAATAAATTTAGCCTCTGATAATGTTTTCTTTTACAAGTCATTAAAAAAGAATTTATATTATATAAATGCTTTTATGTAATGTGTTTTTTATAAGGTCAAAAGAAATAGACTGGCAGCCTTATTTTACTACACGCATTGTAGATGATTTTGGCACACACCTACGAGTATTTAGAAAGGCTCAGCAGAAGATAACAGAGAAAGATGATCAAGTAGCAGGTAATATCTTTATTTCTGAAAACTACGATTTTCAAATCTGTTTTTCTTTATCATTCATTATATCTTGAATTATTCCTTTCTTCATGCAGGTACAGCAGAAGATCTCATAGATACCTTCTTTGAAGTTGAAGTTGAAATGGAGAAGGACGTTTGCCGTGATCTAGTGTGCACTTCTCCCAAAGATGAAGAAGGTTTGTTTACAGTTTCACCCTTTTGAGAACAGCAGCTGTTCAAATTGGTCAGACAAGTTAGCAGAACCAGTGAACAAATATAAGGGGGAAATTATTCTTACAGGGTAGGTAGGATAGTGAAGATACCTTTACTCTTCACTTTATTTTATTTTTTTAATTCTTAAAAGTAGTTTTAAAAAAAGCAGTTCCGGTATTTTTTTGGTTGTCTGTAAAAGTTAAAGATGGTAATTAAAGATTCTCTTGTTTTGTAAAATATAACAAGCATAAAAATTTTATAATTGTAAATTTATTTTTGATCTATACTAATTTTATCTTCACCTTGAATTTATTTTTTTCTATTTAAAGAATATATCTGTTACCCTAAAATATCTTCTAATGGAATGTTTACAGTGATTTTAAGTAAAATTTATAGAGTTAAATGAACTTGTCTTCTGTGTGAGAAGTTAGCACAGATAAGCTTTAGCTCAGGATGTTTTTTTTCCTATGAGTTTTTCCTACCTGGCATTTTTGTTTTGTTTTGTTTTGATTAACAGGTATCAGCTATGTAATTATGTCCCCGTGAGGTGTCAGCATATGAATAACTACAGAAAAGCATTTCTAGTTGTGGAAATTTTCTTTGATTTTTATAATATGCTTAATGTTTTTACTTCTTTGCCTTTTCTTTCCTCTTTTTTTATTTTCTTCATTCCTTCTTATATTTATTGTGCAATTTAATTTTTAATTGCCATTTTATGTGTACTGATACAAAATAACTAAATATAACAAATAGATACAAAGATGTGCAGTGCTTTTATGTAAACTGAGCCATCATAAATCGGTAAATTTGAAGAGCATACTCTTTTATTCTTTTGTTATTACCTGCCAAGATAGAAGAGATTCTTTCTTGAAAGAAGAATTACAGGTGTATTTTAAATGTGCGAATAATTTTTAAGTATGCAGACATAATTAGTGTGGTAGAGTACAGAATACGTGGTACAACTTCAGTTGTTTTGGGGGCACTTTTGTAATTGAAGATTTTTAATGATTAAAAAAGTGGGTGAAGCTGAGCAGAATTAAAATATTTTGATTAATGAGTAGTTACTATTTGGAGAAAAATGAAGGAATTTTTAATGAATACTGATATGTACTAATTAATTACTAAAATAATAAGCCAATACAATCAGGAAACTGCTTATTTCTACCTTTATATGTTTGTTTTATATTAAGAATAGGTAGAGATTCATATTTTCTAATGTTACTATAGCTACCTTTTTTATTTCTAGGATTCCTAAGGGATTTGTGTGAGGTCTTACTATATTTATTGCTACCTCCTGGAGATTTCCAGAACAAGATCATGCGGTACTTTGTCAGGGTAAGCTTAAACTCATACCAGATAAATGGCTGTAAAGAAACATAGAGTAATATTTCTCAAAAGTTTTGGTCTCTGGACCCCATTACAATCTTTTAAAAATTATTGAGGATCCCAGAGAACTTTATTTAGGTGGTTTTTAATCTATTGATATTTAACATATTAGAAATTAAAACTCAGAAATTTTGAAACACAAGAATACACGAACTTCCACTCCATTAGTTAAATGCTACCGTCACATCTTGTTTCATTTGAAAGTAGACAAGCTGACAATAAGCTTGTCTCCCCCAACCTCCCAGCGGTCCCTAGGCGACACTTTGAGAACTGTTTGACTTAGAGTTAGGTACTTGGATTTTTGGTTATGCCAAGATATTTTAATTTTTCTTTAATATTTCTTTACCTATAAATTTAGGCTAATTAAATTAGGCCAATTCAAATAATACTACTGGATAGAAACTTTAAAAAAAACTGAGTAGCAGAGATTTTGCTTCTTGTAATTGGAAAAGTAATAAGAGGGATGAAAACAGTAGTCTAGGACTTTCAATTCCCCGGCCATGATATAAACCTTTGGAGTAAGTATTAAGAGGTGGAGGAATAATATTTTGGCTTTGGCTGCTGCTTGTGATTGAGAAATGCTAGCTACATAAGACCTTGTATGGCTGTGAATGGATAAAATGAAAGTTTCCAATTTTTCTGAAAATAAAACTTAGGATTGCTTTAGCCCGACATTCTGTGAAACAAAATTTCAATTCCTAAGGTATGCTTTTAAGCTTGCATGCTATTATTTAAGAAATACCATACAATTGCCTAATACCTACCTGCCTTGAGTTCAGTGTACCTGTCAGGCAGAGTAATGATACTTTGAAGTGAGTAGAAAA
Source organism: Glossophaga mutica (assembly GCA_039655065.1). Classification (NCBI taxonomy): domain Eukaryota; kingdom Metazoa; phylum Chordata; class Mammalia; order Chiroptera; family Phyllostomidae; genus Glossophaga; species Glossophaga mutica. The sequence goes on along the minus strand of CM077313.1, from coordinate 78,316,809 downwards.
TACTTGGTTTTGATGAGAAGAGTCTGTTAGATTAAATATTGTTAAGACCAGTTATTTGGGTTAGTCGGTTTTCTACTAAGTACCTGGAAGCCTATCACAAGATTCATTGCTGCCACTAAAAGGCTATGTTACTAATCCATCGTAGCTCTGTTAGGGTCTTAGCAACATTTAATGGAGCTGGCTGTCTTTGCCTTGTTGAAACTGTCTCTCTTGGGTTCCATGTCATTGCTGTTTCCTGATTTTTTTTCTCCTTATTCCATGTCCTTTTTAGTCACCTTTATATGTTTTAAGTCATCTTCTACATAGCTTTTAAATATGCAAATTATTCAAGCCTCTAGGCTTTAAACTCCATCCAAATGCTAACGTCTTCCAGATTAATATAGTTAGGCCAGACTTCCCTTCTGAGCTCCAGGCTACTCTGACCAGCTGACCACTGAAATCACCATTTTACTGACTTATAGCCCTTTTAAACTTCAAATATCCAAAATGGAAATCTTATTCTTGCCTCTATATCCTGTCTGCCTTTTAGTAGTTTCTCCATCCCAGTAAATGAAAGACCTATCATCCAGCAAATTTTTCACGTGTCTGGTCCCCTTAGGAGCTAACAAGGCCTGTGTGATGTGGCTTTGTTTACCTTTCTGACCTCCATGCTATAAATACACTGTATGTCAGCCACACTGGCTTTTTTCTTCATAAGTGTCTTATCCTCTTTTCTTCCCCCTGTTCTTCTGAAGAAAATAAAGAATGATTTTCTTTATTCTTTTGGCTAAATTGTATTCATGCCTCCCCTGACCTCTTATAATTCCGTTACCGTAGCTTGTTACTCAGTTGATTTCCTTTATAGCACTCACCATATTTTAAAACGAGAATCTGGTGGTTGTGTTTATTCACTTGATGCCTCTTTCCCCCATAAAGACAGGAGCCATATATTTGTATTTATCATTACTATGTACTTGGTGGCCCTCTCAGTAGCTGTCACAAAGCAGATGCCCAGTCAGAAAATCAGTTTGTTACGAGGAAACGTGTTTGCCCTCCTTGCTGGCTATGGTACACATGTCACTGCAGCTTCCTGAAGATTAAGCTGATGTTTAGGGTCCATGAATGAAGATCTGCCTTGTTACATGAGGTTATAGTTTAAAATAAGTAGGATTGTTTAAAGAGAAAATATGTTTTGCTATAGGTTGTTCTTTTAGACCAGCATTTCATTTATTTTTGGTAGAATCTAATTGAGTATAATAGTAGAGCACTGCATTCAACAAATTAGTTTTTTCCTTTTAATTCGATAGGTGTTTATCAGTTTTCGTTTGTTGGTAATGCATGTTTACCCCAAAGATTGTTTTTAAGAATAACAGATAACTTCTTTTTTTTTTTTTTATGGATCCTTGGCCTCACTAGAGCCTCTATAGGAATTGTTGAGTTGTATGGTGACATTTTGACTAACCAAACCCTTTTTGAGACAAATTAAAAGATCAAAGTAGTTTTCTAAAACAGATTGACTAATTAATTGCATTAACTAATAAGAAGCATTAAATTGATTTAAAATTCTATCCCATATCTTTTTTAATCATTTTGAAAAGCAACTTAAAATTTTTTTTATTTATGTGTTTTCCTCTTACAAAGAACGTATGGGCCAGAGACATAATTTGAAGAAAGGAATTATATAAATACTGAAAACAATGTTTAAACCTTGAAAGAATAAGCAAATCCTTCTAATTTGAGACTGTAAGATGTTTCAAAAAACACCTCAGAAAGTTACTTGAGCCTTTATTAGTGCCTTTTGGAATTATTAATTCATCATGGTGAAATAGTTGTCAGAAACTTGTATAGCTTACAAAATTAGAATTTATAACAGTTCTGTAAAGGAAAATAAAGTATAGGCTACCTTCTGTGCACTTATGTCACAAAATGGTCCAGGTAAATTAGAGATCTAAAGAGAATACATACATCAGTCTGTTGCTAGGAAAATAAAACATCCTGTTAAGCTTGTAGTTATTTAGCTTCTCCAGTATTCTTAAGAAATAGCGTTTCATAAATTTAGATATTACAGGCATAAAGTTGTATAGATTAATAGCACCAGCACTAAATACTTAGTCTCTTTATTTCCAGTCATATCATGTTTATAAATGCCTGCTATGTTTAAGACAATGACATTGAGAAGGTGAAGGGTAAATAATTTTGAAGATACATAAATCAATAGAACAACTGACTAGTCTCACTCGTGTACAAAGGATTCCTAGAAAGTTGTACTGTATCAGAGAAGCAGAAGATACAGAGTTACACAGAGAAGGGTAAGTGATAAGTGCCATAAATACAGGGTATAAGTGTATTTTAAACATGTAAGTAAAAAAAGTGTTTAGCTGAAATGGTCAGGGTTTATTTAATTGGAGAATTGATTCTGGAGTCAGTCCTTGAAGGAAGGGAAGAATGTTAGTAGGTAGGAGCATAAACAGCTGGAAAGAATGGGAAGGAACAGCTAGAAAATGTTGAACAGTTGTATTAAATATATTATTTTATTTTCATTATTTTCTATTAGGAAAAATTTGTTTTAAATATTTTTTTGATTATGCTATTACAGTTGTCCCATTTCTCCCCCATCATTCCCCTCCACCCTGCACACCCCCTCCCACCCACAGTCCCCACCTTTAGTTCTTGTCCATGTGTCATAAGTTCTTTAGCTTCTACATTTCCCATACTATTCTTGCCCTCCCTCTATTTTCTACCCACCATCTATGCTACTTATTCTCTATACCTTTTGTCCCTCTCTCTTCCTCCCACTCTCCTGTTGCTAACCCTCCATGTGATCTCCATTTCTGTGGTTCTCTTCCTGTTCTAGCTGTTTGCTTAGTTTGCTTTTGCTTTTGTTTTAGGTGTGGTTGTTAATAATTGTGAGTTTGCTGTCATTTTACTGTACCTGTTTTTTTATCTTCTTTTTCTTAGATAAGTTCCTTTAACATTTCATGTAATAAGGGTTTGGTGATGATGAACACCTTTAACGTGACCTTAACTGAGAAGCGCTTTATCTGCCCTTCCATTCTAAATTAAAGCTTCTCTGGATAGAGCAATCTTGGATGTAGGTCCTTGCCTTTCATGACTTGGAATACTTCTTTCCAGCCCCTTCTTGCCTGTAAGGTCTCTTTTGAGAAATCAGCTGACAGTCTGATGAGAATTCCTTTGTAGGTGACTGTCCCCTTATCTCTTGCTGCTTCTAGGATTCTCTCCTTCATTTTGATCTTGGCTAATGTAATGATGATGTGCCTTGGCGTGTTCCTCCTTGGGTCCAACCTCTTTGGGACTCTCTGAGCTTTCTGGACTTTCTGGAAGTCTATTTCCTTTGCCAGATTGGGGAAGTTCTCCTTTATTATTTGTTCAAATAAGTTTTCCACTTGTTGCTCTTCTTCTTCCCCTTCTGGTATTCCTATAATTTGGATGTTGGAACATTTAAAGATGTCCTGGAGGTTCCCAAGCCTCTCTTCATTTCTTTGAATTCTTATTTCTTCCTTGTTTTCTGTTTGGTTGTTTCTTTCTTCCTTCTGCTCCAAACCATTGATTTGAGTCTAGGTTTCCTTCCCATCACTGTTGGTTTCCTAATTATTTTCCTTTATTTCACTTTTCTGTCCTCCATTTCATCCTCTAATTTGTGACCACACTCAACCACTTCTTTGAGCATCCTGATTACCAGTGTTTTGAACTGTGCATCTGATAGGTTGGCTATTTCTTCATCACTTAGACGTATTTGTTCTGGGGCTTTGATCTGTTCTTCCATTTGGGCCATTTGTTGTTGTTGTTGTTGTTGTTGTTGTTGTTGTTGTCTTGTCCCACCTGTTACGTATGAGGGGCGGAGCCTTAGTTGTTCACCAGGGCAGGTTAACCCACATTGCTGGGTTGTGACGCTGTGTGGTGGGGAGGGGTCAGAGAGGGAACAATGGTGCTTTCTCCACGCTGTCTCGGCTTTCAGTCCCTTTCTCCACTTCCCACAAGCAAACTGGGCCCGTCTGGTGCTGATTCCTGGGTGGGTGGGCTTGTGTAAGTTCTAGGACCTGTGGGTCTCTCCAATGAATGCTCTTGTGAGGCTGGGAGTCTCTTTTGCTGCCTCAACCTCCACAGGTGTTTTCAATCGTTTGAGGCTCTATTTCCCAGCACTGGGGCCCTGGGTTGCATGGTCTGTCTCACTCCCCAGTTTCGCCTGGTTTATCTGTGCGCTAATGTGTGACCACCTGGTCAGCTAGCCGCCTTGAGTGCCTCACCTGGTCTGCCTGCTGCCACCCTGTGCCTGGGGTCTGCCAGCCGCAGCCTGAGCCCCCAGTCCTCTAGCCACCACTTTTTCCTGCTTTGACTCCTCTCCACTGGCTGCCCAACTCTGCCCCTCTTACCGGTCTGGATGAATGTTTCTATTTTAACTCCTTGGTTGTTGGACTTCCATACAGTTAAATTTTCTGTCAGTTCTGGTGGTTTTTTTGTTCTAAGTTTTTGTTGTCCTTATTTTGGTTGTGTGACGAGGCACAGTGTGTCTACTTATGCCTCCATCTTGGCCAGAAGTCTTATTAGGAAAAATTTCAAATAGACAGGCATGGAGAATATAATAAGACAGTTATATATCAACTACCCAGATTTAACCAGTGTTAATAGTTACTCTATTTCTATAGTTCTATAGTTCTATAGTTGCTCTATTTCTCTTTTGAAGGTAACCACTATTCTTAAATTATTGTGGATCTTTTCCTTTCTTGTTTTTATACTTTAATGTAAATCTAGGAATCTATAAACACTTAAACTGCCATGTTTTGTTTTTTAAAAATTTACAGAAATACTAAAGTACTAGAGGTATCTTTTGCTTTTCTCTTTTCAACTCTAGGTGTCATTGTGGAGATGTATCCACACTGATACAGGTAGCTTCATCTCAATTTGTTTAATTTATCTGGTAGACTAGCTCATTTGTTTATAAGCTTATATTGGTTTTCAGGTTTTACTTTTACATGCATTGTGCTTTTCTTAAGTAACAGCATTGTGTTAGGGAATTTGTATTATGCCATTGATTTGAGAAGTACATTAGATAAAATTTATTTTTTGTGTTTTAAAATTTTTGTCCAGGAAATCCTTGCACGAGGAATTCTTCTTCCATTAATAAATCAACTCAGTGATCCTGATTATATTAATCAATATGTCATTTGGATGGTATGTACTTTCTAAATTACAGCTCTATAAAACAGTTTTTTAAAATGTACAGATAGTATTTGGAGATTAGGATGATTAAGCAACAGTTTATTAAATTGAATAAAAATATATTTAAAGATAATCTTAATATGTCCAATATTTCTGTTTGCTAATATGTTGAATGTGTTAGCCAAATTCTTTTTTTTTTTTAAATATTTTTTAATCCTCATCTGAGGATATGTTTATTGACTTTAGAGAGAGAGGAAGGGGGACAGAGAGAGAAAGAAACATTGATGTGAAAGAGAAACATTGGTTGCCTCCTGTTTGCACCCTGACCTGGGATTCAGCCTGCAGCCTAGGTGTATACCCTGACTGGAAATCGAACCCGCATCCTTTTGGTATGTGGGGATGGTGCTGCAACCAGCTGAGCCACCTGGCCAGGGCTGGCCAGATTCTTTTTAAGAAGTGTATTGATAAGATAAACTTCACAGTTTTGGTGCTGTTACTACTTACTTAAATTTACAAAAAGATATTTTACTGCTCATGTGTATAGATGATGAGTATTATTTAAAGTTAGAGCCTTTCATAGGGCTCACAGATTCTTCTTTGTCAACTTTTATAGAGTTCTACAAGGCTCTACCAAGAGCTTTAAAAATATGCATATCCACATAATTAATTTTTTTAATGTGTATCTCTTGGTTAGGAATTATCCTGAAATTTATTATTAAGTATAATAAGTGAATTTGCAACATTGAAGGATTGGAAACATTGCTTATAATACTAAAAAAAAATGAAAGCAATTTAAGTGTCTTATATAATTAGTTTAATAAATTATGCATACTGATACAATAGAATACTGTGCAGCCATCAAAAAATGATGGTAGTGTATGCCAGAGTATATTTTTATAGCTCTTGTTACTGATTTACTTGGTTTAAATTTTATTGGCAGTCATGATTGGTTGCTTCTCAACATCTTCAGCTACCTTTTCTGTCTCTCTCACTGTACTTGTTTGGTGAAACCACAATGGTTAAATCCAGCCTAACCATTCATCTCTCTATTCCTATTCTTAAACAGCAGGTGACTGGAGAAAAAGACAAGTAATAGTTACTCACATCACCATAATGATTCTGTTAAATTTAGGTCATAGAATTCCACTCTTCTGTTTAAAACCCTCCAGTAACTTTACTCAGAATGAGAGTCGAAATAGTCGCTGTGCCCTGCTAGTTTGCCCTCCCTCACCACTCCTCCTTTTGTCTCCTCTTCTACCTTTCTTTGATGTAGCTCAACCATCACGGCTTCCTTGCTATCATCAAACATTCTGACCATGCTTTTCTACTTTCTAACATGCTGTGTATTTTACTTACTTTGTTTTTGGTTCGTGACAAGAATTTAAGTACAGTGAGTACAGGGATTTTCATTTTCTTTTGTTATAAGCATTGGGGATATGGCAAATTCTGTTTTTCCTTAATAAGTGAGTTTCTCTCCAACCTGTTTTTTAAACTTTATTTTTCAGATCCGTGATTCTAATTGCAACTATGAGGCCTTTATGAACATTATTAAATTGAGTGACAATATTGGAGAGCTAGAAGCAGTCAGAGATAAGGCAGCAGAGGAATTACAGTATCTTCGATCTCTAGATACAGCTGGTGATGGTAAATAATTTCTTTAAGTAAAAGAATGTTTTCCTTCCTCATTGATTATTATAACTCAAACAAAACTAATTTACCTTAGTGTTATTTTACCCTATTGTTTGTTTTTTCCGTAACTAAGTTGAAATTTGGCTTATTGTGTTAACATGTGCCTAAGAATAAGATAATTTCTGAACATGAGAATATTATTACAGTTATCTCTAAAATTAAGAGAGTTGGCATGGTTTAATATTAATTAAATAATTTTACTATAAAATTTGAGGTTATTTATTCAGTAAAATAATTGATCTATGTATTGGTTTTTACGTTAAATTACAGTAAGTGAATGTTTAAAGTATTTCACATACAGCATTACCACTTTCTAGTTCATAATCAATTTGTTTGTTTTTAGATATTAACACTATCAAAAATCAAATAAATAGCTTATTATTTGTAAAGAAAGTATGTGACTCAAGAATACAGCGGTTGCAGTCAGGCAAGGTAAGTAAAGTACCTTTGCATTAACGTTTAGTTATAAATACTTTCTATTTTTTAAAATGTCTAGCAGGGTCGGGGGATGGGTGAGAAAGGTGAAAGGGATTGAGAAGTACAAACTGCCAGTTATAAAATAAGTGTTGGAGAAGTAATGTACAGTACGGTTATATAGTCACTAATATCACAATAACTATGTATGGGGACAGATGGTTACTAGACTTATCATGGTGATCACATCGTAAGGTGTAGGAATGTATAGTCACTATAGTGCACACCTGAAACTAATATGATATTGTCTGTCAAATATAGCGTAATAATAGAGAATGTCTATAGGTGTTGAGAGATTTGGTCACATTTGAGCATAGGGAGGCCTAAATAACACGAGAGTCCTGTGATTTTTTAAAATAGAACCTTTCAGGCAAGGTGAGAGCAAAGGCAAAGTCCTGAGAAAGGAAAGTAGTTGGTATGGAATGAATGAGAGGGATTGTTAGTAGGAATGAAGTTGGAGAGGAACCTTGGGGATTAGATTATATATGGTTTTACCTGCCATAGTAAGATTTTTTTTTTATGATTCTAATTGTGATGGGAATCCATTGGAGATTTTCGTTGGTGAGTGACGTGTTGTGATTTATGAGTTAAAATGATTACTTTGTCTCTTTGTGATGAATCAATTATGGTGGAAGCATGGGAGCAAGAACGGAAACTAAGTGATCATTTATAAGACTACTGATTTAGTCTAGTAAGAGATGTCTGCAGAGGTTATGAAAAGTATTAAATAGTTAGAGACTGCATATAGTGCTCACAAGATTTGGTAATGGATTAAATGTGCTAATTGTTACACTCAAGTTCAAGGGAAAGTTTGGTGATGGAAATACACTTTGAGAATCCTTGAGATTATCAGATGTTTATTTAAAGCAGCACAATTTACAATAGCCAAGTGTTGGAAGCAACCTAGGTGCCCGTCAGTAAATGAATGGATCAAAAAACTGTGGTACATTTACACAATGGAATTCTATGCAGCAGAAAGAAAGAAGGAGCTCCTACCCTTTGCAACAGCATGGATGGAACTGGAGAGCATCATGCTAAGCGAAATAAGCCAGGCAGTGAAAGACAAATACCATACGATCTCACCTTTAACAGGAACCTAATCAACAAAACAAACAAACAAGCATAATATAACCAAAGACATGGAAACTGAGAACAGGCTGAAAGTCACCAGAGGGAAGAGGGGAGGGAATTTCAGGGGAAAAGGGGAAGGATTTACAGGAACAAGTATAAAGGACACATGGACAAAAACTATGGGGGGGCGGTGGAATTGGGAGGGAGGTGGGGAGGGCTGGGGTGAGAATAAAAGACAGAAAACTGTATAAGATCAACAATTAAAATAAAAATTAAAAAAAAAAAAGAAGAGAGACTGGGCGAGGTACCTAAAGTGTGAGTGTAAGAAGATACTAAGAACTCAGTCCTGAAGCACTTCAGTTACTATAGTTTAAGTTAAAGTAGGAGATCTACCCAAAGATCGAGTTAAGTTGCTGGTGAGATTGAAGGAAAACCTGAGAGTGTGATATTCTAGAAGCCAAGTGTAGAAAGTGTTTAAAGAAGAGAGAAATCAGGTTTGTCACAGACTAATTGCACATTGGGCATGCCATTGAGGGGATTATTGGTGATCTGATGATAGCATTTGGATGGAATCCTGGAGAGAAACCCTGATGGAGGCAGGACAGGAGGAAATGGAAAGAGATGGATTAGAAACAGTGGTTATTATTAGCTCTTTAGAGTTTTACTATAAAATAGAGCAGAGATTTGGGGGTCTAAGACAGGAAAAAACATTTTAGTTAAGTTTAGTTTTTAGTGCAGTCACTTTTCTGCACTGGTTTTCTATTCTCGAAATTTATTTGTGACTCTCTTGTGATTTTGCAATTTTCTGTAAGGAATAGAAGACATTTTTTTAAGAACTTTAGTTTGCTAGGTTAGTTTAAACTCATGTTACTTGAGGCCCACATTTGTCATAGACATGTGCGTGCACTTACATGTATGTCTGTCTTTGAGTTAACTATCTTTTTTTTTTAATTTTTTTTTTTAAGATTTTTTTTATTTGTCTTTAGAGGGGTAGGAGAGAGGGAGAGGGAGAGAAATATCAATGTACGGTTGCCTCTCGTGTGTCCCCTGCTGGGAACTGGCCTGCAACCCAGGCATGTGCCCTGACTGGGAATCGAACTGCGATCCTCTGGTTCGCAGGCCCGCGCTCAATCCACTGAGCTACACCAGCCAGGGCTGAGTTAACTATCTTAAAATTAGTTTATATACCCATACACATTCAGAATAGAATTTGTATTGTCGTTCATGTAAAACCATGAATGACATGGTTTTACTAGTGCTTATTGTTTAAGTAGATCTTAGAGTTAGTAGTCTTCAGCATCATTATTTAAAGTCTATTTGTCCACTCTTTGATAATTGAATCCTTTTAAAGTTTAGATGTCTTGTTTGGAAGCCTGTGAATTCTATTTTGAATATCAAGTATTACCTCTTCAATAGCTCAAGTCATGCATTTTCCTTTGGAACTAACCTCAGAATCCCCACAGAGATCTATTTTTTAATCATATTAGTTATCTTGAAATCTTAGAAGACCTTTTATCCTTTTTACTACAAATAACATTATAGTGACTACTCTTCCCCATCCCATTAGCCATGGAGCTGCTGCTGCGCAGGAGAGATATGAGAGAAAGCATGTTCTAGCACTGGGTGGCGTTATGCCAGATATTTTAAGCGAGTTACCTGTTACTATTCAGTACTTACATGAAGGGATAATAATTACACAAATTTTTTTCTACTTTCTTCAAATTATCTTTCTTCTCCTTTATGTATCACCTATGCCTAATTTAGTATCTGTCCCTGAATAAGGCAGCCTATTTTAACTTTCAGAGAACCTGCCTAGCTTTTCTTTTTAAATCAAGGGCTTTTTAAATCACAGATTTGGGAATATGCACAGAGAAGCTGGTGGAAATAGTTCACAGAAATATTGTGGGTGTTAGAGGAAAGGGCAGCAGGCTTTGAAAACAGACTCATTCTTACTGGCTTTGTGATCATAGGCAGCCTTTCTGGTCTTCGGTTTTCTTACATGTTAACTGGAATTGGTGACACTCATCCAGTAGGATTGTCGTGGAGATGAAGTGAAGTAATGTGTGTAATGTGCCTAGCATAGTACTTGACATTTAGAGTCTTTAAGTTGTGAACCTTTTTTAAAATTTGTTTTATATGTAGATAGTTATGGTGCTTTATAAACTTCATAAAGCATATATAATTTATCGTCTACATACTCTGAGAAGAAGTACATTTCTACATTTACATTTCTGTAAAATACATTATAGAGTTTTTACTCTCTTAGTAGCAAAATCACTCTTTGGGAATATTTTCTGTTTTCCCAGTAGGTAGACTTCAGTCTCTACTTTAAAATGTTGAAATTTGTTTATTCTTGAACATATTAAGCATTCTAAACATCCCCTGAGCCTATAAAATTTTCATTTTTGTTTGGAGTATGTATAGGTAGAGAATAATTGAAAATACAGTAATTTAGGTTTATTTTGCATTGAAAGAAATAAATGCTTATCATACTTAATATACAGGGTCTGGCACAAATAATGCCCCTTTTATTACAAAATCATAACCATGTAATTCTGTAACATAATCACACTCAAGCATACCATATGACATTTTATGTGAAATGTTCAAATTAAAACTAGGGAAAATGGAGACAACTGTACTTGAAAACAAACAAAAAAAAAAACGCCAACCCCCCCCCCCAATAAATTATTACACCCATATTTTAACCCTACCAACCACACTCATGGACTTATTTCTGCTGAACCCTGTATATTTACTAAGCACCTCTGAAAATAACATTCATTGAGCTGAGACTATTTTATTGGGCATCCCATTTATAGAAGGAAAAACCTTTATTTTTATTCTGCTTTGATTTTTTTTTACACCTATATAAAGATCTTTAACCTAATGAATGAATACATGAAATAAGCTGCATTTGCTTTTATTTGTAGGAAATAAATACTGTGAAACTGGCTGCAAACTTTGGGAAACTTTGCACAGTCCCTCTGGACAGCATCCTTGTAGACAATGTTGCACTACAGTTTTTTATGGGTAGGTAAATCCATGTTATGAAAATAATATAACCCTTGAAATTTTTAATAATTGTAAATATTATTATATTTTAAATACTTAATGTCGAACATGCCAAATCTGTCTCTCCTTTACTCCCTGTTCTCCAAAATGTTCCTTTTTCGCTGGAAAACATAGTGGTAGAAATTCATTTTGTTTTTGAATAAATGCTTATTATAACTTGAATGTGCATTTGCTAAGCTGCTTTTAAAATAAACTCTAGGAGAATCTACTATGAATTTAAATTATTTGAGGAAGAATACTTTGTGAGTAATACACCATAATATAGATCTTATTTGTATCATTTTTATGTATGAATGGGAAGGGACTTTGCTTCTATACCATTTTTACATATATATATATTTACATATATATACATATTGTTAATTTGATTACCATTACATCAAAATTGTTTTATTTTGAGGACATTTTCACTAAAATTTCCTGATTCTTAATTTTCATAATCAAAAACATAAGTGCATGATTTGTGGTAGGGTTCAATCCTTATATATTGATATGTAAGGAAATACTAATACATGCTATGATTAGTAATCTTTATTGAGAACAAAGGCTGAATGTTAGTGAAATAGTTTCTTTCTGATGAAGTCTTGTTTAGCAGTTTTATTCCCTAGAGATTTTATTATGAAAAGTGAGATTTTTTTAAGAATGTGCTTTTATTTGTGTTTCCTGCATAACTGTTCTTCTTAGCTTTACTAATTCATAATATAACTATATCTTCACCTCAAACATTTGTTAAACATTTTCAAAATGCAGAGTTTTAAGTATTTGAAATGTTAATCCTTCTTAACTTCCCTGACATACAGCTGCATGCACCCAGAAATGTGTGACATTAGTATCTATGTTGTTACGGATTTTGTTTGTAGATTTCATGCAGCAAACTGGAGGCCAAGCACATCTTTTCTTCTGGATGACAGTGGAAGGGTACCGGGTTACAGCCCAGCAGCAGCTAGAAGTTTTATTAAGCTGTCAGAAAGATGGAAAACATCAAACCAACCAAACCAAAGGTCTTTTAAGAGCAGCTGCTGTTGGAATTTATGAACAATATTTATCAGAAAAGGTGAGGATATGTTTTGGTTACTGTGTTCTTATCTTCTTTGGCAGTATCATTAATAATAACTTTAGTAGTTCTTATAAATATTACTCATGCTAGGCACAACTACTTCACAAGCATTGTCTTATTTTATCCTGGTAATAGTCTTATTGTGTATTATTATCCTAATTTTATAGGTGAAGAAACTAATGTTTAGAAAATTGAATTAACTTGGCCAAAGTCATGAAAATACTAAATGATAGAGTCAAGATTCAAAGTCACATATGCTTAGATTCAAACACACAGTAGTTGAAAGTAAAAGGATGGAAAAAGATAAATCATGCAAGCAGTAACCAAAACAGCTGGATTGGCCATACTGACATTATACAGTAGATTTTAAGACAAAAATTGTTACTAGAGAAAAGAGGAACATTTTATAATAATAAAAGGATTAATTGATCAGGATGATAAAACAATTAGGAACATAAAAAAACCCCACATACCTGAAACAAAAAACTGACAAAATTGAAGAGAGAAATAGAGAGTGCAGCAATAATAGTTTAAAATTCCAGTACCTATTTTCATTAATTGATAGACCATTTAGAAAATCAGCAAGGATGTATAGGAATTCAGGAACACTGTGAATTAGTTACACCATTTATATGTATAGAATATTTCACATAACTATAGCAGAATACACATTATTTTTATGCACACATGAAACATTCTCCAAAATAGACCATGTGCCAGGCCGTAAAACAACTCAATTTAAAAGTATTGAAAATCATGCAAAGTATATCCTTTTCTCCTAATACAACAACAGAAGGATTAATTAGAAATCAGTTAGAAATTAATTAATTAGAAATCAACCACAAGGAGTTTCAGAAATTTGTACATATTTGAACATTAAAGAACACATTTCTAAATGGCCTCTAGGTCAAAGAGAATTGAATGTACATGAAAACACAATGTCACAATGTATGGGGTGCAACTAAAGCAGTGCTTCGAGGGAAGGTCATAGCTTTAAAAAATGGAAAGAAGGAAGATTTCAAATCAACAACCTATGTTCTTTCCATAAAAATCTAGAAAAAGTAAAGCAAAATGAATGTGAGGCCACAGAAGGAAGGAAATAATAATGATCAGAATGGAAATCAGTTAAATTGAAAAGAAAAACAATGATAAAAATCAGTGAAACCAAAAATTTATTCTTTGAAAAGATCAACCAGAGTGACAAACCTCTAGCTAGATTGGCCAAGGAAAAAAAGAGTTCACCAAAATTATGAATGAGAAAGGGGACATCACCACCAATGATACGGAAATTAAAAGGACTATAAGAAAATTTCCTTAATTAATTAATTAATTATTTTGATTGTTGTTCTTGTACAGTTTTCTGCCTTTTACTCCCATCCCAGCCCACCCCCAGCCCTCCCCATCTCCCTCCCATTTCCACCCCCGCTAGTTTTTGTCCATGTGTCCTTTATACTTGTTCCTGTAAACCCTTCCCCCTTTTCCCTGAAATTCCCTCCCCTCTCCCCTCTGGTCGCTGTCAGCCTGTTCTCTATTTCAGTGTCTTTGGTTTTATTTTGCATGTTTGTTTGTTTTGTTGTTTAGGTTCCTGTTAAGGGCGAGATCATATGGTATTTGTCTTTCACTCTCTGTATAAGCAAATATTCTAAACAGCTTTGACAACAAATTAGAAAACTTAAATGAAAAAGACAAACTCCTAGAAAGACGCAGGTTGCCAAACTGACTCAAGAAGAAATAGAACATATAATATAATAAATAATTTTAATAAGTAATTAAAAATCATCTCACAAAGAAAAGCTGAGGCCTGCATGGTTTCACTGGTGAGTTGTATGACACATTTTAAGAAAAAATAATACTAATTTTTCATAAACTCTTCTGCAGTGTAGGGGAAAAATACATTTTCCATTTCATTTTATGAGGCTAGTGTCATTCTGATATCAAAGCCAGATGAAAATCATTTAGAAAACCATAGATAAGTGCCATGATTATGGATACATAAATCCCCAAAATTCAAGATTACTCATATTCCAGTACTTTTTTTCCCAATCCAAAGAAATATTTTTTAACTCTAATACTTTTAATAGCTATGTTGTAATACCTATTTATATTTACTAGCACACAGATTAAATTTTAATTTACAGTATGAATTTTATTTGAAAACGGCTTATTAGTGTATTTGCTTACATTTTTGGCTTATAAAATATATTTAAATAGCATAGTTTTAAGAATAATAGTCTAACAAACACCTACACACCCTGTCCAGCTTAAGAAATATTCAGTGTACTTTTGAAGATCCCTACCTGTTCTTCCCCTTGTCCTCACCTGTCAGGTTTACCTGTTTCCTTCTTGATGAAGTCAGTTTCCTGTAGTTATTCACTTGTTTCCTCATACAGTTTTGCCACACATGTGTGTTCTAAACAATATATTGCTTAGTTTTGTTTTTAAACTTTTTATCAATGGAATGATATTATGAGTGTTGCTTTTCTCCCCATGGGCACCATTATATTTGAATCCATAATGTTGATTCATGCAGGAATAGTCATTTTCACTAAAGTACTTCATTGCACAGGTATACAATAGTTTATTTACCTTTGATGATATTTATGAACATTTTGTTTGTATTGCACTGCTGCTCTGAATGTTGTAGTTCATGTTTCCTTGTACACAAATTCAAGTTTCTGCTATCTGAAAACACTGCATTGAGTATATAAGTCTTTTGCATGTTAATTCTTAAAGTAAGTTATGGAGTAAATTCTATTGCAGTCCACTAGTATAAATTACAATTATGATGGAAAAAATCAGAAAATTAAGTTACTTAAGTCAGTTTCATCATTTTAAAGATATTTCATTGTATTCTGGCTCATTGTTTCCATTGAGAAATCATTGTTAGTTTGTTATTCTTTTGAAAGTAACCTTTTCTTAGCATTGAAAGACAGCCCTTGTCTCAGGAAAGCCTTTCCTGGGACACCAGTAGTCCCAGAGAATAGCCATGGGCAACCGTTCTTTCCTCTTCACCATAATGGATCTCCCATTGTGCAGCACTCCCAGTACAACTGACGGGCGCTGTGTCATGAGTGTCAACAGTTCATCTTTTGCTATCTTATCCTGTGTTTCTTATTATGATAGAAGTGTTTTGTTTTTAACATTGTGAATATTGTAACTAGGTTTTTAGAAGTTCAGTTAATGAAAATGAAAATGATTGTAATACCAACACCATCCATCATGACTCAGACAACACCAGAAAAAGAAGATGCAATGACCGGGCTATTTTAATGAGAGATGGAAGGAACTGTACAACTGGATTAGGGAGAGCACATAACCAAATAGAACGTGCTTCACAATGTGCAAAGAAAACATTTTGAGATTGGTCATGGTGGAGAAGGTGATATGAAAGCAAATATGAAGGCTGAATCTTACAAATACTTTTAAGTCAATATAGGGTTCTTTCTGTCTCCCCAAAAGACTCCAGTGATCAGTTAAAAATAGTGGCTATTGAATTAGCTTGGACATACCACACAAATGAACACACATTAGCCTATCTTCCCCTTGATTATTTTGTAAACTGAGTAGAGTTACATGTTTTGATTTAGATGTTTCAACTGAAATATCCTATGAGTAAACAAGAGAGGAACATGATTTCGCCCTTTAAAGTTTAGAGTTTTTTCGGTCAGCTCTTACCAGTAAGCATGTTTTCTGTCGTGTGTTGTGTTTGTTGCATCAAACTGGGACAACATGAGTATGTTTTTCATAGCTCCTGGGTACTGTGGTTTGAAAAAATGGAGTTCTAGATATCTTCTTGAGTTCTAATATTTGTAATAAACTGCAAAAACATAAAACAAACTTTACTCATCTATCTGCATATTCATTAGACAGTGCAGTGCAAACATAAATTTTAACAAATTCTATTTAGTTCATAAAATTTTTCCAATGAAAAAGAAAAAGATCTTACCTGTTAAATAGCATGTGTTTTTAAATATATATATAACACTGCTGAAAGGAGAGATCATTTGCTTACTGAGGTTTCATAATGAAAGTTTTTGTTTTAAAATATGTAGAAACCATGAGATTTTTGACATAAAAAATGTCATGAATAACTTCTTTAGACAAGTGACTTTGAGATGGGTATCATTGTTGGCAGTTACAGAAAAGATGCTAAAATGTTGGTCTGCAGTGAAATTATATTTTCACTGCAAGAAATACTATCTTTCTTATGGGACAAGAATATTGTCTTTAATTAAAAAATACATCAAGAATGAGTGTTGTATAAAGAATTACAGTAAACAGAGATATATATGCTTTTTCTCCAAAACTGTTGGATGATCTTTGAAGAGGCTAAAAGGAATCTTGAAAAGGATGGTCTGACCTGAGCAGCTTATAGGTAGGCTATTACAAAAACTTAACAGTGAAAAAATGGGTCAGTTTTTGGAAATAAGACTATTGAGAACTCAGTATCACCAGAAAGGGCCAGCCAGCTTAATAGGATTTTCTTTCTTTTTTTTTTTTTTAACTAAAACTGTAATTTATTAAGAGTCTACCATCAATCTTCACAAATTTGAACATTATATGTATTTTAAAATAATCTTCCTTGAGAAGAAGGAGTTTTATCATGACATGATGCTTCAGAGTATTAAAAAAATGGGCCTTTCAGACTTGGGTAGCTTGTTTGATGAATTCACAGACGAAAAGGGCCTTACAGGACAAACAGCTGGTCTACCAGACAGGCATTTAGGTAAAAGACCATGAACATTGTTTTTGAGAGCTAGAAACAAATCCCTACTGTTCTTAAAACCCACTAATTTTAGTAAGTAAAATCCCATGATTCTATGGGTAAATGATTTTGCTGAAAGGATATTTAACTTGATCTTAGCACATTGGACTGGTGAAAGACATAAGTATGCTGTAGGCTTAAGAGAAAGCTGAAGGTCAAAGCGAATTTTACATTTGACTATAGTCATTTATACCACTATATAAAACAAAAGGATATTCTAAAGACTGCAGGCAGATTAGAGAAATTTTATTTAAAAAGAAAATACACAAAGTAAAAGTATCCTATGGGATCCTGGCATAAAAAGAAAGTTGTTCATTTTTTAAATTAAATATAGATAATAGCACTTGAATAGTCCTAACGTGTATAATCTCATTTTAAGTCTTACATTTATTTATTTTAAGAATACACAATAGCATAGCCTCTAATATTTAAATATCTAATAGTTAAAAAGTTAAATTACTGTATCAGAAGAAACATTATAAATACATTATCTATTTCATGTTATTTAATTAGTCCTATTATAATTGTCATTGTTAACTAGTATTATTTTGTTTAATCACGTGTGTAATAGAAAAGTAAAGAATACAGATTAATAGATACTTTAGGAAAACACTTATTTTGTATCTGCATAAATATTTCTTCCATATTACTTTCTTTGAGGGGAGCAACGTAGTAAGTTGTGACCTGTGACAGCTCTCCCAAAGTGTTGATCACCCTCTGCCAAGGAGCATTAATCCAATGCTGTGTACAGAGTCTGTAGGAAAACTTAAACTAAATAAATACAAAATGTTATTTTCAAATTTGCCTTTTCTTATTTCCTAGAAACTGAGTTTAGTGAGCTTAGAGGGTAAGTGAAAGGACAAAACCAACTAACATCATGTTTCTCTTTAATCTTTGGCCCACACTCGGGTTTCTAGGTCTCCTGTTCCCCTTTCAGGGGAAACATGTGCACACACACCACAGCACACCCTCCTCTACACAAATTGCAGATAGAGCACCCTCTTCCCCACTCAGAAAGGGACACAGCCACCACACGCCTGCTGGATTTACTAACAAGAATGTTGAATAAACAAAGGAGCATCGGAAGTTCTGTAGCCCTTTTTCCACCCCTTTATACCATGCTATTTACTTTCATTTTCTCCTTTTCTCCCTTTTCTTGATTTATTCATTTGTTCCTTAGATACTCTATTAGATAGCGTGGAGAAATTATTTAAATAATGCCTTCTTTTGCTAATTTTCCAAGAGTTAACCATCCTCAGTATTTGTTTACTCTCCAGAGCCTTCAGAACTAGAAATTCAAAGTTAACATCCTAAACATGACCATATTTGTAGATTTTTGGATTTTTTTCACTTTAAAGTTTTTTATTGTATTTTTTTCCATTACCATTTAGTCCCCATATGTCCCCCTCCCCCCAACAGTCTACCTATGAGTCTGTCTCATCGCTTCTTGGCCTTTTGGCTACGAGCAAATGTAGTATCTATTCTTATCAGTTTAATATGAGTCTGTGTCTACTTTGCTTGTTAGTTCAGTTTGTTAATTAGATTCTACATATGAGTGAAATCATATGGTATTTGTCTTTCTCTGACTGGATTAGTTCACTTAGTGTAAGCAGTTTTTCACATTGAACATCATATTCTGGCAGTTGCTGGAACACATTAACTTTTCAGATATTTTTTTCTTTTTTTTTTTTAATATATTTTATTGATTATGCTATTACAGTTGTCCCATTTCTCCCCCATCATTCCCCTCCACCCTACCCACCCTCTCCCACCCACATTCCCCCCTTTAGTTCATGTCCATGGGTCATAAGTTTTCTAGCTTCTACATTTCCCATACTATTCTTGCCCTCCCCCTGTCTATTTTTTTCCCATTATCTATGCTACTCATTCTCTGTACCTTTTCCCCCTCTCTCCTCCTCCCAAGCCCCTGTTGCTAACCCTCCATATGGTCTCCATTTCTGTGGTTCTGTTCCTATTCTAGCTGTTTGCTTAGTTTGCTTTTGTTTTAGGTGTGGTTCTTGATAGCTATGAGTTTGTTGTCTTTTCACTGTCCTAGTTTTATCTTCTTTTTCTTAGATAAGTCCCTTTAACATTTCATATAATAAGGGCTTGGTGATGATGAACTCCTTGAACTTGACCTTATCTGAGAAGCACTTTATCTTCCCTTCCATTCTAAATGACAGCTTTGCTGGATAGAGCAATTTTGGATGTAGGTCCCTGCTTTTCAAGATTTCAAATATTTCTTTCCAGCCCCTTCTTGCCTGGAAGGTCTCTTTTGAGAAATCAGCTGACAGTCTGATGGGAACTCCCTTGTAGGTGACTGTCCCCTTATCCCTTGCTGCTTCTAGAATTCTCTGCTTCATTTTAATCTTGGCTAATGTAATTACGATGTGCCTTGGTGTGTTCCTCCTTGGGTCCAACTTCTTTGGGACTCTCTGAGCTTCCTGGACGTCCTGGTAGTCTATTTCCTTTGCCAGATTGGGGAAGTTCTCCTTTATTATTTGTTCAAATACGTTTTCCACTCGTTGCTGTTCTTCTTCCCCTTCTGGGACCCCTATAATTCGGATGTTGGGACGTTTAAAGATGTCCCGGAGGTTCCTAAGCCTCTCCTCATTTTTTTGAATTCTTGTTTCTTCCTCGTCTTCTGTTTGGTTGTTAGTTTCTTCCTTCTGGTCCACTCCATTGATTTGAGTCCCAGTTTTCCTTCCATCTCTATCAGTTCCCCATGCATCTTCCTTCATTTCACGAATTGTAGCCTGCATTTTTTCATCTAGTTTGTGAGCAAAATCAACCAAATCTGTGAGCATTTTGATGACCAGTGCTTTGAACTGTGCATCTGACAGGTTGGCTATCTCTTCACTGCTTAGAGGAATTGGCTCTGGGGCTTTTATTTGTTTTTCGGTTTGAGCCATTTTTGGTGGGTTTTTTTTGTTGTTGTTGTTTTGGTTTTAGTCTGGTCGCGGCTATTACGTATGAGGGGGTGGAGCCTTAGGTGTTCCTCAGGGCGGGGCAGCCCAGTCGCTGAGTTGTGACGCTATAGGTGGGGGCGGGGTCTGAGAAGGAGCAATGGCGCCTGCTCCGCTCTCTCCCGGATTCCGGCCCTTTCCGCTGCTTCCCCTTCACCTGGATTATCTGCGCGCGCGCGCGTGCTGTTATGTAGTGAAGAGTGGAGCCTCTGGTGCTCCCCAGTGCGGGGCAGCCCAGTCGCTGGGTTGTGACGCTGTATGTGGGGGTGGGGCCTGAGAGGGAGCAATGGCGCCTGCTCCGCTCTCTCCTGGATTCAGTCCCCTCCGCCACTTCCCCTCCACCTGGACCGTCTGCGCGCTCGAATGTGAGACCACCTGGTCAGTCAGCCAGCCGCCTTGTGCGTCCTCACTGGGTCTGCACAGTTGCCCCCCTGTGCCCGGGATCCGCCAGCTGCTGCCTGTGGGCCCGGGGACCGCCAGCCGCCGCCTGTGCACCTGGGAACTGCCAGCTGCTGCTGCTTGCGTTCCTGGGTCCGCACCTCCACTTTCTCCTGCCGCGACTCCGCCCCTCTTACCGGTCTGGATGAATGGTTGTTGGACTTCCGTACAGTTCAGTTTTCTATAAGTTCTGGTTGTTTTCTTGTTTCTAAATATTTGTTGTCCTTAATTTTGGTTGTGAGAGGAGGCACAGTGTGTCCGCCTACGCCTCCATCTTGGCCGGAAGTCTCAGATATTTTTTTCTCACGTCACAATGGAACTTTGCTGCAGTGTTATAAAACCAAATTTAGGATAAGGGTAGTTTTTTCTAAAGGCCATTCAAAGGATTGTTTCTAGTGTTAGATAAGTAACAAATGGCTTGTTATTTTGGCAACTATATTAATTACACATCCAGGACTACCGAATGCTAAAAACTAACTCCTAATGATGGTATTTTCTATGTGTCAGGCATTGTTCTTGTATGGTTTACATAAATCTCTTCTAATCCTTACAATAACCTTGTGTGGTAATATCTACATTTTGCAGGCTGAGTACAATGTTTGTCTATCAGACCATATTACATGACAGCAAGGAGATTCTAGCTCTTATTTAAGCCTTCTTAAACATTGAGTTGTCATTTACAAAAGAAGCATTTTCTGCCAATTACTTTTAATAATATGAGTCCATTATTTAATTCTTCTACTATCAAGGCTTAATTTGTATTTAGAAATTCCAAAGATAATTACTGTTGTGTTTCTGTTTGTTAGGCATCTCCAAGAGTTATTGTTGATGATTATTTGGTAGCAAAATTAGCAGATACTTTGAATCATGAAGATCCAACTCCTGAAATATTTGATGACATTCAAAGAAAGGTATTATATACAACATTTATTATTAGATCTTTCTTGAAAAAAATGTGTATTTCCATATGTATGTAATTTATTTATTAAAAGGTTACTGAAAATTATAAAAGAGGGGTAATTAAACAGCAGAGTTATGGTAATAATATTTCTCAACTACGAAAATGGTAGGCCAGTTTTATTTGTTTAACAAATGAGAATGCTTATTTTAGGCTGTTTTATTTAAATCTGATTGCAGAGCCAGATAAACAGTTTTAGAATTTCATGAATTGATGTTGTGTGTAAATAATATCACTCAGATTTATTTTAATGTGCCTTGAGCCTTTATGTAGACTTGTTTCTTAGACAACACTACTTCCTAGAACATTACGTATAACCTGCTGTCATGTGACTTGTGTTGTAGTAGGACGTTTTCAATGCAATTTAGGTACCAGTGGACCAGAAGAAGTCATTAATTGTGACATAGTCTTATTGCTAACATCCTATAAATAGGGAGCCGTGATTCATTATAGCAAGACCTCACTCTAGCTGTTGGTAAAATCTTATTGGTGGAAATCAGTACGTTATCCCTATTAATGATTGAATATCTTCATTTATTCAATAGGTGTATGAACTGATGCTACGAGATGAAAGATTTTATCCTTCCTTCAGACAGAATGCACTTTATGTGCGCATGCTAGCTGAGCTGGATATGTTAAAAGACCCTAGTTTCAGAGGATCAGATGATGGCGATGGAGGTGGGTGGCACTCAGTGTACATGTATGTGTGTGCGTGTGTGTGTGTGTTCCTGTATACCCTGCTTACCAAATAAATGTCCTTTCAGACACGATAAAACATGTCTTTGAAGTCCAGGTAACAATTATATTTAAAAATCTATAAATGAGTGACAAAGTTTAGTTATCATACTAAATTAAAATGTTGAAAATTTAGTAACAGATTAGAACATATAACTATAGAAGCTTTGAATTCTTAAAGAAGAATACTTTTTGAGTTTTATCACGCAAATATTCTTATGGTAAATAATAAGTTCATGACTAACAATAAGATTGTTGAGAAGATTCAATGAGAATAACAAGTAATGATTCTGAGACGGTACTATAAACTATAAAGCTTTATATTTTTTAACAAGTACAGTTTTTTCTCTTTAAGTATGTTATTTTCCAAATATTGTACAGGATAAGCTGAAAGAAGTTACAACAGTTATTTATTCCAGTCTTTTGGTTTTTTCAAATGAAGTTACTATCAGCTTGGTGTATGAGGAAAGAGGACTATAAGAATCAGAATATTTATATTTTACTCCTGTTGTGCTACATAGTACTTGTTTGATATTAGCCAAGCAATTTCTCTAAGTCTCATTTTTCTCAGTTGTGAATCTGGATTAATATTTTTCTTCTCATAATAAAAGATTTTACCTCTGAGTCATTGTCGGATTTAAATGGAATTATATACAGGGTCTGGCACTAATAACACCCCTTTTTTATTATAAAAATTTGTATTACAAAATCATAGGCATGTAATTCTGTGACATAATATCACACTCAGGCACACCATATGACATTTTAGATTAAATGTTCAAATTAAAAGTATAAACTATTACACCCATATTATTACCTTACTAACCTCACTCAAGCAGGCCTTATTTCTGCTGGACCCTGTATATGTAAATGATTTATAAACTAAAACACAAATTAAGTTTTTATTGGTAGTAAATAATCAGTTATTTAGAATAGTGGAAGAGGCAACCCTTAGAACACAAGGCTCCAGAATCTTAGGCCCAATGACCATTTTACTTGTGATCCAGTTCAGAAGCACTTGCTAAACTCCGATTAAACATCTAAGGCTTGATAAACTTCTGGTGTGTTCTACTAAGCAAATAAACAATGTAAATAAAAGGTAAATGGGAAGGATTTGACTAAGGAATAGTTTAAGAGAATGCTTTAATTGTATTCACTTATGAATAGGTTTATGAACAGAACCACTTGGGGTTAGTGATATTAACAGATCTTTTCAGTAGTGAGCACTACGTTAAAAATACCTCTATCATGGGAGTTTCCTAGCCTCCCTTCTCCTCCATCCCACCCCCCTCGCAGTCTGTATCAGTGAGATTTTACTTTTCAAAAATAATCTAGGAAATGTAGTTATGGATGTTTGTGTTTGAGTTTTAATAACCATTGTATTGATTATTGATCTAGTATCTTGAGTTTTTAAATTAACTGTCTTGTTTGTAAAAATAGAATGATATTTTAACTGGATTTGATTGCATAATTAAGGAAGTTTTCTTTTTAAGGAGTACTTCTATGGGAGTAAAGTTCATTGTACCTCGAGTTTACTATATAATATATCCATATTTAGTGTCCATTGAAAAATCTTTTATAGTACTGCTATGAAATTTGCAGTAGTAGCTGTACTTCTAGAAAAGGTTGCTATAAATATTTTTGTTGTTTATTTTAATTTCATTAAGGAATTTCTGAGTGCTGTGAAATGTATTTGCTGTATTATCCAGAACGAAAGAAGATAGCTTGAATCATAATCATATCACTTAAAATGATAGTAACAATATATTCTGTGGGAGTAGTTTTTGATGCTGTAGTGTAAAAACTCTCCCACTCTTCTAAATTGACTTTTAGCTTCCATATATGTCTTTCTAACCAGTCTGTCTTATCTTCTTGTATTGCACTAATGGAAATAAATTATTTATAAACCATTTCAAACTTCCCAAAACCTCATATTTACTTAAAGTAGATTTTTAAAAAGTTTTCTGCAACTGGTTTTTATCTGAAGTAAGTGTCCATTGGAGTCACTGACTATAGCTTAGAATTGTATATGTACGTATCTTTTGTCTTTCCAGGGGATTGCTTTTGGACGTTGAGTCTTAATTGATGAGCTTTTATATATTTTATCACTAAGAAATTGCCTATCCCTTTTTTAAAATCATTTGAAAAACATATGTGGAATGAAGTGTATAAATATGAAATATTAAAAATAGTTGTAGGTTTATTGTCAGTGTTTAGGTGTCAGGCAATTACAACTTTTTCAAATAGTAAGGTTTATGATTTTCTCATCTTTATGAGATTGTTTAACCAAAAATGGGCTTTCCCCACATCTTTTTGTATTAATTCATTTTCTGGCTTCTAAATTTAAGCTTTCTGACACTTGGTTCATATTGTAAACATTCTGAAATTTTGGCTAATTTTCAGATATTTTGAAATAATTGTCTAATCCTGTGTTTAGTCTGTAGCTAATCTTTTGAAAATGCAGGCTACAATTGAGCCTAAAATGAATGGGCCAGGTCTTATCAAGTATAATAGTATCCTCTGGTGGTTTTCCTCTGCTGGGGAAGAAAGTCCATTCCTATTTCACCAGACTCCAGGAGATAGGTGGGTGGGAAGCTGACAGCTTGCTCATGCACGCCCTCACTGGCTCTGCTCTCGCCCTCACTGGCTCTGCTCTCGCATCTCCCTCCTCTCTCCCTCCCCTTTCTTCCGTTTCTTTTTCCTCTTTGTTTGTGATTGCTTTCTTTAGTAGTTCAGCTGTAGGTTATTTTAAAGTATTTTCTTTTCTATTAAAACAGTCTTTTAAAAATGTTTTCTGTTTTAAATTTTAATTTTAATCACACTGTTTTTCTCACCATGTCAAACTATATTTTCTTTTGTTTTCTAATATTTATAGACATTTATCAAATTCTTAAGTGTGGACCTAGATTGATTTTAAATTCTATTTCTGCATCTTATTATTGTTTATCAATCAAGAAATTAAACTATGCTTGCTTGCTCCTGCTTCCTGATTCCCTTTGCCCTTGGTGGGAAGATTTAAGAGGTGGGCAGACCACAGAGGTAGGAGGTATATATAATTGAAGGAGAATAGAGAACAATTTATTTATTCATTTTAATTATCACCTTGCTGTTAACCAAGAGGTAATCTTAAACGAAATTTCCTGTTTACCTTTTGTGACCACAGGTCTGAGGAACCATAAAATGTTCTCGGGCATTTAGAATTGTTGAAGTTGGAAAGCAAAACCAACTGCCTTTTTCTGAAAGTAATAGAAATTTGCTTTTTAAGATCTCTTTAGAGATCCAAATTTGTTAATGATCTCTTAAGTGCTAGAAACCATACATAGTAATTTTAACATATGTATATAAAGGGGCATCTTAGCTATTAACTTAATTTGCTGAGATGTAGATAAAGCCTGAGGGAAAAGACATTAATTTTCAGAAAATATAATTGACTCTCTAACATTAATTTTAAATAATTTTAGTTGCTCTTTAAATGGCATTGTACATGGAGTTTTACATATATTTTGCTCTATTAGTTATATATTGATTTAAGAATCTAGACTTCCAATGTTTTTGAACCAAATCTAGCAAGGATAAGTAGACTTAAAGATATATTAAGTATTTTTAATCCATTCTTCGCACTAAAGAATAATTTTATTTGTAATATTTCTTAATCCAGTGAGACAGAAATGACAAAATACCTCTCACTTCCAGACACTCACTTTGCAGTGTTTCTTCTCATGTTTATATTGTATTAAACAACTTAATATGGTACTATGAGGATAAAATATTTAATAGTTGCTCTCTTTATACATGAATGCCTCTGTGTGTGTGTGTGTAGGCAACTTAGCTACAGATGGGGGAGGGGGGATTAGGTTTACAGTTGTGAGTATGCAAAACAAAGTTATTCTTGTATTATTGCCTATTAATTCTTACATTGTTTTCCATATGAATGTCTATCTATAAACTTACTTTTCCCCCACCACATATATAAAATATACATATATTTTCACTGAAATTCCTGGCTTGGAAAACCATGGGGCGTGAGGGGACAGGTGTTTGGAGTAGTGTATGACAATTTTCTTAACTGTTCTGTTATGTCTTGACTTGGCCAGCTTTCATTCTTGGTGTTTGAACCTTGGATAAAGCAGCTGTGTCAAAAGTTTTTTACTATATGCTAAGTTGAATTTCCCTTCCCACAGAATCTTTTAATGGGTCTCCTACAGGAAGCATAAATTTGGTAAGTACTATTATGGATACTTTAATTATTAAAGTGGCTTGAAAATAATATGAAAGGCAGAGCCTTAATGTATAAAAATGAATGCTACATTAGAAGCCCCAGTAACATCCTTTAGTGTTACAAGAAATCGTGCTTTTAAAGAAGTGTTAAATTCACATATAAGACATCTGTGAATTAGAATTTGAAAATGAAACTTACTTTCATTTAAAAAAATGGACTTGGGCCACCACTGCATGATTCATTTGCATGATTCATTTGTAAAAAGTTGATTTTACTATTTTTAATCCTAATATTTAGTATTTTTAAATGACTGATTAGTAAAGTCATAGGCAGTAAATTTATACAGACATGTACACATGTAAATGTTTACACTGAATTAGTTTTTTCTTCTCTTGTATTTAGAAAAGATATGTAAAACTAGTTGGGATATCTGAATGCTTCCAGATATTTCTTAAAGTCTATACTATAACAAATTCAGGTGGCTGTAAATTTTATTATTTTTCTAAGATGAACAAAGTTGTACCTACTTAATTTTTCAAGTGTAGAGAGTTTTATAGTGAATTAAGCAACTAATCTATGATTGCAGGTTTAAAAATGACATGTTTTTAGCGTATAAGCTGTCGTTAATGTTTCATAGATGCAAGGTGAAGTGTGAAATGATGAATATTTCAGTTCTTTTTAGTATATCCATTCTTGCCATTGAATAACTTAGTTTATAAAATGCTGCTAGAAAGAAATATTAGCGTGCCATGAAAGTTTCAGTCAGAATTTGCAGGGTGTCGGGGAGATTGTTCTCTGTTTTTTTTCTTCTACCTACATTACTTTCATTCAGACTTTTATAATAGCTAAGTGGTTTAGAGTCCCACTGTCTTGCTCTGTACTGCACACTTATTTCTAAAATAACCTTACTGAGTAAATATTCTGTTACTTTACAGAGTATAACCTTTAACAAAATACTACAGCAGATCAGCCGTAGTGTTATGTCAGATAGTTTGTAACATTTAAAGTGTTTTCCTAAATCATTTGGTATCATTACTGTTTACTTATTATATTCCATAGCCTTATAACAACAAGGAATAGCTCCTACAGCATGAAGAAAACGTTAGCAATAATTTTCATCATACAGAAAAAGTTTCCAATGTGACAAAACCTTTGATTGGTTTGAAATTTTCTAGTAGTTACATTTGTAGTGCTTATACAAGTGTTTGAACAGTAGTAAAAAGTAATTTTTTTGTTTATTCCATTTTTGGAATAAATGTTTTTTCAAGTAAGAGAGATCCTTTTTGTAAAATAGGGATATAAGCTAGAACTGTCTCTGGATCCAAGAAGTTACACATGTAGTGAGTGACAGCATTTTGTTATTCAGATAAATCAATTAAATTCAAGCTTTTAAGTAGCTGGAGGTTTGTTTTTTTTTTTAATTCTTTTGTTATTACATAGACAAATTTTAGTGGATAGTTGCATTTTTAAAATAGTTTAAGATTACAAACTAGATCATGATAGTTTATGCCAAAATACTAAGCAAATAAAGTATTTAATATGTGGGTTTTACTTATTTTGCAGTTGAGATTGGCAGATAAATTGTAAGCATTTGTAGCGTTACCTTGTAGTTGTGTTTGCTGAGTTCATTATCATAGTAATTTTGAATTTTTAGAGTTTTTTCTTAGCATAATGTTAAAAAGAACACTTCTTTTTCTTTCTTTTTTGTTTCTCTTTTTTCTTTTTGGCAAGTTTAAGAGCTCCTAACCTAAGGATTACTTTACAAATTGTATTTTATTTCAGGACTATATTAATGTGCTTGTTTTGTAATCACAATTTCCTTATACTGATCAGTACTTACAGTTCTTATCAGAATCTAGTTCTGTAATTAATATTTTTTCACCAGTTTTAATTATATACCCTACTTAATATTACATGTGTGTTTAACTGTGATGTTTAAGAGATGTGCCATCACATTTTCTCATAATATTTAATGAAAATATTTATTAATTGTATGTTATAAATGTGCTAAAAAGACATTTATATGCAAAGCTTTTTTAACAACTTCAGGGTTGCATAGTATAAGATGCTGACGTATTTAAAATAATGAGTAACAGTTAGCTTTTTAAATGCTACCTACAAGGGAAGGGTACCACTAATAATAATGCTTTTTTGAAAACTTGATTCTTTTATGTTCCGTATGCTGGCTTGTAATTTGAACCACAGTAGATAATCTAAATTCTGTAGAAAGTACATTTCCTTTGAATCTTCTATCTTTCATATAAAAATAATATTAAAGCAAAGGTTGTGCTATTTCTATAGCAGTGTTTTATTATAGGTCATCTGAGTATTTAACAATAAATTCTTTCTGTTTCCTTTCAAAGTATCTTCCTTCACATTATGTCCTGACAGTTGTAGAGCAGATCTTGTATTATTGGCAAAACTGAGATACAAGAAAGACTAGTTGATATGGCTAAAATCTCTTATGGTATCAATGCTGAATCCTAGACTAGACCTAATTGAATGTAATGATCCTCCCACTTGATAAGGGAAGTACAGTGGATATCTGTCTGGAATTATCACTTTTGCTTGTCTTAGTGATCAGTCTTTAGTAGATATGCCTTTGGCTTTCTTCTTAGAATGCAGTTGCCTTAATTTAAATGGCTTTAAGTCATAATGTAGCTGCATTCAAGTCATTCAGATGACTCTTTTAGTAATAATTGATTATATCACATTAGGACTTTAAAGTTCATTCAAATTGTTTGGTTTTTAAACTGTAAAACGTGTCTGAATTACATAATATATGTATGTCAGAGATCCTTAATACCACTCCTACGTTCACTAATTTATGGATAGGGGTCACGCACCTCAGCATAGTCATACTCATGGGCTAGGATTCATAGTAGCGAAAGGCTCTGAAGCAAAATCAGCAAAGGGAAAAGCCCAGAGGAAATCAGGTACAAGTTTCCAAGAATCCTTTCCCGTGGAAGTCCCATAGGACAAAGGAACTTCCCCCAGCAATGAATGTGACAGCATATGCGAAACATTGCCACTAGGAAAGCTCACCAAAATAAGTGCCCAGGGTTTTTAATGCGGGCAGGTCCCATGTGTACCCTCTTCCTAGCATATGCCAAAATTCCAGACTTCCAGAGCGAAAGCAGATGTTCAGGATAAACTATATCATACAAACAGTTCAGGTACTGCGAGCCACTCTTAGCAGTTAGGGAATGGTGGGAACCCTCCCTAAATCTAAAATCCCCAGATATCATCCAAGGGCCAGCATTGCAAGCAGTCTCAAGCAGTTTCATGCCACCTGTGTTAACTCTTTTCTGTACAGTCTGTACTCATTTTATGATTATGTGCTTTTCTCTGTGTGGGTGTATGTGTATGTGGCAAAATTTTTAAAATTTAGACCCAGAAAACACTGTTATAAAAGATTTATTCTGGGTCAGTCACTAATAATTTTTGTTTGTGAAGTTAATTTCAAAAATTATTTAAAATCCATCTTAGGCTATGAATTCACTTCATTTAATAAGTAATCATAGTATTAGTTAACATTTTTTTGTGTTAGGCAATCTTCTAAATGTTTTATATGTCTTCTCATTTAATCCTCACCTAACACTATGACGTAGAAGCTATTATTCTCATTGTATAGATAAGGAATCTAAGGGTTATTTATAAATTAACAAAAGTGTTAAATAACACAGAATTGGCTTTAGTATATTTCAACATTTAAAAAACTAAAACATTAACTTAAGAATGTGTCCACTGCCCTGGTCAGGTGGTTCAGTTGGTCAGAGCATTGCCCATACACCAAAACCTTGCACGTTTGATTCTCAGTCAGGGTACATGCCCAGATTGTGGGTTCAATCCTTTGTCCCAGGACATATAGAAGGCAACCAATTGATGTTTCTCTCTCACATCAATGTTTTCCTCTCTTTCTCTCTCCCTTCCCTTCTCTACAATCAATAAACATATCCTTGGGTGAGGATTCAAAAAAGAGAATGTCCCCTTGTTTTTATCCACATTTTTCTTGCCATGTATTGAATATAACTGAAGTTAGCAAATTTTAGTATATGGACAGACAATGAAAGAAGAAATAATTTGATTTATTAAGTTGATTTTTAAATTACTTTGTTTTATAGTTTCTTAATCTTGGATTTTTTTTCTCCTATTGGTGTAAATAGTGAAGATTATTGTTGAGTGAGGATACAAATAAAAACCTTCTGTGGGGGCAAAGATGAGTAATGCATATATGATGTGAAACTTTTTTAACACCTTTTCCCTATAAAATTAAAAAATCTTGTTTTCTGATTTTTCCCCCCAGTCTTTAGATGACCTTTCAAGTGTATCTTCTGATGACTTAGTACAACTTCATGCTTACATTTCAGATACTGGTAAGAGTGTGGTATATTTCTTATTTAAAATTCGATTATCATGATCTTTATATTATTTTCCACATTTACTTTTGCAAACCATTCTTCTGTTCTGTAATCATATTTTTAAGTTACTTTTTCCCCCCCTGCAGCGTGTTCTTTATTAAATTCTGTGATGTTTATTTACTTATGTTATGGGTACTTCTTTTTTCTAAGGTTGTCACTATTAACATTTTAGAAAGCTCAAATTCTAAGCATTTTGTCATTGCTAATATATTCTGAAACCAGTCTTTCCTTTTGTTTGTGTCTAGCTGGTAATCATCTGCACAATTATTATTAAATCATTTGAGGGCAGATTTTAGTTCATAGTTTGTCTTCATGCATGCAAAATCAAATTAGATAAACAGGGTAAATGAAGCTTTTAGGTATAGGAGTTTACAGAACTTCAAGACATGCTTGCATTAGGTGAAAAACCTAAGATTTTTGTGTCTTCTAAACAACAACACAAACAAACACAAAATATAACCAAAGACCCTGAAATTGAGAAGGGGCTGACAGGGACCAGGGGGGAGAGAATTTCAGGAGAAAAGGGGAAGGGTTTACAGGAACAAGTATAAAGGACACATGGGCAAAAACTAGGGGGGGTGGAAATGAGAGGGAGGTGGGCGGGCTGGGATGGGACTAAAAGACAGAAAACTGCACTTGAACAACAATTAAAATAAAATTTTTAAAAAAGTAAAATAAATAAATCATTAAAATAAAAAAAAAAAGAATATACATACTCTAATAAAACCTGGACGTAGGATCTGACCAGATATTTCAACAAAATAAGTGCATATATGTCAAAGAAACTTATTAAAAGTAGTCCCAAATCATTAGTCCTTATGGAAACACAATTATAACCACCATAAAAGAATACTACACACCTATTAAAATGGTTGTCATAAAAAATAAATATACCAATTAAAAAAAGATTTTGTGTCTTAATCAGTAATATGGTTAGTGAACTGAGGGGGGAAAATCAGTTTTGGGCATTGCCACTAGATTACTAGATAACACCAGTACGAAGTAGATGATGATGTTTCCCCCTCTGGCCTCCTCTCCTCTGCCCCAGAGTATGGGAGTGCTGTGTCAGATTACGTACTGGAAGGTAAACGTACTGAAATGTGTGTGTCAGTTCAATACAATGCTTATCCGATTACATTTTATATACTGAAATGAGATTTATAGCATAATTACAGTTTAAAAGATAATTTGCATCTATTTTTTTAATCTGTTTTCTTTTGCTTCCCACTGGAGCTGGAATGTCATTTTGCATTCTGTTCTCTGCCAAATTTCTGGAATAAGTTATCTATAATTGCTGTCTCAGTTGTTCCTATAGCTTTTACAAATAGTTGCTCTACACATTGCTCTTAAGATCATTAGATAAAACCCTTGTCAGTAAAACCACAGGTCCTATTTCTTACTTCTTTTCTTTCTAGCTTTTGATACAGTTGTCTCACTTCTTCCCTCATTAAAATTTTAAATTCTTTTATAAACCTCCGTTTTCTTTGTTGGCTTGTCTTCCAAATGTCAAAGCCTTTGTTAAAGTGCAAATGTTCAGTATTTGTCCTTTTACTTCTTTCTTGAAGATCTTAAGCTTTGATGTCTAGAGGAAGACACTCATGTCGATATTTCTTTTGTGGACCTTTCTCTTCTCTGAAGAGTTCTTATTTTCCAGCTACTTTGTCCCTTTATTCAAGTGTTTATTAGCTTCTTCAAATGTATGGAAGCACAATGCTAAATGTTTTTAATAAATTGTTATTTCTGTCAGACAAACATTTAAATGCTAAAGAAGCAGCATATGTAGTGGTTAAGAACATAGCTTTTTGTCCAGATTATTTGGGTTCAAACCCCAGCTTCGCCACTTACTACTTGGGTGAATTCCTTAACTTCTCTACTTCAATTACTTCATCTGTAAAATAGGATAATAATAAATAATACCTCATAGGATTGTTATGGGACTGATTAACTCAAAAGAGTAATTACAGGATGGGCATTTTATATTAGTGCTTGTTCTATAAATGTTTATTCTACCAATTGGACTCCTGAGTCTCTTTAAGTCAAGATCTCCATGCCCTTGACATCTTTATTACAGGAAGCAGGACTGACAGTCTCAGTGCTACTCCCTTGTTGAGAAATCTTACTTTAAAAAATACTGACCAAATTAAGCAATGTGCTTAGTGATGATATTGATTTATATTCTGGTCCTACTTTCTTAATCCGGTTATGGATTAGTAACAGATAGTTGGCATTTCACCTGCTATGAGTAACATTGTCCTAATGAAAACGAAACCTACTCTTTCCACTGTAATACTCACCGTCATCTCAAAATCAATGTACAAGGTCTGGCAGAAGTAACGCCTACTTGAGTGTGTTTGGTAGGGTAGTAATATGGTTGTAATAATTTATAGTTTTAATTTGAACAATTCACTTAAAATGTCATATGGTGTGCTTGAGTATGATATTGTTATGTTACAGAATTGCATGCTTATGATTTTGTAATAAAAGATTTTGTAATTCAAAGGGGGCGTTTTTTTGTGCTGGACCCTGTATGTAACCTCATTTATCTTTGCTTAAAACCAAATTACCTTCTGTCTTCTGGCTGCTTTTATAATAACCACATTACTTTTCCTATAGTGCATGCATCCTGGTTATGATCTCCCTGCCTATTAATTTGTGACAAATCTAATTATTCTTTTTTAGAATGCTTTTTAACATTTTTCCTTTCTTTTCCTTTTCTATTCCTGGCTATTCTTCTTGTTCTTGTTCTTGTTAACTCCAGTTGGTTATGGTTTGCTACCTGATTTCCACTTTGTTTTTTCCTTTCCCAAACCCATCTAAACACAACAGATAAAGCCATTCCCTTATTTCCATGCTCACTCCATTGAGTTATGGTGATTCTCTAACACGATAAAAAAGTGTACTGCAGTTTGCTATGCCTAGGTCTCTGAGAGAAGGATGATTGGAAGAGGTGAGCACTGAAAAAGAGTGTTACTGTAGTTAAAGTCTCTGAGAGCAATGTAACCAAAGTCTTCCCCTAGTTTTATATTTTGCCAAATCAGGAACACTGATATTAGATGGAAAGGAATGAAGGGCAATTTTGACTAAAAAAGTGCAAAACTTAGAAAAATTTTGGTGAAAGCCTGCATCGATTTTTAGTTCTTATGTAATTAAAATAGTTTACTAAGAAGCTGCCCAGACTGCTCTTTGCATAATTATATACAAAATAAAAAAAAAATTTAGTCAGCTTCAAACTCAGCCACTTTTTATTCACAATGTGGATCAATATAATCTGTTAGAAGAGCAATTTTGTTCAATATGGTAGTCTAACCTGCTATGGGAAATGCTGCCTCCACAGGAAGGCTGAAAACAATAAAATACAAATAGCTAAAGGGGGAAACCTACAGATGCCATAGACTATGAGGAAAAACAAATTTAAGGAAGTGAAGAGTTGTTGAAGCCAAGGAGCTCATAGGAGCACGAAGACTGCTATCCTGGTTTCGACAGCATTTTTATGTCCTGTAGTTTAGAAGAGACAGAATGGGCGAAGGCCATGGAAAGCTGGAGCCCTGACCTTTGCATAAAGGGCGGCTTGATGTGAAAAGAGGTACTAGAAAATTTTAGCCTGCTGTCAAGGAACAGAGCAAAGAATGTAAAGATCGTGGTTAAAAATATAGTATCTGTCACCCAGAAGAAATCGAAAGCCTATCTGTGTCCCAACATGGTGTGTCTGGATTCATCTATCCTCGAGTGATTGTGTATTCCACAGCATCTCCTAGCCTGCGGGTGTGTTTAAAATATTCAGAGAGATAAGAATGTAACACTATGAAAAAAGAACCAAGTAAAATTTTAGCAATAAAAAAATATATAGTGATTAGCCCTGGCTGGTGTGGCTCAGTGGTTGAGTGCTGGCCTGTGAATCAAAGGGTCTCTGGTTCCATTCGCAGACTAGAGCACGTGCTTGTGTTGTGGGCCAGGTCCCCAGTAGGGGGCACACGAGAGGCAACCACACATTGATGTTTCTCTCCCTCTCCTTCTCCCTCCCTTCCCCTCTCTAAAAAAATAAATAAATAAAATCTTTTAAAACTGTATGTATAATGATTGGAATTAAGGTCAGTGACTGGAATAGACTAAAGACAGATGAGTGGAGACTCTGTAAACTTTTGGAGACCTTAAGAAATGATCTAGAATAGAATACGATAAAGAGAGATTAGAGAAGGGAAAATACGAAAGACAAAGGAAAGGATCCAAAGGGCAAGCATCTCTTTCCTTAAAATTAGTACAAAATATGAACAAGTGGATGGTTTGCAGAAAATTAGTAGGAAAATGCCTTTTAAAAATCTCCGGAATAAACTAGACTCATAAACTGTTGAATATTAGAAATGAGAGTGAGTTGCCAAGACAGCAGATAAATCTTATTCTGTGGCTTTTGCTTTCTGTTCAGTTGAGGGCATTTTAGAAGAAATATAACTAAATAGTTATGGCTAGTACAAAAGGTTATTATTTTGTTTCTGTTATTTTTCTTACATGGACTTTAAGACTCCAATGCTCTAATGTGAGGTGGTATTGTGGTATCATAACTAACGATAGAAGTAAAAGCTCATTGGGAAGATAGTCCAAAGTAACATCACTGTGTGATTGGTAGTGTCGTTATAAACTTGTAGTTTATTGTGCAGTGTAGCCCTCATATTTAATACCCTTTGGATGTGAGTACAGCGGATGGGAATCTGTTTTATCCATTAGAGACATCTTTTAGTCTCAAGTCTGTCATTTCAAATTCTTCATTTCATGTCGTCCTTTTTGTTTGTTTTGTTCTTCATCTTCCTCCTTTTTGTGTCTTTTTGTTCCTCTTCATTTTGTTTTAAATGACTAGTATATGCTGACTATGACCCATATGCTGTGGCAGGCGTTTGTAATGATCATGGCAAAACATATGCACTGTATGCCATCACTGTGCACCGGCGCAATGTGAACAGTGAGGAGATGTGGAAGACCTACCGTCGTTACAGTGACTTCCATGACTTCCACATGAGAATCACTGAGCAGGTAATGGGGTTTAAAGTCTGTGTGCTTTAAATTGTTTCCTGATTCAATGTTTGATTTTGAATAGTTCTGAGAATGCTAAGATACTGACCAAAGCTAATGACAGAAAATAAGGTAAAAATTTCTGTATAATCAGCATAAATGTTAGAGTGATTTCTGAGCACTTAACCAATGAATCAACTTTAAGTAAACAGAACCATTGTAAACTAGACAAAATATCGGTGGTAGACCTTGGGAAATTAAAATGAATGTAACCCTGGCGGGGTGGCTCAGTTGGTTGGCGCGTCATCCTGTACACCAAAAGGTGGCAGCTTCCATCCCTGGTCAGGGCGGGAACAGGAAGCAACCACTTGATGTTTCTCTCTGACATCGATAATTCTCTCTCTCTCCCCCTCTGCCCTACTTTTCCTCTCTCTCTCAAATCCATAAACATATCCTTAGATGGCAATTTGAAAAAATAAATCAAATGAGTGTATATTTCTTAGTTTAAGAAAAGTTATTGTGTGTGTTTATGTTTTGTGCTTTGCGGAGATACGTGGGAT
The DNA here is from genome assembly GCA_039655065.1 of Glossophaga mutica. Lineage (NCBI taxonomy): Eukaryota > Metazoa > Chordata > Mammalia > Chiroptera > Phyllostomidae > Glossophaga > Glossophaga mutica. Next base: position 78,280,223 of record CM077313.1, on the reverse strand, counting down.
TGGTTTAAAGTGAGAATGGGGGTCACCATAAAACATTTTCTGGTTTTGTTTTCAGCAGTGTCATTCAGCGCCATAGTCATTTTAAAGGACATTTTTATTTAATAGTACAATAGTTAAATCTTTGATCCATTAAATTATTTTAACTATAACCAAAATTACATTTAACATTAACCAAATAATGTTTTTAATTTTTACTAAATACTAAATAATGTTTTATAGAAGTATAAGGACTCTTAAAGATAACAAATATAAATAAATTTTTCTGTTCTATATTTATTAAATATAAAATATTAAATATTTTATTAAATATAAGATTAAATGTGTTAAGTATAAAATATTAAATGTGTTATTGAATATAAGGTATTGTTATTAAATATAAAATATTAAGTGTTATCAAATATTTTATTAGATATTTGTTGTTTTTATTAAATGTTCTTTAGTAAATATTTTAATTAAATCTTTTTGTTAAATATTTTATTATTTTAAAATGTGAATTTATTAAATATATTTCTGTTCTTTTTTTTTTATTAAATAAACAAATATTGTCCTTAGAAGAAACTAAACCATCAGCAGATGAATTGGAGTCGATTAGGTGATCTATGAAATTTACTTTAATTTCTTGAGAGTCTTTGATTTCATTAAAGTTTTAAAATATGCAACTGGTATTAAACCAGTAAAAATTATAATTATGGAGGCATTTGATTGGGTGGACTAAAGCTTTGAAATAACATTGTACCAGTTTAGCAGTTAGAAAATGCCTTTTTTATTTAAGGTAGTGGGGGGAAAATGGTTGGCACTACTAACTTACTAAAATATTTTTGAGTGAGATACACTATTAATAGTTTAAAAATTATTAAAAACAGGTTAGTGTTGACTCTTAAAGCTCACATTAAAAGGACTATTTTGAATTACCATATTTTGCTATGTATAATGCATACTTTTTTGCCCAGATTTTTGAGGGAAAAATAAGGATGCACATTTTACATGGGTAGTACTAATTCTGTATCTATTTAAATGTTTTTAATTCTCTTATTTATGCTTATGCATTAGAAGTATAACTCTAGAAAGCAATGGTGATATCCATATGCAAAGTAATACCCTTTATAATACCAAAAAAGTATCTAAATACAAATAAATGAGTAATTGAATTAAAAAATTAAAACAAAAGGTGTTTTTCCTGAAAGTTTGAGTCAAAAACGTTGCTGCGCATTATACATGGGGGCACATTATACATGGCAAAATCCGGTATGTTCAGAAGGAAATAAATAACTCTGGCCATGTCTGTTCTTCTGTTCATGAGGTGAAAGAGTTTCTGCCCCCCCCTCCTTGAAGACATAATTGTTTTACTTTTATAAAATACTATCTGTTTGATACTGTTTTAAAACCCATAGCTTACATATTCTTTTCTCACAGTCACTTTAACCAGAGGACAAATTTTAAGATAATTTGAATTGCTAAAAGCAATTTTATTTACTTGCAAATTAATGGGAATTTTCCATAATATTAAATTTTCTTTGTGTGAATAGCTCTCATTTTCCTTCTGCTATTAAAAGGAATAATCATTGTTTAATTTAAATGTTCTAGGCTAGAATTTCCTGTGTAAATGTTATGCTTACATATTGAAAAATGTAAGTGAAGACATACTTTTTAAAAGCTTAATAGAAAAGTTTATAAAGAAATTTTCCTTTTCCATACAGAAGCAGAGATTTAATGAAATCGATAAAGTATAGTTCATTTTTGAGAGGGCTCACCACAAAGTGGATGTGTTTTATGTTTGTGTTTTCTATAAAGTCACAGTAATGTATGATTCTGTAAGTATTTAGATTGCTCACAGAGCTTAAGAAATTAAAAACTGAGATTGTGAATGAAAATTTAGGTTTGAGCAAAATACTACATGTTTCTGAATAAGACTAAGGGCGTTGGCCATTTAGCTCTGCCTTATCTACATTTTTATTTATTTATTTGTTTTAGTTTCAAAATGCCACAATTTATTTTGCATTTTCAGTTTGGTTTAAAGATCTTTACTATTTACATATTGAATATTGTGTATAAAAGCTATAAAACTTTTGTTCATTTTTCTTTTTATATTTTTTATTATTGTTCAGTTATAGCTGTCCCTTCTTCCCCATTGCTCTCCCCTGCCCATCCCCTCCCACTCCCACAGTCAATCCCCCGCATTGTCTGTGCTTATAAGTTCTCTATTTGTGTTCTTTGGCTTGCCCCTTCCCTTTCTTTTCCCCATTATCCCACTCCTCCCTCCCCTCTGGTTATTGTCAATTTATTTATTTTTTTCCCCAGGTCTCCAGTTCTGTTTTGTTCATTTGTTAGTTTTGTTGATTAGGTTCCACTTATAGGTGGAATCATATGGTATTTGTCTTTCACAGCCTGGCTTATTTCATTTAATGTAATGCTGTTCAGTTCTATCCTTGCTGTTGCAAAGGGTAGGAGTTCCTTTTTTCTGAAGCGTAATATTCCATTGTGTAAATGTTCCACAGTTTTTGGATCCACTCATTTACTGATGGACACTTAGGTTGCTTCCAGCATTTGGCTGTTGTAAATTGTGCTGCTATGAGCATTGGGGTCCTTAGGTTCTTTTGAATTGGTGATTCAGGAGTCTCAGGGTATAATCCCCACAGTGGGATTGCTGGATTGAAAGAAGTTCCATTTTTTAGTTTTTTGAGGAAATTCCATACTGTTTTCCACAGTGGCTGCACCAGTCCACATTCCCACCAGCAGTGCACTAGGGTTCCCTTTTCTCCACATCCTTGCCAGCACTTGTTTGTTGACTTGGTTATGATGGCCATGCTGATCCGTGTGAAGTAGTATCTCATTGTGGTTTTAATTTGCATCTCTGATGGCTAGTGATAGCGAGCATTTTTTTCATGTGTCTCTGGGCCCTCTGTATGTCCTCCTTGGAGATGTATCTGTTCAGGTCCTTTGCCCATTTTTTCATTGGCTTGTTTGTCTTCCTGGTGTGGAGTCCTGTGAGTTCATTAATAATATATTTTGGAGATCAAACCCTTTTCCGAGGTATCATTGGCAACCATGTTTTCCTATACAATTGGTTCCCTTTCCATTTTGTTGATGTTTTCTTAGCCATGCAGAAGCTTTTTAGTTTGATGAAGTACCATTTGTTTATTCTTTCTTCTGTATCCATTGTCTTAGGGGATGTATTGGTGAAAATGTAGTTGCACGGGATAGCTGAAATTTTCCTGCCTATGTTCTCCTCTAGGACTTTTATGGTGTCACGATTTATATTTGTCTTTTACCCATCTTGAGTTTATTTTGGTGTACGGTGTGAGTTGGTAGTCTAAATTCCCTATAACATTGCAGAAGGAAAAAATGTAGTGACTTATGATTCACCATTTGGTAACAATACAACCTGTTGACACAAAGTTTAACTTTTTTAATTGTTAAAATATTAAGTTTATTTTAAAATAGGTTTCATTTTGTTTATTTAACTTTGTGATGTAAACTTTTTTCAGTCTAAGTGTATGAACTATCATGTATCTTTTAAAGATCTTTAATAGTCTAATTTGATATTTTATGGATAAAGGAAATGAAAAGGAAATAATTAAAATGTCCTGTGTCATCTTATATTAGAAATGGGCTAACTACCCATTTATTTATTTATTTAGCAAATATGTATGGAGGTTTTTTTATGCATCTAGTACAGTTCTCAGAGTTGGAAACAACAAGTCCTTGCTCCTAGGAGTTTACTCAAGCACAGTAGATACTCATTCCAGTACATACTGTGTTTGTATGTAAGTATAGATAAAACAGTAATGATTTAAAAGATACTAAGTATGGCCCTGGCAGGTGTGGCTCAGTTGGTTGTGTTACTGGAGAAATCCTGGTTTTTCTCAGTGACGCACTAAACAATTACAGGTCAGTGAGCCTATTAGCGTGCAAGCAAGGATTATTAATGAATGAGAGAACAAAAGCAAGGGTGGCCAGCACCCAGGTGGCCAGAAGCCAGGTGGCCATAAAGGAGTGGCCAGAGAGCCCCTGGCCAAAGGCTGAGTGGTCAAGGGGCCACCTTTGTAGCAAGAGAGCCAAAAGGCAAGAGAATGCGAGTTCTTTACTCTGAGGACTTACGTAGTTGGCAGGGTGGGATGAGGGAGTTACATTTTGATTGATGGGTAAGGATGGTGCCAGTTTTCCATGGAGACATGATTGCCTAAATATAGGTTTGGGGGAGGGTTTGTTAGCCCAGATCGTTATCTTGCTTCAGACTCTGCTCATTTTGTACATGACGGAAGGCATGCAGTTAATCAGCGTTGTTTATGGGCTTTTTCTTTTGGGCACTGTAGTCTCCCTTCCCTTCTCCATTCTAGGCCTTGGGATGAGTTCACAGTCTCAAGGTTTCCCTTTTCTCAGCTAGTGGAGATGATACACACTGACTTTCAAGGGTTTCCCACCTCCCCTACACTACTGTAGTTTCACTTGTTGGAAACACCTGGCAGCCTCATCAAACCAGGCTCGGACCTACTGGGTCACAGGTGCTGGCTAGCAACAGCAGAGATTCTCCCTGTGCTATCTCCTGCAACTGCTGGAGTGTCATCCTATAGACCAAAAGGTTGTGGGTTGCAGTTCCAGTAAGGGCACATGCCCAGGTTGTGGGTTCCATCCCTGGTTGGGGTGCATATGAGAATGCCACCAATCAGCATTTCTCTCTAACATCCATGTCTCTCTCCCCTACCCATATCCCCCTCCCTCGTCGTCCTCCCTCCCCGCATCCTCTCTCTCTAAAGGCAATGAAGAAATGTCCTCACTAAGAATAAAAAATAAAAGATGTTAAGTATGTATTAACGTAACTAAGTAAAAGTATATTTGTGCCTGGATGTGAACACATTTTCAATCTAACATAAAATGTCGAGCATGCTTTTTTAAGTTTTCCAGTGGTGTATCAGAAATCTAAACCTGACATATTCAGTATGGAAAGATAAACATCTTTGATTTTGGGATGTGTATAATTTCTATAAATTACTTCAGTTCTTTGTGAACATTGAAATACTCTTTATTTTTACTTCTTCTTTTAATTCTTTTGAATTCTATAGGTAAATTTCTATTTTTTTATATATTTGAAAAATATTTTTATGAATTTGTGGCAGAGGGACGTATATTACTCTTCATGAATGGGCCACCTTGTACTGTAAATAATCTTTTAAATACTAAGCTTTCAAGTTAATATAAGTAAAATTTTCTGGTTTTCCTTTTATAAACAATATTTGAGAAAACTATTAATCATATATGCTTCTGTTCCAGACAGATAATTTTAAAAGGAGTTTGATAACTTAGACTTCAAGAAAAAAAACTTACTGTGACATTTAATTTTTTCTTTTCATTAATAAGGTTTAATACTTTAAAGTTTCTGAAAATTTTTTTTACTGATATTATTATATTCTCCTGGTGTATTAGCTTGCTAGGGCTGTCATAACAAAATACTACAGACTGGGTGGCTTGAGCAAAATGAAATTAATTTTTTCATAGTTCTGGAAGCCACAAGTCTAAGATCTAGGCATTGGCTATGAGTCTCTAGATGCGTCTCTCAGTGGCTTTCCATTGATCGCCCTTCTGATTGTGGCCTCACAGGGCCTTTTCTTTGCAGGCTCTCATTCCTGTGTCCTCTCGTGTGTCCAGATTTCATTCTCTCATAAGCACAGCTGCCAGATTCGAATAGGACCCACCCACCTTAAGGACTTGCTTTGATTTCATCACCTCTCTGAAGGCTCTGTCTGCACACACAGTCGCCTTTGGGAGTCCTGGAGGTCAGGGCTTCATGTTGGGGACTACAGTTCAGTCCAGAACATATTGGTAGTGCCAGAATAAACTGTGTCCCGTAAAATCGAGTCCATAGTTTAAGATACTGTAGATAAGTAATATTCCAGGAAATCAAATATCTTTTAAGATACCTTGAAAAATTAAATTTACTTCCATTAGGTATGATAAAAGATATTAAGCCATTGGCCATTTGATGTCCAAGGAGGAGCCATTGTAATACTTTTGTGAATCACCAAATTTGTGAATATCACTACAGCACAACGTTTTCCCTGTAAATAGCCTCTCCACTTTTTTTGTTTTTCTTGCTTTGGCTGGGGCAAAAGAACTGCTTTTAACTTTGGTGTGTAACATACAGTGAACTTGTTCACATTATGGCTCCAAGAAACCATTTGGTTTGCCTGTCCACTTAATAGTTTATCACAAAGAATTTTCCAACTTGGGGATGAAAATTATTCTATACCTTTTCATTTCCTCTTTAATCTCTGCACCAGGAATGAATGAGTTTTTGAATATAGAATGGTTTTAGAAAGTTGTTTCATTTGAGAATATGTATCACATAGGAAAAGCAAAGAAGCTGCTTAAAGTTTCAGGTGGGAGGCTGTTGGCCAAGCAAAATCTCTGACTATTGTAAATAATGGGACTCTTAAATGTTAACAGCTCATTTGGTTAAAATAGTGCTTTAGCAAGGCACAGCACATTACTACATATTTGGAGCTTTGAAGGTGCACCCAAATGTTAAGTGTATAAATGCTGATGGGTTTGTTATTTTTTTGTTAGTAATCTGACTTTATTTTTCATGTAGTTGGTAGGTATGTATTAGTGTAGTACTATGGTTGTATATTGCAGAGTTGTAATATAGCTGTAACCTGTGTGTGTGTGTGTGTGTGTGTGTGTGTGTGTGTGTTTAAAGATTTTATTTATTTATTAGAGCTATGGGAGGGAAGGGATAAAGGGAGAGAAATATCGATGTGAGAGAGAAACATCGATAGGTTGCTTCTCAAATGCACCCCAACTGGGGACTGAACCTGCAACCTAGGCATATGCCCTCACTGGGAGTCAAACCAGAGACCTTTCACTTTGCAGTACTACACCCAACCTACTGAGCTACATCAGTCAGGGCTATAAGCTATATTTTTAAATTTCCTTTCTACTTTTAATAATTAGCCATTACAAGGATTAATTTATTTGAAGTCAATATAAAAAGCATTTCTTTATAAGATTTTTTAACAAGCCAGGATCTCATAACTTTGATCATTATCAATTTATTTGCTAATACTTTATGCATGAGTCAAATGGTTGTTAAGGACAATTTTTAAAAAAACCTTTTATTACAAAAATTTTGAACAGTCCGAAAATTAGAAAAAGAACTAAAATGACACCCCATGTGAATATCACCCATATTCCACAGCTATCTACGTTCGTTATTCTTCATTGAAATAGCTTTATAATAAGTAACATTAGAACTGTGGTTTGGACATACTTGGAAAATGTTTTTGTATTTATTCATTTTTGCTTAATGAAATACATTGCAAAATGATCTGTTCAAGATGCTTTTGATATGTAGAGAAATTGTCAGTATGAAAATACTTTTCTCGTTTTTAGAGAGAGAGGAAGAGGGAGGGAGAGACACAGAGGAGTGGGAAGAGAGAGACATCAATTTGTTGTTCTTATTTATGCATTCATTGGTTGATTCTTGTATGTTTTCTGACTGGAGATTGAACCCACGTCTTTGGACTGTCGGAGTGATGCTCTAACCAACTGAGCTACCCAGAGCCTACTTTTGTCTTTTTGTAAAAAATTAAGATTATTGAATATGTTTTGTCTTCTAGTTTGAAAATCTGTCAAGTATATTGAAGCTTCCTGGTAAAAAGACTTTTAATAACATGGATAGAGATTTTTTAGAAAAAAGAAAAAAGGATCTTAATGCATATTTGCAGGTAAGTTCATGTTTATTATTTCCTATAGATTTTCATTTTAATATAGCACACATTTCTTTTTTAAGGAATGATTTTCTATAATAACAACCACTTTTGAGTAGCATGTCAGATGTGAAATGCAATCTGTTCAGTAATTTATAAATCTTAATTTTCTATTTATTAACTAACTATGAAGTTTTCTGGACACTCAGTGCTGGGGTTTTGCTTCTTCAGGTTTAAAGGAATACAAACACTGAGGCACACCTGTCCATTCTACATTATTGTAAAGGCTAAGTGTCTTACAGCAGACTAAACAGCTGTATTTTCCCAGTTCAGTGGATAGTAGTGTAGATAGTAGTTCTTCATGAGATATCCAAAGCTAGCAGATTTTATTTCTCAGATAAATGTGTATAGCTGCCTCCCATGGTCCAGAATGAATCAAATGCTTCTAAAATTACAGGATAATACAAGTGAGGAATAGATCTGAGGGGCTATTTCTAATGTGTTGCATTTTAAGCATGCATATTTCTCCTGTGGAATGGGATAGCATGTCTCACAAGATACTGTGTAAGCTGTTTGGACTTCCAGAAATAAGATTGTTTTAGACATGGGTACCCAGATGCTAGATTTAATGATATCATTTTTACAGTTTTTTTATACTAATAAATGGTTTACAAAGTTTTCTCCTCTATTACACAAGGCTTCAGATGAGGTACGTATGTATTGTTTCACTGTTCAGCGCCCCACTCCATCCTCTGTAACAGAGGTCAGCAAATTCGAGTCTGCAGGCCAAATCTAGCCCACCACCTGTTTTATTAAGAGTCGTTTCAGCAGAAAGTCTGTGGACCACAAAAATTAAACTAATTACTACCTGGAGCTTTACAGAAAAAACTTGCTGACCCTGCCTTAAGTATTTAGTTTAACTTAGCTAATACTGTACTGGAGATTTTGCTTTTGAGGTTTCTTTCTGTCTCTTAAATATTTATGTTTGTTTGGGTTTGTTGATAACCATAATTGTAGTTTCCATGCATTATTATTAACTGAAAAGATAGCAAAAACTGGTAAATTTTTGCCTTTATTCAACGTCGTCTTCTCCTGGCTAAAATCTGAATGTCCGACACCAATTTTTTTACTGTTGTTAAACGTTTTTACTTTTTTAATATACTAACTTTAGTTGCATTAAAATCTGTGATAGTTACTTGTAAGATTTAGAAAATAACCCCCTCTTCCCAAATTGGGTGTTGTCAATGTATCCGTTAAACGTGGTTGTACTGTATACTTCTTAGCTAGTGAACGTGGTGTGTCAGATGTGCTTCATTGAAGGGGCTAAGCTAGAATGCTAGGCTGCATCATGAACAGTATCATAACAGTGTTTATTAAAGCAAAAGAGCAATATTTTGTTTTATCACACTTAAGAGTTTTTATCTGGAGTATTTTATGTATTTTCTATTAATGTTAAATTTGAAATTAGTATGTGAATAACATAACAATTTATTGATGTGGAACTTAGTATTAGCTACAAAACCTGAAAATGGAATAGTAAATTTTTTTGGACAACTTTCACATTAGATGTGCTGAAAGTCAAAATAACAGATGGGAAGAGTATACACCAAACTGTTAATGGTAATAGAATTATTGATGACTTTATAATTATTTTTTAATGCAAAATTAAAATTCTTTACTTTCTTTTTTCACCTGTTAGTTACTGTTAACTCCTGAGCTGATGAAAGCTTCCCCAGCTTTGGCTCACTATGTATATGATTTCCTTGAGAACAAAGCCTACAGTAAAGGAAAAGGGGATTTTGCTCGCAAGGTAAGCAGACCATTGCATTTTCTTTACAGGTCTATTTTCATACTTTGGTTTTGATATTAGAGAATACATTTATATTTATGTACATTTTAAAACTAGACAATTTTTAAGTGTTTCTTGGCATGTTTATCTTCTATGCTTTATTAAGCCTACTACTTATAGTTGTATCTAATAAGTATAAACTCCTGTCTTCACATGTAGATTGAATCAGCAGTAGCTTCAAAGAAAGGAAAAAGAAAACTTTGAAATGATGCATGAAGGAAGGTTTGCCTAAGACAGATCACAGGTTTTCATTAGCTTCGGAAGGGACTGTTTCTTACTGGGAAAAAATCTTATTTGGAGTAAGGATGAGAAAAGGGTTAAAATAGGATATGTTTTTCATGCCTCTTAAGTGAAATCTTTATTATTAAAAATTCCTTTTTGTTTACAGGACCTGCACGTGAATAATATACTAGATTAAGACAATAAGTGATTAAGTTCTCGAATTGGATGAGCTAGCTTAGTGGGTGAAAATATAGAATTTGGGATCTGTCATCCTTTGGTGCAAATCCCTGCACTTCCATATATTAGCCGTGACCTGCAACATGTTACTTAACCTTTTTGATCCTTCAGTTTTCTCAATAAATGAAGATGTTATTCCTCATTTTAGATTATCGTGTGAATCAAATGAGATAAGCTGTATATTGCAGTGCCTGGTTCATAACTACCCTGCTCAAATGTTGGATCTTAGTAGCACAAATAATAACAGCATTTGGGGAAGCTGGATGAAGGAACTCTGTATTATTTTTGCAACTTTTTAAAAGTCTGAAATTATTTTAAAATGAAATTAAAAAAAAAAAAAAAAGACTCCCTTGCCTCCCTCCACCTAAAAAGACTTAAAAAAAAAAAATTAAGGAGTTGCCTCAAAAAATTAA